>CM053402.1:66819180-66986638 GCA_028644305.1 Xerus rutilus
CTCAAAGAAGGAAGAGTTGAAAAGATGCTAAAAAGAAGAAAGAGACAATGCAGGAAAAGTCATCTCTAGAACTTTTCCTTCATTGCTGAGCTTCTAGAACATTCATTTGCAATATGATTTTGTTTCCTTCCCTCCCAAACTCCACTTTCCCCAAATTCATTCCTCATGTGAAAACGGCATGGTCCCTGGGGAAGCTCAGTTTTAACACACATGTTTTTCTAAGTAACTTGGAGCTGGGGCTCGGCAGACAATAAAGATTCTTGTCTGGAGTCCTCCTTGCTGCTCAGACCACCAGGGAATTGGAGTGGCAAAGTCTGAACCCTCTGAAGCTCAGCTCTGCGGGATCTCAGAAGAAACTCAGGCTCAAAGTTCTCAGTGGCGCCCGGAGAGTTCAAGGGGCTCAGTGTACCTCTCTGGGCCTGGGGAGGGGAAAGAGCTCCGGGGCTGACAATGTGACTTCCCTCCTCACCACTCTGCAACTGCGCTTTTCTCTTGGGGGCCTGTTCCCCCCCCCCACCTCCCCAGTTCTCCTCCCTCCAGGTCTCTGTCCACCCAGCTCTTCCCTTCCCTCCCCCAGCTTCCCTCCCTCCGTCCCCGCCCTCCAGCCCACCCGGCTCCAGAGCCCCCCTGCCTCTGTGCGCCTACTTATTCTTGCTGGCTTCAAACTTGCAGCACACCAGGCAAAGGGAAGGGACGCGGGAGAAGAGATCTGCAGGGCAGGCCTGTGCAAACAAGAGCCGCTGCCTCCTCATTTCCACTTGATGTGATGCAGGAAAAACTGCCTTTCTGCTTCAACTTCCCCAGCGCTGGGAAGGAGGAGGGGTGGCGGGCGGGCAGGCTGGGAGGACAGCCTAGGCAGCAGCCCAGCCAACTTCAAGTGACCGCGCAGGAGGCGGGGCACATGAATCATTCAGGACCAGCTTTGGGGTAGGCGGCTCCCTGGTCCCAGAAGGTAAAGGCTGGCTGGACCTGGGGGAACCCAGAGGTGCTGGGGAGCAGCCTATCGTGATTTCTACGGTGGTACTCCATCCAGTCTGGGACCTGTGTGAATTCTTCCAACAGGGAGAGGCTGCCAACTTCGTACGCTCCAGGGGCAGGACAAGACTCTGGAGCTTGGGGGCTATACAGCTTCAAACTCCTGACTCTACAACCCCAAGACAAAAAGGGGGACCTAGATGGGACCTCTTAGCCAGTGGGCCTGCTGGGTAAAAAGGAGCAAACAGGCCCAAGAAGGGACTGTGGATTGCTAAAGGTACACAGCAAGGTTCTAGAAGAGATATGAATAGCCCCAGGCCATTGTCCCTGCCTTCCTGAGAATGCTTCCTGTGGGCAGCCACAGAGCCACAGAGCCACAGAGCCAGCGTGCACTGCCTGCCAGCATGGTTGTCCTTCACACACAGCAGTCACTAGCCTGAAATGTCACTAATGGAGTTTTAGTCTTTTGAGTGTGGAAGGATTCTCAGGCTGTGGAGGGGGGACACAGCAAGTTCCTTGGGACCAGGAGCACCCATCAAACAGAAGGCTGGAACCTCACCATCTCCAAGGTCACACACACACACATACACACACACAAATGCACGCACGGGGACCTACCACTCACCCCCATTTGCCAGACTAGGTGGAGCAAAGCTGTATTTTCTGCAAAAGGGGGAGGGACAGGCAGCATGGGATGGAGGTCACTGCCACTGTCATCTTCACCCCTTGACACCCCTCTTTCTCATATGATCTCAAGCCACCCAGAATATGGAAATTTACCTTGGGAGCAATTTCCCCCCTTTTGGAGGAAATCCTTAAGTAATAGGATCTAATGTAAGTACAAGACGCTCAGATTTACCCTAGGACAGGAAGGGGAGCAGGCAAGGCCCTGACCTGCAGGACGAGGACGCTAGAGTCAGGTCCTGTCCCACTTCTCCTTAAAGGTCCCTAATCCTATGTCCCCAGCTGACTGTGACCACACCCCAGCTGTGTCAGATGTCCTCCTTCAGGGGCCCACCCTGAGGCTTCTACAACAAGATCACTTCCTGAATAGGAGGTGGGAGCCTGTGGGGACTCAAAAGCAGCCCAGGCCTTTGTGGTTCTCCCTCAAGTCACAAGGGAACTGTGGCCATCTTTCGATGTAAGGAGCCTGGGGTCTGTCCCTTAAACACCAAGTGCGTCCCCAGCTCAGTGTCTGGGCAGTGCTGCCCATGGCCACAGCAGATTGGGATCACTGGCTCCATCTCACCTTTGATGAGGGGTCCCAGGCCCAGAGTGGGGGTCGACCCACCTGGGGCACAGCAGGGCTTGGGGTACACTGAGGGTACTGCCAGCGCTGCATGCAGAGGGCCAGGGCAGGGCAGGCTTTTGACCCCAGGCCAGCATCCCAGGGTCAGGGGTTCCTTTCAATCTATCACACCAAAAAACTCATCCCCAAAGCTCCTGGGTTAGCAAAACTAAAAAGCAGATCCCCTTCTTGGGTGGTACTGACTCAGATGACACCACGGAGGCCACAGAAAGTAAACAAGGAATGTGAACCAGGCTTCCCCTGGCCCCAAGGGGCACCAGGCTTGGAGAGATGGAGCCTGAGCCCTTTCCTGATGGGCCCTTCCCACCTGGGGGTGAGGCCACAGCAATGGGGGCAGGCAGGCGGGGCATGTGGTTAGGAGCTGGTCAGGCAGCTCTCTGCACAGTCCTCTCACCCACTGAGATTCCTTCACATGCAGAGCACATGGCCACTCTGGAGCTCCCAGAAGTACTGCAGTCACACTCTCGAACATTCTAGAAGCTCAGGCTGTATTCAGCCAGCCCCTGACACTGTTGCCTTTCCTTCTTCCCCCATTTTCTCAGGGAAACATTAAGAGCCCCAAATGAGCTATTGCAAGATGGCAGAGACTGTGCCCCGCTCAATCCCGAGAGCGGATGTTCCACATAAAGGGCAGCCCTCGGAGGCCCCCAGCAGTATCCAGAGAGACCCCTTGTTCACCCCAGGTGCACACAGGCTGACTCTTCAGCCAAGTTTGGAGATGGGGGTTGGAGTTTAAAGAAATTCCCTTCTACGATTTCCAAGTGCCTCCCAGAGAGCAAAAGCCACACTGTGTCCAATGCCTACCTTAGTAAGAGGGTGGGTGTCACGTCCAGGAAGCCCACCTCCAAATCCCACCACCAGGCCCCCAGACACACATGACTCTGCATAGAGCAGGACTCATAGGCCCCAAAGCTGGTGAGTGGGTCAACTTGAGTTGGCTTTGGCCCTGGGGAACCCATGCAAGACGGCAGGTAGACTGCCAAGAACAGCAGCTATGGGTAACTAACAAGACCACAGCCCACCAGCTCCTGTGCTCTTCTCCAAGGCACAGCCCAGCTCGGCCACACTCCCTGGAAGCAGCTCTCCCCTGCTCTGTGAGTGCAGGCTCCATAGGAAGCCCTCAGCAGCCCACCAGTGTCCCCACACCAGCCCTCACAGAGCCTCCTACTAGGGGCTCACACTAGGACCTCCTCCTCCACTCAGAACCTTCTCTGACTCTCCCAAAGCCCAGTACTACAAAAGGTCCAAGTCTAGCCACTGCTGCCTTTGGAAATCTGTCTATTTCTCCAGCAGCACCATGAGCCCAAAGACACACACCCTGCCTGCCAGTCCACGCCCCTCCTGGGCCCCTCCTGGGCCCCTGAACTCCGCCTCTTCCCAGCATGAACCTTCCTGGCTGGACCACAGCTTGGCGTGGGGCTTGGCTTATCTGTGCTGTTCCTGGGACACATCAGATCCTTTATTTTATTCTGCTTACAGATTGTTCCTCTTACAAATGAGCTGTGTTCTCAAAGTTGACATATAAATCAGTGATTTGGAACTCAAAGGCTTTTCTCCCATAAAAAACTAATAATAATAAAATAATATAATACAAGTAGGTTTCCAGGCTAGCCCGCAACTGCCCAGGTAACCCACAATGCGGCTAGGATATTGCCCGTTTGCAGGTCAAACCTCAATTCTAAACACACAATACCAGTAATTAAGCAGACTGAACACCATTAAGCATTTGATTGAAACAGAATAAAGAACTGCGTGTTACTCACGTTGTGTCCTAGAGCTCGAAGCAGTGCAACCTCCTGTCATAAAAGCAGAGCAGGACCATGGTGTGTTGTGTAATCACAGGGGCTGGGATGAGGATGCAGCTGGGAACAGCCAGGCACTGACTGAGTCAAACAGTCCTCCTCCAAGGGCAATGGGAGCAGAGGCTGGAGCCAGGCAGGCTGGAGGTAGTAAGGGGAAGCAGGAGGTGCCTGAAAGTCACTTCTAGGGGAACTTGATGCAGCCCTTCTGTTTCCAGGGCTCCTGAGGGCTCTTCTAAATGTACTGGCATGCTATCTTCTCACTGCTCACTGGCCTGTTGACTGAGTCAAGAAAGGCCTCTCATCCTGAATAAGGTCAAGTTACCAGTGATCTAAGTTGCATCCTCCCATGGCCCAACCACGGCAATGGTTACTTCTAGATGCTCCTGTCATCTTAGAAACCTATGAAGCAGATGCTGTTAACACAAATGAAAACCCAAGGCTCAAGTTTTCTCATAGCTAGAAAGTGGCAAAGCTGACCCTGGCCACTCAGCAGTTTCCTGACACTCTCAAACTTCATACTCCCAGGCACCGGAGGAGAGCGGGGTGGCCTCTACTTTCTTCCATGTGGGGAGGGAAAAAGGAGAGATAGCTGGTAGCTTCGTGCTATCAAACATATTTTAAACACGTCTTCTTAGCTGGAAGCCTTACAAGGCTGCCCACTCAGGTGAGCGGACCCCTCTCTGAGCCAGGGCCAGTCCTACACTCCCGCTAGGTGGGTCGTTACCAACCTCCTCATCCACCTGACATCTCACCTGCCCTGCACAGGCGGCGGTGGAGCAGCCATGAACAAGATATCACACGTTTCCTCAAAGATATGAGATTGCCCCAGCCTGGCCCCATCGCCTGCCTGCCCAGCGTGGCACTCTCGCTGTCCCACCTGCATGCTGAGTGCTCAGGATGGACCGGCAAAGGGCTTCCGGTTCCCACCACTCTTGCCAATTCACCACATGGAGGCAGAGCCAGGGTGGACACTGCTTGAAATATTTTGCAGATCAGGAACAGAGGTGCCTGAAATCCCAAGGGTACCTGGATGGCGAGACAGATGAAAAAGGTCCTCTGGGATCCCAGAGAGTGAGGACCACCATGTCCCTAGAATCTCTCCCAACACTTGGCACACAGCAGGGGCTCTGGCAGAGCGGTGGATGCACCGCACACCTCTACGACAGCTATCTCCTTTGTAGGCATTTGTTCAGTCCACAAACATTTAGAAAACAATTCTGGGGCCAGGGTTTACCCCAAGTTCATTCCAGGTCTCCCTGTAAGGACACTTGCCCTCTCTAGGGCACTTGCCTTTGCCACCAGGCCACTTCCCCTTCACCAGCATGCAGTGAGCCAGCCAGGCCTTGCCTACCAAAGCAAGGCACATTTTCTTGCTTGTTTCCTTCAGGAAGAAAGAGAAAGAAAAGCTTCACACATGGGGCCACGTCACCCCTTCCGTGGCGGCTGCACGCCTCCGCGTTCCTCCTCCCCATCTGGGGAGGCTCGCCTCTCAGATGTATAATGAATCAGGCACTCTCTCATTAATAAAAAATGACAAGCGATCATCTCATTGAAATCCGCCGAGCTGCCAGAGCCTGCAGACACAATCCCTGCCCAGCTCTGCAATTCCTCTGTGGTCAAGCGGTAATGAATCAGAGGGCGGATGGGCTGGCGAGCGAGCACCTCAGTGCTTAACGTGCAGGCGGGAAGTCACCTTTCCGCGGCGGGTGGCCACGGGTCCAGAAGGTGAATGCCTTTTTCATCTCTATTAACAAAGGGGCTCAGCTCAACAGGCCCAGCTGCCCCAAGGTCAGGGAGGCCGAATGGCACTGGCCCTAGAACACTAAAACTCTCCCTGGTGATAAGCAGACCGCACCGTCCAGAGCCCAGGAGGCCTGAGCATACAGACTAGAGACTGAGCCACTTCATGGATTTTGTTTTTAAAAAAGCAAGTAAGTGAGCTAAAGGCTTTGAGCGAAGGCCTGATGGCTGCAGGGTGGGCGGCCTGCAGCTCTGGGGGGCTCTCCCTAGCTCCTCCTCACCTAGAGCTGAGTCCTGGGGAAGCATGCTCCTGTGGTGGGCAATACTGCAGAAGCCACTTCTCGGGAGCCTGCAGGGAGCCTCCCAGGCTCCTCCCAATTGGCACTTTGACATTCTACATGCACTCGGCACCTACTACATGTGGAGTTTCACAAGCTTGGACACAGCTTGAAACGGAATTCAGGCTCCGCCATTCAGACCGTGTGGCTTTGGGACCATCCGGAATGTCAGGTTATTCATCTGTGACATGGGGTGATGATGACTGGCACAGAAGATGAAATGAGGCCTAATCCATCATCCAACACTGGGGGCTGCACGTAAGTGACAGCTGTCATGACTGGGGAGCTGGAGTCTTGGGGCTCCAAGATTTGAAAGGTTCAGTGGTTCAGCCTCGCTCTTTATCTTTGGTACCAGTTGCATAACTACTGCACAGTGCTGTATGCAGGTGCTACATCAGGGGCCATGATGAACCGCCTCTGGTTTTCACAGCCGTCTCGTAAGGGAATCTGTCCAGGGCTTTGGGGAACCCCACGGCGAAACCCGGACTGAGTCTGCCTGCTTCTCACTGCCATTTGTCCCACCTGTGCTGCTCCTCAGTGGCTCCCTATTAGCAATGGAGCCAAGCCCGGGCTCTACCATGAGCCCTGCTCGCACAAGGCTTTCACACAGGGCCTTGTACCAAACAAGTCACCCTCAGATCCTTCATGCATCTTCGGCCCACTAGGACAGGTGCCTGAACTGGGTGGGATGCCTCTCCCTGGGGTTCCATGCAGCTTCCCAAAGCAGCCCAGACCACACCAGGTCAGAGTGATAGCTACTGGGTTCCACTTCCAGAATCCTTACAGAGAGCCAAGTCCCAGGGGACCCTGGCGCTTCAACATCGACACTAGAGCCTGCCTGAGCACAGGCATCTTGCTCCAAGGCCTGGGTCAGGGCTTAAGTGAGTCTCAAAACACATAATGAAGGCATGGTGAGGATAGTCAGCCCCACTGTGAAGAAACCTGTTAGGGAAGATGGGACGGCGGGGCACACACCTCCTGATCATGGCCATGATCTTTGGGGAGAAGACAGGATGGGGCAAGGCATGCATTTCTCTAAATTTAGTGCTTAACGTGCAGGCATGTTTTAAAAAATCTGTATAACTTTTAAAATTTTTATTTAGCTGGTATTGGAGATTGAACTCAAGGGCATTTAATCACTGAGGCACTTCCCCAGCCCCTGTTGCTCGGGGTCTCAATAAGCTGCTGAGGCTGGCCTTGAACTTGTGATCCTCCTGCCTCAGCCTCCAGAGCCATGGGGATTACAGGCATGCGCCACCACACCCAGCATGTATAACTTTTTTTTTTTTTTTTTTTTTTAGTTGTTGATGTACACAATGTCTTTATTTTATTGCTTTATATGTGGTGCTGAGGATCGAACCCAGGGCCTCACGCATGCAAGGCAAGCGCTCTACCGCTGAGCTACAATCCCAGCCATGTATAACTTTTTAATGACAAAAAGGAGGAATAATCTGT
Source organism: Xerus rutilus (assembly GCA_028644305.1). Taxonomy (NCBI): domain Eukaryota; kingdom Metazoa; phylum Chordata; class Mammalia; order Rodentia; family Sciuridae; genus Xerus; species Xerus rutilus. The sequence continues at coordinate 66,826,800 of CM053402.1, forward strand.
CAGGGGTTGTCAGGCTTAACTACACTCACTCAACACAGCTTCCCTAACCCTTGTGTCTCAGGAAAACAGTCCCTTCCTGGGGCAGAGAAGGGGGGACAAAATTAGATGCCAATCACATTCCAAGACAAAGGAAGGATGAAGTGGAGAGAGCTCTGGACCTGCAGGCAGGAGGCCTGGACTCTGCTTTTAAGACAGGCTCAAGCTGTGGACTGAGAGTGCCCCCCACCCAGCCTGAGTAAAAATGACAAGGGCCCCTCCCATCTCCCTTTTTCTGGTGTTCTGGGGGATCCTGGGACTGGATTCCACAAAACAGCAAGTAACTTGGGAAGCCCAGCCCCAGGCAATCTTCTTTAGAAGACTACTTAAGAAAGTCTTCGTAATGAAGCTATTACCCAGGGCTTCTCAGGCCGTGGGGAGGTGGCGCCATGCTCGGCAATACCCAAAGCTGGGCTTAGGAGGCCCTGCCAGGGCGGGAATGCTCTGGCCCTGCCCGAGCCTGGAACACACAGGCAGGAGACAAGGCATTGCAAAACCCATGGCCCTGGGGGTGGAGTCTGCCCTACATTAAGAACACATTCCAAATGAGATAATTATTTAATGGGTAATAAATGGAGTCCAGGAGAGGGCAATGGGAATTCGCTGATTAAACACCTGTGGCCCTAGCACCACGCGTTATCCCCAGAGCCCACCTCCAGCCCCTCACCTCTTAGGGCCTACTTGCGCTTGGCTTGCCTCCGCCATGGCCTGCGGTTACCATTGTCTAGCCATTGGCTGCATGGAAGGCCCGATCCAGAGGGACCACAGCAAGGCGCCAGGTTGAGCCTAACCCTTCCCGTCTGCCAGCAGCTCAGTAACTTGTCTCATACCCTGTCCTGCCCTGGGAAGCAGGGGTCCAGTGACTGAGGGATGGGACAGGACAAAGATGGCAGGACAGCAGAGGGCAGTGGCCAGAAAAAAATCAGAGGTTACCCATTACTTTTCCCCAGCCTGATCCTGGCCCAGGAGTCCTGTGTCCCCATCAACACCATCAGATTGCTTATTCCACCTTAACAAAGTGGCCTTGACGCATCCTCAGATCTATGGACATAGGAAAAAGGGAGGTCACTGTCCACCAACCACACACCAGGTGCCACAAGGACTACCCACATGTGCTTTTGATTACACAGTTGTGTTTATATTTTGTTTCTTGACAAATAAGGATGCTGAGACTCAGAGAAGTTGAGTGATTTGTCCAAATTCACACAGCTGGCATCATACCCAAGAATCAATCTCATCCTTGCTTGGTTCCAAAATGGGATCCTTCCCCAGCATCATGTTCTGTCATTCTCTCCCACCCCCACCCCCCAGCACTTGGCAGGAGCTCACCAAGTGTGACTTCCTCCCCACCTCAACCACAGCAGACAAAAGTGAGGTAATCCCACTCTGAGGTAACCTTTCCATTGACTCATTAAAGGGGCTCTGAGTGCCTCCTCCAAGGAGAGCTCTAAACAAGAGAGGTACAGACAATATGAAGCAACCGTGACTCTGAGTGAAGCAGCTACAGTCTCACAAGGAAAACACGCAGAACCACAAGAAGGGTTAGCAAGAACCAGGGTCATTAACAGTCTGTGAATGCAAAATAAACCAGAAAAAAATGAGAGGATGATTGGTCCCCTGAGGGCTACGCTGAGGTGGGACCTAGATGAAAAGCAGGGGGTGAGTAAAAAAATGTGTTGATAGCTGGGTGGGAGGGAAATGAATGAGTGGATTGGTGGGTGGGCAGGTGTGTGGGCAGGTAGGTGAGTGGGTAGATGGATAGATAGGTGGGTAGAGAGATGGGTGACTGAACGAGTGTGTGGGAAAATGGGTGGGTAGAGAATGGATAGGTGGGTGGATAGGTGGATGGATGAATGGATGCATGGATGGATGGATAGGTGGGTGGATGGATGGTTGGATAAATGGATGGATGGGTGGGTGGATAGGTAGGTGGATGGATGGATAGAGGATGGTTGCATAGGTAGGTGGGTGGGTGGTAGATGGTTGGATAAATGGATGAATGGGTAGATGGGTGGATGGGTGGATGGATGCACAGAGTAACGGACAGATGGACAGACAAATGGATAGGTGGATGGATGGATGGTTGGATAAATGGATGGATAGGTAAATGGGTAGATGGATGGATGGATGACCAGGTGGGTAAGTGGGTGGATGGGAGGATAGACAGGTGGATGGGTGGACGGGTGGGCAGACGGTGTTCATAGAAGTTCCCTTATTAGGGCATTTCTTAATCTCAATCTCACAGCATTCCAGTTCAGACCTCTGTCTCTTGAATCTTCATAAACGAAGATTCACAGCCCGGCATGTCTTGGATGACCACTTAGGTCTTCCCTGGTCTTCAGCACCATCAAGAGCATGGAGGAGGAGTCTCTCTTCCTGGCTTTTCCCCAACCCCATATTCCACAAGCCCCCAGCCTACATGTTTATTAGCTCTGCCTGCCCAGACAGCTCCTGACTTGACATAAATCAAGAGGCCTCTGGGCCCAGTTCTACCCAGAGAGGGCTTATTCCCTCCAGGCCTGAAAATGCGCCAGGCACACCAACGGCCCAAGCTACCATCAAAGGCCCATCTATCTGGATTTTATCTCCATTCCAGCCCCATGAGTTTCCTTCAAACACCCTAAGGAATGCACTGAGGCAGCCACCAGAGACAATCCAGGAAAACGCTGGTCTGCAGGACAATGGAGGCAGGGGGCAGGGGGTGTAATGACACAGGCTGAGGACCGCAGTCCACAGAGCCCGACGGGAGGTCCCTGCTCTGGGATGTCCCAGGGGCAGCTGAGCCAGTTTTCTCCTATGGTGATGGTCCCAGGCCAACGCCAGACCCAGGCATTGCCAAATCTACAGGCAGCAGAGATCTAGGGCAGGGACGGGTCCACTGTAGAACTCACTCCTGCCTATCACCGCAAGAACTCTATTCAAATTTCTCCCCTCAAGCCAAACACAGTTAGCCCGAACCTGCCATCATGGGTGGCCCCATCCCAGTTGGAGCCCTGCAGGAAGGTGCAAGCATGGATGGTGAGCTGAGCAGCAATCGTAGCTCTTATTGCAGGAAGCACCCACCCCCAAGCCTGCTAACGCTCCTGGGCGCCAGGATGAGCAGGGCTGAATAAGCAGAGTGGAAAGAGGGAAGAGTGTGTCCAGTCAGCTGATGGGACTGCTGTTGAAGCAGAGTCAGGAAGTCAGCAGGAAGAACTCAGCCTCAGAAGTCGGCAGCCCAGGGTGGAGCTCCAGATGTGCAGGCCTGCTTAATAATCAAGCTTGTAAACTGAGGCAAGCACAATGACCCTGCTAGAAACAAGAGGACCTAGGGTGATGCAACTCCCTGGCTCAAAGCACAAAAGGAAATGGGGCCAGTTAATGTTTTACATGATGGGGTTGAATGTCCTGAATGAATTGAACAGATGGCATGTATACTTTGATGAGTAGACACGTGGTCTCGCACACAGATAAAGAGCAAGAGTTTGGGGTCAGACAGCCACAGTTAGAGATCTGGCTCCCCCACTTACTGACTGTGGGACCCTAGGGTGGTCACCTAACCTCTCTGGTCTCCATTTCTTCGACTGTTGGATGGGGATCATACAACTGTTTCCTAGGGCACAGGAGGATAAAAAACATTATGCATATAAAATTGAGCAGTACCTGGAACTCTAAGAAATGAGAACTTCAGGTATGTTTTATCATCTCAAGGCACCTGGAAGGCTCCACTCGTTCTCTGGATGCTGCCTTCAGGCACAACCCAGCTTTGGGGGCTGCTTCTAAGTCTTGCAAATTGCCTCAATGATGGAAAATGAGTGACTAGGAGGATGTATTTCCCTCCACCTTTACCCATTCTGTCAATCCGTGGAGCACTGGAGATCAAGGATGCTGAATTCTCAGTCCTTGCCTGGGTCCTATGCCAATGGACCACTAGCTAAAGATAGATCATTTGGGTCAAAAGCAAAGTGTGACTGTGAAGTGACCTAACCAATTCTCTGGAGTGGCTTGCTCACTAGCTTCAAAGAGAACTCTAAGAACAACCATGCTGCACAGACAGGGCCAACTCCAGGGTCAGCTCAGAGCCTAGAACCCCTCGTGGATGCCCAGGGACCTGTGTTCTTCCAAGAGCAGTATCTGCACACAGTCCTTCCTAGAGCATCATCCCTTGGCATCTGTGGTCTGTTATCCCTGGGAGTCGGCATGCACAGTGGTTTCTGTTCTCTGCTCACCTGCTGTATGTTCTAAGATTCTGGCCTGTATTAATGTCCTCTCAAATATATGAGAAAATTTGGGTCATTGCCTGGTAACCTTAAGGGGATCTACTCTCTGTGGGTGGGGGGAGCATTGCTCCCCCAGACCATGAGGGTGTCCCATCCCAAGCTGGCCCAGCATGGCCCAGAGTGCTCAGCATTGAGTGGAGCAGCATCTGCAGCATCTAGGACTTCTTAGAAATGCAAACTTGCAAGCCCCATTCCAGACTACTGAGTCAGAAACTCAGAATGGAGCCCAGAAATCTGTTTTTAACAAGCCTTCCAGGTGGTTCTGGTGTACAGAAAGTTCAAAAGTCCCCCTGCTGAGCAAATGGTGGACACCCTAAAGATCAGTTCCAGTGGAAAATGCCTTCCTTCCAGTTTTTCTCATCCACACATGTGTACCCACAAAACTCACAACATACACACTGGAGACCAAGCTGAATGGGGTGACAACAAAATATAATCCCTTATGGAGCTTTAGCGCCTAGGGATTCCAAAGCGCTTTCTAGGATCAGGATTTCATCTGGTTGTCACAGCCTGTCCAGGAGGACATGGCTCACACGCTCAGCTGGTGGCACTGTTAATAGCACCCCTTTGAACTGCATGAGCAGCAGGACTGGGGGGCAAAATGACACGTCCTCTCAGACCTCAGTGAAGGGCTGGCTGCATGTGGCTGGAGCTGGCAGGCGGGACTTCCTCCTGGTGGGATCTGAGCGGGAGCTGGAGGGCAGGGGTGGTCATCCACCCTGCCCAGCCTTGCACTGCTGTCCTGCAGGTCCTAAACCTGGGCTGCCCTTTTCTCTCCCTTTGTTCTTCTTACTTCCTGCAAAACTGATTTCTTTTTTTCCCCAAGCAAAATGTGAACACTGTGATGGGGACCTGTCTTATGTACCCTGTCTTCCCCTAGTACACAATAGTTATTAAATAAGTGCTGATCAAATGAAGAGGAGAAAAAAATATTCTTGGGACCAGGCCACCAGGGGCAAGTGACATCCATGTGTTTTTGCTGTCACCACTGAGATTCCCTACCTCATGGGGGCCACATATGCCATCACTGCCACCTCTGAGCATTGCAACCCTTGAGACCTTATCCCCAAGCCAGCCATGCTTGTGACTATGGCACCCAGACAGCATCCTTCAGAGATGCTGGGAGGGGAGAATCAGAGTGTATGGCCCGGGAGGGAGCCCTACCCCCGGGGGCCTGCTGGCAGAGAAGTTCAACACACCATGCACAGAAAACGTGTCTCTTCCTGCTGAGAGCAGCAAGTGGGTGATCTCGACTGGAACTGAAGAACTGTAACCACGCTATGTGACGAGTTTTGTTCTTTCCTTTCCTTTGATAGAAGAAGGCCCAGTGATTTAGCAAAAATAAACAAAACTCCCCAAACACCCAGAAAAGCACAAACCAGCCCTTCAGACTAGTCCCAGAGTCCCCACCAGCCAGGCCCTGAGTCCTGCTGGCCTCAGCCTGTCCTAAGCCAGAGTCAATGGAGTCACTCAAGCTATAGAGAAATTTTCCACCCAGAACCAGGGATGGAACAGAGTCATAAAGTATCTCCCCGAGACCCCATGTCTCCTTCCCTCCTCAATCCCCAGGTCTTGGCTGTCCACACCCAGATACATGGTGGTTCATTCTTTTTTTTTTTTTTTAAATATTTTTTTAGTTGTGGATGGACACAATGTCTTTATTTTATTGCTTTGTATGTGGTGCTGAGGATCGAACCCAGGGCCTCACGCATGCGAGGCAAGCGCTCTACCGCTGAGCCACAGCCCCAGCTCCCATGGTGGTTCATTCTTTAAACTCAAAGGTCCAGCTCCAGCTCCTGGATCAAGTCTCCCTGCTCTTGACAGCCCCGTGATCCACCCTCTATGCCCATCTGCTCTGTGGCCTGGGCAACCTGGGCCTTCTTTGTCTCCTCAAAAGTAAGCCTTGGCCTTCTCTGTCCTCTTAAAGGCCTCCAGCTATCCTGAACCCTGCCTCCTCTGGGGCAAGCACTGTGTTGACTCCTCAAGTCCCTTGCAAAGATGGCACTATCTCACCCTGAATGGTCATGTGGAGGCCAAAGAAGAGATTGAGATACCTACCAGGGCATACAGAATACTCAGTACCAATGACAGCACAAGGGCCACTAAGACCTTTGTTTTTCGAGCCAAAGGGATGAACCTATAAAGGTGGAATTCTAGGCTTCAGACCCAGACGGGCTGGGGAGAGAGACGTGTGTCTGCGGTCAAAGACGTCCTCCTTAAGCCAACCACATAAACAGCTGCCTCCTCTGTCCGTCTCTGAGACACTTGTCCCTCAACCCTGTGTTGACTTCACTGGTTCCCGATCTGCATGTCATCTGAGGCTGGGTGCTGCGGGGAGCTCTGGCTCCTGTCAGACAGGACTTGCCCAGCCTGGCAGGGCCGGGAGGGAGGGAGGTTCCACATGTCCTTCCCGGCCTGAAGTGCCCCCCACCCCAGGCCAAGCATGGAGCTGACTCCACAAACAGCTCAGAAGACTCCCGCTGCCCAGGAAACGGCTCTCAAGCCATCAGTCTCTGCTTTCCATCAGCCTGGCAGGAGAAGGACAGCTCCAAGTACTTCAGTTTGTCCTTCTCCTCTCTTGGGAATCCACGCTCAGGGCCTCATCAAGCACCTATACGCAGGTGACTGTCATCAAGGCTCAAGGAAACAGTGCTCTAATCCCAGACCTTCCAGGACTCCACATGGGGCCTTGCCCGCTCACTGTGGGCCGGTGGCTACTTACCTTACCTGGAGTTCAAGGCTCCTCACCTTCTTGGACCCACCTTTCCAAGGCAGGCTCATCTTTTAAGTGACTCATGTATTTCTCTAAGATGGTCGGTGGGTGAGACCACACGCCGACCAGCCACCCTGCTCCCAGACACCCTGGTTGGATTCTTTGGGACCCTCTTCCTAGGCTCACTCCACCTCAGCTCTGACTCTAGACCACCTCCTCAGGGACCCCCCCCTCAGTGGGGAGCAGCCCCCAATTACTCTCTACATTCAATTCTGTTTATCTGCTTCCTTGTGCCTCTTACTGAAAGGGCCCCTTTTGTGTGTTCCCTTATAGATTATCTGTTTCTGGAAGCAGCAGCTGCCCTGGTTTAGCCAATGTCCAATGCCCTGCTGACACCTGCTGCCCTCCTGTGTGCTTGGGGACTATAAAGACCTCTGCAAGGGGAGCCTCTTGCTCCACCTTGAACCACTCTTAGTGCAAGACAAACCCCAAGGACAGGGATCAGGCCCACATCATCATCTGCAGTCCATCCCAGGACCAAATGACCCCTAGGCTTAGGATAGCCCCAGCACAGGCTTCCTAGGCAGGACTGTGTCCAAGCATTAGGTGAACTGGCTCTGAACTGGGCCCAGAAGCTCCATTTTTGCATAGGTTTTTACAATATAAATAAATCAAACAAAGCAAAATAACAGCAGTGAAAACTCCTCACTTGAGAGTCTGCTCCAATCACAGCCTGGCCTGGTCTTTGCAGACCCTCTGAAGGTGACCAAGCCTGCAGTGCCAGGAGCACCATCAGGAGTCAAAGGAGGCTTGCAGGGCCTGGCGGGGCTCCCCTGAGTCTGCCCCAACAAGTTCTTGTTGCAAACTGGGGCCCCTCCAAGTTGTTTCATTTTAACTTTCATGATTCTTTTTTTTTTTTTTCCTGGCATTGAAAAAAAAAACAAACCCTCAGTCATCCTGCATATGATTAAAAAAAAAAAAAATCAAATAGCACAGAAGGGCTTATAATGAAAAGCAATAGTCCCCTCCCTGCACCCTGGAGGCAACCACTTTTAACTTTTTAAAAAATTTTCCTGCTTTTACTTCCTCCAGCAACTATCTGATCTATGTAAGGAATATATTAAAATAGCGTGTTTTGATTCTTTAATCCTATGAATGCAATGTTTCTGATTCATCAGTTATTTATACAGAGGATGGCTCCATTCACTCGGACCTCCTCCAACATAGACAGAGTGGTGCACACAGCCAACCCCTGCTTTCTGCGCAGGCACGACATGTCTCTGGTTCCTCCAGGGGCACCAGGTAGTATTGTTGGCTCTTGATGCTCTTCCCCAACCCTCCCTGGTGGGGTTGTACCTGGTGGCCCTCTGCCCTGGTGGCAGGGATCAGCTACACAGCTTAGGCCTGGCCACTATTTCCCTTCTGAGGGTCTCCCTGGTGGGATTCTGGTTTCCCTGATAGAATACTGGTCTCCATTCCATTCATTAACCCTTTTGCTTTGCATGAGAAAATCTTTAAGGAGCTGACTAAGGTAAATGCTTTAGGTCTCTCTCGCATGACTGAAAGTCTCCTTTATTCTACCCTACACCGGACCAAGTTCGGCAGATAGTGTGATGGTCAGTTGGCCTCACACTGGCCAGGGCAAGCTCAGTGTCTTCACACATTCACTGTTACTGACCAAAAGTAAGGTATAGTTTAATCATCCTTTCTTTGTAGATGACCCGAGCTTTTTTTTTTTTGGTACCGGAGATTGAACTCAGGGGTACTCAACCACTTAGCCACATCCCCAGCCCTATTTTGTGTTTTATGTAGAGACAGGGTCTCACTGAGTTGCTTAGAGCCTCGTTGCTGAGGCTGGCTTTGAACTCACTATTCTCCTGTCTCAGCCTCCCAAAGTGCTGGGATTACAGGCATGCACCACCGTGCCCCGCCACCTGAGCTTTTTAATGGGTTGTTTCTCTCTCTCTAAAAGTACTTCAAAATGTTACTTTGTTCTTGGTTGTCTGAAATTTCACAATTACATTTATAAATTGTATTTTTCTTTTAAAGTGCTGTGCCCAATGAAGACTGTTTTAATGTGAGGATTTTTTTCTCCTGATTTAGGCAATTTTCTTGTATTAATTCTTTTATAATTTTCTCCTATCTGTTTTGCATTTCAGTTTCTGGAACTTCCACCAGTCATATGCCCCCTCACTTGTCTTTGTGTTCCATCTTTCTCACATCTTATCCTCTCAGATGTTCCTGTCTCATCTTTTTATTCTTCTTTCCATGAGACCTCAATGAAATATCACTTTCCCCCCTTTTAATGAACTTTTTATTTCAGCTATCATATTTTTCATCTAAAGCTCTTTGGCTGTTCTTTGAATATTATTTCATAGCATCCCGTTCTTGTTTTATAGATGCAAAGCTGTCTAGGACCTTTCAAGGTCACCAACAAGAAGCCTTTATTTGCTAACATTTTCCTCTCCTCTGAAATGCTGCTGCTTTGGGGACCCTACTTTCCCAGTCATTCATGTTGATGCTGCTCTTTCACATAGCAGCCTTTCTTTAGATGGCCATCAAACTTGGGATGTCTGTGCACCTTTAGAGAAGAAAGACTGGAAACCTGGCTGAAAGTTCTACGAGCTGAGTGGCGCTTGTCCAAAGTAGCTTTAACTACTCCACTGGGGGATCTCTAAAACAGCAGAGAGCTCAAAGCTTGGATCTAGGGCCCAACACCCACATGATCTGTCCTGGTTACCACAGGGGATTAGTTTAGTTTCTCTTCAGAAGAATCTAATTGTCTACACTGCTGTCCTCGCCATCATCTTTATCACTAATGGCATAAAAGATAAACATCTGGACACCAGTCAAAAGATAACAGAGGGGCTGGGGCTGTAGCTCAGTGGTAGAGCACTTGCCTAGCATGGGTGAGGCACTGGGTTCGAGCCTCAGCACCACATATAAATAATATATGAATAAAATAAAAATCCATCAACAACTTAAAAAATTAAAAAAAAAAAAATGGATACGTATCTGGGTACTAGAAGGGTCCAGAGGAAGACAGAAGTCAATAACTCCTATTTAATATTGTTTAAATCATGGTGTAACATATATAACACAAAATCTACCATTTTTAACTGTAGAAGTTCAATGTCATTAAGTGCATTCACACTGTTGTGGAACCATCCCTCCAGAACTTCTTCATCATCCCAAACAGAAATCCCATACCTGCCAAACACTAGCTGCTCATCCATGCTCACCCCCCGCCACTGCCATTCTACCTTCTGTCTCTGTGAATTTAGCTACTCCAGGTTCTTCGTGTAAGTGGCATCATACAATATGTGCCCCTTTGTGTCTGGCTTATTTCACTCAACGTCATGGCCTCAAGGTTCATCCACATTGCAGCCGGTGTCAGAATTCCCTCCCTTTTTAAGGATGGATACTGTTCTGTTAAATGCATAGGTTACAGTTTATTCATTAATTCATCACCCACTTAATCTTAAAGCAACCAAGAGTAACACCTGGACAAAACTAGACCTGTCACTGTCACACCAGGCAGGGGGCTCCTCAGCTCTGAGGAGTGACACACATTCCCGCCTGTGTGACACAGGAGGGATGACACCCAGGCCCTTCCCCTTTTCCTTCCCTCCCTCCCAAAGAAAGCAACCATCATGAGCTCCCAGGCCTCTGCACAGAAGGCACAGCCCAAGGCCTCCTCTCCTTCCCCAATCCCCACTTCATCAGTGTGGGTGGCCCTCTTTATAGAAGACTAGCTATTTTTAGTAGAAATCCAGAACTGCCACCATTTTTAGCAGAAAAAGCAAAGGAGCCAAAGAGACTTCTTCCTTCTGCAACTCTCCCCTCCCCAGTATCCCCTTCCTGCCAGGTCCTTCTGCAAAAGTTACCAAGAATAGGACCAGCAATGAGAACCAGACCTCAGAGTTCATCCCTATTTGGAATTCCCTGCCTCCTCCCCAAATAAAGAGGGAGGCTTGAGGGGACAGGCAGAGCAGGGGGACTGGGTACCTCCTTGGAGGTAACTCTCAGTGTGACTGTCCCTGCTCTGATGGGATGAGGGGTGGGGCCATGGAACTCCAAGAGCCTTAAGACTCTGAGTGGAAGAGCCCCAGGCTCAGGGCAGGGCCTGCTGCCTGATCCACCTTCTCTTGCCCCTTCCTAGAGCTGTTCTGATGGGAGGCTGTTTGTCCTGTTCCTATCTGGGAAGCCGAGTCAAGCTTTCCCCCAGGTGTGGAGGAAGGCGTAGTCACAGTCCTTGCTCAGGTGTGCATGGTGCAGTGTGGCAGCCTGACAAGCTCCATCAAGATGCAGCCTGTATTATTCATGCCTTCTCCTTCTTCCCTGTGGCTTCTGAGGGAGGCCGCCACCAGGGTCTGCTTGCTAGGAAGGGCTGTTCTGAGCACAGCCACTGTCTAAGCGCCTGCCATTAATAAAAGATAAACAAGAAGCACTGTGCGGCGACGGTGACATCTGCTACACTAGCCCCCAGCGGGTCTCCCCCTTTCTGGGCTTTGGAGCCACATGTGGTGGGGGGCAGGGGGCTTGGCAGGGACCCAGCTGCATTCTGAGTCTCCACGCTGGGGCCAGGCCTCAGCTGTATTAAATCAATTCCCTGGCTCCAAACAGGAACCCCCAACCTGCCCCCCACGCAGCCCAGGCAGGAACATCTGAAAGCCAGAATCTCCCAGCTCACTCTGGGAGGACAGGCCTGTGCTAACATCAACCCCCTAATCAAAACGTCATCAATCCCCAAAGTTCTAGAACTTGGCCAGCCCTGAAACAGCCATAGCTCCACCTACATTCCATCAACAGACACTCAATAGGATGCCCCCCTCCTGGCGCCAGGTGGCCCTGTGGCCCCTTTACCTTCACTTTGGATGTCTTTTCTTCCTCCTGATGCTCAGAGACCTGGAAGGCAGGGGGTACTGGGGATCAGGCATCCTCCCCAGAGCAGGACTGTAACTCAAGTTTCCAGATACTTTCTCCTCGTGGGACTCTCCCTCCATAAGACATATTAGAAAATGTATTTTGCACGTGTGCTGGTTTAAAAGAGAAATACAACCCACGTTCCTGGGCCTAATGATGGTCATCTGTTTTCTTCCAATTAGCACTGCTGCACCTAATAGAGAAGCCAATGCTGTTCTTTCTTGTGGGAACCCAGAGCCATCCTGTCCCTAGAGTGACCAACACATTCAAGTTCTCCTGGGGCTGCCCCAGGAATATCCTCAGGCCTGAGCAAGTTGCAGTGGTCACCCTCCCTGCCTTCCTGATTCAAGCTCAAAGCCCCACAGAAGCACAAGGACCAAGATCATGTCACCGTCCTAAGCCCCACACCTGGAGAAGCAGAGCAGCTGAGCTTAGGCCAGCAGGTGGGACTTCCTTAGGAGCTGGGGAGACAGAGTAGGGATGCCAGCTGCAAACAACACTGCCTTGTGCAAATCGCCAGCTAGAAAAGTGGTCACCGTCCCCCCTCTGAGCACACAGACCCTTTCCTCTGCACAGAACCTTCAAGGTGCAATTATACACAAGGAATTTACAGGTGAAGAAAGTGTCTGAGAAGTCAGGAACTCCCCCAAACCTGCCAGCTTTGAGCAGGGAGGGTCAAGGACCAGGCCAGACACTGCCCACCTCCAAGCCTGGGCTGTGGCTTTGCTGGGGCCAGACTAACACTGCTGCTTCTTGAGCTGGCACAGTGGGTAGCCTGGAGCAGATGGGCAAGACAGATGGGTGCTCTCACATGACCAGGGGCAGTAGAGGACAGTCTGAGGAGGTGCCAGCCCCAGAGGGCCGCTTGCAGAACAGATATAGTGGCACCACCTATGCACTCAGCCTCGCTGAGCCTCCAGAGCCCCAGCAGTCGTGGAGCACCCCAACCCCTAGAGTTCTCTAACAAGAGGAGCCTAGGGCCCTCCAGGCCCAGCCAATCACAACGGAGGCCTGCAAAGATTTTTATAAAACCTCTACCATGTGATTTTGTTGAGTAGCCAGAAACAGAGCCCAGAGCCCCAACTTTCTCTCTGCAGGTTGAAGGAGGATTGCAGTTTAACTGACTCTGTCCAGCCATCTGGAGAAATGACACAATGTAGGGGCTTCCAGGAAGGTGGAAGGGAGGCCAGCCCACAGCAAGGAAAGAATGGCTGATGCGAAGAGCTAATCCATGCCCACTCCTCAAATGACAATACACAAACAGGTGCAGTCCCTGCTTGGGGATCTACCAGTGACATGTCCCAGCCAACCCGGGGAAAGTCAGAGCAACTCAAAGACACCAAATGACAGGCCCAGATCCTGGCTGTGTCTCCAATCAACTAAGTGACCTTGGACAAACCCACTTAGCTTCGGTTTTCTGATGTGTAAAATGGAGAGGCTTGTTGTGGGAGGATGATCTGAGCTCCTTTCTGTACAGTTCAGCCTGGTGCCTGGCAGTGAGAAAACCTCGGCAATGTTGCTACAATACTACTACATATTCCAGGCACAAGGCCTAGAGCCTGGTACATAATGAATATTCACTAAATGGATGATTCACCATGGAAACTGAGGTATAAACTGAGGAATCCATGCAGGCACCACCCATGCCATAATTCCAATCAGGAAACTGAGGTTCTGAGGACCCAATCAAAGCCCAGAGTTCCTTGGTAAAAGAACAGGCCAAGTCAGCACAAGAAGCTGCCTGGAGCTCCTGTCTGCTGTGCTCTGTGCTTTCCAGCTCTCCCAAGGAGTGTCCTGCCAGGCCCAGGGCCACCCAACGCTATGCAGGATGTCTGAGAAGGAAAATGGAGGCAGCAGACCCAGCCAACTGGCAGCACTACGTGTGAGAGCACCACGGAACGCTCAGGCCAGTGTGGGCGTGTCTGGGCCTCAGCTGAGCTGGAATGCAGGAATGGTCTGATCTATCTGGCTATCTAGCTGGTGAAGACATCTCCTCTTCTTACAGTAGGCTTGCCTTGGAACAACCAACCACAAGTGGCAGCCCTAAGGAAGCCCTGGCTGTTTGCATTCTGAAGCTATTTTTTCTCCCTTGCTGCTCCCCAACCTCCCAGGCTTTGCAGGGGCAATTCCAGGTGGAGAGGAGGAAATTAGATAGGTCAACCTGTTCCTCACCTGGGATCACATGGAAATCTACAGGTGGAGGCTCTTCTGCATATTACATGGGCCAAGCAGGCACTGAGGATTGCCCCTAACCACCTGGCTCCTAAAGGTTTGAGGTCTGCAAAGATGAGGTGCCCCAGAAGGTAAATGACCCTTTGGGGTGCAGACTGACATGCAAAATTACCATCTCTACTTTGTCTTAGGTACCGAAGACACAAACTGAGTACAAACTGAGACCACAACCTCTTAGGGAAGAAAACATTTCATTTGTTTTGAGAAATCAGTGTGACCTTTCCATTTTGCAGATGGGAAAATGAGGCTCAGAGCAACAAAAACTGCTCTTAGTTTATTCAGTCAATTAGCAGGAGGTCTTTAGACTTCTCAGTCCATGCTCTGCTACTGCATTTGGTAATGAAGCCTCAGACCTGTGAATGGAGATCCTCCAAACCTCCCCAGCACCCACCCCAATGACACAGGAAATGAGGTTTGTACCCAAGTAGGGCTGAAGTCCCTAATTTTTGGCAGATTTGGTGTAATGACCTTAGTCAATCAGAGTAGGAGTTAGCAAACTATTGGCCCTAGGTTCAAATCTGTCCCCACTTGCTTTATCAAAACACAGCCCACTCGATCACACACTTAAATGTTTCTGCCACCCATGAGCTACAATGGCAAAGGCGAGCAGTGGTGGCAGAGCCCGTATGCATGGCCTAGAAAGACAAAGATTTACTATTTGGCCCTTTTCAGACAAGTACACTGACTGCTGACTTGGAGTTGGGCAATATGTCAAGCACACATTTGGGTGCCAGGGCTCTGTGTGCCATCAGATAGGACCCCCGCCCCTGCTGTGTTCCAGATAGGAAACAGGCCCAGTCGGAGATGGGTCCTGCCTGGGATCACACCATAAGACCCACAAAGCCACATTTCTCCCTGCTCCAAAGCCCCCCCAATACCCTCGGACCTGCAGCATCACCACCATCCCCCAGCCTCACTGTGCTCACTCTAATTGGGGCAAGTATCTGTTTCCTTTGCAAAATATTTTCATGAAAGGAAAAGGGACATTACATCCTTAAACAGCACCTCTTATTACTCTTGTAATTACCTATTAGGAATTTCTTTCATGGACTTCAAAACATAGTCTTGGCGTGGGTGAAAGTATAGATATTTATGGAATTGCGAAGTGTTCACACCCTGATACACCCACTGTAAGTCACAAGTATCATAGCTGAAGCTGCGCTGGCTCCACCTAACCTATGGAACATCCTAGCTCAGCTGCACAGCACCTGGAGAGGGCCCGTTGTTTCCCCTGGTGAGCACAGGGTTGACTGGGAATGTGGATAGAAAGGATAATGGTTCCACAAATAGCAGGCCTGGGAAAAGATCCAAATTCACAATTCAAAGTACCGTTTCTACCTGAATTGCTTATTGCTTTCACACCATTGTGAAGTTGAGGAATAGTTAAGTCAAACGTCCAAACAGATAGATCCCAGTCAAAACCTACTGCTTGGTGGTTCTGGTTAGCCCTAAGTTCCAAATGCACCTGTCTAGTCACAGCCTCGGGGCCAGGAAGCCGGGCCTGAATCCTACTGTAGGACCTTGGCCAAGTTATTGCTGCCCAGTCATAGCTGTCTGAAGGCGGTGATAACAGGGCTGTTGGAGGACTCAGGAGAGATACCCAGTGAAGAGAAGAACCAGGCTAGCCCATAATATAAGCTCAATAAACACTGGTTGCTAGGCTTCCCTGTCACCATATTCTGAAATAAAAGAATGAAAACTAGGACTTTGCTGAAAGGAATGTTCTAGTACATAGGGCAGATTATAACTAAAACGCCTTGTTTTATGTTAACAAGGTTTCCACCAAATGGGACAGTGCTATCACTTTGGCGCCCTGTGTCTATCACTGTCTTTAATCCATTGAGCCAACATTTACAACACAGAGAAGGGATCCTCAACCAGACTTCTACCTGGACCGCTCAAGTTCTGATCAAGGAGCTCTTGTGGAATGTGTTGATCTCAAAAACAATTAAAACCCAGTCTTTGAATTTATTTCCAGATAGTCCATAAAACTGACAAATCTATTTCCTATGCTTATTGCTAACTGCAATTTCTCTGAAGTCCAAATATTTTTCATTCACTCATTCAAAAACGACACCCATATGTCCATGGATGAAGGTCTTAGGAAGCTTCCTTTAGGTGTAGCCCAAAGACGTGCAGGAGGCCAAGGCCAGCCCTCCCCCAAACCAGGCAGCTTTGACAATGGTTATCACCCCAGAAAAGCAAGAAGACCTGTGAGCTGCAGTCTGTGTTCTACAAATATGTTCTCAAATGTGTGAAGTGAATTGAGTACAAGACGATTTCGTGGGACATGGTGTGAAAATAGCAGAAGATTGGAAATCTAAATATCCATCAGAGGGGGACTCGTTAAATAAATTACATCCCGTCCATATAATGAAATACCAGACAGCCATAAAAACGAATGAAGAAGCGCTTCGGGTCTGGCATGGAACAATTTCCAAGATGCATTGTCAAGCAAAACAAGCAAGATGCTGACAATTGCATTAAAAAGCATATATATGTATGTATGTGCACAAATTTATAGATAAGCACATATATAAATATTCAAAAATATGTGTATTGGTTATGTGTGCACATCTAGAATATCTCACAAAGGATATGTGAGAAACAGGTAGCACTGGCTGCCCCAGGGAGGGGGAGCCACGGGCTGGCTGGGAGCTGGGATTGGGAGGTGGATCCCCCCTCTCGCTGTTTTCTTCTTTTCACTCTGAAATCACTGTTTAGTGATGCAGTTGTTTTTAATTAACAGATACGCAACTACAAGCTGACTATCCCTTATCCAACATGCCTAGGGACCAGAAATGTTTTGTATTTTGGAATTTGGGGGATCTTGGACTATTTGCATATACACAATGAAAATATCTTGGGGAGGGGACCCAAATCTAAACTCAAAATTCATTTAGGTTTCATGTATAGCTTAGACACATAGCCCGAAAGTAATTTCACAGAACATTTTAAATAGTTTTGTGCCTGAAACAAAGTTTCAGGTGTACAATTTTCCACTGTGGCCTGGTGTGGGAGTTCAAAAGCTTTCAAAGTTTGGGGCATTTTGGGTTAGTGATGCTCAACCTATTTTTGAATTTTGAATCCTGTAAGTTACTTTATTTTAAAGACTATAAATAAGTAAAAACTTAACAAAAAGCCAAATACTTCAAACAATTCAAAAGAGTGAAGTGGGAGAATGGAGACGGGGCTACATTAATCTTTCCAAGACACTTGCAGTGTGTGTAAACTAACACACACACACACACACACACACATACACACAAACACAACCCTTCCAGACTGGATGTGCCCTGGGCCCGTCCCCGCTGGCCCCTGTGTCTCCTCCACAGGGGATCTTAGTGACATCCCTCTCCCTCCACATGCCGGCCAGGCCAAGAGACAATCCAGTTTTCTCCTCTGGCCTCCTCGCACCTGGCAAGAGGAAGGCAGTGGGGAGATGTTTTAGACAGTGCCCAGAACAGAGCCCAACATGCGGCAGTCCCTCGGTAAATACTGTTTGAATGAGTGAAGACCAACAGGAATTTCTAGAAGGAACGATCAAGAACGATCGAGAAGTCAGCAGTCCCGCGTTCATGTCAGGCCTCTGAATTCAGCATCTGGGGGACTGGCCATTGCAAAAGCAGTAGTTTATAGATAGAGACAGGCTCACAGACTGGCTGAAAACAGGTCACAGCAAGGCAGCGTCAAGGTGGCCCAGCATTAGGTTAAATAGAGGTGGAACAGGCCTCCCCCTAAGCCTTCTCTAGATCCATCACTCCCAAGCTCCAGGCCGTCCATGTGGAGTGTGCGGGCCTTGGTCCCCTCCAAGAGGGCTCAGTCAGACAGCACTGTAGCCAGTAGATTTTGAAAGGAGGCAGACACTAAGGATTTTCTCCTCTGGAAACCAGCCACTTGATGGGTCTTTTGCCTGGAGTGGATAATAATTATAATTCATTTCCTAAATATGGGTTTCTCTTTCCATCCACTTCATCTTCCACCTTTAATCTTACATATGAAAAGAGCACAGTGCCTTTAGCTGACAAGGTAACTGACAGCCCTCCAGCCCAATAAATGTGATGATCACCTGTGCAGATGCACATTGAAGGTGGCAAGAAAAGAGAGCTCACCAGAAGGCAGAAAACGAGGAGATCCTGAAGACAGGCAGGAGTCCCTGGGCTGAGCAGAGGGCCTCAGAGATGTGGTGGTTTTGTTCTAGTGACCACACAAAGAAAGGACAGGAGCCTGGGGCTCATGAGAGATGAGGTTTGGGGACAGAGGTCCCTCTGGGTAGCCCAGGCCCCTGGTGGCTACAGCTCTGATGAAAGGCCACACACCTCTTGGTGCCCTGTAGCACAGGACACTCTGAGGAGGTTGTTTCTGCCTCTCTGGGAAATGAGTGGAGGTTGTTAAAAGTCCTTTGTAACCACATGCTTGTCTTTGCACCGGGTGACCATTTAAAATGACAGTCCCACCACAGTCTAGGACCCTCAAGTCATAAAAAGAATACAAATTTGGTCTCACACCTGCACTATTCCTGAAGAACCTGGCAGGTATACAGAAAAGCACTTTGGAGGAAAAGTGTCAATGGGGGCCATGTAGGTTTACTAGAGGTAAATCTCTACTCATTATCTGAAATTACAAAGTGCGTGCACACATGCACTTACACATGCTTGTGAGCAAGAGCCAGCAGATACCATAAATATCATATCAAAGTCAGCTTAAGGGAGGATTAGTGAAGGCCTAGCAGAAAGATAAAAACATTGGAAAATACAAAAAAAAAAAAAAGTGGAAAGACATGGAGGAGAAAAGAGAAAGTTCTAGAATGAGAATGAGAAAAATGAGAATAGAGGAAAGGAATAATTCGAAGAAATAATGAGTGAAAAATTTCCAAAACTGAAGGAAAAAATGGATCATAAGACTTAGATGTAATAAAATCACTATGCATCAGAACACATGGGGTGTAACTGAAACATGAATTAGATATATGTTTATATCATAAAGAGCAGAAGCGCAAGAAGGCTGAAATCAATCATGTAGGTGTCCAACTCCAGGTAGGTTAATAACACCCATGCAAACCTAGAGAGGGAAGAGAAGGAAGAGAACGACCACATGAGCAGAAATGGAGACAGAAAGAAGCAAGAAAGAGGATCAACCCGCTCCCAAGGTAGATCTTTGCAAGGGTTAATAAGCCTCGATTAAGACTAGCCAGGAAGGGCTGGGGTGTGACTCAGTGGCAGAGCACCTGCCTGGCATTAGCTAGGCTCTGGGTTCAATCCCCAGCACCAGGGGATAAAATCTAACCAAGAAACAGAGAAAGTATAAATAAACAAACACAAGTACTGCAGAAGGACAGCTAAGGACAAACACTGCTGATAATTTGAAAGCGGGAAAAATGAACACATTCCTGAAGAGAGATCGATTGATACAATGAAAGGCAACTCTTTAAAAAGAATTACGGAGCTGGAATTATTTCTAGCAGTTAAATAAACTGAAGTATTAATTTAAAAAAAAATTTTTTCAAACAAACCAATCAAACCAAATTGAGGCAGGTTTACAGTTTGGGTTTTTCCAAACCTTCAAAGAATGAATAATTTTGGACATATATCTATAGATAGATAAAGACAATCCTTAACATGCATTTGACATATACAAATATGAATAAATACAAATATATTAACAAGCAGATATTTAAAGATAATGCCTAACAAACACAAATATTCAAATATTTGAAAGAACATTTTTTTAGCACATCATGAGGTTAATTTGATAGAAACTTTTAATGTAAGGACAGAAGGAAAGAACATTTATAAGTCAATCTCACTGGTGAACACGGGAAGCCTTAACAACACAGAACAAAAAAAGACCTTTCTAAACCTAATACAGGAAATTTACCGAAAACTATTAAACATTATTCTTGTAGCAAAACTTCAGAATTATTTCCTCCTTTAGAAAGGGAGACCCACACACCAAACTTCTGTTCAATAGCACATGGACGATTCTAGGGTTATGCAGTGTGCCAATGACAACCCCTCACTGCTTGAAATGCTGCTCTTCCAAGCGGAGATGGGCTGTACATGCAGAATACACATTCGATAGTGAAGACTGAGATGGAAAAAAAGAATGTAAAATCTCTCAATCACTTTTTTAAAATTTTATTTAAAATTTATTTTTAGTTGTAGATGGACACAAATAAACATCTTTATTTTAATGTGGTGCTGAGGATCGAACCCAGTGCCTCATGCATGCGAGGCAAGCGCTCTACCACTGAGCCACAATCCTAGCCCCTCACAGTCACTTTTTAATATTGACTGTGTGCTGAGAACTTTCAGAGATTAGATTTAAA
Organism: Xerus rutilus; assembly: GCA_028644305.1. Classification (NCBI taxonomy): domain Eukaryota; kingdom Metazoa; phylum Chordata; class Mammalia; order Rodentia; family Sciuridae; genus Xerus; species Xerus rutilus. The sequence goes on from CM053402.1 coordinate 66,847,294, forward strand.
ATTATATATTATTAAAATGAATTTCACCTGTTTTTTTTAATCTTTTCAAATACAGCCACCAGAAATTTTTAAATTAAACATGTGGGTCATGTTGTATTTCCATAGGACAGTGCCAATCTAGACATACAGTAAGGTGCAAAAGAAGAGGTAAAGATATAAGAATTGGAAATGAAGAAAAAAAGTTTCATGACTTGTAAATGACATGTTTAAATAAAATATCTACATGGGTAAATTTAAAATTAGCAAGAGATCAGCAGGGTTGCTGGAAAAAGGATCAATATATAAAATCTGACTATAGGCCTAGAGGCTAGCAAATGAGGAATTTAAAATAATAATTTTTAAGTATATTTATCACTTATAACAGCAACAAAAACTGCAAGATACTTCTGAATAAATTAAACAAAAAGTGTGTAGGACCTTTATGACACAAATTATATGTGTGTATGTGTTTGTGTGTGTGTGTGTGTGTCCCACCCCCCCTTGGGCAGTGCTGGGGATTGAATTTCCTTGCATCTGCTAGGCAAGTGTTCTACTACTGAGCTATATTCCCACCCCTTATGATAAAAATCTAAAACTCAGTTCAAAGACATAAAAAAAGGAATAAATAAAGACAGACCCTGACCATAAGTGGGGAAAATCTTCCTCCAACTGATCCATAAAACAATTCCAACCAAAATCCCCAAAGGGACTTTTCTCAGACTCTAACAAGTTGATCCTAAAGTTCTCATGGTGAAACAAAGGCCAAAAAAGAGCCTCAAAAGAGGAACCAATGGGAGGATTCACCCTATCAGATATTACACTTAATCTAACACTACAGTGTAGGAGCTAAGACAGTGAACACAAGGAAAAGCTAACAGACCCATAGAGCAGGATGTGGAGCGTGGAAACCACCTACACACATAAGGGAAATTGACACATGAGTGGTTTTGCATTTTGAAAAAGTCATCAAAGATTTAATGCTACTGGGACAACTGATTACATAGAAAAATAAAACTAAATTTGATCTCTATGCCTTACCAAAACAAAACAATTCCAGCTAGATTTCAAAACTACATATAAACAGAAAACGATTTTTAAATTTTTAAAAAATAAAACATGGTAGAATAGGTTTACGTCCTTAAGGAAGGAAAAGATCTCAAACAAGGCACAAATTCAAGCCATAAAGAAAAAGAATAACACGCTTCAGTGTTAGAATGTACAGTTGTTGCCCCAATAAACCAAACCATACATGAAGACGATGATGACTCACTACACACTGGGAGAAATTATTTATAACACAACTAAGCAGGAAATTATTGCCTTTTTCAGAAAAAGGCAGCCATACAGTAGGAAGCTGAGCAAAGGAGATGAATATGTAAATCAGGGGAGAAGAAACCCAAATGTCCAATGCATTGCAAATGAGGGGAATGCAGATTAAAATAAAATCATCCGCACTTATTAGATTGGCAAAAAAAAAAAATTCAAGTCATTAATCAATCTTTGTATGAAAAGTGGGGGTGTGGAATTTGTCCAGCGACTTTGGAGAGCAATTTGGCAAGATCTAATAAAGCTGAAAGTGCATACCCCACAACTCAGCAATTCCACTCCTACTCTATGACTTTAAACTGTTCACTGACATGCAGAGGGAAAAAAAAGTTTTATATCACATGTTATCCACATGTGCGTGCACACACCCATACACACAAGTGAGAAAGATGGACAGACTTTACTACTTGCAATGCACTGTGATATTTTCTATTTCATCTTTTCAAAAGTTGTTCCCCACATAATTGATATCATAACTCCTTACCCCAAAGGACTGGACACAAGGGGAGGTGTTCCAGTCATCGCAACAATGCCTGCAGTCATAAAAACCCGATAACCTCAGAACCTTAACAGGAGATAAATAGGAGAGGAGATAAATAGGTTGTAGATTTTTCCATTCATCCTGGTGTCTCCAGAGCTTTCAATGAGCAAACCAGAGCTTCAGGTAGTGACTAGGATTCTTAAAAGCATAATATTGTGTGTAGATACACACACACACACACACCCATACATCCATCACATACACACACATAGGTAAATATTTGTACATATAGTTGTCCCTGGATAATCAGGGGGATTGATTCCAAGAGACCCCTACAGATATCAAAATTTGCAGCTGTTCAAGTCCCTTATATAAAAGGTATAGGGTTCGCTTATAACCAACATATCTTTCCAGATACTTCAAGTCATCTCTAGATGATTTATAATATTTGATACATTTAAATGCAGCATAAATAGCTGTTACAACATATAATTTAGGGAATAATGACATGAAAAAAAGTTTACATGCTCAATACAGATGCAATTCTGTTTCTCCCATCTATTTTTGATCTTTGGCTGGCAGGTGAGGAACCTTAGCTGCAGAAGGCTATGTGTAGTAAAAATACAGAAACATGCCTGAGCATAAGAAACACAGAGTGCTCTGGCCTGGGGTTACCCTTGGGTGGGAAGGGGGAAGGGCGGAGAGAAGAAGGTAATGGCATCAAGGAGGAGCCAAGAGACGGGCTTATAATCCATGGCTTAAAAGGAGGAAGGACCCTGGGAACAGTCTACCCAATGGAGACTATTTTATCACGGATATTATAAAAGTGGACTGTGAGCCAATTTGATTGTTTTAAAATTCTCTATAGACAACATACATTCTCTATCATCTACACTGAGTGCTGACCACCTACCACCTCACAATCTCACAGATCAACAGCACGGCCAAAAAAATAAGAAAAAGGAAAAGTCAAGTGCAGTTATGGACATTACTATTTATGTGCCTAAAATATTAAATATTTAAATATATAGTCAACTCTGTATCCACAGATGGACAACCCTAAATAAAGTTCTGCATCCACAGATTCAAATGACCATGGACTGAAATTATTTGAAAAAAAAATGCATTCTATACAGAATATGTACAATCTTTTTTCTGGTCATTATTCCTTAAATGATATCGTATAACATGCCATTTATATAGCATTCACATCATATTAGGTATTGTAAGTAATCGGAGATTATCTAAAAAGTTCATGGGAGGACTGGGTAGGTTCTATGCAAATACTAGGCCATTTTATATAAGGGACGTGAACATCTGGGGATTTGGGTGTCTTCAAGGGGGTTCTATGAGACCTAATCCCTTGCGGATATGAGAGACTACTGTGAAAGTGTGTGTTTGTGTGTGTGTGTGTGTATGTGTGTGTGTGTCTTCTCCAGAGATATGCCAAGATAAGGTACTCCCAGAACCAAATGCAGGGTCAAAACAGATAGTCTGGAGCCTGTCACTAGCTTGGGCCTGCGGCTTTGAAGGGAGGGCACCTCACCTGAGGTCAGGCAGGCCCACCCCGAACAACCACCTCATCCCACAATCCTTGCAACAATTCTAAAGCCTAAATTCCCTAAGCTATGTCTGATCAGCTCCCACCAAAGCCTCCGTTGGTTGGGCTTGCCTCCCTGGCAGCCTCCTGAGACTCGGTTGTGGTTTTTCTTTCCTGACTCAGCTTGTCTATCAAAAGGGTACAGCAAGGTCTTCTGTGTCTCAGAAGCATGGGGCAGAATGCAGGGACAATACACATGAAGGAAGAATGTGCAGGTGTGGAGCAGCCCAGTGTGTGGCTGCTGCTGACCAGGGAGGGATGTGTCCACACTGGGAACATGATAACACTCATCAAGGTGGCACAAGTGACCCACAGCACAGCAGGCATGTTCACACCATCGTCCTCTTTACAGATGAAGAAACTTATGCTCTAAGCCATTTCCTCATGATCACCCAGCTAAAGTGTCACAGTGACTATTGGAAGCCAGCCCTGTGATTCTGATTCCGGAGCCACTCAGCCAGAACTACTAGCAGCTAGAAGACCACCATCAAACCCACCCATGCTGTCCTGCAATCCTGGCCTCCACCATCTGATGACCACCTTTCTTTCTTTGGAGAGATTCTCTTCTCATCGTTTTGGTATGTTTATCAAAAAGCACAATCTACCAAAATATAATGTTTGCTCCAAAAATGAAAAGGCTATCTGCCTGGTCACTGCTGCACCCAGTGTCACTTATAGTGGACAACTAGCCAATGAGGCAGAACTCATGCAGGTTAAACCTGGAGCTCAGAGACACTGAAATGCCCACCAAGGGTGCACAACCAGGTCCTTCTTGCATTCTACCTCCCCCCCCTGAAAACCCAGGACAGCACCAGAGAGCCTGCAATGGCTTGCACAATACAGTAGCAACCACTGTGTGGAAGCGAGGCCCCAGAAACAGTGTGCCAAGGAAGCCCAAGAAAACATCTGCAGGCAAGGGGTCTGCAGGGACATGAACCCATCTCATGGCTCCCAATTATTTGTCTTATTTTCTTGCATTTCTGTATTCTCCATGATCTGCCATCCCAAGCCACCCCTCCCGGGACAAGCCAATTCTAATAGACTTGAATTCTATTCTAGTCACCCAAGAGTGAGCCTTTTTATGTGCAAGCCTACCAATCAATCCACCCTCCAGCTGGTTCTTGCACTCTGGGAAGCAACAGTGCTCTGACCAGAACATCCCAGGGCCAGATACAGCCCAATACCCCAGACCCTTCTGAAGTCAGTCAGACTAGCCAACCCTAAGCTTGCTGATCCTGTCTCTCTTGCTATTTCCCATAAAATGCCCAATGGGGCTGGGGCATAGCTCAGTGGCAGAGCGCTTGGCTCACTGTGTGAGGCCCTGGGTTCCATCCTGAGCACCACAAGACAAACAAACTGTGATAAGGCTCCTTTCTACACTTTTCCTTTGGTCCTTCTATCTCCTAACCAGACCTGGTGCTTCCCAGTAGCCTGTATGGCATGGCCGGCCCCCTCCTCTTGAGACTGTGAAAAACAAACATCTTTTCAATGACAATCATTTCCTGATCTCTTGGCCCTGCCATAGATGAATAATGATAAAACCTCCACTTTAAAACTCCGTTGTAGGGACTCAGGGTATAGCTCAGTGGTAAGGTGTGTGCTCAGCATGCACAAGACCCTAGACTCAATTCCCAGCACCCAAAAAAAGAAAAAAGAAAAAAATCTTATTACACAGAGGACCAGGGCATGCTATGTGGGGCAGTAAGTGTCCCAGAGTTATGCAGCAGATGCACAGGTCACTTTGAAACTGGACTTAGGCCAAAGTGCTGTGTACACTGACTTCAGCTGACAAGCCAACCACAGGCCAATGACGGTGGTCCTATGAGTCCGAGAGCTGCACCGAGAAGGCTTTGGAAGGCCTGGTGATTGGTTTCCAACTGAATTTTAAATTTTGGTTTGTGGACTCTATTGAAAGAGAATCTTAAATTCAAATGCCAAGTGTCCCTAAGTGGCCTTTATGTGTCCCAACTGCCAGAGAGGACATTAGAGAGCTGAAGGATGCTCCAGGCCCAGGAGTCTTGGCAGTCCTCAGCTCCCCATTGGTGACAGTGGCTGCTGTGGTATGGTGTCTAAGCACCAATGTGCACAGAAAGGAAAAGACTCAGAGGGCAGCAAGCTCATTTGAGGGGTCTGCTCATCTAGGGTTGGGAGCCAGCCTTTCAATCAATCCTCACTGACTGAAAGGAATCCTCATTCCTACAAAGGAAGCCTCCTTCTCTGGGTGCTCTGGATGGGGGAATGGTCTCAGAGAGATAGAGTGACTTGCCAAGTGGCACACAGCTAGGGAAGAGTAGATATAGGAAACCATTCCCAGGCTTGTTGACGCAGCGTGCAGACTCATAGAACCCAAGTTCCTGTCCCAACTACAGGTTCTCTGCGCAGGGAGTAGAGAGGCTGCCCTTAGAGGGAGCTATTCCTGGGGCTCCCAGTCTATTGAGGCTCTCTGCAGAGGGTAGGCCTCCAGCCATGCTGCCTCTGCAGTTTTAGAATCCCCAGTGTAGAAAAGTCATCTCCAAGACCCTGGAGGCTTTAGGCACAAGCAGAAAAGGAAAGAAAAGGAACTGGGGCAGGGAATGGAAATGCAGGGAATGCAGGAGAAAGGGAAGGAGAAGACCATGAAGGAGGCTTGGTCGTGGGGCTGGGAGAGTAATCCAGGCTGTAACATTGAGCAGACAGCCCCTCCCTGGGCTCCTGGCCCCAGGTGTCCTCATCTGCCCTGGTGCTGAGCACACACAGGCACATCCCTATTCTGTAGGGAGAAGTCTTTCCCAGCTGTCGCTGGCTAGCACCTCTGGAGGTAATGGCATGGAGCTTCAGGAGAGGAAAGAGCCGGAAAAACAGTCCCACCCAGCTGAGGAAAGGTCTCAGAGGGGACGGGGATGAGCAGAGGCCCCAACCTGCCTGCTGCTGTTCTGTGGAGGACCAGACCCTCCCCGTCCTGCTGCTGCCCAACACGGCCTGTGTCTTCCCTGGGGCTCAGCAGCCTGAGGTCCAGGGCTAAAGCTAGCTGCCCAGGTCACATGGCCAGCAGGGGAGAGCTGCCCTTGAGCCCAGTTCTGTCTCCTCTCAAAGCAGAAAGTCATTGATTTTTCAACTGTCTCAATTGCTCACTGGAGTCACCAGCCTCACCCTGGCAGCCCAGGGGCCCCTACTCTGCTCTGACACATTGCTCTTTAAGGAAAGACACAGAAGCCAACCCCTCAGGCAAGCTGAACACAGTTTTTGCCCCAAGCATGCCTAGAGGAGAAAGCAACAGATGTCTGCCTGCCAAGGCGCCCGGGCTCAGGCCATATCAGTGGGGCACAGACCCACACCCCATGCCAGGCCACCTCCAGCTGGAGCAGCTCCAGTGCATACTCTCCTGCCTCTGGGGGCCTCTGTGACCCTTTGCATCTCTTCCTGTCCTGTTCCTAAAATCCTGGATCTGAGAAGGGAATTTCGTTCTCTGCACTTTGAATCCTAAGTCTCCTGGATGTCAGCCCTGGCACTTGGCAGTGGCAGGCAGGGCACAAATTCAAGACTGACAAGCTCTCAGGCACAGAGACAAAGTGTTCAGCAGCCACAAGCCCCTGATTCATGTGGGAAGAGCCTGTGCATGCTGCACCAGGCTGGCACAGATGGAGTCCTCAAGTCACTCTGATTCCTCTCCACCAATCAAATGCCACACTGCTTTTACAGCAGTGCCCACATGGGGAGCAGTGGTTCTCGGAGCACCGCTGCAGGTACAGCCCAGCAAAGCCATTCTCACTGGCCACATCTGCAGCTGTGACTCTGTGCAATAGTCAGGATACCCCTGACACTTGCAGCATTCACTCAATCCTGACAGTCACAGGCTCTCTATAAGCATGGCCTCTTCATGCCCACAACCACCACCTGGGGTAGGAGGCATGAGGAACCCCAGTTACAAATGGGGCCTGGAGAGTTAGGTGACTGGGTAAGTACCAGAGCAGGATTCAACCACACTCCAACCACCAGAGCGCTGTAGCCACCCTTCCTGACCCTCTCCTGCTCCCACAGAATGGGACAACAGCATGCACCATCAGGCTCTGTGTGACAACCAGAGACGACACAGGAAACACTGAGGAGACCCTCAGAGTGGGAAGTGAGTCACCCCTCAGTATTAGAGGTCATCAGCCAGGAGCCCCTTTGGATTCCAAAGTCCAGGGAAGAAGAAGCCCCTTATATAAAATGACATAGTATTTGCATAGAGCCAAGTACATCCTCCTGTAAACTTTAAATCTCTACTTATAATATCTAATACAATGTAAATGCTATGAAAATAGCTGTTAAACTGTGTTGTTTATGGAATAATGACAAGAAAAATAATCTGCACATGATGAGTGCAGATGCAATTTTTTCTTCTGAATATTTTTGATCCATGGTCGGTTGAAGCCACAGAGGAGGAGCCTGAGGATACAGAGGGCCAACGGTATTTTACTGAACAACCAAGAAAAGTACTAAGAACACCCTGAGCCCAGTTTTATTTTCCAGGGGTCAGCCGCCCTGCTTGCTAATGCTCATGGCCTCTCCCTTGGGAAAACACAGGTGCCTCCCCAGCCTGACGTCAGCATCCTTGCGGGCACTCGGCCGCCCCCGGACACCTGTCCCCACACTGCAAGCCCTGCCAACCTCCAGGGAGGTCTGTCCCCGTGGTGGAGGCCACTGTGCAGTGAGGTTTTCCACAGGAGAGGCACTAGGCCAATTGCCTGTTCAGAAACATTAGCAGGGCGGGACTGGGAATAAGTTCGAAGCTAGTCTCCCTGGGGAGGGGGGGCCAGGCATCCAGATGGGCCAGCATCAGTGTGCAGAGAAAGGGACAGAGACACAGACGAGGAGAATAAGGTGTCAGGGGAGACTGGCAGGAAGAAAAGAGAGATGGCAAGACAGAGATGGAAAAGGGAACTGAATAAGAGAAAGAGGAAGACAAGAAAACAGCCATCGATGGAGAGGCAGAGAGAAGCAGATGGAGCAAGGGACGGTGAAACAGACACACAGAGAGAGACACAGGGGTGGGACTCCAGGAGAGAAGCGGAATGACAGGAAGAAAGGTACAGACAAACAGATGGAAAAGGAAACAGTAACAGAGTCTGCAACAAAAAGAATGAAAGAAAATACATGGAAACAGGGCTGGGGATACAGCTCAGTTGGTAGAGTGCTTGCCTCACATGTATGAGGCCTTGGGTTCAATCCCCAGCACCACCAAAAAAAAAAAAAAAAAAAATAGGTGGAAACCACCCAGAGGCAGAGAATGACGGGGACACAGGCAGGCAGGGAGGTGAGAGTCTCACAGGCCTTGCAGGAAGGTTCTGGGCACAGCATTCCGACCCCATGTGCTCATGGGAGGGACCTACATGCCCTGCCTGTCCTGCCAGAGCCCCAGGAGACACCCAGTGTCACCCTCTGTCCTGAGTTGTCATCCTCCCCTGCCAGGCCCCCAAGGGGCCACTGCCACATGGGACACATTTCCAGGACTGTGAACCCTTCCACAGATGGACTCAGGGACTGAGGCCACAGTGTTGGTCTCTGCATGTGCGAATCTCTCATCCGCACACAGCAGTAGTGTGGAGGCCTAGACACATCAGCACAGGCGCAGCAGGCACCTGGACCTGAGGAGCCCTAGACGAGGACCTCCCATACATGGCCTGCTGGGGCTGGGGCATGGTCAGGGAGGCAGGGGCAGAGAGGCCCTCTGTGGCCAAAGGGAGCTGAACCCCAGAACACCACCACCGTAAAGAGGGGTGCAACACGCCACTCGGCACTCCACACCCACACGACTGCACAGGAGCCCTCCCAGCACTCACTCCAGGGTGGCAGGAGCTCTGAGAGAGAAGAGTGCACAGCCTGCCCAGAGTCATGTGCATGGTCAGGAAACCACGGCCCACCACCTGACTCCCACCGACTTGGCAGTGGATGCCAGCCCCAATTTTGACCCAAAGCTCTTCCACTCAAAGCAACTTCTAAGCAATCTCCACACACATGTGCGTGCCTGCCACACACACAGAGGCACAGCTCCCTGCTTGTAGCCAGCCAGGCACCCACAAAGGAGCCCCCAGTGCAGAACTGGTCTCACATTTGCCTTTGAGCACCCCAAGCCCCAGGAGACTCCTCCATGAACCAAGAAAGGGTGCTGGTGCAGGAGCTCCAGGCCCACACAGAGCCTCCTGCACACACTGGACAGGCAGGGTCTCCTTCTCCCCAGGTCCTGGGCATTTGGAGAAGCAATGGGATACCAGCACTATGGGATGGGGATGATGATGACATTGGCCACCTTGGATAAGAACCTCCTGTGACAACCTCACTTACTCCTCAAGTGCACCCTATGAGGTCAACACTTGGTTATCCCCTTTTAGAGACAGGAAACTGAGGCTGGGGCGGGGGTTGTTCTATTTGCCCAACTGGACACAGCTGGAAGGTGGCTAGACTGGGGCTCAACCCAAGCACTGTCTGAATCCCAGGTCAGAAATGTTGCTGTTGCTGTTTTTGTTTTTTAAATATTTTATTATTTTGTTTTTAAGTACATAACAATTGTGCCTATTTACAAGGTATGATGAAATGTTCTGATTTAAGTACATACTGGGTAATGATCCAGTCAGAGTAATTAGCATATTCATCGCCTTAAACTTCACGGGATACACTCAAAATTCTCTCTTCTAGCTAACTAGGGACAGCCAGCGCACCACTGTTGACCGTATGCCCGAGTCTGCAGTGTTACTCAAACCCCTTTGAGCCAAGGTGGCCTCGCAGACATGAGCTGTGAGCAGAATAGAGACTCCTCAATGCACAACACGGTCAATCACGTGGAAAGAGGTGGTTATCGACCTGCTCGCCTGCTATGACGCATTCTCTCCGTTGGGCTCTTCACACAGTGGTGTGTCACTGTGTGACAGCAGGGAGACACACAGGTGTCATTGTGACAGTGTGTGCACGTGTGACTATGAGTGAGGTATGGGTGTAAATCTGTGGGTGTGCATGTCTGTGGCAGTGTAGATGCCACGTGTGTGCAGGATGGGGGGGTGTCGTCGTGGGTGACAGCGTGGGAGTGCACAGGAGCAGGGGCAGGGTCTTCCCTGCCTCAAGGGGTAAGGGAAAACTTTCAGAGCCATTGCAGGGAACAGTGGCAATGGACGGTGATTCTGGGGGTTGAAGTCACAGCCTCAGCAGAGAATCCATTATAGTCACAAGAGTAACAGTATGACGTGGCAAATGACAGTGTCTGACCAGATAAATTATTCCTTTCATTTTTACATCGTGTGGGGAGGCAAGCTTTAAACCTCACCCCCAAGCACATTTGCAAGCGCTTGCTGAGAGGATTTGGCTGTAATTAATATGAATTTAACTTTCTTTTCTTTCCCCAGGAGCAGAGGGAGGAGCAGGACAGGGAGAGTCCCCGGCTGGGCCCGGGTGAAGGTCTAATCACTCTGCAGACCTGTGTGAACTGCAAGGGCAGAAGGGAGAGGAAAATATAAAACCTTTAATTGCTGCTTCCCAAAATAACCTCAGTCCGCCTGTAATAAGCTCACGCTGGATTTCAATTCTTTTCACAGAGGAGGAAAGGAAATCAGATTTAAATTTCTAAAGCCAAAGAATTTTCCACAGGTTCCACCCTCAGTGGCCATCCGGGGTTGAGGGCTCAAGTGTCATGGGCGTCTCCAGGAAAGGGGCTCTGGCCTCATGGTCACTTCCTCCTGGGAACAGGAGGTCTCAAATCCAGAGGGGCATTTCCTCAGAACGGCCACAGCCCTGTGCCAGAGGCCCAACCAGTTCTCCTGGATAAACTGAGAGCAGGGCTGAACCAGGGGACCTTGAGGTTCTCAAAGCTTTAAAAGTCCCTGAGTCTTTGGACCTGTCTTCCATAGACTCTTTTAATTATTTCATTTTAAAAATTGTGATAAAACCCACAACACATGAAGCTCACTATTTTAAAGTGCACCGTTCAGTGGTATCAAGGACATTCCCAGCAGTGGGCAGCTCCGACCCACCCATCTCCAGAATGTTCCCATCTCCCAGCTGAAACTGTGTCCCCTGAACAGCAGTTTATTCTTTCTTCCCTCCAACCTATGGCAATCATCATTCTGCTTTCTGTCCCTATGAATATTGTGACTACTCTGGGGACTTCCTCTAAGTGGAATGGCCCAGTATGTGTCTTATTTATTTATTTATTTACTGGGGGGAGTGCCGGGGATTGAACCTAGGGGTGCTTCCCCACTGAGCCACATCCTCAGTCCTTTTTTATATTTTATTTTTTTATTTTTTTTTTTGGTACTGGGGATTGAACTCAGGGGCACTCGACCACTGAGCCACATCTCCAGCCCTATTTTGTGTTTTATGTAGAGACAGGGTCTCACTGAGTTGCCTAGCGCCTCGCCATTGCTAAGGCTGGCTTTGAACTCGCGATTCTTCTATCTCAGCCTCCCAAAGTGCAGGGATTACAGGCGTGCGCCACCACACCCAGCCCCCTTTTTTATATTTTTAAAATAAAATCTCACTAAGTCACTTAGGGCCTTGCTAAGTTGCTGAGGCTGGCTTTGAACTTGCGATCCTCCTGCCTCAGCTTCCCAAGAAACTGGGATTACAGACATGCACCAAGCGAGTGCACATCTTTATAACTGGCTTATTGCACTTAGCGTAATGTCCTCAAGGCTCATCTGTGTTATAGCGCATGTCAGAACTAACTTCCTTTCTAGCCGGGCGCGGTGGCGCACCCCTGTACTCCCAGCACTTTGGGAGGCTGAGACAGGAGAATCGTGAGTTCAAAGCGAGCCTCAGCAATGAGGCGCTAAGCAACTCAGTGGGACCCTGTCTCTACATAAAACACAAAATAGGGCTGGGGATGTGGCTCTGTGGTCGAGTGCTCCTAAATTCAATCCCCGGTACCAAAAAAAAAAAAGAGCACTTCCTTCCTCTTTGAGGCTATATTGTATCCCATTGTAGCTACAGACCATGTTTTGTGTATCCTCCATCCATCAGTGGACACTCGCTTTGCTTCCACTGTGAATACTGCTGCCACACATGTGGCTGTGCAAATACCTCATCAAGACACTGTGTTAGAGTCTTTTGTTTTTTTAGTACCAGGGATTGAACTCAGGAGCACTCGACCACTGAGCCACATCCCCAGCCCTATTTTGTGTTTTATGTAGAGACAGGGTCTCACTGAGTTGCTTAGCGCCTCGCCGTTGCTGAGGCTGGCTTTGAACTCACGATCCTCCTGCCTCAGCCTCCTAAAGTGCTGGGATTATAGGCGTGCGCCACCGTGCCCACTCTGTGTTAGATTCTTCTGGGCATAAAACCAGAAATGGACTTGCTGAATCACATAATATTGCATTTAATTTTTTTTGTTTTCCAAAGTGGCTTCACTTTTACATTCCCACCAGCAATGAAAAAGGGTTCCAATTTTTCTTCAGCCTCACCAGCACTTGTCACATCTTCTGGGTTTTTTAAATAGTGGCCTTCCCTACTGATAAACAGAGGCCCTGCCCAGAGGGGCTGGGTTCACCACGTAGCGAGAATCACCAGCAGAGATTCAAGTTGGGGTAGTGGCAACTCCCCTATCCAGAAAGAAGATAGCAATGGCTCCCTGACAACATGGTTGTGATTTTGCATTTCTGAGCTGGCTCAGCAGAAGGCCTCAAGGCCCCCAAAGCATTCACTGATCACATATTTAGTCAACAAACTGTTGGCCTGGACTATATCTGGTACTGCAGGAGTTGGGGACACAGAAATCCTTCTGGACTCACCAGGAGTTGGCACAGTGAGAGCAAGATGGCAGAGCCCCACCTGTCCTGGGAGCCAGGGGATTCTGTATGGCCGAGGTGTGGGGAGACGGAGACATCATGGGGAAGAACGTACCAGCACCGGATGGGGGGAGAGGATGGCAGACACTGGCTGATCTGATCTGAGCTCTGAGTGGTCACTGGGAATAATAACTAATGGGAGACTGAACTGCCGGCTTCTCGAATCATTCCCTTGAGTGGCTTGGAGTGGAGAAGCAGTGGGCTTTGGAACCCCAACAGGTCTGGGTCCAAATTCACTTTTCCCACCTATGTGAGCAAAGCACCTGCTCTCTCTGGGTCTCAGGTCCCTAATCTTTACAACAGGAATACAGGGACTGCCATCTTTGCAAGCATTGGATGCTAAAGTCCATGCCTAAGACAAGTGTCCACAGCCAGGGCAGTGGTGCATACCTGTAATCCTGGTGGCTCAGGAGGCTGAGGCAGGAAGACTATGAGGTCAAAGCCATCCTTAGTAATTTGGGAAGGCCCTCAGCAACTCAGTAAGACCCTGTTTCTAAATCAAATATAAAAATGGCTGGGGATGTGGCTCAGTGGTTAAGACCCCTGGGTTCAATCCCTTAAAAAAAAAAGTCTCCACAGTCCAAATCACCCTTGCACAGCTCAAGCCAGGCCCCACAGGGTGGGTGGAGATGGACCCACTTTCTCATAGAGACAAAAGCTGCCTCCCAACCCGAACAGCAGCAGAGGGAGTGGGCAGGCCGCGTGCAGAGGCAGGCATATGAAAACTCTGCCTGGGTAAACCCTGAGAGTGCGAGGGAAAATTCCCACTGAGGACTCCTAGTGCAGGAGGCACGCGTGACCTTGAACTGATGGCTGGTGACCAGGGGACTCCCCCCTCCGCCCCCACGCAGCCCACTCCGTCACACTCTGCCAGTACCATGGGCAAAGGCGCTGCTTTGGCCGCACACCTTGGCCTCCTGTCTCCATCTCTCCTCTCCCCTTGTTCTCTCCAAGCGGAATTTGCTAAATTGGGAGCAGGCACATTGATGCTGGCCACAGCTCCCAGCTGCCCCGCCTAGCCAGGCTGGCTGCAAGGACTGCAGCTGTCGCTGGACAGGGCCTGGCTGTGGCCCAAGACTCTGCTCTGTCATAACAAAGGCAGCCGTCACCGGGCAGCCTCCCATAGTGCCCAGCAGCTAGGGCCTGTGGGGTTCTCACCCTTGGCGTCCTGTCTCTCGCTGGGACACTGCTGGGCCACAGCTGGTGCGCAAAGATCTGAACAGCAGAGGCTCGTGCGTGCAGGGACATCTGCGAATGAGCAGAGGCAGGAAGGACAGTGTCCCTGTGATCCCCCGCCTGGTTATCCAAACATTCCCTGGCTTGGGGGAGGGGGCAGCCCTAGGACAGAACAGAGCAGGCTGGTGGGGGAGACAAGCCATCAGGAACCGGCTGGCTGTGATCAAGGAGGGCTTCCTGGAGGGGGCAGGCCAGGATGGGGTGGTGCACGGGCAGAAGTAGCTGCACAGCTTGACTGTTTTAAGGCGGGGATGGCAAGTGGCTGCAGAAGTAGACAGGGCCAGGCTTGGCTCTGGGATTTCCCCTGAGGGCCCGTGTTCCACAGCCCAAGTGATGAATGGCCTCCAGACTCCAAATGCCATCTACCAATCTCCCCAGACTCCCAAATCCCTGTAGGGTCAAAGAATATAAAAAATGCTGTGGAACATCCTTCATGAGAGCCTGTCACTGACAAGGGACTTCAAGTTCTGACTCACAGCAGGCCAGAGGGACAACCTATATGATAGCAAGGTCCCCCAGAGGGTGCTTAAATTCTCAAAGACCAGACCAGGTAAGATGGTACACGCCTGTAATCCCAGAGACTCAGGAGGCTGAGGCAGGAGATCCCAAGTTCCAGGCCAGCCTTAGCAACTTACCAAGACCCTGACTCAAAAAAGAAAAAAGGCTAGGGATGTGGCTCAGTGATAGAGCACCCCTGGGTTCAAACCCCAGTACCAAAAGCAAAAACCAAAAAATCTCAAAGACCACCAAGAACACCTCCTAGGAGTCAGTCTGGGAGGAGCTATGTGAACCGAGGGGCACACAGGGCTGTCAGCAGAGATGGGGAAGGGGCACTGGCCACAGGTGAGGACTTGGAGGGTCACTCTGAGAGGCAATTTTGCTGTCTCCAAGCCCCAGCGCACATGGGCTTAAGATCCAAAGCTCAGAGAGTGTGCCTGAGGATCTCCAGCTTCCTAGATGGCAGGGGGACAGTTGCCTATGTGAGCAAGGGGCTCCACACCCTTCTTAGGGGGAAGTAGGACACTGCTGGGCCACCACCCCAAACAGCCACCTCTGGCCAGGGGGTGAACTTGTAACAATCACGACTGACATGGGGAGGGGTAGACACCGAGCTCAAGGGAAAGACGAGTTATTTTTTCACTGTCCCCCACTTCCTCCCTCTCTTTTGACCGAGTCACCTACCCCACCAACAGCCCAGGAGTAGACCTGCTTATTTGTTTATCTTCTTTCATCTGCTGTGTGACTAGGGATAAATGGTTCAACCTCTCTGAACCCAGGTTCCAGTAGTGCATTTGTTGAGTCCCTTCCTCCCGCTGCTATGGAGTCATCTCAAAGTAAAGAACTCAAGATAGGAACATTTCAATTTCCAGAGCCAACAAATCATAAAACCCTGTTTTCTCTTATTTGTTAAATAAAGTTAACTAACACTAAATGCCATTAATTAATGAACTGACTTTGTGCACATAAAACACAGATCATTTTGGGGCTGGGGTTGTGGCTCAGTGGTAGAGCGCTTGCCTCGCATGCGTGAGGCACCGGGTTCGACCCTCAGCACCACATAAAATAAATAAATAAATAAAATAGAGATATTGTGTTCATCTACAGCTAAAAAATTAAAAAAAAAAAAACCCAGATCATTTTGATCTGCGCATGCTTTTAAAACAGGAGCAAATCACACAGTGGGCATGGGAAGCTAACTGGCACTGTCGCTATCCCTGCCTGTTAGAATCCCACAGGCCTTCACTCTCTCTACCTTCACGAGCTGTGAAGGGCCCATGGTCAGGGAAAAGGGGGCCTTCCATGAGACAATCCAAGCAAGCGCGGCGCATCCTGCCTCCCAACACCAGGTAGATGTCCCCAGGCCACCTGCTTCCGTGTGCTTCCAACTGCCACAGCACAACTGCCTCAAGCGGGCAGATCAGAAAGGACTTCACATTTACACATTCCTCCTTTTCGACAGCAGTTCAAGACTAAAGCCTCCTTGGTGTTACAGCAGGCTGCAGAAACTACTGGGCAAGAAATGTCCCACTCCACCTCCTCCATGCCTATCTAGTGCCTGAAACCTGCCCCCAGAAATGCAGGTTAATTTAATGATGAGAGGTCTCTCCACTGCCCCTCACTTGGTTCCAGTCCTTTCCTCTGACCAGCATAGCTAAATTTATAGATTTGGGATTGCTGTAAATTATAATGTAATTATACTGCACGAGGAGCAGCTTCCCACAGCAGAAATTAAAAAGCAATCCAGGTAAATGATCTTTAGCTACAGTGGAGCGTCCCTGCAGAACTCATTAAGTCCAGGGACCAAACGGCATACCAAAGACCGTGTGCGGCCACTGCATGTCAAACACAGCCTCGCCTGGGAAACACATGGCCTCCAGGCCACCAGCAGGGGCAGGAGCAGAGGCAGGTTGCTCCTGGGATGCCTGGCCACCCACCCTTCATGGGCCTCTCTCAACCCACACTCTGCACACCTGCCCAGGTGTCTCCCCCATCATGCCCTCAGCCTGCCACTCCTAGACCATCCAGTGGAGATGCCCACAGGGAAGGAGAGGGAAATCTGGAGCAGAGAAGTCAGGGAGACAGGAAGAAGGTGGATTCAGAACTTATTAAAGTAAAATCAGAGAGGAAATGAGCCATTTGAGTTGCATCTGTATCATTCTTTCTGAAGCTCTGAATTCCCAAAGCCCAGGGAGTAGTTTTGTTTTCATTTTTAATTTCCTTAATTCAGAGTATCATTGGAAAAGGAAGGTACTACACAAAAGGAAAGAACTGGAAAGAAATACACTGACATGTAGGTGATGGTCATCCTTGGGAAGTAGAATGAGAAAAGACCATGAGGATGGTTTTAGCTGTGCTTTCCTGGATTCATCAAATCATTAATTGCTTTAATAATCAGGGGGGAAAAGTATGTAACTGGCAGAAGCATTTCCATTTTCCATCCTTATGAGCATCAGCCGTGTTTAAGGGACAGGTGGTGGGTGGCGATGTCATTCTAGGTGTTAACTGCAACAATTCCATGCAAGGAGCCTTCTGAGGGGTAGGAACTGGGTACACAAAGGCTCTGCAGACCCAGAGTTCATCAGGCTGTTTCTTCTTCTGCTTGGTTTTTTTTTTTTTTTTGTACTGGGGTTTGAACCCAGGGGTGCTTAATAACTGAGCCATATCCCCAGCCTTTTTTCCTTTCTTTTTTTTTTTTTTAAAGACAGGGTCTTACTTAGTTGCTTGGGACCTTGCTAAGTTGCTAAGGCTGGCTTTGAACTTGTGATCCTCCTGCCTCAACCTCCTAAGCCGCTAGGATTACAGGTGTACAGCACCATGCCCAGCCAGGCCGTTTCCTAACATGCTTCTGGAAAGACCCTTTGCTCTCGTGCCTTAAGCCGCAGCCCACCCCCTTCTGCTGTGTTGCCTTGAGCAGTCCTGAGTGCAGGGTGCTGTGTCCATGGCACACACTGTGGGGGTCAGTGACACTCTGCAGCTGCTCCTCCCCACCAGCACGGCTGTGAGTGTCCTGCTCACCAGACAGTTCCACGTGTTTTGCAGATATCAGCTCATTGAACCCCTGCCATAATCCTTCCGCCCGTGAGGCTGCTTTGCAGACCAGGGCACAGAGGCCCCGCATGGCCAAGTCACTGGCTCCAGCTCCCATCCAGGTATCACTGGCAGAGCGGGAACATGATCTCTCGGCCTGCTGCCCAGGCCTTCGCCATTGCAGCCTCATCTCCACGTCAGAGACGGGGGACTCAGCAGAAGCTGGTCAACACGTAGCCCAGTTCCCCACGCCACGGGCTCCTCCACCCCACGGAGTCACAGGCTTATGGGAACATCAACGGGGTATGGCAGGTGGCAGCTCACCCAGGGAATGGGGCAGCTGAGGTCAGGGAGGCCCAGTGTGACTCCCAACCCCACTGCCACCCAGCTGGCTAGCCTAGGAGCGAACAACGTTGGCCTCCTCATCTGTAAAATGGGTCTCACTGCCTCTGGGGCACCGCACAGACCAAGCCAGCCTCATAAAGGGCCACTTGGGGCAAAGTAGGGAAAAGAGCCTAAGTAGATGCCATAGTCTCTAAGCCAGTGACCCAGGCACAGGCTCCTCTGGGCACTTGTTAGAAGGAAAGAGGGGCAAGGAAGGGGCAGCAGCCAGGAGTCACCCTGAGAGTGTGTGTCTCTTCCACAGGACCCACCTGGGCCCTCTCCTTCTTATCTCCTATCTAGCTCTCACTCATCATTGGTGCAGCGGGACCAGGGGTCAGGCACACCAGGCGCCAGGCGCTGGTTCCCAAGCCCAACAAGGCTCTGAGGTCCTGAGGCACAGCAAGGCCAAACGCCCTCCCCAAACCTGACACTCCCTTCTCCATAGCTTAGAAATGTCCATGGGACCTGCTAGTTTCTTTCACAATGGAAGTTCCCTCATCCTTCTGCCTGGCTAAGCCACAGCCCATCCTAATTTGGACAATTTTCTCCCAACCTCCAGTCAAAATAGGAAAACATCCCACGCGGCGCTTTTTCTCATCCTAGTAAACTCCACCCGTGAAGCCCAGGGGACAGAGAAACCACGCCTGCAGGTTTGCGACCTACAAGAACCTTCCCAGCACAATGTCCCCCAGGAAACACTGTCCCCTGCCCATGCTGGTGGCCACAGCTTGGCCAGCTACAGCAAAACAGCTGCCAGTCAGGCAGGAGTGGGTCGCCCCAGGATTGGTGTTCTGGGCCCCCAAAAACACGTCTCACATTTCCTCAGGGAGCGGGTGCTGGGTCTTGGCGAAGCATAGGAAAACCACAGGAGGCCACACACCGGTGACTGGGGTGGCACATGGCAACTCCTTTGAAACGCCTCTTGGTCACAAACGGTTTGAGAAAACATGTACTTAAGCCTCCTCAGCAAATTGTTCCTTGACCACTTGGGACTGTACACCCGTGTGTGGGACAGTGCTCCTCCTTGAAGCCCCCGAGGCAGCAGGCGGGCCGTCTCTCCCACTCCAGTGGCCTTGGGACACTTGAGTGTTTGTTTAAAGAAGAGTCAGTCCCCTCTCCACTGGAAGGGGACGCTCCCCTCTCCAGTGCCCACACCCTTTCCTGAAGTTTTGGCCATGACAGAAGGAGGACTCTCACCAAGACACACACAGACACAGCCTGCCACGCGACACGTCTGCCCAACGCCCAGCGATGTCTCTGCAGGTCATCCAGACGCTCGCACATCCACAGCCAGCCTACCTGGGTTGCCGGGGTGTGGTGCCAGGCCAGAGGCCCACCCACGAGGGCCTAGGGCAGCTCCCTGCCTCTGCCACCAGCTTCTCTGCCTCCAGCATGGGCCTCTGACGTTATCGCCTGGAGAGGGGAACTAATGCTGGCCAGCTGGCTGGATGGCTTAACCCTCTCAGGCTTCCAGGGGACTCCGGCGTCCAACAGGGATAAAAGAGCACAGTCCCCCCTGACAGCCCCCATGCCTGGAGCAGAGGGGCAGTGAAAAAGCAAACAGGAAGGTGACAGCTGAGAGTCTTGTGAGTACATGGCCTGGGGTGGTTGAGGGGAAGAGAAACACATCCCCCAACCTGCTGTCATTCCACTGTCCTGATTCTAAGGGAACCAGAGAGAACTCAGAGAAAACCAGACAGAGCAAAACAGACAAACCCGAACCCTTCTTTCACCTGCCTTCGTCAAACCAGGTCTTTTCTAGAACAGGATGCTTCAGGTAAAGCCTTTGGAAAAGGTTCCAGCAAACCAGACAGCAGTCCCCAGATTCACACACAGTCTCAGCTGCCACCAATCCCTTTGCCTGTACTCATATTCTGTTCTCTATGCCCCACAGTTTGGCCTATTGAACTCCTGTTCATCCCTCAAGACCCAGCTCAGGCACACCTGCTCCAGGAAGCCTTCCCTGCGTCATTTCCCAGAGGCAAAAAGAAGCATCTGTAAATGACTCCTCTGGGAGTCCCTTCCACACTGAGATGCTATCCCTATGCTCATTAGTCCCTCTTCCTGTCCGGTGAGCTCCTGGGACTTGGATGGAACTTGGATGGAGGGTCTCTGCCAAGCACAGGGACAGGTGGGTGAATGTGCCTGCTGCAGAGTCCCTCAGAAGTACTATTTTTGAGAACAAAGCTTGTGCAGAATTCTCTGTGCCTGTCACTGGGATTCTGCTGTGACAAAGAATGGCAAAGGAAGAAAAAGAGAGGGGTGGAAGAAAATACAAAACCATCTCGACTATTAGCACCCCATCACCCTGAATTATCCACTATCAGTACTTTGAAGTGCAGCATAAACCTCTCCTAACTAGAGATCACTCCCCCCTAAGCACAACTTTCAGGCTGGGGATGCAGCGCGGTGGTAGAGTAATTGCCTAGTGTGTGCAAACCCAGCACTGCAAAACCACACACACACACACACACACCTTTCTATCAACTTTAGCGAGGCACCAAACAAGAGTCAAGAAGCCCTAGAGCCTCCAAAATCTATGCCACGGAGACCTGGCACTAGATAGTGTGTGACAAAAGGGCCCCTTAGGCCTTACTCAGTGTCCTGGATTCTTGATTTCAAAACAATTCTAAACCAGGTGCAGTGGCATGTGCTAGTAATCCCAGAAACTTGGGAGGCTGAGGCAGGAGGATCCCAAGTTTGAGGCTGGCCTGGGCAACTTAACAAGGCCTTGTCTCAAAATAAATAATAAAAAGGGCTGGGGATATAGCTCAGTGGCAGAGCATCCCTGAATTCAATCCCCAATACTGGGGGGAAAACAGAAAGAAGGAGAGAAAAAAAAAAATTCTAAGAAATAGCATGTTTTCCCAGCACATAAACAAGAAGTGAGTATAAGTTACAGAGGGCAGATGTCACGCAAAACACACAGGTCATCAGCAAAAGGCAGCAGCGCTCTGAGGAAGCAACGCCTACACAGACTGCTTAGACAGACTCAAGTTCAAATCCTGGCTAAACCACTTGATAGGCGGGTGGCCTTGGCAACAGGCTAACACAGTAGGCCTTCCATAAACATCTAAATGCTTTTGGAATTAAACAGAATTGACTAATTGGATCTGGCCTGGAAGGAGCCTTGGGATAGGGAGAGGCACAAGGCCTGGAGAGACACTGGAGGGTCCCTGCAGAGACCAGCCTGCAGGGCTTGGATGCACTCAGGCTCCCAGTGCTTAGCATCTGTGTTGGGGCCATGGGAGAAGGGAGGCGGGTGGGGAGACAGGCACAAGGCACAGTAGGTTGCCAGGCCTTGCTGGCCCTTCCTCCTGCAGGGCCCAGCCCCCACTCTGTAAGGACAAAGCCAATGCCCCTGCCTGGCCTGGCACAGCTCCGCCTGGCTCTTGGCTTTGTCTGCACTAGTGCTGCAGCCGAGGCCCCAGGCGGGATCCGGCCAGTTGAAAAGGTCAGCACACTTCATTTATCTGCTTCAGGCCACTGACACCCACGCACTCCTTCCTGGGGGCTGCTTAGGGAGGCAGAAAGTATTTTCTTCTTGGATGGAGAACAAAATTCCTGAATGTATCCATTAGCCATCCCGGATACATTCAGAGGCAGACTCAAGTGTCAGAGGCGGAGCAGGCTGTCACCCACCCACACATGTGGGCACACGCACACACAGAGGCTTGGAAGAGCCACCCTCACCCCATGGGGATGGATATGGGGGATCCTCGGAGTTTCCTGGCTCCTTCCGCCACCTCTCTGCAAGATGCTGCTGGGCTCCAGAGCTTGGGCTGCTCTGACCTCCACCAGGGGCAGGCATGGGACCAAGCGTCACATGAATCAAAAGCTGGATGCTCAGGAAGGTACAGAGGAGACGAAACACAGGCTTAGGGCCTGAGACCCCATCCAATCACAGTCTTCTGCTTCCTTATGGTAAGGCCCTGGCATATCAGGGACCCCCTCCTTACCCCTACCATCGGCCTCGCATGGAACAGCAAGACATTCATCCTGTAGGAGGGTATGTCCATGGGAAGTCCCGGGAGAATCCATCCCTTTGCATCCTGGATCTCAGGCCATCTGGGGCATCGGTCTCTTAAATGTGTCGTGTGTGAGTAAGTGGTTGACAGTGCTGCGCTCCTGGGTGGGTGGGGAAGGGGCATTAGGCATCAGACATGGAGTCTGGAGACACAAGTGACGTCAGGCACCAGTGGCCACGCAGGATGAGCTGCGTGCATGTGGGAAACCTGGTGCCAAGAGGGCAAGCAGGTCTTGGGTGTCCAGGTGCACATGTGACTGTCCAGGTGCCCAGGCAGGGGCCTGTGGAGGGAGTTTCCAATGATAGAAGAACATCAAGGAAAGAGCCCTGGGACCTTATGTCAAGGGACAGGAAGAGAGGGGGCAGAAGCACATAAGGAGGAATACAGAGTCAGGGAGGGAAAGCGCAGGAGTGGAGGGCTTGGGTACAGATGAGACCGCGACTAGAGAAACAACGGAGACCACACGCTGGCCATGGGACACTCGGCAGGGCCATTTGGGTGAAGTGACACAGCCCATCCTGAGCGTGTATGCCACAAGGGGTGACAAGGAGGCAGGGATCACAGCCAGCAGACTCCAGGAGTGAGATGCACCAGAGGGAGGAGGGAACTTCAGGGACAGACCCCAGGGCAGCACTGGGGGTGGATTTATATGGAAGCCACAGGGCCAAGCTGTCACTATGATTCCAAGAACTCCCTTTCTTCCCTGCTTGGTTCCAGGTTAGGGTCAGCTCCAGCAGAAACTAAGATCGGAAGGCAAGACGGGAGGAAGAGGTGGTCTTCTTTCAAGGGACAAGCAGCAACATTTCCATAACGTTTGTCTTCCTCGTATCTGTCTCTCCCTGTCTTGCTGTTTTCCACCATACACTGGAAAATGCACACAACGCCAAGAGCTGATATTTCCAAATGAGTAATGCACGGTGCTACAAAATAACACACTGGTAAAGAATATATCCACTCAGTGCAAAAGAGACAATGTTGTTTTAAAGCACAGAGTGTAAGGAAATCTTTGCTATGCTTCACAGTCCACATCGTGACTGACATTTAAGAAATAACTACCTGTCGAGTTTTGGTGTTGTACCAAAGAAGAATATCCCAATTTGCTGAAAAGCCTTTTTAAGAAAAAAATCCCGCTTTTCTAATTCTCTATGTGAAGCTGGATCTGCTTCATACACTTCAACAAAAACAACCTAATGCAACAGATTAAACTCAGAAGTAGAAATAAAAATTCTGGGCTGGGGTTGTGGCGCAGTGGTAGCGTGCTCGCCTAGCATGTGTGAGGCACTGGGTTCAATCCTCAGCACCACATAAAAATAAAATAAAGATATTCTGTCTACCTACAACTAAAAAAAAATTTAAAAATTAAAAAAAAGAAATAAAAATCCAGTGTCTTTCATTACATAAGAAATAAGAAATTTGCAGAGTGTAATCCTACTCTTTCTAAATGTTTTTATTTGGGAAAATTGTTTCATAAAAATTATAGGTCTAGGGGTTGGGGTTGTGGCTCAGGGATAGAGTGCTTGCCTAGCACGTGTGAGGCACTGGGTTTGAGCCTCAGCACCATGTAAATATGAATAAATAAAATAAAGGTATTGTGTCTACCTACAACTAAGAAAATATATTTTTAAAAAAAATTATAGGTCTATCATTGCTATTGTCAAACAAATTGAAAGTCTTTATAATTTTCTCATTTAAAATTTCAAATGATAGGAAAGACAATTGAACGGGACGTAACTTTCCTATTCTTTTATGAATAGCTGATCAGTGAAACTCCACACCATGTACAACCACAAGATGGGAAGTTATACTCCATGTATGTATAATATGTCAAAATATACTCTACTGTCACGTATAACTAAAAAGAAAAAAGAAAAAATATGAAAAAAAATTCAAATGAGTTAATCAGAAAATATAATTCATGTAAACAAAAGATTGTCAGGATCTCCTTAGTGATCTTTAAGCACATAGGGATCCAGGGATCAAAACCTTTGGAAACCCATGGTTCCCAAATGTTCTAGGTGCCAGGTGGTCCCTCGGCCCCAGAACATCATCCCTGACCTGCAGAGCAGAAGGCTGGAGCCGCTCTTTCCACTCCCAGGGAGCCCCTGGCCCAGGAGAGAACATGGCCGCCAGCTTCTCCTGCAGCCTCCCGTACATCCATCCATCAGTTATGACACTGGAAGCCGGGGAGGCAGACATGTGCTCTAACCACCTTGTGGGTTCTCGTTGGTCATTGCCCTCCCCAAACTAACCCTCAGTAACTTTGGTCCAACACCAGGTGCTGAGTCCTCGGCCTTTCTGAGTCTTCACTATCATCCAAATGGGGAGGGTCTGGTTCCATTGACCACCTTTGCCCCTTTCACTCTGGGTGGTTTTGCTCTGCTGGTTACATTGTTACTGACATGAGGATGGTGTCTAGGGAGCCCTCCCAGGGGTAGAAAGCAGAGGAGGGGCCGGGGTGTGGCTCAGTGGCAGAGTGCAGGAGGCAGGCAGAGGAAGACACTCTGGGAGTACTATGTGAAGCCACAGAGGTCCAAGAGGGTCATGTGGGAGGGACCATATGAGGCTGGAAGAGGTGGGTGGGGGCCACATGTGCCTACAAAACTCAGACTCGACTCCCGGCATGGTAGAATACGCCTATACTCCCAAGGATTTGGGAGGCTGAGGCAGGAGGATTGTGAGTTCAAATGCACCTGCAGCAATTTGGTGAAACCCTGTGTCAAAATAAAAAATAAAAAGGGCTTGGGATGAAGCTCAGTGGTTAAGCACCCCTGGGTTCAATTCTTGGTACCACCCCCCAAAAAAGAACTCAGGCTCAACCCTTTGGTACCTGGGAGCCACAGCAGATGGTTGAGCCAGATACAGAGCAGCACAGTCCTTCCTATCCATGGGAAGTTCTAGTTGGAGGAAGGGGGCTGGTGGGATGGGCAATGCCAACCAGAAGGCAGCAAGTCAGTTTTTGTTTGTTTGTTCGTTTTTGGTACCAGGGATTGAACCCAGAGGTGCTTCACCACTGAGCCACATCCTCAGCCCTTCTTATATTTTATTTAGACACAGGGTCTCACTGAGTTGCTCAGGGCCACACTAAGCTGCTGAGGCTGGCCCTGAACTTGAGATCCTCCTGCCTCAGCCTTCTGAACCACTGGGATTACAGGCATGCCCCACCACACCCGACATCCCCAGTCCTTTATATTTTTTTGAGATAGTTTCTTAGGGTCTTACTAAGTTGCTGAGGCTGGCCTTGAACTTACAATCCTCTTGCCTCAGCCTCCCGAGTGCCTGGGATTACAGCCATGCACCACCACACCTGGCCAGCAAGTCAGTTTAAACTCTCGCTCCTACCCCCAACTTTTGGACAGGGTCGACCAGCGGCCGGCGTGTGATTTGCAGCTCCTGCTCCAAACGGACTGCAGCACCATAAAAGGCTGAGGTGCTTTCTCTCCCAGGCCTCACTGTGTCCTTTTATGAGTAAACATTTCTCGATAAAGACTTACTGTCTGCAGAGACCCCTTTACACCCCAAAGGTAAGGGTTTAAGTGGCCTGAAAACTGCCGTTACTTATCTTTACAACAGTCGGCAAGTGCCTGCTCCGTGGCAGGGATGTTCATTTCACTGTATATATTTTCAGTGACTGGTTATAAATCAGGCTCATCCCCAGGGCTCGGGGTCTGGGGTCTCCTCCATTCTAAAAAGCCCAGCTGAAAACCATTACAGTCCCTGAGTTCAGGGCTCCTCCAGCACCAACAGTTCTCAGAAAGGCCAGACACAGACCCTTATCTCCAAGGATGCACCAAGCAGATCTTCAGGACCCTCAGGCCCATTTTGGCTCTGTTGCTAAGCAGCAGCCCCTGTCCTCCTGTCTTCTGTCCTGTCAAACCCTGCTCTCAATGCAGAATCTGATCAATTCATTCCCAGTGAAGCATCTGTTGACACCCAGAGGGCTTGCCTCCTTGCTGGGGAACACCCGTTGTACCACATCCATACATTTTTTTTTTTTTTTTGGAGGAGGAAAAGTTTATTTGGGGACTCACAGTTTTAGAGGTCTCAGTCCATAGGCATCTGGCTCCATTCCTTGGTCCTCAAGGTGAGGCCAAACATAATGGAG
The DNA here is from genome assembly GCA_028644305.1 of Xerus rutilus. Classification (NCBI taxonomy): domain Eukaryota; kingdom Metazoa; phylum Chordata; class Mammalia; order Rodentia; family Sciuridae; genus Xerus; species Xerus rutilus. The sequence continues at coordinate 66,873,749 of CM053402.1, forward strand.
GATGAGTGTGGTGAAGAAAAGCACCTTACATGATGATTAGGTCACAGAGAGAGAGAGACTCCACTCGCCAAATACAAACATAGACCCCAAAGTCATGCCCCTACCCACTCCTGCCACCCCCACCTGTCTCCAGTGACCACTCAGTTAATGCCATCAGGGATCAATTCACTGATTAGGTTAAGGCTCTCACAACCCCATCGCTCCCCCTCTGAACCCTCTCACATTGTCTCACATGTGAGTTTTGGAGACACTCACATCCAAATCATAACAAGTCTAAAAATCTTTACCTGTATTTTAAACCCTAATAGTAAGTTTCACATCAAAAAAAACAAAAAAAAAACCTTCCTTGAAATTTTGGATATTTTAGATAAGCTTGGACTTTCTCTAGGTTGTTTAATTAAATGAGATAACTTATTTGAAACATTGAGTATAGTGTCTTTCCCTTCTTGCATCATTACATGTAGTGAAGTCATTTTTTAGCTCATGGAATCCATTCATGTCTACAGGTTTCAGCTCAGTCTAGTGAGACTTGTTTGGCTGAGAGGAGCTAATCTACAAGGAGGAATCTAGCATTTTAGATGCCTGCTCCTGATTCCCAGCTACTAACATTCAATTTATTTGCATTTCTGGTAACTTCCTGAAGTTTTACACCTTCTGAGGACATATACTAAACACTACTCACATCCATGCACTGGGAGGCTGTCTAGATCCATCTTGAATGATGAAGTCATGTAGGATACCCAAAAGGATTCCCAGACCCTAGAAATCAGGGCCTATGAGCACTCGCCACTTGGATCTGTGTGTAGCAGATTCCACTGGTTCCCACTCAAACCCAAAGCCCAGTGTCCTCACCCTTCGGTGCACATATACTCATTTCCAGTCACCAGCACCTGTGATGTTAATTGCCCAAGGATTTATGCTTGTCTCCAAAACCCACTTAGCCCAAACGTGCCTGAAATGCTAGAGCAGCCCTTAACAGGGTACCGTGGGCAGTGGGTGTTCAGACCCAGCTCCCTTGCTCCTGGGGAGGGGTAACTCCCACAAGGTGAAGCTTCGGTGGTACCTAGCTTGGTAGGGTCCCCTTTACCTACCCCCCCTCTCCCCTCCCCTCCGTCCTCCCTATGCCTCCAAAGAAACCATGTGCCTTGGAATCATCATCTTAGTGCACCTGCTCCTGAGAACTTGAACTAAGAAACTCCCTGCACATCCTACAAAGTGCATCTTCCTACTGTGTGCTGCCCAAGTTTCCACTACAGGGACAAGAAAAGCATCCTTGAGCTTCCTGGCTGTCTGACTGTGGCAGACAAAATTGAACAGAGCCATGCAGGGAAAACCCGTGGAGAGATTTCAGCAACTCAGGAAGAACCTTATAACCAGCACAGAGCCCATTTCACTCTAAAGAAGACCTTATGTTGAATTTACAGAAGTGTTGGAAAACATCTCCACCACCCCCACGTGGTTGGTTACACCTTCAAGAGCTTTTTTTCTTTTTTTTTTTTTTTTGGACCAGGGATTGAACTCAGGGGCACTCGACCACTGAGCCACATCTCCAGCCCTATTTTGTGTTTTATGTAGAGACAGGGTCTCACTGAGTTGCTTAGTGCCTCGCCATTGCTGAGGCTGGCTTTGAACTCACGATTCTCCTGTCTCAGCCTCCCAAAGTGCTGAGATTACAAGTGTGAGCCACCGTGCCCAGTTACCTTTAACAGCTTTTTAAAGGTTAAAACTAAAACCAAGCCCATGACTTAAAAAAAAAAAAAAAAAGGCGCTTCTCCCCACTACCCCCAAATGATGGCACATTCTAGGACTTCCTCAGAAAGGACTGGAGTCTTCTCAGGACAACCTTGGCACAAGGCCATCACCAGCTTGGCCACCAGCCTGGGACCAAGACAGCACACAAGAAAGGCAAGAGGTGGTGGAGAAGCTGGCAGTGATAGGCCAGCTGGAGGGGCAGCTGAGAGGGAAAGAGCAGGAGGGAGGCCATCATGGTCAAGAGGATGGTCCAGCAGACCCAAGAGGTGGCTCATCGGCCCCAGCAGCCATTCTGCTGGCAGGTTCTTTCACAGGCAGGGCCTAGAGTCCCAGTCAGACCCCCAGGGTTGGCTCTTCTCAGCCAGGATGCAGACCCACTGAGGGGGATCAGGCTGTTCCTGTGTGTGGTGGGTCGTTTCTGGGAAGATGGTGCTCAAGGACACGTGGCAGCCATGCACATGGACTGTGTGTCCATGTGGTACCCACTCCACCCCATCTCCCCTGGGAAGAACTTTCAAAGGCCATTCTTGCCTTCCTTCTGGTCCCAGAGCAACAAAGCTCTTAGCATCCCATCTTGGGGGAAACACTGACTCTGGGGTTTTTTCTTTCTTTTTTTTGATTTGGTTTTGTGTTTTCAATTCCCAGAACCTTCTGATCCCTCCTTGGGGAGACATGCACAGAAAAAAATATCTGACCACCCACAGGCCTGCCAGGATGCTTCCTCAGTGTTACTAAGGCTCAAGGCCCTAACCTCTTCCGTTCTGGGACATGCTGCGAGTTCTCCAGGATCCTCTCATAGCCATCCCTCAGGGACCTCAAAGTGATCCCAGGGGACAAAAGGACCTGTACCTCCCACTCCAGCTAAGCATTCTTCCCCTGCCCGATAAAGGCTCCACGACATGGCCAGGTGTCCCCCACCTTGGGCATAGCCTGGTGAAACATGGAAAGAACAGAGGACTCACCCACGTGTTAACTACGGAGGACTCACACCTGAGGAATACCTGGCTCAAACAGAGATGCAGAGACCTGGACAATATGGCCTGGGAGGAAAAAGTCCCATGGGCAGGGCAGGGCCTGCATGTCAAGGACAATGATAGGAGAAAAGGGCATCCAGCAGCCTGATGGTACTAGGAACATCAGCTCCCCCAGATAGAGACCAGGGGCTTCATAGTGTGGGGAGACAGCTGGAAATGCACCCAGAGACAGCTGAGCCTCCATGGTGGCACTGTGGTTGGTCCTCCCACAACCCCTGTGAGGATAGCCTTGTGTCTTGACCTCGGTTCTGGCATATCCCTTTGAGGGAGGTCATTATCACTCCAGTGTGAAACTCGAGGACCCAGAGGAACCGAGCCAGCTCCTGCCTGGGCACAGGACACCTGCCCCCCCAGGGGTCCCTCCAGCTGCTTCTACTGAACTGCGACTCTCTGGTGTGGCACAGGAATCCAGCGGTGGCCCCTGAGTGTGATGCTGCTCCGCCACACAGGGATGGTTTGAGCCAGCTCCTGAGCCTATAGCTGGCTCTGGGGTGAGGTCTGTCCTTCCTCTGGCAGAGGAAGTGGTTTTCCATGTGCCTAACCAGCACGTCTGAGAGAAGCCGTGGTTCTGACAATCCTGGGAAACGCTTTCCTCCCTCAGCAGAGGCTGGGCCTCCAAGCCCCAGTCTCTCCCTCCTGGAACACCTATGTACATGCTTTTCCACGGCCTTTGGTTCCAGGAATTGCCTGTGTTCCCCAACTTCCAGAAGCATACTTTTCCTGTGTTCATGCTGTATCCTAGTGATTCCAACACTGTCTGACACACAGTAGGTCCTCAATAAATATTGGTGGAAAGGAAGTAGGGAAAGAGAGAGGGAAAGAAGTTGGAAGGGAGAAAGCAAGAATAACTTTCTAAAAGCAAAAAAATTCCAAAGGAATCACCTGCGTTTCGTTTGTGAGTATGGAACACTTCAAGTCGATCATCAGAAATACACATTTATTCCAAAAATCCCTCTCTTGCTCAGACTTTCAATGGCTCCCTACTAACCACAGTCCAGATTCTTCTGCAAGGTATCCAAGGCTCCCCACAGCGACTCCAAAGGCCTTTTCCATCTGCATCTCTGCTCTTGCCCTTTGCATGAAGCCTCCTCCCAGGCAGGGTGCTCCATCCTGCTCTTAGGCACCCTTTCTCCCCTCTCCAGGCCTCTGCTCACTCTTGCCTGCCTTGGAGCCCTGCCACAGGCCACTCATTCTTTCAGGAACCCTCCTTAGTCATGCCGCCCCTGGAACATTCTAGCATTTCTTCTCCAAGTTTCATATCTGACTCTTCTCAAGGGGCACTTTGTGTGTCTTCATGGGGAGCTATAAAGGACAAGTAGAGAAGAGGGACAGGCTAAGTCACTCCAGGTACAGTCTAAAAGATGAGGCGTACAGGGACAGGATGGCCAGGAGTCCAGGCTGCTTCTGAAGGGCCTCCGTTCTGACTCTGTCATGCACCAGCACGTGTCGACAGGTGCATAGACCTCTCTGGGTGTGGGTATTTATATTTGGCCTGCCCAGCATCACATGGAATTCAGGCCACCCAGCCCCTGAGGGTGAGGGGCAACCTTCTCACACTGCAGGGCTGTGCATGTGACCCCCAAAACATGACATGGCCTGGTCACTGTGCCTGGTTCACAGGGTGCACAGCATCCAGGCCCATCTGATGAGAGAGAAACCCCTGGGCCTTCTGCTGGCACTGCCTGGAGGGAGACCCTCCTGCATCTGAACCAGGACAGCCAGGCCCGCATGCACCTGCAGCAGCTCTTCCCTGTCTATGAGGAGGCACAGCCTGGATGCCACCCTGAGGCATGGAGAAGACAGTGACCCAGGGACATCACTGGACCCTATGCTCAGCTGGTCCTCTAGCCAAATCAAACACTGGCCTGCCTAGGTATGAGGTCAAGAACTCCATGCAACTCAGAGTCTGAGTGGGTTTCTGTCACTTGCAACCAAGTGTCCTGATCCGCTTTCCATCAGAGACGAGCTGTCCTTTGAGGCCAAAGCACTGCCATCTTCCTGTATCCTCATGCATCCCAAGTGTCCCTGTCCGGGTACCCCACAGACTAGTGCCTGTCCATCTCCAAGGATAGGGATAGGAAAGAGTGTCCCTGGAGAGTACCAGCTGCTCCTCACCAAGGACAAGGTGAGGCCATGGAGTGAGGGAGGAAGATAGTGAAGGGAAGAGACTCACTGGGGGCTCCCACCAGGACAAGGGGTGTACACCAGGCAGCCAGAGCCCTCCCTCCCCATGCTGACCCTGGCCAATGCTGCCACTTCCTGAGAACTTCAGTCTGCCTCATACTGGCCAGCAGTTGTCTTCCTCCTTACTAGATCCCATCAGGTGCTCACTGTGTGGCCTGGGAAAGACCACTGCCCTCTCTGGGCCTCTGCAGACCAGGTATCCCAGAAACCTCTCCTGGTCAGAAGTTCAAAAGAATCTTACCTGTCCTTGCTCCATGGAATCCTCCCCAGCTATGGCCAGGAAGGTGGCCAAGGCCAGCGCTGAGCCCAGGCCATCCTGGCACAGCATCACCCTGCCCCTGGGACTCATCGGCTCTTAGCCCCTGCCTGACCTGCTGCTGCCAAGCTCAGATACCCGCCATCAATCATCCTAAGTCCAAGGGAGGACAGAAGGGGTGATGAAGGCCTGGCATGAGCAGGGGCCTGTAGCTCTTTCTACAGTGATTTCCTCAGCTCCCCTCCACACTCCCACACTGCATGTGATTATTTACTTTGTCATTAAACACCCTCCTTCCACTCCAGTTATTCTTAGAGCTCCTGGAGCAGATAGAACTGGCTGGGGAGGCTGCTCAATGGGCAAGAGGGAGGACCTGAGGCAGCGATGCTCCACGTGGCCCAATGCTCCTACAGACTGGGTCCCAAGAGGGGCCGTGGCTCCAAAATAGGGCCAAGGCCAGGTGCACAGCAGTGCTCACGGCCGCCCACCTTCCCCATCCGTGCCTTCCTCTCTTCCTTCCTTCCACCAGTTCTTCCTTTGTCCCCCCTCCCCTGCTTCCTTTTTAAAACTGAGCTATAATTCACATACCATAAAATTTACCATCGTAAAGTCTACAATTCAGTGGGTTTTAGTACATTCACAGAGTATGCAACCACCACTGAGATCTAATTACTGAATATTTTCATCACCCCAAAAAGAAACCCCATGCCCATAGCAGTCATTCTCCATTCCCTTGTCCCCCCAGGAACTTAAAAATAGTAACAATCTACTTTCTGTCTCTGTAGATGGGCTTACTCTATATGGTCCATATAAATGGAATAGAACAATGTTTGTCTTTTTATTCTGGCTTCTTTCACTTAACATGGTATTTTGGAAAACAACTATGTGTAGCATTTGCCAATACTGCATCCCTTTTTATGGCCAAGTAATATTTCATTGTAAAGGTATACCACATTTTGTTTACCCATTCATTACCAGCTAGACATTTGGGTTATTTCTGGGTTTTTTTTCTTTTTTCTTTTGCTATTATGAATAATATTGCTTTAAAGATCTGTATAAACCAGAAATGGCTGGTACACACCTGTAATTCCAGTCACTCAGGATGTTGAGGCAGGAGGATCTCAAGTTCAAAGCCAGTCTGGGCAACTTTGTGAGACCCTATCTCTAAATAAAAAATGAAAGTGGCTGGGGTGTAAGCACCTCAGGGTTCAATCCTCAGTACCACCCAAAACAAGATTTTTAATCATATACAAGTTTTTGTATGAACTTATGCTTTCAGTTGTCCTGGGCATTTACCCAGGAGCAGATTTGCTGATCCTCCCTTCCATAGTCAGCCCAGAGCCGAGGAAGATGGGAGTGTGAATGTGGGTGCTGTTGTGATCTGTGGTCAGCTGGAAAGTTCTGCACTGCTCTGGCCACTAAGGATACAACCAGGACTTGCTGCAGGCCCCTCTGCCAGGTGATGCCACCACCCAGTGAGAGTAACAATCAAGCCTCTGTTGCCCACATGCCAGCTGCCTGCGCTGCCCAGTGGGCTGACATGACCTCATCGCTACTTCAGGCAAGGCCAGGGACCCCCACCTGGACCTGGATGTGAACTCACACCTGCCTATCCTCTTGGTGAAGGCCTTCCTTGTCACCAGCACGATGTGACCAGTGTGGCGACCTCACAGTCTGGACATCAGAAACAGGACAAAGGTCTGGCCTGCAATGAGCCTCAGCAACTCACGGAGTCAGAAAAGTGCATCTCTCACCATTCTAGGTTCTTCGGGGCCTACCGGGCTGCTTAGGTCCAGGTGTCACAGAGGACAGTCCAAGGAGAAGGAAGGACACTGGACCTCAGTGGGGAGAGGGGCTTCCCTGCCCTGGCCAGTAACACACCATGCCGTGAACACAGCTCTTCCCTGCGGGAAGGCTTCTCCGCGACAATCCCCCATGTCCAGAATCGCAGGGATTGGAGGTGTCCCACGCCAAACCCAAACCCAAACCTCTTTTCAAATATTGCTGCTGGAAACAGGATGCAAAGTCAAATGGCAGAGGAGCCCTCCCTCCTCTGCCCAGAGCCTGGCTGTCAGTTGACAGGGTTGCAGGCTGCCCAGTTCCCCAGAAGGATGGCAGTAGCCCTTGCCCTCTGCAAGCAGGGCTCCAGAACAGACTCCAACAAAAGAGCCCAGGGCAGATACTCAGGCCTGGGCCTCCTCCCTCCTTGTCCACCCAGCAGGAGAAGTGGGACAGGGGTCCAAGTAAGCCATACACATGCAGGGTCCAGCTGAGCTGCCAGTCCACGCATGGCCAGAGCAGCTGGAGAACATATTCTAGGAGAGGCCACCAGACACAGCCTCAGACGTGAACTCGTGCCAGGGCCAGGGAGTAAAGGGAGCCCCTTGCCAAGAGCTGACAGAAGCAGTCTCCTTTGCCAGCAGTCCCCACTCAGCACCACTGCTGACCACCCTGTACCACCCTCAGGCCCCAGGACCTCTGCCCATGCTGTCCCTCAGGCCAGAATGCTACTCCCTCCTGTCCACCATGGAGGAAGTGCTGCTCACTGTGAAGACTCAGCTCCTTCATTCTCCCTTTCAAACACTGATGGGAAACATATGTGCTACGATCAGGAGCTAGTCCTTGAATTAACAATCACAGGAGCAGCACAAATGGTAACACCAACAGCAGCAACTACCATTTATGGAATGCCTACTGTATACCAAGTGCTCCCTAAGCACTTCACACTCATTTGTAACCATCCCAGCCTCCAAAGTTAGTGGTCTGCCATGATGGGGTTCTGGTCAGTAAAGGATGCTCAAGGGGCAGGGCGGGAATTCAAGCCTAGTCTGCCCAAGCCCATGCCTGGGGCCCTAGACCAAGATGGCAGCTGTGGTGCTGGTTGCTCTGATCTTTTCCACTGGGGCCTGCCCTAAGCACTGCCATACTTGATAAATTGCTTTCGTGGCCCTTTCCCAGCCACAGATCTGATCATGTGCTGGCTTCCTACAGGGCCCTGGCTGAGCAGAGAGGGCACAGGGCACGTTGTCACCGTTGTCACCAAGGCCCTACCATGTAGTAGGCAATGCCCACATCGGTATGGAAACTGGGGTGTCTGATCTCTCCCTGGGGAGATATTAGACTGTAGGGGACAGAGACCACGGCTCTGCTTCTGGGATGCCTCACACCCCCACACCTCCTGCTCCCTCTGCAGCGGGTACTGGGCTTCAGACAAACTGTTCCCACCTCACCCCTCATAGTCTGTTCAAAGAGGAGGCTCTAAGGAGCCCTACCCCAGCCTGCAAGGTCCAGCCACCATGCACACCTGGGACACCCAGCCAACACCGGATCTCACCCCGGGGCCAATTAGGAGGCTTGTCCTTCAGGCCCCACACCCACCCTGGAGTCGCATGGGCTGGTTGGCCATCCTCAACCCCCCAAACTCCCAAGGGGCTGCCATGCTCAACCCTTTCCAAGAACCACTGCCCTTTGCCTCTTTCCACCCAGAGAAACCCTGGACATCCCTAAGGCCCAGCTCAGACTGCTTCCCAGTACGGTCCCCTGGGTAGGATTTATCACCACATCCTGAGTATCACCTCCAATGAGAAATTCCTAGAGAGCAGAGGCAGGGTCTTCAACATCACCACATCTCTAGTCTGCATTCCAGAACTACCAGTAAGATGAGCACAGAGAACCCAAAAGCGCCCAGGCCACTTCGGACATCCATGTCCACCCCAAACACCAGGCTTGACTTCATTATCCTCAAAATTCTCCCAAGATCAGAGGCGATGAGACCTGGCCACAAACATAAAATAAATTATCTGCAGCCCACCCCCCCCCCCAGCTCCCCACCAATGATAAATGGTTCTATTAGCAATCCAGATTGTTAAACCCTGATATAACAGGACTCAGGGAACTGGGGCTCATCCATTCTCCCTCCAGCGCATACTGAGTTGTAAATAGGTTATTTTGTGTGTAAATAACACATTAAAACACAGCATTAGCTGTGTCTTTTGATAGGGCGGAAATTGTTCCAAATAAATAATTCCGGACAGGAATGTAAAATAAGCCAGATTTAATAGTGCATGCCTGGCGCAGCCGTGTTAAACATGACTAAAATGATAAACCCCAGAATATACTAATAGTAAACTATGTACTGACATCAAAGTAATGAGGCCGTATTTTTACCAAGCTTTAGAAATGCTGAAATTAGTTTTGACAGAACCAAACGTCAGAAAAATGTTTCCAGCATAAACACTGTCAATTTGGGAAGCTGGGGTTTGGGCTGAGAAGAAAGGGGCTGGGCTGGGTGGGGGACCACTGTGTCCCACTTGACGGGAAGTTCCTGGGGAATGGGTTTCCAGTCCGAAAAATGTCCCCTCAGGTGACCTTTTGTGCTTTATATCTCTGACCTCAGTTTTTACATCTGTGAAATAAATGGATTCAAAGAATTGATCCCTGAAGCTTCTTCCTCTTCTGTAACTGGAAATGACTTCAAAGCTCTCCCCAACTCTGCATTCATTTAACATCCATGATGAATCTCACGAAACCACAAAGTGTTGGCCAAGGTCAAAGCCAAGGACCCAGGAGCAAACAGGAGCAGAAGGAGCCCCCATCCCTGCCCTCCAAGGCTTCCATTCCAGCAGGGCAGAGGTGACCAGCCAAAAAACAGAAATTCAGATGTAACATGCAGCAGCCAGGCAGGGGCCAGGGACTCTCACAGAACACAGATCCTGGGCTGGGTCAGGAGCAGGGACCAGGCCTATTGTGCTGGGGTGAAGTGGGGCAACTAGTTTGATTTTGGATGTTTACTGTTCTAAGCAGCATCTAGAGCACATCAGCCAGCATGAGGTAAGGGTGTGCAAGGGAATGCTCAGGTGGATGTGCTTTAATGTATTTCCTCTGTGCTTGGACACTCTGCTAGCCACTTGACAAACCTTGTCCTGATAACTCACAATAGCCGGAAGTCATTATACCATTATCATTGCTCACCCCTCCACTTCCACTTATCTGCCATTTCACTTGACATAGTTTCAGTGACCTGTGGTCAACTATGGCCCAAAAATATTAAATGGAAAATTCCAGAAATAAATAATTAATAAATTTTAAATGGCATGCCATTTTAAGTAGCATAATAAAATCTTGAGTGGTCCTATACCATCCTGCTCCATCCTATCCAGGACATCAATCATCTCTTTGTCCTGAGTATCCATGCTGTATATACTACCCACCTGTTAGTCACTTAGCAACCATCTCAGTTATCAGACTGATTGCTGCAGTATCACAGTGCTTATGTTTAAGTAATCCTTATTTTACTTAATAATGACCCCAAAGCACAAGAATAGTGATCCTGGCAATTCAGACATGCCAAAGAGAAGCTATGAAGTGTTACCTTTAAATGAAAAGGTAAACATATAAGACATTTTGAGACAGAAAGACCACATTCACATAACTTTCATTATGTTGTTATAATTGTTCTGTTTTATTATTGTTGTTGTTAATCTCTTATTGTACCTCATTTACCAATTAAACTTTATCATAGGTATGTATGTAGAGGATAAAACATAGTATACATAGGGTCTGCACCATCCATGGTTTCAGGCCCAGGCCTAACTGACCTCAAGCCAAGAGTCTGGAACCCAACAGAAATACACCTGGGTGCCCCACTAAGCCCCACTTCCTGGGTGAGCCAGGCTGTCAGGGGGAACTGAAATCCACTTTCTGGACAAAGTCTGATGGGAACAGGCTGCTCTGTGCTGCTGAGCCATAAAACAAGCTTAGAAGTAGTATCAACAGCAATCCTGAAAATCACTTAAATAAGAATAATTGCCCACTTAGTCACACCTGAGTGCATCCCGTGGGGGCGAGGCAAAGGTATGTGGTTCCGACAGAGTCATTTGGGAAAGCAAGGGAAGCTGCCCACTGGGCAAGTTCCCTGCTGTCCAGGGGCCCTGGGGCGGGGTTGGGGGGTGGAAGCACAGGAGACCAAGGAGCAGGGCCAGCCCCAACTGACCCCCATTCCCAGGGGACCTCATGCCACTGGGGGCAGCTGACCAAGCCAACCTACTGGGCACACATCTGGCATGACAGCATCAACTCACTCAGCAATCATTTACGGGATGCCTGTGGCTTGGGGTGTAGGAGGGAGAGGACAGAGGTAACTGAGCAAGGCCCTGCCCACATGGGCATCCAGAGAGCACAGAAACAGATAAGAGGCCAAAACACCAGGACTCTGAGCTATGTATCAATGAAAGAGTATCAGATTCCTGGCAAGGCAGCGTGGATGGGGGCAGAGGCTCTGTGGCCCTGGGCAAACAAGTGAAAATGATCAAGTCACTTAAATATTTACCCTGGTATTGCACAGTGTTTCAGTACAGACACAGATGCCTCACTACGCAGCCAAATTGTGCCTCAAAGCAGCTTTCCAGAAAGCCAATGAGGCCAGAGAACAAGGTAAAGGGTGACCAGTTTGAGCAGGTTTCGTAGAGGCCTCCCCAGTCCCCACAGCACTGTGGCAAGGGTCATGCAGGGACAGGCCTGGCTGCACTCCCCTGATCACAGTCTGCCAGTACGTTATCCTACCCATGTGAAGACCCAGGCCTTTAACCTGCCGTACCCAATGACCTATGAAACCTGCTAAAGACACACACCCAGGCCCCACCCTGGGGACAGCCTGGGGGCCTCTGTTTACTACAGTGGTTTTATGAGGTTCTCAGCCTTAGCTTATGAGGTTGACTTCAGCAACCTCTGGTCTGGTCCCACTGGGGAGAAGGCCACGTCAGCATGGTCAGGGACCCTCTCAGGTCAGCACAGCAATGCAGGCAGGAGCCCTAGTCTGATTGCCAGTCCAGACTCTCATCGCTGGTGTCAAGTAAAATGGCACCAGAAACCTGGGCTTCCCACCAGACATCTGGCCTCAGTGAGTCAGTGGGCAAGGATGGCTAGTGGAAGGGAAGCCTTCTGAGTCAGGCAGAGCCTGCAGACCCAGAAAAAAACCAGCTATATAATAGAGCACACACTGCCCTTGAACTTCACATGGAACTGCTTTTCCAAGCACATTCCACGTTTCAGTATCTCGTAACACTATGAAATAGGTATCGTTGTTATGTCCGTTTTGCAGGTGAAGAGACTGAGGCATGGACTTGCCTGAGGTTAGCAAGGCTGAGACTTAACCAAAGTGTCTGGCTCCACAGTCTGACCTGTTCTCACTACTACCCAGAGCTGCCTGTAGTGAGAAAGACGGTAAAAGCAGTTCCTATCCATGAAGCACCCTGTGTTGGGCATATGTATACCTACTATTAATCTCCTATGATCTCTGCATTGCCTGGCATGCAAAAGGCCCTGGGTTCCATACCTAGCACTGCAAAGGAAAAGAAAGAAGAGCAAATCAGAATTATCTAGAAGGTTTGTTTAAGCACAGGTTGCTGTACTACCCCTCAGAGGCTCAAATTGAATAGGTCTGGGGTGAGGGCCAAGAATTAGCATTTCCAAGGGCTAGGGATGCAGCGCTGGCGGAACTCGTACTTATTAGCATACATGAGGCCCTGGGTTCCATCCCCAGCACCAAAGCCCAGGAGATGTGATGCTGCTGCTGCTGCTGCTGCTGCTGCTGCTGCGGAAGAGCACGCTAGGAGGAGGCCTAGCCTGGCATAGAATAGATGCTCTATAGCAGAGTTGGGCGTTGGCCTTGTAGCACTTCCCAGGGTTGCCAAAGCCCATCTGGCTGCTTGATTTCAGACATCGGCAAAACTCATGAGATCAAGATTCAGCTCTGAGTTTCACGGTTCCAGCCTTTGCAATTGTCCCTGAGGCTGATGGTGCCTGGATCCACGGAGGCGCACAGAGAGGTCCAGAAATATTTTTGGAAAGAAACCCACAGTGGAAGAGGAAAATACAACAGCATTTGGACAGTCTCAGTGTAGAGCAATAAGAAACATCTGAATCAAATTGCCTTTAAAATTATACTATTTTAAAAATTAGAGGGGGAAAAAACTGTGGGCCAAAATGTGTTTTTAAAGATTTATGGCTTTCAAAGTGTGAATGCAACAGCTGAAGAAGCTGGGAAAGAACCACCCTGCATGGCTCCTCACAGCCCTTCCCAGCAGCTCCCCCCAGATGCTGAAATGAACCTTTCCCCAGTCTGACTGCGGTGATGCTCTTTCCTGGGGCCTCCTTGTCCTGCTCTGCCCTGCTTTGCAGAGACCCTGCCAGCACATGTTTTGGCTAAGGGAGGTGGAGACTGATGGGCACTCCCAGTCTCCAGTAGGTCCAGCTTTGGAGACTTCTAAGGGAAGTCAGACAGCAGAGGCTAGGTAAGCCAGAGGCCTTGGCAAATAAACCATGGCCCCCCGCCACAATGAACTAGCTATCTTTCTGAAGAGAGTAGGTGTAGCCAGCCTATGGGATAAATGAAGGACCTAGGGGACAATGACCCATGGAGAGCTTTTCAAGGCTGGCACTTATCCAGAGTATATAATTGAGTATATAGTCCAAAATAATGCCCCAGTTATTTCCCAAAAACTAAAGTAACAATCTAAAAGCAAAACAGGGGCTGAGGATGTAGCTCAGTGGCAGAGCAATTGCCTAGCATGCCTGAGGCCCTGGGTTCAATCCCCATGTACCATTAAAAATAAATTTTTAAAATTAATAAAATAAAATACAGCCAGCTCTCTATATCTGAGGGTGCCACAGCAGCAGATTCAACCAATCACAAGTCAAAGATATTCAGGGGGTGACGAGGGAGAATGCATATGTACTAAAATGTAGATTTTTTCCTTGTAATTATTCCCTAAACCATATAGTATAACAACTATTTACAGAGCACGTACATGCATTCGGTATTATCAGTAATCTAGAGATGATTTTAAAGTTTACAGGAAGATGTGCGTAGGTCATGTGCAAATATTAAGCCATTTGACATAAGAGACCTGAGCATCCTTAGATTTTGGTATCCTGGGGTCCTGGAATCCATCCCCCATGGTTACCGAGGGATGACTACACTTGAAAGAGACTCCCTTCATGTGAGGGGCAGGAAGCCCACACCCAGACTCAGCTCTCCCTTGAAGCAGCTGATGTCCTTGGGCAAGTCCCATGTGTCTCCTCTACAACACATGAAAGGCTGTGCCCATTGGTGAATTACGCTAATACCAAGAGTGCCTGCCTAGGCTTCCCAGCATTGCCGCTGGGGCCTCCTGCCTCCTCACTCAGGCCTTTCCTGTTCTTTCTCACTCCTAATGAGACCTGTCATCAGCTGCATTCCTCCTCAGCCACTCCACAGTAGAACACATGCCTGACCCCTCTCAAGCCTCCATGAGGTCATGATAAGTACTTTCAACAGATATCTAGCCAGGCGTGGTGGTGCATGCCTCCAATCCCAGCAACTGGGAGGCTAAGGCAGGAGGATTGCAGGTTTGAGGCCAGCCTCAGCAATTTAGCGAGACCCTTTCTCAAAAAAAAAAAAAAAAAAGAGCTAGGGTTGTGGCTCAGTGGTAGAGCACTTGCCTAGCATGTGTGAGGCACTGGGTTCGATTCTCAGCACTGCATATAAATAAATGAATAAAATAAAGGTCCATCAACATCTAAAAACAATATTTAAACAAATTTTTTTATAAAGGGGCTGAGGATGTGACTTACTGGGTAGAGTGCCCCTGGGTTCAATCCCCAGCACCACCAAAAAAAAAAAAGGACATCTAACATTCCATTCCAGATGTTTCACAGTTTGATCAACCAATCCCCTATCACCAAATAGTTAGGCTACTTCAATTTTTCAGATGTGAGCCATGTGGAAATGAAATCTTTCTGCCTGAAGGTGGGTTCCTTGCTAGAACCAACCAAAGTCATATGATTCTAGGGAAGGAATGGAAGCACTTGGAACTGGAGTCCATGTGGGGTAGGGGAGGTCAGACAGCCCAGATGTGGGGGTCCCTGCTGCACCCTGAAGCACTGTCCCTCTCCAGACCCTCCTCACACTCCTCCTCCTCACCATGGCTACAGCCAGCCTCATGCCTATAGGCTGAGGGCCCGACTCCTCAGGGGCTGGGGTAAGTCCTGCTGGCTTCCCATAGCTGTCCTTCCCAGCTCCACGCCTTGCCCATCCCACACTTCCTCCTCCACCACGAGAGAGCTTGGTGCCCCTCCTGTTGAGCCCAGCACCAACTGCTGAGATCAAGCTGAGCACAGGGCATCTCCTCACTAGGGGGACCCTCACCAGCCACCTGCTGCTGCCTGGCCCCTGCACCGGTACATTCACCTCACCTGCCGGCAGGGCAGGCTCGCGTCACAGGCTCCTTGGAGCCTTCTGGGCCCCCAGTGGCTGAGTGCTCAAGGAGTGTGGCTCACAGCACTGCCACCATTCAGTAAGATTTAAGAAGATGAGGTCCTGAGATGTTAAAGTCTGTGGATAACACCTGTCAAATCCCCTCACGACACAGATCAGGAGGGGCCCAGGCAGCACCCTCGAGTGCAGTCACAAAGCCTACCAGCACAGGACATCCACCTCATGGTGCCCACTTTGCTCCAAGGAGAAACAGCTGCTCCAGGAGGGCTTTTCCCAAATAAACTGCTCAGGGAGGTTCAGGAAACAGTGATGGATGAGGATACTCCAGCAGCACAAGCACCCAGCCCAAGACTGACTCAAGGCCAACCAGCGGCTTCCTGCCCCTGTGGTGAGTGCACCCTGTGCGCCCACCAACCAAGCTCCCCTGCACCAGGCATCAACAGGATGGTGCACCTCTGAGGTAGGCAGGGCAGGTGTCCTAGATGGGCAGAGTGGGGGCAGGGGTTTTTCTGGAGCTGCTGTGCTCCAAACTTCGATCCCCCCACTGGAAATTCCCTGGAGCATTTGTTGTTACTGTCCCAATAGCGACAACCAGGTCTGATGCTAAAGAGACTTTTCCCTCAGTTGCATCCTGATTACTGTCTAATTGCTACCTCAGTCAGTTCTCTGCTGCTGTGACCCAGCAGTAAATTGCACTGCATGCTACACAAAGGCAGGCCAGACCCAGGTGGGTCCCTTGGGCAGGCCAGAGATATGCTGAGGCCCAGCTCCTAGGAGCTCACTTAGCCTCAGAGAACCAGGCAGAGGGACGTCTTGAGGCATCACCATAGACCCTGATCCAGGGGAGGAAAGGAAACATAGCTAGGACTCTGCCTCAGCCACACTCTGTCTCCACTCTTCCCTCTCTGTGGCACCAGATGACACTGTGGCTTCAGCTCCTCCCATAGTATCTAAGAGCTGTGCCTCTATCCCCACAGACAGAAGGCTTGGAGAGTCCCAGTTCAAGAGGAAGAGGAGCCTCACTCAGGACATCCCCAGGTCAGGATACCAGATACCCACCTCCTGGAGGGAGCCCAAAAGTTAACCTCAGATCTCTCTCCTCTGGCTTGTACCAACATCCCCAAAATGACTTCAACTTAGAATCACAAGGAAAGTAAAATAAATAGAGAAACAAAAACCTGGAGGTCCTCAAATCCACTCTTAGAAACACAGCTCGGGACTGGGGTGTAGCTCAGTTGTGGAGTGCTTGCCTAGCATGTGCACACCCCTGAGTTCAATTCCCAGCCCTCCACCCACCCACACACACAAAACGAAGCTCCTCAAGGTCTTTCCTTTTCCCTGAGCTCCAGCCCCAGTGACACCCACCACAGCCCATGGACCAGCACAACACAGTATCAGCTCAGTGCTTGAGAGAAATGCACAAACTGAGCCCCACCCCGACTCACTGAGCCAAGGTCTGTACTCTAGCGACACCCCCGTGATTGTGCCCGCATCAAAGTGTGAGTGAAGGCGCGTTTTCTTCCCTCACTGCTCTTTGAGCTGTTCTTGGGCGGCGAGAGCAACAGGGCATGACTAAATCTAAATGCACTTGAATAAAAAGGGAAAGAAAAGAAATCTCAGACTCTCCATTCCTCAGAGACAGAAATAGTTCTGTGGCCTCCAGATGGACAGCAGAGTCACAAGGGGAGGTCTCGCCTTCCCGCCAAACTTTCCCAACGGGATGCTGGCACGGACCAGTGGAAACCAGAGAGCATTTCTCTTTGGGGCAGTAAAATGAGAGGCTGTGGCTCGTGTAGTCCCTTCTGTTATAATTAAGTTGGCCAGAAATCCACCTAAGATACTAAATTCCAGACCTGACCCTCTAATTACAGCCAGAAGGCATCAGGAGACAATTACTTTCCAAAATAGTCCTCGGCAGGCTACAGGCAAGAAGTTCTCCGGGTACATCTCAAATGTGCCAGCTGAACGGATCCTAGGGTCGCCCAGAGCCACAGAGCCTGCTTCTCCTCCCTTCCCCCTCCCCTGCTCAGGCTCCACCCACCCACAGACTCTGGGATGTCCCAGTCCCCAGGGTTTGAGGTGGCCAGACCTCCAGGAAAACCTGCAGGCGACTGTCCTCAGGTGCCTGGAATGCCTGGGAGCAGAGGCGCCCTCTCTACTACCCTCTGTAAACCCAGCACGCCTCTCTGATGATAGGGGCCACCACTCTCATTAAATCCTAACAGGCTAATGAAAAACACCCCTGCCGCTCGCCAAGTGTGCAAAACAGAAAGTACCTCCTTGGGCAGCAACGGCCGCCGCAGCCACGGCGAGGGGACAGGCCTTTTTACCCGGGTCGGGGAAACCGCTGCCCTCCAGGATCCCACTTTTGACTTCTTTCTTCTCGGCAGCTGTGGCTGGGGCAGATGTCTCCATCTCAGCCGCTCATAGTCCTGGGTGGCGACCCTGAAGGAGATGACAAAGACATTCACCAACACTGCACCCAAACCAGCCGGGGAAACGCCGACCCAGATTCACGCCGCCACTGGCTTCTACAGCAACCAACTTCCTCTTCACTCTCTTATAATTGGGAAGGAGGGTTTAATTAATTTTGAGAATTATTCATCCTGAGATTCATCTGGTCTTCCGAACAACCACATGGACAACAGCCTAGCATTTTCATTGTCTTTTACCCAGATTTTAAAAAATCGAAGCAACAAGTTCCCACTGATGTGAGTCAAGTAGAAAGAAAAAAATACTATCATGAGAAATGAAATCAGATAGAATGACCTCCAACTTCGAATCAAGGGGGAAATAAAAATAAATATAATTACAACAACTTAGAGGTCCTCAAAGAAAGGGCTTAGTTTTCCTGTCACCTCCCTGCTCACCAGAACCTATCCTTCCTTTATTCATTCATATGTTCATTCATTCATTCACCCGTGCATTGCACAAATTTTCACCATTTATTGATGCCCAGGCACTCCGTGAAGGTTTTTTCTTTTTTCTTTTTTCTTTGTTTATTTTGTGGTACTGAGGATTGAACACTGACTGGGCTTCCCATGTTCTAGGCAAGCACTCTACCACTGAGCTACATCCCCAGCCCTTTTTATTTTGAAACAGGGTCTTGCTAAATTGCCCAGGCTGGCCTCGAACTTGAGATGCTCCTGCCCCAGCCTCCTAAATAGCTGGGATCACAGGAGTGCACACCCACGTTCGCATAGTATATTTTTAAGTGCCTTTTATGATCAGTCAGCATGTCTGATATAGAAGATGTTCCATGGCATTTACAGCCTACTTAGGGAACAAGTGACAGGGAAGGAAAATGTAGGTTTGATTTCAGTTAAGGCGAGGTGGTGTTGAAAAGCAGCCGAGCAGCTGGATGGGGTAGAGTGGGGGGCAATGAGGGACAGGAGGGCCCCGCCTCCTGGTCTAGGAAATAGAGGTGAGAGGAGCCACTGAGGTCTGACAGAGACACAGGCCAGATGAAAGGAGGTTTTGAGCACAGGAGGAACTGGATGCAACCCACAGAGTGAGGGGATCCTTCTGCTGGTACTCGAGAAACCACCTGGGGGCAGATGGCACTGACAGCAATAACCAGAGAACTATGACGGTAGCTGGGTCTAGGTAGGGGTCAAACAGCTAGTGAAACATGGGACTTTCTGAAGGCAGAGCCAAGAGACAGCTACAGAAGGGATGCGGCGGGGTGAGAAGAGGCAGGCTCGTGGCTAAGGCAGGAGCACACCACAGGATGCAGGGCGCAGGTCCCCAGCTGAGGGTTGGTCCACAGTGAGCGCTTTCGTAAGGTGCCGCATCACGGGCAGACACTGCTAATACAATATTTCCATCAAATACTACAGAATACTACAGAGTAGAGTTGGAAAGTCAAGAATTTTAAAAGGAGAGTGGTATCCAAGAGGCCTCTTCTTTTCTGCTGAGCACCTGGATGAATGAAGGGTGGTGCCATTCACAAAGATGGAGGACAGCCCAGCAGGAACATGTTCCCAGCAGAAATTGGGTCGCGAGAAGTTTGAGTTGCCTACGGAGACCAGAGACCGGCAGAGTGTAGATTGTGGAAACTCAGGGGAAGCGGGAGGCTAAAGAGGGGAATACGGCAGCCACTGGACAAGATAACCAAGGAAGGGGTGAGGTGGAGAAGAGGACGTTTCGGCGGGGAGATGCCAGCCAAGAAGAACAAACAGGAATGGCCGGGTTAGGGGCGGAGGGGGGTGGGTTCAAAACCAAACAGGGGAGTGTGGTCCTGGAGGCCAACCTAGGAAAGCGAAGCTCTGGGGAGAAGAGTGAGGCACTCCGTCACTGGCCACTGAGACTAACCAGAGACCTCAGCTAAGCAGTTCCAGTCACAAGGCGGCCACTAGGGCCTGGGCAGGTGGAGGAGGAGAAGGAAACAGGCACAGGCAACTGGGTCAGGAATTTTGGCTTCCAAAGAATCAGGGAGACAGGGCCACATTTGGAGAGGCTCGTGGAATCAAGGCTCGAGGTTGCTGCCTATAAAAGGAGGTGGAGCTGCAGGGTGTGTGGAGGGCTCCCGATCACAGCGCAGCAGACACTCAAGGCAGCCGTCCATCCACCCCACCCCCGCCGCCTCCACGCTAAATCCACATGGGTAAGCCCCAGAATTTTATTTTTTAAATCCTCATAATACTTCCACATCCTTCCAAATAGGAAAGTGGGGTACACAAGAACAGGGTGGGACCCGTGAAGGAGGAACAGCAAACCCTGTGGCTCCTGTTCCTGCCCGCATGCACCAGCCTGTCCATTGCCCACCATCTTTTGAAACTCCCTGCTCAGAAAACCCAAGCAGATGGGGGAGAGGAAAATTTCCTTGAGGATTTTGGTGAGTTGTGGGGTTCCTTCGGGCCTGGCTGCTCTTTTAAAACATTTTAATAATCTGTTCCTTCATACTCCAGCTATGGGAATGAGCCTCCAGCAACGTGCCCTAGCCCAAGCTGTTTCTCCTTCATTACCCATCCCCTTAGCCTGGGCACGACGTCACCTCACTCAGTTACCTGCACAGCACCCCGATTCCTTCTCCCCTCTCATCCTGCATGCAGTCAGCTTCAATCACCATGGCTTCACCCCCGGAGCATCTTTCTAGCGGTGCCTCATCTGCTGGTTGTTCTGTGCTCTTCCCTGCTGGGCAACTTTCATGTCTGTGGTCCCTCTCCAGTTCACCCCAACCCTGTAACCAGGCACTTTCCCAAAAATCAAGTCCCGCCCTCCTGAGTCCCCCAGGGCCTGCAGGTAGAGCATATCTGTGTCCACCTGCAAGGTGGGTGGGGCCAGCTTGCACACAAACCACTCATAGGAAACCCTTCACCTTTTCTGTATTTGACCAACTCCTGCTCCAACTTCAAGATGCCACTCATGTCATCTCTTCTAAGAAGCCCCCTGCCCCTCCCAGCCCAATGGTCAGAGCTCTCCAACGGTCAGATTATGTCCCAACCCACACCCATATTATCTTCATTGCCACCTCCAGGTAAGTAACAGGTAATACAGAGTGACCGCCGGGAATGTCTGTCAAAGAATGCCACCAGCGGATCTTTGAGGCAGAAGAATCAGCTCTCTCAAATGTAAGTGATTGTGTTGACAGCCTAGGTTTTCCTCTCAACAGGACTTTCGATTTGGATTTGAAATTAGGACAAAAATCAAAATGACAGTTGGAACAGCAAGCCTTTAACCACATTTACTGAATGCCAGGCACTAGGCAGAATAAGATCATTTAATCCTCAAAACATTTTATATAGGAGGAAACCAACACTAGGTTGTGTAACATGTCTAAAAACACACTCTTTATAAGCAGCTGTGCTACACCTTGAACCCAGGCTGTCTGACACTAAAGCTGTCACTTGAGTGTGGACCCCCAAGTGCACTGGGGTTTGCCTCAGAATTCCCTGGCAGGCATTGAGGTAAATAACCATTGAGTCCTTCTGGGGTAGGAAGCACTGTGCCAGGGGCCCAGCAGGATTAGGCATGGCCCCTATCCTAAGGCCACACCAAGATGGCCAGGCTGTTGGATGGGAACTCTCACCAAGGCCTGGGCAAATGCTGAGGCTCTGGCTAGGGCTACACCTGGCAGACACTGTGCTCATGTGGGTGGCCCCATCTGCCAAGGCAGAATTGGGGGTCAGGTGGAGTGTAGCTGTATATTCATTCAAATGTTTCATTGGTGGTTCATTGATAATTAGCTTCATCCTTCATACTGAGCTAGGCTGGGAGCTGGCCTGACTGGCAGAAATTCTTCCCATCCACCACCCTCTCTCTCAAATAAATTGAGGGTCCTTCCCCTGGATCTGGACGTTCCCTGGACCCATGCCACCTCTACTACGGCCTGGGCATGTTTGCTATGTGCCTTCCTGGCTCGCTGCTTGCCTGTGACCTCCTTCAAGTCAGGGCAGGACCTTACACCCCTCAGTCCCAAGTCCACCTGAGCAGGTGCTCAGTCTCTTTGTCACAGGGACAAGGGAGGCACAGGGAACCGCTCCCTGTGGTCCAGAAACCTGAAGAGGACTTGAGGCACCCCACAGGCTGAATGTGCAACCAAATTCAAGTTCTGGGTAACCAAGCCCCACAGGGGATGAGATGGACAAGCTCCTGGAGGCATCGATCCACCCTCGCCAAGTGCAGATGGGGGGACTGAGGCCCAGCAGCTCAGAACCCTCAGGTTTTAGTGTTTGGGATGGCTGGAAGGACAGAGCAGAAACTGTGGCAACTTCCATTAGGGACAAAAGGAGACCAGAAAGAAGAAAAGGAAAAGGCAGTGGACATCTTTAGTAGCAGCATGCTACAGTCTGAATGCCTGTGTCCTCCAAAACTCCTATGTTGAAACCTAACCCTGTGGAGATGGTATTAAGAAATGGGGCTCAGGCCAGATGCAGTGGTGCACACATGTAATTCCAGCAACTTGGGAGGCTGAGGCAAGAGGGTATCAAGTTCGAGGCCAGCCTCAGCAACTTAGCAAGACCTGTCTCAAGGGGCTAGGATTGTGGCTCAGTGATGGAGCACTTGCCTCACATGCGTGAGGCACTGGGTTTGATCTGCAGCACAACATAAAAATAAAGAAAGAAAGAAAGAAAGAAAGAAAGAAAGATATTGTATCCATCTATAATAAAAAAAAGGGGGGGCCTGTCTCAAAATAAAAAATAACAAAAGGGCTGAGGATACAGCTTAGTGGTAAAGCGCCTTTGGGTTCAATCTCCAATTCACAAAGAAAAAATTAAGAAGTAGGGCTGTTGAGAAGTGACTAGGTCATGAGAAATCTGCCCTCGTGAATGGGATTAGTGACCTCGTAAAGAGGCTCATGGAGCCCTCTGCCCTTCCACCATGTGAAGACATGCTAGTGTTGAGGAACAGGCCCTGCCAGTCACAGATGCACTGCAGGCTCCATCAGAGACTTCCCAGCCTCTGGAGCTGTGGGAAATGAATGTCCACTGTTCATAAAATTGCCCAGTCTTTGGCTTTCTGTTTAGCATCCCAAACCAATGAGGACCCAGCCAGGCAGCTCCCTCACACCAACATGGCCCCAGATGGGACTCTTCAGCAGGAGGAAACTAAGGTTCCCATGGGGAAGCAAACTGCCCAAGGCCACTTCCCCTGGAGGAGGGCCCGGCCTACAGTCCCATCCTCTGCTGGACTGCCTCCTGAGGCCTCACAGTGTGGTCACTGCAGGAACAGGACACAGGGAGCACTCTAGGGAGGAAGGAGATTTGCTCAGATTTCCAGGACCCAGACTGTGGCGGCCTGGTTCTGCAGCTGGGGAGCAGTTGTGCACACAGATGCACTCCCCAGGGGGCTAAGCAGTGGAAGGAGGGCCCAGGAGGTGCCCACCACACCCCCGGCCTCACCTTCCACAGATCAGCTGCTGCCCTCCTCTTCCCAGCCCTTCCTGGAGAGGAAGGCAGGAGACTGAGCCAAGAGTCTGTGTAAATCACGGGAATTAGCGGGATTAGCACAATTTCTGGGTAAACACCAGGCACCCAGGGTCCCAGGCAGCCACTTTCACTCTCTGAAGCTCTCTGAGGCAGCCCCAGCCATCAGCCTCACCTGGGCCCCCAAGCTCCCTCTGGGGCAACGAAGAGGGGACACACTCCAGTTCTGGTTCTGGATTCAAAGCTATGGGCCCAGCCGTCTGTCCTGGGGTGGTTCCCACGGTTCCACAAAAGCTCCTGCACAGGAGTCCTGGGAGCACAGCACCCCCCAGGGAGGAGGGAGGCCACAGCCTCACTCTACCTCCCGAACTTACACAGCTCTGGCACCCGCCTGACACCCACGAAAAGAAATGTGACCACATGCTCCAGATTCTGCTGAGCCAAGAGGGCGTCCTGGCCCTGGGGCTGGGGGAGGCCCCTTTCCACGAAGAGATTGCGTCCAGGTTACCTGCCCTCTGGGGCCTCAACAGGGTGCTGGCAGCACCAAGAAGCCCTGGAGCTTTCCTAGGCTTTCCCCCAGAGACACGGATCTGCAGGTCTGGAGGGAGGCTGGGGACAAAACACCTACAGTTTTTCAAAACCTCTACAAGTATTTCTGATGCATAAACCAGTGTAGGAAAAATAAACATGGTACACATAAGGCCCCTTCCAGCTTCCAAATAATTTACAAGTTCCAGTTAAAGCAAGACCACACCACCTAAATGGGAAAAAATGCATTTTTATCTTGGCTGTCTTGGAACTGGAAGTTGGTGTCTCCTTTGGGCATGAACGTAGGCAATAAACCACAGTCTCCGAGCTGTCACCAGCACAAGCCACAGCCATGACCACACCATGCCATGGAATGTCACCTCTCAGTGTCATTAGATCTCAATGGCCAACCTCACATTTGATGTGTCTGTAAAGAAGCATGTGTGTTACTACATCACAGACATAGTGCCTTTGACATTCTAGTTATTGCAGTCAACATAATTGGTTTCTTTCATTCCTCTTTGATTCTATGCAATTACAGCATCATTCTGTAATAATAATTACATCAGACTGCTAGGGGGACCACGGCACAGAACAGGTTAAAAACTGAGCTACAGGACTGGCTTGCAGAATAAATTAATAATCAGAGCAGAATGAGTGAATCACCCTGAAATCTAAAATCCCAGACATCCTCCGCCACCTGGCTGCTTTGAACTCCCCTCACGAGTGAATCGTAGGAATTAAAGTGCTCGACCCTTGGCAAAACTGTCTCCAGGAAAGAGATGAAACCTTGCCTCTCATCGATCACAGCCACTGCAGGCCAGGGTCCACTCACCTCCCCCAGCCTCAGCTCGGAAGCATGTGTGCCCACGACCCACATACATGGGTAAGCATGGGCACATGCACCCTCACAGGCTCATGTGCTCACACAGCACACACAGGTACTGAATGAATGAAGGCTTTCGGTACATGCAAGTACATACACAGCTGTCCGTGTGCACACCCACACACCACACCCACACCCAGGTACCATGGGTATGAGGTCATATGTACAGTCACATACTACACACACTCGAAGTATGTGTACACATGTGCACACATGTGGTCACATGCACCCATATCTATACCAAAATACACACACACATATGTTAGAGCTAATAAATGCCCACCCTGTCTTGATCACAGACTTTTTGTTTTTCTTTTTCCAGTACTGGGGATGGATCCCTGGGCCTTTCACACGTGAGGCAACTGTTCTCACTGAGCTATGACCCCCGTTCCCTTTATTTATTTATTTCAACTTTGAGACACAGTCCCTAAATTGTTGAGCTTGGCTTCAAAATTGTAATCCTCCTGCCTCTGCCTCCCAGTTCACCGGGATTATCACCATGCCCAGATTATTTGTAGGATCAACTGAGATAGAACATGTGAATGTTCTGGCGGGAACGGCAGATTCACAATGCAGGGCAGGCACAGCGTGTTTGTACCCTGTGCACCCCTAGGAGAAGAGCCGTGCCCTGAGGACTTGTCCTCTACCCTCAAGTGGCTGGGTAGATGCTGTTTTATCTCCCAGCACATCTGCGTCTATATCCTGAAAACGGACAACCTAAAAGGTGCTCCCACCCTAAGGGACACCATCCTCATTCCACATGGCAAATGTCAGCAGTGCAGGAGAAAGTGGGGCTCTGACCCCCGGTGCCAGGAGCACTGGGGAGCCGGGCGTGGGCTTCGGTGCAATGCCACTGGCCCACCTCGACTCCTCCACTCTGAGGGGGAAAGGGACATGAGGAAGGCAAGGTGCCCCCAGCACTACACTGAGTTAAGGACACTCTGCGGGCAACCTTCATGACTGGCAGTAAAATAACCCTCTTTTGAAATGTGATGCGTCGAATTCTCCCAGGTTGACAGGCAGGAGTGTCCCATGCTTTCCTCACTGCTGTGTCTTTGGCCATGTTGCAGTCCCTCCCTGAATCCTGGTTTGCTCCCCTGTGACACAGAGCAGCACCCTCCCTGCCTGTCTCCCAGAGTGGCTGAGAAGGCAGCTGGCCCTCCCAGAGCTGTCAGTGATACATTAGCTGCTGAGCCACGTGGGGCTGGTCCAGGGTTGCCTGGGCACTGGGATCTCTGCAGGTGGGCACCCTTCTCCAAGAAAAGATTGCCCTCCTGCAGGGGACCAGGGGACAGCCAGGGCTTCTGCAGGCTACACCAGCCTCAGGGGCTTGGGTCTAGGCTGCACCTGTTTCTGATGTCTCAATCCACCTGCCTGTCTTTGTAGATGAAACCAGGCCTGCCATGGCTACCCAAGACCCAGCAGGACAACAGCTCCGGGAACCAAGGTGCTGGAGGCCTGGGGCCTGGCAGGACTAAGAAAGACGTGACTCATCTCCATCCACAAAGTGGGGCAGCGTGGGGGCAGCCTTGCCAAAGCCCTTACCTCAGCCCCTTCCCCTCCTGTAACCCAACACTGCAAGGGGAACCGGGGAGCCAGAGGGTTGCTGTCAGGCCTGGATGCCCTTCCACTCCCCCTAGCAGGGGTTCTCAGACTCCTGGGTCCCTGGGGATAAGAGCAAACTCTGGAGAACCTAGACCCACAAAATACGCTTGAGACCCTGGATGGTCAGATATAGGAGGAAAGACAGGACTGCAGAGTCCTGGACACCTTCTCACCCTCAGACTCTGCCACTCTACCCTACCCCCACCCCCAAGCACAGTGAGGGGCATGTATTCTCTAGCAAGATTATGGAGAAACTTAACCTCTGCCAAGTGTGTGAGGCACCAAAACACAGCAGCTCTTCCTTATACAGACCCTTTGTCTCTATGTGGACTTGACACATGGCCTACTGCCCAACCAGAGGCCCAGAGAGGGTAAGTAACCTCCCCAAGGTCACACAGCCAAGATGCAGCCGTGTTAATGATGGCCCCATGCAGATTTCTTAGATTCCACTTGACTTTTTTCCATCCTGGTTGAATCCTTTGGGTACAAAGATGCCTGCTATGTGTGAGTATCACAGGGATGTCAGAAGGGAGAGCTCACAGTTGCTGCTGTCATGGCAGCAGACGTGTGTACAGTTCATGGATGTCTAAGGCAGTCTATGCTAAGAGGAGCACAGTTTATGCTCATGGGGCTCAACAAGGTAGGGTTACTGACAGGGAAGGTCAGGAGGCTTCCTAATGGCCCTCTGATCTACCACGTGAATGCAAAATGACAATAAAAGGGCCTTGAACTTGGCCTTTAGAGAGGAGAGGGAAGACTCAGGGCAGGGGGTGGGTGGCAGGAGCGAAGGGAAGGAGAAGCCCTTGGCACATCGGGGCAAGAGAAAATGACAGGAGTATTCCCACAGTGAGAAAGAAGTAGGGGATCGAGCAGGTGGAAGGGACCATGGAGCCATCCTGGTCTCCAGGAAGGGCAGGCTGGGGGCTGGGAGCAAACCCATGTTAGGAAGGATCAGGATGTGCCTCGTGGGCCTCACTTCTGCAGCACAGCCTGGCTGCCTGGTCTACCAATCCCTGCAGCTCAGGCTGCTGCTCTGGGACCTGCAAGCCAGGGAGAGGCAAAGCCCTGGCGCTCACAGTGCGGCCAGAGGCAGGCACCGTGCAGAAATCACGCCCTACGGCTGCACCTGCTTCTTTATCACTCCTTGAATTTATTTTTCCAAGTACAAAAGCTCCCTAATTTGCCCAGCCCCTGGGCTTGCTGGTGTTCGGGAAAACAGATAATTAACCCTAATTCACTGACTTGCTGGGCTGGAACAGACTGCACAGAAACCCAATGGGAAACGCGGGGCCCTCCTGCGGCAGCTGCAGATCGGAGGAGATGGGTATCGGGAGGGCTTTCTTCTTTGGGGAGCTGAGGGTAAGACCTACTTCCCTCTTGATGCTTTCTGTACCACCCACTTCCCTGCCTATAACATGCATGCTCTCCACCCCACCAAAGACGCCATGCTTTAAAACCCGGGAACTGTGTCTTCAGGCCTCCTACCCAGATTCCTAGGCAGAGCCAACTAACCTGCTCCTGCTGCAGCAGAAACTTTGACACCACTATGACCAACACAGGGCAGCAACTGGCCCCTTCACAGGGAGGACAACAGACTCCAGAGAAAGGACAACCACATGGACAAGAATCAACTCTTTCCTAAGCCTGTTTCCTCATCTGTAAAATGGGCATGAACTGCACCTCCCTCACAGGCCTGGTGTTACAGCCGCAGCCTGAACAGCTGCCCACTCTCCTCAGAGGCAGCAAGGCCCCACCAACAGAGGACTCTGTCCAAGACTGGACACGTGGGCCCCATTATACCTTCCCCCACCTGCCGATGCCGGTGCATGTGGGGGCTGACGTTGACAGTCTCAGGGCGGCAGCTTTTTGTAATGTGACTTCTGCTGTATTCCAAACCCCCACTGTCCATCCCCTTCCTTCCCAGAGAGCCCTGAAACCCCGAGAATGAGGGTCCCCCCCTGCACCCACCACCAGCAGAGGGTTGGGCCGGGCTCTGAGGTCATCATCTGCGGGAGAACAAGGGGCCCACTACATGACCTGCCAGCCAGACCCAAATATTTTAACAGCTGCATTGTGCATTTCTGAGGTGCAATTCCTGAGCCCGCAGGAAAAACAAGCTTGGTCTCTGCCCTGAGGAGTAACAGCAGGCTGCCCAGGGTAGCCTGTGGCAGGGGAGAAGGCCCTGTGCAGGGAGGGCACATGCCAGGAGCAGGCCAGCACAGGGAACGGGCACCAAGACCCCCTGAATCCAGGGGCAAGCCAGAAGATGGAGAAAATCTCCAGAGTAGGCCCTTAATAGGAGAAAGAGGGGCCGGAGAGGTAGCAAGGGGCCCCGAGGATGAGGGCCGAGTCCCCACCATCAGGATCTGGGCCAGCTCCCAGGGCTCACTGCCCATCTGATCCTAAGCTGATCCTGGTCCCCTGTAAGTCATGCTGTTGCTGACTCTGGTCCCTCTGTTCCCTCCATCTGGAATACTCCTGGGTTGAGGAGCAGCAGACTATCTCTTAGGCTGGGAAGGTGAACAGAGCGACTAGGCATATCTGCCACAGGAGATGTAGCCATCAGCTCTTCCTGTCTGCACAGGCAACCCTGCTAGCGCCGTGGGTGAAGAAGGACTTGGGGGAAATGGTCCAAGAATCTCCCCTCAGATTCTAAACTCCCTGACAGCGAAAATTGGACTAAAGGCCACTCACTCGCCTGCTGAGTATCTGCTGTGCCTTGGACACATCCTGATTTTCAAGATGAATAAAAAGGTAAGCGCTTATCACTTAAAGAGCAAGGGACTTCTTGAGCCAGGCTCGGTCCTCTGCTTTCCTGGGACTCTGCCAGCAATCAAAATAGCCCCCCGGAGGCATGATGCTGGCCTCCAAGGGGCTATTTTCTCCTGGTGGAATCGCAGGCGGAGAGTGGTATGTTGGGGTCAGAGGTACACTGAAGGTGTGCCCTGAGGATCAGAACTCAAACCACAACCTCTGAGGAATGGGGGGACTTGAGTCGTTCGTGGTGGTGTGGGAGGGGATGTGTGCAGACCCAGGGCAAATCTCACTCTCACCAGAGTGACACTCAGTCACAAAGGTTTTCCTAAAAGGGCCTTGGCCATCTGGGTCTCTGGTTGGCTGCAGCAGTTCTGGACTGGCTACAGCGAGAGGACCCTCCCCTACTCGCCCACCAAGCTGCCTCCTAGAACCCGGTGTCAGGATTGAGGGTTCGAGGAGCCTGCCCAGGAGGCAGGGAGAAGTAGGGTAGGATTCATCTCCCTTAGCCCTCCTAAGATCCATGAATACAGGCCCCCTGGAAAGGAACCACCCCCAGGCCCTAACCGCTTCAGTCTTCTCCCTCTGACCCTCAGTCTGGCATGGAGAAAGGTCCCCATTGGTCATCTCAGTCAGCCCCCAGCCCAGGCAGCTCAGGGATGCAAAGGGTTTGTCACAGAGCCCCTCATCTAGTTTATGCCACAGCCAACTGTCAACCACATCACTCCCTGACAGGCTGTGCAACTCTGAGTAAGTGTTCCCCCATTTCTCAGCTCCTGCCCCATGGGTGAGATAGGCAGGCTGGACCACCAAGAAGCATGGTGTGTGCCATGATTGAACAGAAACTGGAATTCTGGCATCACCTGCATAAAGCAACAACTGTATAGGGGCACCAATCATCTCCAAGGTCTTAAGTCACCCTCTCTGCACAGGTGGTGCTGGGCTGGGGTGGGAGCAGGGCAGGGATGGGAAGATGCAGCATGGCTGTTTCTGCCCCTCCAGCTCCAGGGACACCCAGGTTGGTGTGTGGCCCTGGCATCTCCAGGTCCAGCTCTTGCTCTGACATGCTGAGCCAAGGCCTGTGCACACCTCCCAGCCAATGCCTGCACCCGACTTTTCTGTGGGGGCCTCTGCTGAGAGCCACCTCTACCAGGCCCAGCCCCTGACTTTCCTCAGATTCTGCCAGCAGCCAACAGTCACACTCTCCTGGCAAGGGGAATGCCACCTCTTTCTTGTCATGAAGCCAACAGGCTGGGATTTCCATGCGTGAAGAAAGAGTGCCTGCCAGCCTGCTAAGCTGTCCCCAGGGAAGCCTGGCCCTGCCCAGTCCAGGCCTCTCCCAGGTCCCAGCCTTCCTCTGGCACTCCAGGAGGTCACGTGCCTCACACGCATACCCTGTCTCCTGGAGCCACACATCACAGCCCAAGTCAGATATATGGAACCTTCAGCCCAGAGACCTGGTGCCCACCCCAGCCTGTGGGTCAGGGGCAGCCAGGGCACCCACGGCCCAGGGAGGCCAGGAAGGTCCTGACAACTCTACCACTCAGACGAGCGCAAGACTCTTCTTCCAGGCAGCACAGGTTTCCAGAGGGCCCACGTGTGCCCAGGCTGGGGCTCTGCACTTCACTCCAAAAACATCTAAAACAGTACTGCCATCCAAGCTCCCAGCCCCAGTGTGGGGACAGGCCATGCCCCACAGAATAAGCCTCCCAACAGAAGTTCACTGTGGGAAGGGGCCTCTGCCAGCTTGAAGGGGGCAGGGAAGCTTCCTGGAGGAAGAGATGAATAAGCACAAAGGAAGAACAGGGTGGGCCTAGAAAGGGCTGCTGGAACTCAGGGGACCCCAGCAGAGGGTCAGCGACTTCTAGGCAGTCAGCAGGAGGCAGTGCCCACCACTCGGACCTCACCCTTCCTGGAGTGTCCAGGAGCCTGCATCCCCCAGACACTACCTGTCAGGCCTCAAGTTCTAGCACCATCCCACCACACACCTGTCACCCTGGCCCACTGACTCCTTTAAACTGATATCACCTCTTACTCCTAGCAGGGCATGATGCTCCCTCATGGTCCCCTGTTAACATTCAGTGAGGTTCCAACTCTGTCACTGCATCCCCCCAGTGGTTCAGCTCTTTGACTCTCAGTCCCAGCCCCTGCCACGCTACCTGGCGTATAGTCAGTGCCTAATAAATGGACAATGAGTGAGAGCATCAGCATGATCCCAGTGCTCTGAGGTCATTAGTCAGCCATGTCCATGACTGGGTGCCATACAGCAGGGGGCTGGTGACAGTTTTGCTATAGCCTAGCTGGTTGCAGCTCTCTTACTTAGAAGGTGCAGGACAGACCTCATGGGCCAAAAACAGAATCAATGTCTTCCTACCTGAAATTCTACCATTAGAGAGTCACTTCTTTGAAGCTTCTTAGTCTTCAAATAAAGAGTCTATCAGAATGCAAACTGCCCTGGAATAAAGTCAGACTCCAATGGTTTTTGTTTCACAGGACCAATTGTCTAGTAGAGGGGGACCTGGTACAGAGAGGGCGGGAGGGAGAGGCACAAGATGCACCCTTTGCTGACGCCTGTTCTTGGCTCTCGCTGCAGTCCACACTCTCCTGATAAAGGCAGCCGGTCTCCCTGCCTGTTCCTGCACTTGGACTTTCTTGGCATGACACCATATGCAAAGTTAGGTGGCTCTGTAGTGACTGTGTGTTCTTTCCTCTCTCCTTTGGAAGAGACTCTCCATGCCACACTCAATCAAGCCCCTTTTGTTCGCTGGGCCTTTTGAAGGCTTCCGGAGAGGAAATGAGAGGGTCCTTTACAGCCCATCAGCACGGAGCCCTGAGGATCAGCCTCCTGGCCAGCCCCCGACCCTGGGCTTGTGAGTCAGGGTGCCAGAAGTGGGCTCCATTCTGGGATCCCTGAAAAGGACCATTCTAGAAAGATGGACAAAGATGCCCCCAGCCTGCAAGAGGGGCTGGGGACTTTCTTGCTCTGGGAGAATCCTCCAAACTAGCAAGAAGCCAGAGAGAGGGGACAAGAGGTTCAGGGGCTCCTTGGTCACAGGGCTGCCACCTACTGTCATCGCCAGCAGCCAGGCTCCCCTTCCGGGGCACAGCTGATGATTTCAAGGCTTGGCACCCTAACTTGGGACATGTCATGGGACAGGAGACTGGGGCCTTGCCCTTTGCCTGGATCTATGAGTGCTTGCATGATGGCTCCATGCCAAATCTTTCCAATCAGTCACCACGGATGGGGACACAGTCAGACAAGGGAGCCCACCAGGCATGGGAGCCCTGTGAAGGTCTTGCTACCACAAGGCTCTAGTGGCCAACCTCTTACTCTACTCAAGAATCTCCCTTAGCAACGGTTCTCAATTAGAGGCGAACTGTCCCCCAGGGGATAGTTAGCAATGTCTGGAGACATTCTTACAGTCTCCAAATTATGTTACTGGCAGCCAGTGGGAAGGGGCCGCAGACGCTGTCAACCATCCAACAAAGACCAGGACAGCTCCCCACAGCAGAGGGTCATCCAGCCACAATATCAATGGTGCCAAAGTTGAGAAACCCCAGTCCAAAGTATTCTAAGCTGGGCGTGGTGGCGCAAGCCTGTAATTCCAGCACTTAGGGAGGCTGACACAGGAGAATCGCGAGTTCAAAGCCAGCCTCAGCAACGGCGAGGCGCTAAGCAACTCAGTGAGACCCTGTCTCTACATAAAACACAAAATAGGGCTGGGGATGTGGCTCAGTGGTTGAGTGCCCCCAAGTTCAATCCCTGGTACCAAAACAAAAAACAAAAAAACAAAGTATGCTAGACACTTTGCCATCCAGGCTGCGCTTACATACCCCCAGGGATGGGGACTCACTATACATGCTATAAAAAGGCAGCACAATGAAGTCCTGTATCAAAAGCCTGCAAGTGACCCACCTTCTCCTCACTGTATTCCAGGATTGTCACCAATCAGGTCACAAACACATCTAGTACAACACCTTACACATAGAAGGCACTTAAACCAAAGCAGACCTGCTTAGTGATTTTCTAGTTTCAAAACAAACCAGAGAGCCAACAGCTCCCCAAAGACTGGTGGAGTCCACCACCTGCCATAACATCTGCTTGGTCCTCGGGCTGCCTGGTTGATGCTGTCGCAGATAAGAAGGAACATATAAGATGTTTACTACACAGCCAGCAACACTCGCAAAACCCACAGGTGACAACCTACGTGGTTAACAGGAGAGAGATCATCTTTAATGTATTGCCATCACAGCAACACAATGCGACAATATTGTAGCAATTGAAGGTCATTTCTACAAAGACCTGGAGCTCATATGCTAAGTAAAAAAAAAAATTAAATGCATACTATAACCACCACTAAGAAAATGAACGATATGTACAAAAGAGATGATATACAAAAAGAAAACAGACCTTGTGTTCATTAGGATGGAAGGATTTTAGGCAATGCTGGGGTTTTTGGTAACACGCTTTAATGTAAAGGTCATTCTAGTTTTTCCATTAAAGTGCTATATCTTCATGGATATAGAGAAAGGAGTAGGAGAGATGGCACATGTAGCCTTATTGCTGACCAGGAAGGGAAAGGATGGAGGAGAAGCTTCAGAAGAATCCTAGGTAAGTTCCCAGGGTGGAGGGTTCCCAGGGGCTCAGAAGGGGGAGGAGAGCTGCTGATTCCAGGGTTCTGACCCCCAGCAGGAGGGATAAAGATGTGCCTTCAGATGCCTGGGTCACCTCCACAGCCCAGCCTCTGTCTTCCCTCTGGGGAGCCATTAACACCCATCATATTGAGTCCATGTCCAGCATTTCTGCCCACTCATGGATGGGCCCTCAGATCTGGAACAGGAAGCAGGGATCCTCTCCTCTCTCTCACTCATCCTCCCAATAAGCACAGAAGTGGCCTGGCTAGGGGTCACAACCAAGGCACAGAAAGGCTATGGCAAGAGCCATCATGAAGCAGATGGGATGGCATGAGCTATTTTCATCAGCTTTTTTTTCTTGCTATGACTAAAAGATCTGACCAGAACAATTGTAGAGGAGGAAATGCTTATTTAGGGTTCATGGTTTCAGAAGGCCAGCTCCATTCCTCGGGTGAGGCAGAACATCATGGAGGAAAAGTGTGGCTGAGGGAAGCGGCTCACATGATGATCAGGCAGCAGAGAGAAAGACTCCACTTGCCAGATACAAATATCTACCTCAAAGCCTCGCCTCCTCCAGCCACACCCCACCTGCCTGCAGTTACCACTCAGTTCATCCCATCAGGGATAAATCCACTGACTGGGTTAAGGCTCTCGTAAACCAATCACTTCCCCTCTTAACCTTACACATAAGCTTTTGGGGATACCCAATATCTAAACTATAATTTGAGCTCACACAACAAAGTGGCCCAGGACTCAGGTACACTGGGGCAGAGGGTCCACCCCAGCCTCTGGGACAGCAATGGGTGTCACAACAGTTGACAGTTCTGGTGTCCATAAATGGAGGTGGGGTGTCCCCAGCTAGCCTTGTGACACTGTGACGCTGCTCAAAGCACAACAGGAACATGCTGAGGAGCCTGGGCAGGCTTTGATGGGAAGCAGAGGGCCTCAGCTCTAAGGGTGCGTATCAGCGGGCAGCAGCTCCCCTCCACTCTGGGCATCATGCCAGAACCCAGGTTTAGCTGGCCAGGCAGGCATGGGACATGGAACCAGTGCTGACCACTGCCCAGGGTTTGAAGCTGCACGTCATGGAAACCTGGGGTCTCAGCAACAAGCCATGGTGGATGTCATTTGAACTGGGGCAGCCCTGGACCCCACCAACTCAGACCTAGCAGCTGAAGAACCAAGAAAGATTATGTCCACTAGAGCCTGGCTGCTGGTGCTCCTACTGGCTCTTACTGTCCCCCTCTGTTTTCAAAGTGCTCATGTGGCCAGCATTTGTCAAAGAAGCCTTAAGGATGAGAACAGAACCCAGACCTGAGGCCTGCCCTTGGAGCAGCCATGGCATACGGATGAGTAGCAGGAGACACGCATGTGTCCAGTGTCATGACAGGGATAAACTGGGGGCTAAGACCCCTGATCCCAGCGTGCATGCAGCATGAGCCTGGGCAAGCACTCTGACAAGGCCTGAAGGTGAGAAACGGGTACCAAGACCTGCTGGCAGCAGGGGACCTACACAGCCAGAAAGCAGAAGAGCGGGGTGAGCAGGGCCCAGTCAGGGCCTGGGGTATGAAGACAGTCTGTAGCGAGCCAGGAGTCTGGGTTGGATTCTGAAGCCCTCTGGTCCTGGGGAGCCACTGAAGGGCTTTAAGCAGGGCAATACATCTGACATGGACCTTCCAAGGCAGGGCTTGGCGTTGTGGTACAAAGACCTGGGCACTTAGTAAACCAATGGCTTATTGCAGATGCCTCCTGGGACCCCCACAGTCCCTAACTCACCTGGACTGGGCCAAGCTCCTGGCCTTGCAGCTTCTAAACCCTGGAGGAGGTGCTGGCTGTGAGGATGCACTGAAGGGCAGTCCCCTTAGCAGGCTGCACTGTCACTGTCACTCTCCTTGAAGGAAGGGTGGGAGCATCTATTCCCAGGTGCTGGAGGCTGGCTCCTCCTCCTCCAGGAGCATGAGCTGGTGGCTCACCTGAGAAGGACCTCAGGGAGGGCCATGGGATGCCTGCACCAAGATAAGAGCATCTTGCTGGGAGGGGAGGGGACAGCTCGGTCAGGCTCAGGCAGATGGGGCTCCCAGGCTCTGCCACTTAGCAACCAGGGGGACTTGGCGGAAGGCTTAACTTCTCCAAGCTGTTGTTTGCTGTCTGTGATTGAGAGTGACACTGTCCATCTGGGAGAACACTCCTCTCACCCAGTCATCCCCTCAGGTCCCACCCCACAGGGCCCGCTGGCATCCCTGCCCCTGCTGGGGGAGGGGAGTGAATGACCATCACCTCCACTCTGCTGGGAAACCTCCAGGTTCTGCCCTGAGCAATGCTGAGCCGCCCCTACCTCCCAGCCTCTCTCTTTCTCCCCTCCTTCCTCCATCCTTTCACATCCAAGATTGAGACCAAGAGCCAGGATCCTGGTGGAGATGGTCACCTGCTCACAAGGAAGCAACAAGGGAGATCATTCTGATCAAGGTTTAAGGCCTCGAGGTCTCTGCCCAGGCTCCCTGGCTGGGGCTCACACCTTCATGGTTTCGGCAGGTCTGCTTCATCTGCATTCAAGCAAGCGGGGGTGTGTGTGTGTGTGTGTGTGTGTGTGTGTGTGTGTGTGTGTGTGTGTGTGTATACATGTGTGCAGTGCTCACTGCAGGCTTCCCTTTTCAACCATGACTGCTAGGCAAGACCTGAGTGATAGATGCCTGAGAACTGAGAAGCCCAGAGGTATTTAGGTATTTACACCCTCTGAAGAGAAGAACCTGTTGTGCTGAATCCACATTCCAGCCCCATGCAGTGATGTCTGCTGGGCGCAGAGGGTGCGGGTGTTGTTTTCTTTCTCTGTTTGCCTAAACACAAACACCATGACACACACACACAGACATGCACACTTAAAACACACACACACACATCTCTGTTTCACAGCCAAGGCAGATTGGACCTGCACTCCCCTGGGTATGGAAAGGAGAACAGAGCGCAGGGCAGCCAGTCCTGGCCCAGAGATAGGACTGGCACAGTGCTGAGGAGTGAGGCCTAAGGGTCAGGCTCCCTGAGAGTCTAACCCCAGCACTTCCTTCCTCTAGTATGCTGTGTGCCCTTGGGTAAGCTAGGTAATGTCTCTGTACCTCCGTTTTCCCTGGCACAGAAAGATCTCAATAAATGTCAAGCATTATTATTATTGAACCATGAAAGTCTAAATCCTCTTCTGGGCAGAGAGGGTGGATGATACTCCAGGCTCCGATCCTCTGAGCAATAGTTCTGATCTCCCAATAGTCCTTCTCCACAGGGACTAAGTGGCGTCTGTCCTCCCAAGCACCACTGTGCTCAACACCTGCAGCTCTAAGGCTGCCTGCCACAGGGGCCCATGCAGCCAGGAATAGGTCCGGGTCCCACTGCCCAGCCCTGCCGTGTGCTCACACACAGCTCTATGCAGGAGGATTCTTAGGTGTCAGTGACATCAGCTGGCCTTTCCAGACTTTGAGGAAAGCACTTCACCATCCTGATCTTCGGTACCCTGATGACACAGTGCTGAGTTCACAGGGTGAGGAAATGTCCATCTGTCTATCTATCTGCTAACACTTCACAAGAGCCACTGCACCGGAGTACTCAGCACAGTGCCAGCACGTGACAGTGCACCGTGGATATTACCCGGGCTTTTCTTTTTCACAAGAAGGGTGTGGGCGTACGACGAGGAAGTTCATGCTCCTCCCTATGCTTCGTGCTGCCCTGGCAGCCTGGCCTCAAGACAGCCACTCAGAGCCTCTGAACTCAACTTCTCTACTTTTCAATTTTCCCTGAAGCATCCCTCATCCCGTCCCTTGCTCAAGCTGGTAGCCCAAGTGCTCAAATCCAGTGTGGCACCCAGGGTGACACATCTCTACTTCAACCCAGTACTTCCACTGGCAAAACCAGGAAAAGCTTCTGCATTTCCATGTCCAGCTGGTGGCTTCCCTGGTATAGCTCCTGAGAGCAGGACAAGCAACTGGAAGCCCTTGGTCCATGCGTGAGGGGCCATGAGGAAATTCTCTGTGCCTCCCCACTTGGGCATGCCCCCAGCCTGCTGTACATCCTGTGTACATAGCAAACACATCCTGAGACACCTGCCTGTCCCCAGAACCTAGCAGAGCACTTGCCCCTGCTCTTCACAGGCCTTTCACAGGGACCAGAGCTCAGCTTAGTCCTGGGAAGCTGGCAGGTAACCCACTCTGCTCCCCTAATTATTTTCTTTGGCTGTGTGGGCAACAGCATGGGCTACCAGGACTGAGTCGGGACTGACTGGGAGTGAGGGGGACCTTGAGTCACAGAAGAGAAGGGACACTGCAAGGGGATGACCACGAGTTCTGAGCTACGGCACAGCAGGGCAAGAAGCCCACAGGCTGCTAAAGAAGTAGCATCTCTCAGCGCAGGGAAGAGGGCCTGAAGCAGCACCAGTCAGCCCCAGGCTTTGATGGCTGTCAGCTCACAAGGCCGCAAGGCCACTAGAGGAGAACCCAGCAGTGGGGTGGCAACAGCTCTGTTTACCGTGAGCGAGCGCGTAGCCACTTTGCCTCCTTCAAACAAAATCAAACCTGTTCCATGGCAGCCAAGCTGTGATGGACAGCTGGATCCCGCACAACACGCCCGGCTCAGGCCCCACCCAGGGGAAGCTGCCCATTCACTCCTCTGCACCCCAAAGAGTCTCTGCCTCCCCACCCTGTCCATGCTGGGCTCTGCAACCCTTCCTGGGCTTGGATGTCCCACATCTATACTTCAGAGGCACAGGCTCAGTGGCCAGGCTTGGGCAGCAGATGTCCCCTACCACTCACCATGGTCCCCTGAAACAAGGCATCCCACAGAGGAGATGTCTGCCAAGACCCCCAAGTTGCAATTCCAGCACCTGCTGCTGCTCCCCATTTTCTGTTCCTCAGGCTGCACCAGATGAGGGTCTGCAGATCCACGGGGCTTCCTGGCCCCTGAGCCCAGTTCAGCTCCCACTCTGGGAGACGAAGATGAACCAGCAGCGCAGGAAGGGCATCCAGGGGCCCTGCAGCCCCTGCCCATCTCCAGGGCCCAGGCAATGGGGGTGCATGCCACCGCGCCCCCCCCGTCATGTCCCACAGGCATGTGTAGCCCACACGCATGCCTTGCACACTCACTCGCACACGGCCTCTCACACGTCCCCGTGGGCTTGCATTCACCTTCACTC
This sequence comes from Xerus rutilus, assembly GCA_028644305.1. Classification (NCBI taxonomy): domain Eukaryota; kingdom Metazoa; phylum Chordata; class Mammalia; order Rodentia; family Sciuridae; genus Xerus; species Xerus rutilus. Next base: position 66,912,676 of record CM053402.1, read on the forward strand.
ATGCATGCATTTACGAGCACACCACACTCACGCACATTAACACACTTGCACGGTGGCCCATACTTCCACGCTGTTGTATGTTCACACACTCACACCCACTCCATCACACATGCCCGTAAAGGCACATACTCATCTGCACATAGCGACACACCCACACACAGGGGCATGCTTGCACACCACGCACACACTCATGCATAGTAGCATATGCTCACACCCACACAAACACCCCAGTGATAGCACTGACCCCCAGCAATGGCCACCCCCTTGCTCACTGCTAGGGCAGTGGCAGGGTGGGCTTTCTCTACAGACAAGGTCACAGCTGCGAGAGGAGAGGGCTGTAGGTGGGACAGCCCTGGCTCAGAGCCCCCGTGCAGGTCCCTTGCCTCATGCCGCACACAGGCTGACCCAGAGGCAATCCCCAAACAGCTGGGCCCCTCCCTCACACCCACTCACCCTTATGGGGCCCCTGGGGAGACCACCTGCGAGGCCATTTCCACCCAGCTCAGCTGCAGGCCTCTGCAGCCCCCAGGCCTCCCCTTAAAAGCCAATAAACTGGGGGCTGGGATTGTAGCTCAGCGGTAGAGCACTTGCCTTGCATGCGTGAGGCCCTGGGTTCGATCCTCGGCACCACATACAAAGCAATGAAATAAAAACATTGTGTCCATCTATAACTAAAAAAATATTTAAAAAAAAAAAAAAAGCCAATAAACTGGAAGGAGTCAGGTCAGAGTAGAGCAGAGAAGGACCCAAAGACAGTGCCTCTTAGAAGCTATGTAACCCACCTCTCTGAGCCTCAGGTCCCCAGCTGGAAAGTGGAAATGACATTCTCTACGGTGGGAAGACAAATGTGTGACATGGGCCAAGACCTAGAGCCCAGTAGCCTCAGTGCTATGGCCTACCAGCTCCCATCCCTCACCTGCTTGGACACCTGGTGGGTGTGTCTTGGGTGCAGAGCCTGCTGTGCCTGGGAAAAAAGCAATTAGCTCAGTCCCCATCTCAGAGGGCTTGCTGGGGCCCTGCCTCGCTGATGGGACAGTCCTAGCCCCTGGGCAGACTGAGTCAATGAAAGGAATTGTACCTGCCTGGGCAAGCACCTTGAAGGAGCTCCAGCAGCCAAGGGCATAGAATGCAAGGTGACAGACCCCAGAGGAAGGGTCTGGGCCACCACCATTCCTTGGCCTGGTGTGCGTCTGTCATATACCATGTGCCAACATGGCGTGTGTGGTCTGCTCGGCCTCATCTCACTGTGAGGGAGGGTCTGCTCTTTCCATCTTACACATGAGAAAGCCGAGGCAGCCTGCCCAGGTTCACACTTAAAGGGCAAGTCCATAGAATGTTCCAGATCTCAGGCTTTCCATCACGGTGCTCTCCTGAAGATTTCTTAACTAGAAAGTCCATTTCCTGGCTAAACACACCAGGACTCTAACTACTCTGGCAACAGAATCCAGGCGGGAAGCCCTGGGCACGAGGCTGAGCGCCGTGTGGGAATGAGCTGTGCCTCACACCACGGCAGATGCCAGCATCTCCTCCAAGTGCCATGAGTGGCGTGTGGCTCACCAGCGGAGCAGAACTATGCACGAGACCATCACCTGCTACCTCTGGAAGGATACCGCGGAACGGCACCGGAGAGCTGAGGCTACATAAATAACACGAGCGTCACGGAGCATAATTATTAAATGTTGTCATTTCGGAAGAAAATTAATTAGCAATAGCTGTAGCTGTCTTGTGTCTGCTTAAGCAGTGTGCATCTCAATTAAAATTTAATTGCCACAGCTTCAATCACAGCAGGTTAAATGGTTTGAAATGCTGAACGGGTTCATGTCGACACAAAGCTTAAATTAGCATGGAGTGCAAGCACTGTCACAGGAGGCGAGGTGGCAAGCAGGGAAGTGCTTTGGGTGGCGAGGTCCCAGCATACCCATGTCCCCGTGTCTGCTGGGCCTGACAAGGGGCAGCGTTTTCAGGGATGGAGTAGGAAGGGGCGGTTCCTCAACCTCCCACATAGACTCGCCCTTGGGAACACAGCTCTTAACCCTGGCATGAGTCAGACAGGATCCCATGTAACTGAATAGGGTCTGGGGCAAAGAGGTCAGAAACCAGTTGATAATGCTGAAAGCATCATTAATGTTGAAAGTACCATGGGAGAAAGTAAAGATCCAGGGCAAGGATTACCAATTCCCACACCTACAGTCACACAGGGGAACAGGCCAGGCCTGAGGCAATAGGGAGTGGAGAGGACTGTGGCTAAGGAAAAGCCAGGCCCTGCAGAAAGCAGGCAACACTCCTCTGCTTTCATGAGAGGATGAGGGCTCCGTGTGTCACACTCTCAAAAGAGTCAGGGATGGGGTTTATTTCAAGTTTCCTGAGTTTTAAAACAGAGTGTAGCCTACTTGCTAAGGGTTATCCACTTTTGACCTATTTGGCCATATTTGCATAGATATACACACACACAAACGAATCATCTTAGAAGGTAGAGTGGTAGGTACCAGGTTTGGTTTGACTAAAGGTTTCTTTTGGGGATGATGAAAATTTTCTAAATTAGGCGGTGAAGTGGTTATACAACTTTGTGCATATTCTAAAAACCACCAAACTATATACTTTAAAAGAGTGAAGTTTATGGTAGGTGCATTACATTCAATAAAGCAGTGTTTACAAAAAAAAAAAAAAGAGTTGGGTTGGGATGTAGCTTAGTGATCGAGGGTGTGCTTAGCACTGTGACATTCTGGGTTCCATCCTCAGCACCACCACCCCCAAGAGCGAGCCAAGGCAGAGGCATGGTCTTTACCCCCAGTGCACCCAGCAGCACGAAGCCTCCTTGGCTCCTTTCACCTGGGGGCTGAGGGTCAGCACAGGCAGGCTCTGTGTTAGGACAGACAGACAACTAGGGTGCTAATGATGTCCTTCTAAATCATCAGGTTGTGGCAGGGAAGCTGCTCCTCACCTTAGAATTAGGATGCTTGCAGGTGACAGGTGGTAGCAATGAGAGGGAGGGAGGGAGAGAGGAAGCCAGGAAAGAAGGAAGATGGGTAGGCGGGGTCCCTCTGGTCAGGAGACTGGCCCCAGAGAGCTCCTAATGGTCCTCCCACATCATCCAAGCTCATTGCTCCCTCCCTCAGGTGTCCTTGGTGGACCAGGTTGGTCATCCTGCCCCCCTTGGGTCCCCAAGGTGGTAGCACCTCTGTCACAGCCTTTATGAGCCCCTGCATTCTGCTCGGCTGACCTGGCTGCTGCCCGCACCCCACAGCCACCAGGAAGCTACCTGAAGGCAGGCTTTAAGCTGCTCTATGCCCAGGTACAGGCAGCTCACCCAAGATGCACAGCAGGGGGTGGCATTTGCCATCTCTCTTCAGCACCAACCAATGCCTGGCCTGCTCAGAGAGCAGTGAGAGGCTGGCACAGCAGTCTGAACCCAGCAGCACGTCAGACTGAGCGGCCTCGATGAGGAACCCCAGCAGCTTCCCCTCCACATGCAGCACCTGTCGGAGATGCAGCAGCTGTCCTAAGGCATGACAGGATGCCATACATCATGGTGGGACTCTTCTATGATCAAGAGGCAGGGCCTCTCTTGTCTCTTTCAGGATGGCAGAGTCTCAGAATGTCACCTCCTTGGGGCACACCAGGGTCTTAACGCAGGGCTGCTCTAAAGTCTATACCTGAAGAGCAGCCCTCCTTTACTTTTGGCCCCAAATGCCTTAACAAATGGTATTGAGGCCTTAATGATGCTCCTGCCCTGACCCACTTGTTCCACTTGGGGCAATCTACCCCTCAGAGAGACCTCAAAAGTTGTCACCTACAGAGCTGTTTGTCGCAGGGAAACACATAATGTCAAAAGAGCGGAAACACTCCAATCAATGGCCAATAAGAGGCTGGTGAAGTCATCACAGCATATCCAAAGGACGGGATATTAGTCACTGAAAATGACATTTATAGATACTTATATAAAACCATGGGAACAGCTTCTGTTAAAAATTAAGGAAAATATCCAGGATGCCGAATTGCAAACGCAACACCGTCTTCAGGTAGCTGCATCCTGGAGGAGGGGCCCCGGGAGGAAATGAATCTGTCTCTAGTCATTGCTGTTGAATCATGGCTTTTTTTCATCTTCATTATACTTTCTTGAACTTTCCACATGAATGCCTTGAGCACAGCTTGTTTGCTTGTAATTATTAAAAAATATACTCTGAAACATTTGTTCCAGCAGAGGATATTAAGTCCCCCCAACTCAGCCCATCCAGTGCCAAGTGTCGAGGACACAGAGTTGGGAGGCCTCAGGGGCTTCGGCTCAGCATGGCTCCTTCCTGCAGCTCAGCTTGAAATGGGCCACCCCAGGTGCTCCTAGGGACTCAGAACTACAGTTTCCAGTAAAAGATTGCTCTGTCATTTATGAAGTGTTCCCTAGGTGCTGAGCCCACACTAGGCCTACAAATAGCAAAGTGGCTGAGCTCAGTACCCTCGCACCCTCGGACCCTTAGAGGTTTTACCAAATGGAGACAAAAAACGAGACCAGTAATGAGCTGCAGAAGAAGGTAAGTGGCCAGGGCAAGGGAGGTCTCCTCCAGTGTCCACCTAAGAACTGAAGAGCATCCTGTCCTAAGGTTGGTGTGAGACCAACAGGGCCAACCACGCCCTCCTGGGCCACGCAGACCCTGCTGATCAGTCACAGCACTGGCCCCAGCAGTTCTTGGAGAACCTTCTCACTCAGAGCCTCCAGAGCCTCTGCCAATCAACTACCCTGGTGTAGACACACAGCCCACCCGCATCAGTGCCTGTGGGCAAGGGGAAGTCTACATCAGGGAGTGGACAACTACAGAGTATTTGACATGAATCATGGACACAGGGTGGCCTGGGAGCAGAGAAGCCATCGGGAGACAGCTGTAAAACACGAGGGCAGGAAACACAAGTATGCTGTCTGCAAGTCACATGGGCTTCAGCTGTGGAAGCCTTCCTTAGCAGGTGACAGGGAGAAAAGGGAGCAGAGCAATGCCACCTACTCAGAGGCCAACATCCATTCCTCCTAAGCAAGCCCAAGGGACACTTCTAGAAGGAAGAAGACTGAGCTGTCTTGACTGAGCAGCTGAGTGCTGCTGGTCACAGCCCCCTCTGGCATGAGAGCTGATCAGGCAGCCTAACACTGGGATGGGCAAAAGGCCCCCAACACAGCTCTGGACCCCTGAGGCCCCGGACCTCCCTGCCAGAGCAGCTCTCTGATCTACACTAAGTCACACTGTCCTTCCAGAGCACGTGGCTTCCAACAGCATGCATCCTGTCTTCACGGAAGATTGCAAGTCTGAGAAAGGGAAAGGCCCTTGGTTGACCCCTTAACATTCCAGGACTCTAGCTCCTAGACAACAGCCATCCTCCCCAGCCATTGTACAAGCCGCTTGAGTCCAGCAGAGTGCCAAGCCTAGGAGACACCCACTCAACATCTGCTTACTGGCAATGAACAGGAGGAAGGGCACTGCCTGAAGTCCACCCTGCGCTGCGACCACTGCCCTCTGCTCCAGCCTGCCGTCTCCTCTGAGTGCGCATGGAGAGGACTAGACCTTGCAGAGCCCATCCACAGAGCAGCATGTGGCCAGGATACCTGGTAGTCTGGGCCCAAGCAAGCCAGGGACAATTGGCTGTCATGAGCAGGGCATGGGTTTGAGACAGAGTTAACTCAGACTCAGCAGGTAGGAGAGTAAGGTGTGGCCAGGTGTGGTGGGCTGCAGAGGGGGCCTGTTCAGCTAGTCCCAGCAGCTTGGCAGGCAGTTGGAGTCAGCACTGAGGGCTGAGCCCCAACAACAACAGTAACTGTCCTAAGATGCCCACCAGGCTCCTGGAATGCTGCTGAGCACTTTCCACTGGGGACCTTTAGACTGGTCCACATGAAACTCTGTGGGCTACCAGCCCTGTTTTTAAGATGAACAAACTGAAGTTCACTGGATTTGCCCAAGATCAGAAAGCAGGAGAGGGCCAAGCCAGAATTCCCACCAGGTCTTGCCTTGGGTCATTTCCACCTCAATCATCTGCCCATTGAGAAACAGGCACAGTGTGGCCATCCTCCAGCAGCAGCACCCCAAATCCCAAATGCAGATCACCTTCCCTGGTACCACTCGATCCTACAGTGATAGACCCCAAGTGCCCTGACCTCCACACCAGGCACAGAGTCAGGACAAAAAGACAAGGGCTACACCCACCCTTAGTGTGGTCCTGTTCCAACTGGGAAGATGGACAGGAAACTATCATTGATGCTGGAGCCGTGCCCAGAGGGAGCTGGGGGGGGCCTCGCAGGGGATGTGGAGGGGGAGGAGACAGGAGCAGAAAGGGCTTTCCAGCAAGAGGGGACGCCAGGCAAGGCCTGGAGAGGGGCAAGCAGGAAGGGCAGGAGCAATGGGAACCCATCACCAGGGAAGCATCATGCGCTGGAGAAGGAAGAGAGCTGGGAACCTGGAAGTGAGGGTCAGAGAGCCCCAGGAAGGGCCACCAAGTTGCACAACTCTAGGGAGCTCCAAACCCATTCTACAGGATCCGTGTCCCTGAAAACAGACAGAACGTAGAATGAGTGGTGCCGGGAGTAGAACAGCTGGGAACAGACCCCAGAGAGCTGAGCACCATTTCCTTCCAGTCAGCATGACCCAGGCAGCTCCCTCCACAGCCAAGTCCTGTCCATGTGGCCTGCGCCCCTGCATGCCTGCATACACACATCCACGCACGCACACAGTATTTGTGCACTCGAACCTCCACACACTCTCACACACTAAAATCCACACACAACCAGACACATTCTCCCCAACAGGCAGGACACACACTCACAAACACACGCACAATCAGAAATGCACGCACATGCACCCGTGGGCAGAAACACAGACACGCTCCTCCACCCACAGATGCATATGGGTCACTGCAGCCACACCAATGTACACACTGTCACACAGCAGTGCAGCACACGCACACGTGGGCACACAGAGACACACAGGAGCTACGCGTGGCCCTATCCTGAGCTTGACTTCTACAACTCTTGCTTCTGTAGATGAATCTAGTGCTAAACCCTCAGCACCCAGGGTGCGTGGGGATGACCCCCCAGCAGCTGGGAGGGCCGGCCAGGTTTCAGAGCCTGAAGGGGTCTTTGCCCAGGGATAACTTCCAGAAGAAGAGGCCAGATGCTCAGAGACCTGAAGTTCATGGGGTATCCCTGAGCTCCAGTCACCTCTGGAACCCTAGAATCTTCCACTCTGCAGTAGAATGAGTGTGCAGAATGTGGGCACTCTTGGATGTCCAGCAGGGCCCATGGGCTCCCCAAAGAGTGAGTGTCCTACTTGCTTTTGCCACTTTATAGAAGAAGCCTCTGACGCTGCATGAACATCCGAAGGCCCAGGCACCTCCCTGATATTCTTTCACTCCTGTTTATGGCTCTGTCCATCTACTCCATCAACACTGGCTGTGCGTGCCAGAGCCAGACTGCAAACTGAGTACTTCATGGGAGGCTCCAGACTCAGTGGATTCATAGGGGACTGGTGCGTAGCTCAGTGATAGAATGTATGCTTAGCATGCACAAGGCCCTGGGTTCGATCCTCAGCACCATGCAGGGAAAAAAGACTAGATTCTAGAGGCAAGCAGTGGACTTGAGGAGAGCAGGGAACTGCTTCCTGTCAGATTGTCCTGCTGTTAGATTATTTCCAAATGAGAAGTCTTGGTACAGCTCACCCATGAGGAGGCCTAGGAATATCACCAAGAAAAAGCCCTCACATTTCCTGGCTGAGTGAATGAATCGCTAAAAGAACAGGGGTGACAGCTCAGCCCTCAGGTCCTTCACCTGTCTGCCAAATGTTCCCAGCCCACCATTCCAGAGATCAGGGCCCTCATGGCTGGGCTTCTCCTACTCCAAGCAGGACAGCTGCCTGGTGGGCGGGGCTCGGGGTGTGTGTGGGAGGCCTCTCCTGGCAGGAGGCAGACCCAGGCCCTGGCGTCCTCAGAGCAGGGACACAGGCCTGAGCAGGAGCTCTGGGGCCCTGAGCAAGGCATGAGCTCATTCAGCCTGGAGCAGCAGAGGAAGAGGAGCTGACAGGTCCACCCACCTTCTCAGCCCACCCTCCACAGGATGAGCAGAGCCCCTGCGTTGTCTTCCCTACTTCCTTGGCGACAACTGTCACTCACAGAACACACTGTCCATCCAGGCGTCATCCATGGGCTATTATTTCATCTTCATGGCAACACCATGAGACTAGACAAAGGCCCTCTATCCCATAGGTAAGGGAAACTGAGGCACGGAGGGAGGCAGCGGGCTCAGGTCACTCAGCTAAGTGTCTCCAGGCAGTGGAGAAGGGCCTGCATCATCAACTAGTCACTACAGAGGCAGAGCCCTTGTGTTCACAGCTGAGACTCAGGTACAGGTTTTGTGGTCTGCGCCCACCTGAAGCCTGCAAGCTAGCCAGACAGAAAAACACCTTCTCCCTGCTATTAGGTTCAACCATAGCGCCCAGCCTTCCCACAGAGTCCTGGAGCTCAAAGCTCCGTATACCTCGCTCAGAATCCTGTCCCTAACACCTCTCCGCCTCCCTGCCTCAGTCTCTTCTTCTGTGAAATGGGAATTGAGCCACCCCAATGAAGTGATGGGGTCCCAGGAGCGCTGAGCATGAAGCCTGAGCAGTGCGTGCCGAGGCTCGGCCAAGCGGCTCCATGAGCATGAGCGTGTGCCGAAGTGTGGTTACTCCACCATGAGAGACGCCGCGGCTTTCAAAAATATGCCAGCTACGTGGTTGCAGACAGAAGTACAAACAGGTGTGGGTAGAAAGAACTTGGGGTGGAATCAAGGTTCTGGGAGGGTCAGGATGACATGCACTGACCCCCGAGGAGCAGCACCACAACTGACCACGGTAGCGGGGGTGCAGGCGGCAGTGGCAGCAGGATTACTAGTTGACTAACTAGTTGACTACCAGTGACTAACACCAGCCCAGCAGGCCCCAGATCTTAGGTCCCTCATACCTCACAACGCCCACATGGAGCAGTGCTAAAGTCTCCTTTCCCAGGTGAGGAACAAGAGGTGTACAATGATGACAAACTGGCCAAGGGTCGCCTCAGCTGGCTGGCTTCACAGGAGCCCAGGAGATGAGGCCAACACCCATGCTGCCTCCGCTGATAGGAGGGTGACAGGTGAGGAGGTGGGGGCTGGGCACGGAGCATGGAGGAAGGGAGGGAGGTGGGGAGAAGCCCCAGCCATTCTCGTGTCCCCATGCCAATTTGGTGAGTGTATTAAAAAGTTTCTTTTCAATTACTTCTTTCTTGAAAATTACTAATAGCACTCTGATGGAGACACAATTTAATTTCCCAATTGGCCTGAAAATGAGGAGACCCGTAATTGTTTGACCCTCTCACCGACGGGGAAGGGGGGTTGGCTCCCCGGAGGCTGAGGATGTATAAAAACATCCCCGCTGAACGTGCTCACTCCCCAGGCACCCAACAGCAGCTGTGTGCCCTGCGCCCAGATCAGTGTACCCAAGGATCTGGTCCCTCACTCTGCGCTAACCTTGGAAAAACCACCAGCGCTCCGAGTCACAGCTAAACTCACCTCCCCAGGGACCACAAGCTCAGGGCCTCGGGGGAACATCAGCCCTGAAGCAACCCAGGCTAGCCACTGCTGGCCAGGGGAGCAGCTTTCTCTAGGCCAGGCCCCAGGTCCCTGCCCCAGAGAGAGACAAGAGGAAAGGAAAAGGTGAAGGAGCAGGGCCTAGTTAGGCCTGCTGCATGTCTGCCATGCCACGCTTGAAAAACCCCTAAAGTGGGGCATGATTAAACCCTGGGGATAGGGAGGAGACTGAGAGCCAGGTGCCCAAGTCTTCCAGTGCAACCTTAGTCTTTTTTTCTTTTCTTTTCTTTTTTGACACAAGGGATTAAATCCAGAGGCTCATTACCACTAGGCCACCTCCCCAGCCCTTTTTTTTTTTTATTTTTTACTTTGAGACAGTGTCTTGCTAAGTTGCTGAGGCTGGCCTTGAATTTGCAATCCTCCTGCCTCAGCCTCCCAAGCAAATGGGATTACCAGCGTGTGCCACCACACCCAGCTTTGATCTGACTCTTAAGGCCAAGTTCTTTCTCTTCTGGCCTCCTTCCATCCAGATTACCTTCTCATGGACAGGTAGATGCAAAACCCACCTTCAGTCGAGGCACCTAATCCCATGACACCACAGTGCTGGGAATGGGCCTGATGTAGCCAGTTTCCCCTGTGAAGCTTCTAGATCCAGCCCCAGGAATTTTGATGAAACTCTTTTTAGAATCCATTTGTGATAATACAATGATGATGTGTTTGGTTCATGTAAATGCCAATTCTGTCATATCCAGTTATCTCAGTGACTCACAATAATTGCCCTGCAAGTCTGCATTATTATGTCCCCATTTTACAGATGCAGAAACCAAGGTACAAAAGACCTTAAAAGGCAGAGCCAGAGCCAGGTGCGATGGCTCAGGCCTGTAATCCCAGCACCTTGGGAAGCTGAGACTGGAGAATTGCGAGTTCAAAGCCAGCCTCAGCAATGGCGAGGCGCTAAGCAACTCAGTGAGACCCTGTCTCTACATGAAATATAAAACAGGGCTGGGGATGTGGCTCAGTGGTCGAGCACCCCTGAGTTCAATCCCTGGTACCAAAAAAAAAAAGGCAGTGCCAGGGTACCACCAGGCCAGTGTGAGCAAGGAGCTGATGTCCTCCCCCATTGCCCTCACCACCTTCTTGGCTTCTCCTGCTTCTAGCAAACACAGGACCCAAGGCTAGAGGGAGAGGGCCTTTTCCTCCTGTTTGTGAGTGCAACCCCTGGCCACCATCTTTTCCTCTCCTCTGAGGATGGCTCCATATCCTCCCACCTCAGGTTCCCCCTGAATCCTCCCCAGCCCAGCAGGGAAGATGCTCCCAGAGCCCCCTTCCCTCCCCTCAGTGAGAAGTTGGGGACAGGGTTCCTGGTGCACAAGATCCCCTGTCTCCCACTGGGCGGGCCTGAGAGGTAAGGCTGGCTGCTCCTCACACTGTGGGGGTTGGGAGGGAGTGACATGCAGCCACATTTCCTGGGGAGACTGATGTGTCCACACTGAGGCGCCACAGCTGGATCAAGTCTTGGAGGTCACACAGGGGCAGCTGGCTCCAGACATGCGGAAGAACAGCAGGAGTAACTCAGCCCAGCCCCGCCTGCCAGCGCGAACCCTGAACCCTGCCCATCGCCAGGCAAGGAAACATGATCCCAAGCCACGCGAGCAAGGAGCTGGGCAAGAGACCCAGACGTCCCTGAGACCTTGTCCACAGAGGGACTTTTGTTTGCAAAACAGACGTTATCACTGTGACAAATGCTGTCTGGATTCCAGGAGGGGTATTTTTCCTGCTGTTTTTTAAATTCCAAATCCTCTCTCCAGATGGAAGTAAGTTCCCTCACTCCCATCTTCCTCCTTGTCCCCTCAGGCCAGCATGAAGCTCATGCCAAAAGGAAATCAGGCCAGGAACTTCAAATCTCAGAGAAACAGCAGCCTCCAAGCCACCTAATCAACTACAGCTCACCTTGTACCTGACCCCAGTGGAGAACAACTTGGCTAGGCCAAGCAGACTCTTCCTGCCTGCAGGATCTCCCATCTCCCTGAGCCCTGTTTCCTGGACAGGAGCAAATGGGCCCTGATGGAAAGATGTCAGCTCCAAGTTGTCACTGAAGGGCAGGTGAGGGGGAAAGTGCTAGCACAGCCCTCTCCTCACCCTGTAGGACTAGCAGCCTCCCAAGACATTTCTAGTCCCTGCCTGAGCACAGACCAGCCCACAGCATGGCCAGCTGGGCTCTCTCCTTTGTCCCTGGGTCCCCCTTGCCCCGACACTTAGCCTCTTCACCCACCTCTCACTCCCATAACTGTCTGGGCCCTGCTTCCATAATTGGCTCCTCTAGTTTGATTGACAGGACAAAGCTACCACCATGTCAGCCATGGGCCATGCACCAAAGGGAAGCTGTGTGCCCAGAGTGCAGGGACAAGGCAGGAGTTGTCCTGAGGCCCTCTCTGCCTTCCCCTAGTAGCATGCAAGACCGGGCCAAGGATGTGAACCCAGAGCATGTGGGAGAAGCCCAGAGGTCTCAGACTGAGATGATGGGAGAGAAGGTAGGACTGGCAGAGAGAAGCCCTCAACCATAGGGCAGGAGGAAGTGTCTTGGTCTATTTCCTGTTGCTATAGGTGAATCCGTGAGACCAGGTAACTTATTTAAAATAAAAAAGAGGTTTATTTGGTTCATGATCATAGAAGTGGCTCACAAATGTAGAGTCTGGGAGGTTCAACAGCAGGACAAGGGCTCTGGTGTGGGCCTCCGTCTAGCATCATGACATGACGGGCAGCGTCACATGACAAGAAGGAGCAAACTACAACGAGTCTCCTCCTCTTCTTATAAAGCCTCTAATGCCACCATGGGCCCCACTCTCAAGACCTCACCTCCCAAAGGCTGCACCTCCTATAAATACCAGTAGTATATGATTTGGGGGATTAAGTTTCCAATACATGAGGTTTTTGGGGTTTGGGTTTTTTGGGTTTTTTGGGGGGGCAGGGCACATTCAAACCACAGGAAGGAGGTTCAAGGAAAGGCCCCTGAAGGAGATGAGAGATGGAAGAACTAGACACAGACCTCCCAAGAGCAGCAGCCCCAGTGCCTGATAACAGGCAACACTGGGAACATACTGGAAGGGGAGGGACAGCCATCTCAGCTGCTTCCTCTGAGCATGTGCAGCATGAGTGAATGAATGCAAACACTCAACAAACTTACAGTTCAAAAGACATCGAAGCAGGGCTAACAGACACGCAAGCCCACGTACAGGTTTGTGTGGAAAACACCTGAACACCCCAAGAAGCAATGGCGTCTCACTTTGAAGCAGATTCTTTAGTCTGAGTTTTAGAAATGCAAGGTCAACGTGAAGCAGTCTCTTGAGTGTGGGACTCCTCAGAGCCTTTAAAATGGGCACACGCAATTTTAAAATCCTAGGACAATCAAAGAGCAGGTGGCTTCTCCCCAGCTCACCTGGGCACTGGCCTTTCCACCTGCAGCAGCTTGTGCAAAGCAGAGCTGTAAAAAGCAAATTCTAGGGAAGCTTATGCCTGCCCACAGCACGTGGCACAAGGCACTGAGCCAGGTTCACACCTGCAGCCTGGTGTCCACTCAATACCCGGCTATAATCCAGCACCTCACAACCACTTGGGTGGGGGGTGGGGTGCAAGTCAAAGTGACATCATCAAAAGGCTAACCTGGAAGCTTTCAGTTCTTTTTGAGATTTTTTTCCCCCAGTGCTGAGGATTAAACCAAAGGCCTTGAGCATGCTAGGCAAGTATACTACCACTGAACCACACCCTCAGCTATCAGTTCTCAAAAAAGAAAGAAAACTAAAACATTCCAACAAATACCTGTAGAGTACCTAACATCAACAAACTGCTGGAGATACACCTCACAAGTGTATCAGGAAGACAGGGCCAAGAACCCCACCTCCTGACAGCTTGGGAGGCGAGTTCCGGACTCTTCTGCAGTCTCCCTTGCCTGGGACATCCCCTCCCCTTTGAAAGACCACAGAAGCCTCCACTGCAGTTGGTCAGAGGCACGGCAGGAACCCACCTGCACCACAAGCCCAGAAGACAGCTCTGGCACCATGGCTGAGCCCTTTCTATGCTCAGCACCACTGCTGCCCTCCCTGAAGACTGAGGTGACAATACAAGAGACCCAGAGGTTCCGCCCAGCATGGAAGGTCTGGAGGACACTGAGGGTCCACATCCCTAGGGCGGCTCTTCTTGGTAGGAACGTTCTTAGAGCGAGATGTTCTCACAGGGCAATGTGATCAGCTCTCCGCACAGAGAGGCAGGCTTCACAAAGCCCCGCTAGTCCATTGGCCCAGGAAACCTTTATAAAAGGCCCCTTGTAGACAAAACCCACTCCTATAATGGAAGCTGCCCCAGACCTTTTATAGAATGACTTGGGGTTCGGGCCGACTTGCCTTCCACAGCCCCACCCCCACTGACTCATTACCAATGTGTCAAATCCACGCTCCACCCCTTCAGTCCCCAAAGTCAGCCAAACTTCCTGGGGGAAGGGGCAAGATGGCACATCCCCCCCACCCCCCAGCTGACAACATGGTTTCTTGTCACTGTGATAAGGCTATAATTAGAAGTAGGTTCCTCCACCTGCAAGAGAGCAGAGGGCTGAGCCTCAGCACAGGGGATCTGAGTCGACCCCTTCCTGCTCCTTTGTGGAGAGCTTCCCAAGGGTCAGACAGCAGAGCCTCCCTGAGCACCCACTGGATGTCTGGCCTTGAATCTCTATAAACTAGATTTGCCAAGAGACACTTCCTCGTACCCTATTCCCAGACTTTCTTTACCCAGCAAGCAGCCCAGCCACTTGGGGGAGCCTTCAAGTCCCCTCAACTCAACAAATGTTCACACTCATTCATTCAACAAATGGTGGTCATGGCCAATGAAGTCAGATGTTCTTCCAGGTAAATAGGACATAGATCTGAGACCTAGTCAATCAAGTGTGACAAGGATCTTGACAGGAGTCTGTCCTGGGGAAGAAGGAGGTACAAGGCAGCACCTTTTCAATGGGGCTATGGAGGGGGACCCGAGATCAGACCAGTTGGAACAAAACGAGACATCAGGGCACAGTGGGAAATGAGGCTGCAAAGGAGACAGAGCCAGACATCAGACCCAGTATGCTGGGCTCCAGAGCCTTCCAGGGCTGTGCTCCTGTGGCTCGCATCCAGAATCCCCTACCCTTCTTTCTAGCCCATGAGTCCTTAATTTTGGCCTCAAAGCCATCTCCAGTCCCTACCCAAGGAAACCTCCCTCCTGGAATCCCTCCAGCCCCAGGGCTACTCAGCTTAGGACTTCACTGCTGCCAGAGCCAAGGGCCCTCAAGGGGTTTCTTTACCCCACACCTTTGCTAATGGCAGGGACTTCATGGCCCAAGAGGAGCCAGGCTCTGCTTCTCAGCTCACCTTCTTTTTATGGAGATGGGAGCCAGAATCCTGTGTGTTGGTGCTGAGTCTAAAGGAGCCACTAGTCCTGGGCACCTCCTCCATGGGGAAGCCTGTGTGTCCATCTCAGAGTGACTCTCTGGGTCACCTCCAGTGAAGTTCTGTCTATTCACATCCTGAATATCCATCAATTCATGGATCCTCCCCTGCCCCCGCCCCCACCCACTAGGGCTCTATGAAGGCAAGAACGAAGTCTTGTTCAATTCTGTATCCTTAAACCTTAGCATAATGCTGGCTCCCAGTGGTGCTCAATAAATGTTCATTGGATGGATGAACGGATGGACAGGTAGACAGATGGGATGGACAGAGAGATGAAATGGATAGGTGGATGGATGGATGGACGGATGGGTGGGTGGATGGATGGATGGATGGATGGATGGATGGATGGACAGATGGACTGAAGGAACAGACAGTGAGTAGGTGGGTAGATGGATGGATGGATGGATAGGGACAGAGAAAAAAGAAGAAAAAGAAAGGAAGGAAGGGGTGGACAGAAGTAGAAAGAAAATGGCTGAGTTAGTCACAGCTGAGGAAAAGCTTCCCACCAACTGTGAGGAACTGATGGAGCTGGGACTGTGCTTTCCTGAGGCCTCACATGGTCTTTCTCTGCCCCCTTCTCATGAGACTCCTGGTTCCTGTCTTGGTCCTCAGCTGTGCACTATAGCATGGAGGGAACAGGAAAGTCTCAGCACCAGCTGGCCTGGGTACCCATCCTGGCTGATATCCTCACAGTCCTGTGACCTTGTGGTGGGCTCCTTAAGGAATTTCCTTTTTTCCATCTCTAAAATAGGCCCACCAACAGGAATCACTGCACAGTTAGGTGCTGGGATCACTCTATGAGAAAAACTGTCTCCAGAACATGCTGGCCCCTTGCCAGGCCCAGCCTCAGGTCCATGCACCTGCTGGGCCTGGACACCCCTCCAGCTAGACACCCCTCCAGAGCTCCCTAACTCGGACACCCCTTCATGGAGGCCAAGTCTGCCACCAGCTTGGGCTTCTTGATCTCACTAGGGTCCCTGGATGCAGGTGACAGCCACTTCCTTGTGCCTCCAGTAGTCTGTGGCACCAGCATGGCCCAGCTCTGTCAGTGTCCCTACTACCTGAACCCTTGCCATCAGGCCAAGGCACAGGGCCTGACAGACTCTGCTGTTTGCCTAGGGTTCTAATTTTCCTCTGAAGAAGGGGAACAGCCATTCTCTGAAGCTAAGCGAGGGGCTCTGTCTTCCAGGCCAAGAGGCAGAGTCTCCCCCGACTAATCACTTCCTCCTCACCAAGAACCCACCAGCCCCCGCCCCATGCCACTCACTAAGAAGGCTGTCATCTGCACAGGGACAGCACAGAGCCTTGGGCAGGCAAGGGCCTGGCATCCTGGGAGGACAAAGAGTTGCTGCTCCTCCTGCCAGCTCAGTTCGTCCTCTTGCTGTGTAATCGAGTGCCCCTCGGTGATGGAGACCATTGCTCAGAGGTTTAGGTGTGCAACTGAGAGACAGGTAAGACACTAGACAAATGGTAATGTCTGCAAAGACCACGGGAATGACTGGCACTTTCTCTAAGACTACCTCCTGCACCCTGACAATAAACAAAGTCCCTAAATGCCTCAAGTCTTCGGAAAAAGTCAGAAGGATCAACTGCAGCCCCAGGGCAAGAAGGACCCTGCCAGACTCCAAAGAGCAGGGAGCCAGGGCTCTAGGGAGGGACACTGAGGTTAAAACAACAGCTTTTTGATACCTGCATCCAATGGCTGGGGTCAAGGCCATCAAAACACCCAGGCAGACCTCACATGACGGATCCATGCACAGGCAGGCACAAGTACACTTCCCTTCCTACCCTGCCCAACACAGACATGTCACCTTCAAGGGAGCCAGAGAAGCAAGGTCCCCCCTCAGAGGGCAGGCATTGGGCTAAATGTGTTAGACAAGAATCTCCCTTAACTCTGCAAAGACAGACAGACAGACACACACACACACACACACACACACACACACACACACACACACAGTGTGACGGCACCATCCAAAATGTGCCTGGCTGGTTTGGTACAGGCTTCTGGTGCACACTGAACAAGTCAGCCCTCTGCCAGGTGAGAACATAACCCCAGAGAGATGATGCCACCTGCCCTCAGGGAAGAGGGCACATGTGGAACTAGAAACCAGGTCATCCGGGCCCATACTGTTTTGCCCCTGAGAAGAGAGAGCTGAGGAAAAGAAGACAGGAAGGACACTGGAGAAGTGAAGCACTGTGGCCAGGGGAGGCAGGGAAGATGACTTCAAAACTGGAACCAGAAGCTCCCCCAAACTTCTCTTTCCCACCAGAACAACCCCCACGGTCCCTGCTCTCCAGCCCCCTGCACCTCTGCACACACACCCTGCTGGTTTCCAGCTGCATCATCCTCAGGATATTCTGGTCTCACTTTCCTTCTCCTCCCAACAAGGCCAAGGCTGCTTCCCTAGTTGTTTTCCTCCACTGGCCTCCAATGATCAACCCCACCTGGCAGATATCTATCTCCCTTCCCTGGGGTCAATTCCCATCTAGCCCAGCTTCTAGCCTGAATGAGTTGCCAGAGTCTGGTAAACAAAATCATCTTTCTCCTTGGCAATCTGGCGTTCTCCTGCCACCACATTCTCCTTTAATTTGAAAACCCACGAAACACCAAGATCCAAACCAGGTGGGGTGTAGTGGCACACACCAGCAATCCCAGCAACTTGGGAAGCTGAGGCAGGAGGATCCACATTCAAACCCACTCTCATCAACTCAGTGAGACCCTGTCTCAAGAATGAAAAAGGCTGGAGATATAACTCAGTGGTAGAGAACCCTGGGGTTCCATCCCCAGTAGAGAGGAGGGAGGGAGGGAGGGAGAGAGGGAGGAAGGAAGGAAGGATTGATCCCACCCAGCCATCAATGATGGGAAGAAACATCAACTCAGGTTGATGATTAAAATGCAGTACCTCCTCAGCATAACCTGAAGATGCACCTCCACCACAGGAGCCAAAGAGGAACAGTCCCCAAATCTCACATAACCTCAGAAAGTCATTCAGACCCCATAGTCAGGGTCTACTCTACCACCAGTTCCTGGAAAAGCATCACTGTTTCCAGTCCTAGGAAGAGTCTGGCATCCAGACACCCCTCAAAGATACCCTGATGTCCATTGGAAGGTCCTGGACACCGCAGAACCCACCCAGGGCCACTCCCTGACTTGGCATCCCAAGAAAGACCCAAGTCCCTGGGCAAAGCCAGCCTTCAAGAGGTTCTCGAGTTGGGATGGGTCTTGGGACCAATAAGCACATCCCCTTCATTTGAGAGTTGTGGCACTGAGGCCCAAGGAGGCAAGGGCCTCACAAGGTCATGTGGCTGGCCCATCTCACCCTGCACTTCAGAAGCTGACCAACATTGCCAGGGGTTATCTACTAAGGACCTTCAGACCACAAAGCGCAGCCTAAGGATTGTCCCATTCTGTAACTACACTTGGCTAGGCAGCATCACTCAGCCAAATGCAACTACAAGCAGAGGAGAACTTGCCCAATGTCATGGAGTACAGGGGGGTATGCAGAACTGGGCATGGGAAGGGCCCAGACCCCAGTCACATATCCCTTTTTTCCCCCTTTCTCCATATGAGGCAGGGAGGCCAACAGGACCTCAGCCTTGGATCAGGCTGTCTGTCCTTGGACAAGTCACAACTGTACTCCCTCTTCTATGCAGCAAGAGGCTGGAGTAGCAGTCCCCAAGGCCCACTGACCCTCACTCTGCCTCCCCCTCAGGCTTTCTAGCTCCAGAGTGGCCATGCTGGGCTGCCCTGGCCTTCAGAGATTGGGCTCCCCAGAACCCGCCCACAGCCCTCTCCCCAGGCCAAGGAGGATAGGAAGCAGCTCTCTTGGCCTGCTGGATGATTTATGGCCTCCTCCAGCCACCCCTCCCAAGGCTGTGGACCTAGCAGATATTTTCCATGGCTGCAGTGGAGTTCAGACATTACAGGGAGCCCCAGGTCTAGGCCTTGGGCCTAGCCCCACTTCCCCTCTCCTGAGCACACAGGCAAGCCCAGGGGGCCCAGGCCAAACATCTGTGCCTAGGATCCAGCTCTCTGTCACTGGGGAGGGTGAGACAAAGCCCAGGGTCTTACAGCCAGGCCAGAGAGAGGCCTGAGAGGCCCCGTCAGGGGAGGGAGCCAGGCCTCCCAGCCAGCACCATTCACACCAGGCCCTTCCCACTTCCGTTTTCCCCTTTCTCCCCATGACAACATCTTGAGCGAGTGCCTTTGCTGGCAAGCCCAAGCACTCTGGGGTTTTCTGCCCTGATGCAGCTCCCACGCTCGGCTGTGCACACAGCCCTTGGACAGGCTGCTGAGATTGTGTGTGGTGCTGAAGTAAAACACAAACTGCAGCCCACACAGATGTTCTCTGGGGCCTGCACTCCCAGGTCCCGGCAGGTTCAGCCACAGCTCCTCCCCAGCCATCCCTTCTTAAACCCTTTGGCCAGGCCAGACTCTCCTGTCAGGTCACAAATACAATCCAAAGTGAGGACGATGGTTCTGTGGAATACTTGACACCATTTAAAATTGGAAAGGTCCTCCTAGTGAGAAAAATGCAAATTAAACCCTCTGTTGCTGGCCAAGATGGAATAACAGGGAACAGATTTAGGCTCCCACCCGAAACCACCAAAAACCAGACAAAACAGTTGAAACATGTCAGGCAATGAAGGGGGGGAAACAAATGAGGTGAAGCCTGCGCTGCCTAGCTTACTGTCTGGAGAGAGTCCCCAGGCCACAGGACAAGGAAGGGAAATCCAGGCAGAAGCGGGTGGATTCCTGAGTTGAAGAGATAGTTGAGCGACCAGGGAGACCAGGATGGTGAGAGCCTGCAGAACAGTACATCAGAGAGGGGAGGGGGCCCATGGGGTCCTGCAGAATATAATCAGTACATGCTGTTCTTTCCCCAGGGCCAGGGAAAGAACCAGCCAAATGTGACAGGGAACAGTGCCCAACACACACAGGGCCAGTGCCTGTGCCCCCAGCCAGACTGGCAAACCTCAGAAGTCATGGAGCTTTGGGTAGAGAATACACAAGTGTTTTGCCTCAATAGAGATAAATAATTATCCCAAGACTCTGGTCCCGTCTAACAAATTTTAAAGGAAACATTAAACTTTCCAAGTAAATCCACCATAGCCAAAAAAAAAAAAAAAAACTTGAGAATATTTATAGGAAAACAAAAGTATTCACCACTTAAGGTAAAATTGACAATATCAAATATCCATTAAAGATTATCTGGTATGCAAAAAAAAAAGCAAGAAAATACAATCTATAGTGACTAAAATAATCAACCAATCAAAACTAAGCCAGAACAGGCACGGATATTAGGATCAGCAGAAAAGAGCATTAGGTATTATAACTGCATTCCATATGTTTAAGAAGTTAAAGAAGAAACATGGAAGATATATATATATATATATATAAAAAGACCCATCAAACTTCTAGAGAAGTTGGGTATTATAACTGCATTCCATATGTTTAAGAAGTTAAAGAAGAAACATGGAAGATATATTAAAAAAAAAAAAAAAGACCCATCAAACTTCTAGAGATACACTGGATAGAATCTGTGGCACATGAAACAAAGCAGAAAAGAGATTTCCGAACTCAAAGAAACAGCAGTAGAAACCAGCCAATGTGAAAGAGAGAAAAAAATGAATTAGAAATGAAAAGAAAATATGAGCTGTAGGACACCTTCAAGAGGCTTAATATGTGTGTAATGTGTGGAGTCCCTGAGGAAGAAATGGGCAGGGAGATCGAAAGAAGAAATGATAGCTAAAAACTTTCCAAATGTCATAAAAACTACAAATCCACAGGACATCTTAAAAGCAGCTAGAGCAAAGAAAATCAAGAGAGATAGATTCATTTAATAACACAATATATACATGTATTGAAATGTCACATGGCACCCTGTAAAATAGGTGTGATTATTTTCCTTTTTGTTTTTTTGTTTTGTTTTGTTTTTGGTTGGTGGTGCTGGGAATCGAACCCAGGGCCTCACACACACTAGGCAAGTGCTTACCACGGAGCTACACCCCTAGCCCCTTTATGGGTCAATTTAAAAAAAATAAAATAGAGCTGGGGTTGTGCTTCTGTGGTACAGCACTTGCCTAGCATGTACAAAGCCCTGGGTTCCATACCCTAGCCCTACAAAAAAGTTGGAGAGTTAACCCCACATGATTTCAAGTGATAATAACCAAGAAAAGTTGGAGTTAGGTCAACATACAGAAATAGATCAAAGGAATAGAATACAAAGTCCAGAAATAGGCCCACGTGTATCTGTAACAGATTTTTTTTTTCAGAAGTGCAAAGGCAAGTTGGTGCAGAAAGAATAATATTTTCAACCAACACTGCTGGAACAATTAAATATCTAAAAGAGAGGGGAAAAAAGAAAAAGAAAAACTTTGGTCCACACTTTGTTATATAGAATATTAATTGGATCATAAATCTAAAATCTAAAGGTAAAATCTAAAACTTCAATACTTCTAAAAAGAAAACATAGAAAATATTTGTGACCTTTCTTTTTACTTCAGATAAAATACCAAAATTATGATGTATAGAAGAAAATTTTGATAAGATAGAATTTATTGAAGTTAAAATAGTTTATTCAAACTATTTATAAACAAAAACACTATTGAAGAAAACGAAAAGATAATCCACAGGCTGGAAGAAAATTTTTGCAAAGCATATAACTCATAAAGGACTTGTATCTACAATATGTAAAGAATTCGCAAAAGAAAATTCTAAGAAGAAAACAATCTAAGTTAAAAAAAAAATTGGATGGGTTTGACCAGACACTTCACCAAAAAAGATATGTAAATGGCAATAAAGTATACCAAAAGAAATATCATTCATTGGAAAATGCAAAGTAGAACTACATTGAGATACCACTACATACCTACTCAAATGGCTAAAATCAAAAGACTGACTATTCCAAGTGCATAAGAAAATGTAGCAGCACTGGAACGTCCCTGTTTTGTTGATGGGAATATAAACTGGTACGACTTCTTTGTTTAACCATTTTGTGTTTCTTTAAAAACATGCCCACTTTATGACCCAGACACATCCACTGTATGAACCAGGCATTCTGCTCCTTACCACGTACAAAAGAGAAAGGAAAGCATGTGTCCACACAATGACTCGTACAGAGGTGTTCATAGCAGTCTTATTTGTAATAGCCCCAAACTAGAAACAAGGCAAATATCTATCACCAGGTATCTGAATAAACAAAGGATGGTGTATATATAGTCATATAACGGAACACTGCTCAGCAATAAAAAGAGACTGGAATATTGATATGAACAACACCAGCGTAGCTGAATCACAAAATAATCATGCTAAATGAAAGAAGTCCAAGAGAAGAAAAGAGCGCTTCCTGCATGGTTCCATGTATATAAAACTCCAGAAATGCAAACTAATCTACAGTGACAGAAAGCAGATCGTGCTTGAGTAAACTAAGGGGTGGGGTGTTTAGAAGGGACAGAAGTCAGAGGGACATGAGGAAATTTCTGGGGTGATGGATGCACCCATTATTGCTATAGTTTGGTTCTTAGGTGTTCCCCATAGGCCCATGTGCTAAAGGCTTGGTCCTCAGGGTGACATATTGAGTTGGGGGCAGGGGAGGGTGCCCTACTAGGAGGCCTTAAGGTCATTGGGGGTAAGCCCTTAAAGAGGATAGTGAGCCCCTAGCCTCTTCCTCTTCCTCTTTTTTCCCCCTATCTGGCCTTAAGGTTAGTAGCTTTGTTCTGCCAAGTACTCTCACCAGGATGTGCTGCCTCACCACAGGCCCAAAAGCAACAGGCCAATTGACCATGGGCTGAAACCTCTGAAATTATGAACAAAAATAAACTTCTCCTCTTTGTAAGTTGATTATCTCATGTATTTGTTATAGTAACAGAAAACCGACTAACTAAAACTATCTTGATTGCGGTGATGGCTTGCACGCATAAATCAAAACTCATCCAATTATACTTTGGTGGGGGGTGGAGATTAACCCAGGATCTTGCACATGCTAGACAAGCACCCTACCACTGAGCTACACCCTCAGATCTCCTTACATTAAAAACAAAACAAAAGAAAAAAGCCTCCACTGAGATGTCGGTTTTCTCCCAACTGTAAGATTGGCAAAGACCGAAAGGCTTCATAACATTCCCCTGAGAGGGTAGATATGGGAAAACGGGCACTCTTGTGAGTTGCTGGTAGAATTAAACCTCTATGGAGAGCAATTTGGCAATATTCATCCAAATTGCAAATACACCCACCTTTATAGCCAGAAATTACATTTCTAGAAATGTATGTATAAACATATACTCATAAATGCAGAATGAGTATACACATAAGGTTGTTCAATGCAATCTAGTAGCCAACATCCACCCACAGGGAGTAGAGAAACTGGCTGAAACATAACTATGCTACACCTGCCAGACAGGATGGAGAAGCTCGATTTGCTCACAGGGAATGTAGAGTGGAAACAGCAAACTACAACCCAGGTTACATAAGATGCTTCCATTTGGGTATAAAAGGGGGAGAAAGTTTATATTCATTTCTATGCTCCTTGCCTAAAACTTATTCCAGAGGGATACCTAATAATCTAGTATCACTGATTGGTTCTGGGAAGAACCATGTAGGGAGTCAGGCCACAGCAAGTGGGAAGAAGACCCGACAGTGTATACATAGCCCTTGATGATTCTGAAATTATTAGCCACGTGGATGTGTTACTACTCAATAAAGAATTAAATGTAAATAAAAATTAAAGAGAGATTAAAAAAATGAAGGAGGTCAGTCAATATACATGTCCAGCTGGGGGAAGAATGCTAAGACATACTACTGAGTACAAGGAAAGCAGTGGCTGAGCACGTGGTAGGTAGTACGATCCCATTTGTGTAAAAATGAATAATGACAACAGCAAAATACTGGCCTGTGTCGACTGAAAAGTGCTGGCACACACGGGTACACGAGAGGTGGTCACCTCTCACAGAGGGGGCTTTTCAGTCCACAGTATACATTCTGCAGGTTTGATCTTTTTTTTTTAATATTTCTTTTAGTTGTAGGTGGACACAATATTTTTCTTATTTATTATTCTTATATGGTGCTGAGGATAGAACCTAGTGCCTCACCTGTGCTAGGCGAGCGCTCTACCGCTGAGCCACAATCCCAGCCCATGTCTGACCTTTTCTATCTGTGTTTTGTTTGTATCCAAAATAAGTGGGCTCCATGGGCTGCCCTCCTCTGGGGCAGTTACGTTTCTAATCCCTGGCCTAGAAATATGAATAAAGAGCCTTAAACATGGCCTCGTCTTTGATCAGGAATTCTAAATGTGGAAATTTATCCAAAGAATGCCATCGGTTGCCATCAGGCATATCTGTGGGGAAACGTACACACTATGGTATTAAACGAAAACAAACAGCTTACAAACAACATGTATGGCATGATTCCACGAGTGTAGAACACATTAGTAAATAGGGACTGGTCTGGAAGGACGGCTATCAGGTGCGCAGCGGGTGGCCCACAGAGAGCACTGGGAAGATGAGCCTGAGACGTGGGTGGCTTTCACTTCCTTCTTTTTAATGTTTTTTCATGATTATTTTAGAAAAATTTTGGTTTTGCTTTAAAAAAAAAGCTAATTAGATATACTAATAACTTTAGCATATTTATATGTAAAAGTGGTGTTTTTAAGAAAATTACGATAGAGAAAAAAATTATATTCAAAATTGAGTAATCAACAAACACATGTTGACATGGCTCACACAGCTTGGTGGCAAAGCACATGATTAGCACATGGAAGGCCCTGGGTTCAATTCCCAGCACCAAAAACAGAAGGAAAAAAAAGTATTCAGTAAAAATTATAGGATGCAAAACTATAAACCATGCAATCTTTTTTTTTCTTTTTTTGGTACTGAGGATTAAACTAGGGATGTTTAACCACTGAGCCACATCCCTAGCCCTTTTTATTTCTTTATTTTTTAAAAAAAAATTTTTTGCGGTTATAGATGGACTGAAAGCCTTTATTTTATTTATTTTTATGTGGTGCTAAGAATCGAACTCAGTGCCTCACACATGCTAGGCAAGTGCTCTGCTACTGAGCTATAGCCCCAGTCCCTTATTTCTTTATTTTGAGACGGTCTCACTAAGTTTCTTTGGGCCTCACTAAGTTGCTGAGGCTGGCTTGGAACTTGGGATCCTCCTGCCCCAGGCTCCTGAGTGACATACAATCTTGAATCTAAAATATACAGGGGGTAGGGTGGGTAAATATCTACAGGAAATAAAAAAGATAATTAAATAGACCAAGAATGGAGCAAAATAAAAATGCAGAGAACAAATCTGTTCTGTTGTTCTTATAAAATTTGCATCATGATTCCCTAAGATGCGATGAAGACAAGGAGGAAAGTTCATTTGGGATAAGAGAGCTTTCCAGGCACTGTTCCAGCTGTCCTAGCCAGCAGAAAGCCCACTGAGCAGCTATGGGGAGTGGGAAGAGCTGACCCATGAGAGCCACACAGCCTCTGCACCCCCCTCCCACGAAGACACGTGTTCCTTCTCTGACCAGCTACAGTCACCACACCTAGAGTGGGTCTGAAGGCTAGAGGCTACCATCCTGGCTTCTGGAGGGCTCTGGCTCATGCCCACTTTGGAAAAGCCTCTTTGAATGTGGCAAAAGCAGGCAGCACTGGATCCTCATCCTTAACAGCCTCCAGCAGCCTGAAAGTAAGATCAGGCTCCTCAGAAAAAGAGTTTTCTTGGACCGAGAAAAGGGCGCAGGGCACCCAGGTTCTGGTTAAGTGCAGGCTCTGCTCCCTGCCAAGATGTCTTTTAGCACAAACTGAGTTCTAAGGGCCCAGCAAGATGGAGACTGTGTTGTAAAGCAGAAGCACATGCTAAATGAGAGTCTGGATTTTCTTAACTTTAGTCTAAATGAGTCACTAGTGTGATGTAGCTGCCAAATACGCCATGCCCACTTGGGCTGCCTTTTTAATAATAATAATAATCAAGATTTATTGCATGCTCACTGTGCACCAGGTACTTGACACATAATTCCTCTTTCATCTTCCCTCTACCCCTATGAGATGGGTGCCACAGTTATCCTCATTTTAACACATGAAAAAACAAAGGCCCGGGGCAGAATTTGCGGTCAATCTTCAGGACCTTCTCTGAGGCCCTGCTCCAGCAAACCTCAGCCCTTTCCTATGGGTGATCCCTTCAGGAGGAGCATTGGCCAGGGCCAAACTGATGCCAGGCTGGGTGGTGTGGAATGCACCACGTTCACACTTGCCTATATGGTGGGCTAGCCTGGGAAAGAGCTAGCCCAGGGAAAATACTCATGACCCTCCCTAGGAAAGCTGTGGGCTACAGGAGGGACAACAGTGGGCAGACCTCCTCTTGGAGCAGGAGATGAAGGAGACAGGCTGAAACTGACCACAGAGCCACATTCCCAGGGCTGAGTGAGTGAGTCTCCACTGACCAAAGGCTGTGCCCTGCCTTGCCCTCCCCTCCAAAGAAAGGACAGAACTGACCCCAAAGAGAGGAGGAAGCTGTGACGCTGACGTTCTGTCTTTGAGTCCTTGAGCAATGACAATAAAACACAAAACCTCGATGGCATCTATAAAATGCAAACAATAATACTGACTTCTCTGGAGTTGCTACCATGTGCTGTGAGGGCGCCCTCGACCTAGTGATGGTGGGCTAAAGCGGTCCCTGGTCTCCAAGGCCCCTTCCTCCATTCCGAGAAGGTGTGACAGCATTTAAAGACACAAGCACAGTCCGTCATCCACCAAGTGATCAACAAAGGTCCACTAAGATCAAGTACATCCGTGAAATGACTGCTGATGAGTCTGCAAACCCTGAACACAAACTTCTCTAATCACTAACACTGTGATCCCAGGCAATGAACCTCACAGCTTAAAGAGTGCCAGAAATGATCTTATCCAAGAAAGAAAGTAGGAGAGGCCCAAAGAAGGACAGGTCCTGATGAGGTCCCACGGTAACTCACAGCTTGGAACTCTGGTTACCTCTCCATGTTTCCAATGCCAACATCCTGCCTCCCATTTACAACCCCTAAAGTAAGTAAAAAGTATTATACACATAGGTTATGTGGGGGCCCAAATGAACTATTAACAATAGGCTTAGATTGTATGAAAACACAACTCCATTAAAACGAATCACCAATGAGCAATTGCTTTTGCTTTCCCAAACCAAGAAAGCCAATATGAAGACTGCCTGGTTGGCTTGTATTTCTTAAGAGAGATGTCAAAAAAAAAAAAAAAATGAACAAGTCCATTTCCTCCCATCATATATTGTCCCCAAATTCATTTATCAACAACATTTACTAAGCATAAATAAAAAGACAGTACTGATGAGTGATATAAGCAAGAGATACCCCAAGGAGAAGCAAGAGCATAGGCTGGGGCAAGAAAAACTCCACAGAGGAAGAAGGGACCCTTGGCTTCATGGATGACGAGGAAAGCTACACCAAAGACCAACAGCAGAAGCCTTGAAAACAGGTGTAGTTAGGCAGGTGTGGTGGCACACGTCTGTAATCCCAGCTACTTGGAAGGCCAAGGCAAGAGAATCACATGTTCAAGGCAGCCTAGGCAACTTAGTGAGATCTTGTCTCAACATAAAACAAAAAGGGAGTAACTCAGTGGTAGAGCACTTACCTAGCATGGAGGAGTCCCTGGGTATAATCCTCAACATAGTGGTGGGAAAAAAATTCCTATAGTCAATGAATGGATGATGGATAAATAGATGAGAGGGTGGACAGATGGATGGATAGATGGATGAATGAATGGGTGGATGGATAGATGGATGAATGGATGAATGGATGGATGGACAGGTGGATGGATGGATGGATGGATGGGTGAATGGATGGATAGATGGATGAATGGATGAATGGATGGACAGACGGGTGGATGGTTGGATGGATGGGTGGGTGGATGAATGGATGAGTGAACAAAAGATGGAAGATAAGTCGGCAGAAGGAAGATGGAAGGATGGATGAATGAATAGAAAATGGATGCATGACCCTAATATCACTCTTAAATCATAAAAAGTGTTCCTGAGGGTCATAGGGAGGAGTGTTCAGAGAACCCACCTCATTTTTCCCCCTTTTCCACCAGCTATTCCCTCCAACAAGCCCAGGAGGTGACTCTGAGGATGAGTTATCTTCAGGGAACAGGTCAGGAATGGGTAGGAGGCTGACATGCCCCAGAAAAGAGAAGGGGTTGACAGGATAAGAAGTCTGTGCATATTTGCTGGGAGTCCCCCCACCACCACCACCCCAACACATACACAGTTGTATCTGACCCACCTGGGAAAAAAAAAAAAAAAAAAAAAACCTTCAGAAACTGAGTCAGTCTAAACCCAAGAGGGAAGAAGAAAAAGCAAAGGTGATAACTGCTTTGCTGCACATCAGGATCCCAAGTGTTCCAGTCTGGGTCTGCTACATGTTTATGTCTCACAATAGGTAGATAAACAACAGGTACACAATAAATCAGTGGAGTCACCCTTGGGACCACAAAGCTGTCCCTTTGAGACAACTCCAGGCTGATCCCCATCCCTCCCCAAACCAGAAGTTCAGAAATGCCACACTCTGTCCGGCACCTGTCCCTGTGAATTCCTCTGCCTAGACCACCCTTCCTCCTCGTGTCCTTCCACTGGCAAAGTCCTCATCACGTAAGACCCAGCCTAGGCCTCTGGGAGGAAGGCCTTCTTAGACCACTTAGTGCAACTGTTCGGTTAAATAAAAGAGCTGGTGCCAAAAGCCCCAACCAGGACTTTTCACCATGCTGACCCAGGACCTTGCATTCCTTGACTGTCAGCTGCCAGGAGCAGCCCAACACAAATGCATTGTCAAGTGGGAAATTTGGCAGCCAGAGGCCAGGAAAACTGTCATATCTAGCTAATCTCAGGGTAATTCCTGCTCCTGCCAACATCCCCATGTAGTCACCTTTTAAGGTTACACTGGTTAATTCCTGGCTTTTCTAAAACAGCCTTCTTCCTAGGTCTGGAGGAGACGGAGGAAGATGCACATTTGAGAAACCCACTGGGATTCCAGAGGCGGCCAGCTCTGTAACCAAGTTAGCCAGGTATGTCTACGCAGTGAGCCTAATAAGCGCTCAGCACATAGCAGATGTTCTAGAGAGTGCCAGCTGATTGACTGATGGATTACACAAGGAATTCCTCTTGATGGCACCTGCCTCATTATTTCAAATTCAAGGCACAGAAAATAAGGTTTATGATTCCAACCTGGCGTGAGCATGAGGTATATAAAAAGTACTGAGGCCTGCTGTGATGGCCCAGCTGCCAAGGTCTCCCAGACACCCCAGCAGCAGCAGCCTGTGAGTAGTCATAGAGCAGAACCCTACAGCAGACCTTGCTGGTGATTTTCATCCACCCAGGGTCCCCCACTAGCAGCACCATTGACACTGATGACATCTGAGCTGGATAACCCCTTTGTCAAGGATCTGCCCTGTACATTATAGGATGCTGAGCAGCATCTTTGACCTTTCCCAGCTAGACACTAATAGTAACCACCTGTGACAACCAAAAATGTCTCCAGACATTGTCAAATGTCTCCCTTGGAACAGGGCTGCCTAGCTGAGAATCAGCACTATAACCTTGTTTGTAGCAGAGCAGCTGTTCCCAAAGCAGCATTCCAGAGCCAGCTTGGGACAGGGTCTTGAGTTTAGAGTCGTGCCATGAACAACAGAGAGACAGGAACTTGGAGGCATCTCTCCCGCCTAGTAGAGGGCTCCCTGTCTTCCCATGGCTTTCTTGAAATGGACCATTCAGGCATTTGCCTGAGAACTTGAACCCACATCCTCTTCCCTTATATATATGAATCAGTAAATGAAGGAAGAGGGGATGGGTGGCAGAAGGAGGGATGAATGGAGATACACACACGTGCGCGCGCGCACACACACACTGCTAATTGCTCACATACACACCTGACTCTTCATTGGGCCTCCTGTGACCTAGGGACACAGGATTGTCCCCCTGCTTCATTCACCCTCCCTGCACAGGATCTGTTGGTAATAAATCTTTGAACTTGTTTCATATTGTGTGATGCATGAATTTGCACCTTCTGTGGGAAGAACCAGAGCCTTCCCAGCATGAGTTTTCCCTGGAGTGTCAAGAAGAACCCAAGTAAGATTCCCCAGTGCCAGAGCAATGGTCAGGCCAGGTCATAAACTGAACACTGGTCAGACAAGAGCCATGAAGATATCTGTCATTGGAAACAAGTTTCCATGTGAGGGACATGTGGTTTCAGGCTAGATAATTAGGCATTATGCCATCAGTCAAGTAAAAGAAATGTCCTCAGCCAGTTCTCTTTCATTTCCATTAGGACAGGGCTGCTAGCCCTGGGGTCCTAGAACCCCAACTTAGTCAGGGGTCAGCACATCTGGCTCACAGATGCCCCACACTGCCCAGGTGAACAAGAAGATGCCCTGGCCATGGACAGCCTGCAGCTTTTTCAGGGAGCTGACTCCACAGCTGGCCAGTAGATGTCCACAGCAGCACTGGTCTTGGAACTTCACTGTCCCCTGCTGAAATCCCCATAAGCAGAAGGGAAGAAGGAAGACCCAGGGGCCCAGACACCAGACATCCCAGGCTCCTATGCCTACTCAGCTTTCTTGCCTGACCACTGACCACCGAGCACCCAGGCAAGGCAAGCCCTGGAAGACGCAGACTGGAGGAACGTTCCACAGGAGCACAGGTCTCCGCTGCTGCTGGTGAGATGGCAGGGTTGGATGCTGAAGCCGCACCCGCACGAGGAGACAGCACCAAAGTATGGCACACCAGACACCTGGGAGAGATGGAAACGCTCTCAGCCCACATTCCTCTTCCCTGCCACAGGGCCCCCAGTTCTACTGAGGCTGCTCAACTGCTTTACAAAGCTTCCCTTGGAAATCTAGTTGGAGCAGAGGGACTCTATTAATATAGACAAGAGCCAGGCACAGTGGTGCATGTTGATTAATGCCTGTAATCCCAATGACTCAAGATGCTTCAACAGGAGGATTGCAAGTTCAAGGCCAGCCTCAGCAACTCAGTGAGGTCCTAAGCAACTTAACAAGATCCCGTCTCCAAAAGGAGTGGGGGGCTTGAGGATGTGGCTCAGTGGTAGAGCACCCCTGGGTTCAATCTTTCGTACCCCTCCCCCCAAAAATCACAAATCTCCCCTGCAAAAGCTGCCCCACGTGAGCAGAGCTGAAGTCATTGAAAAGTCCAGGCATTCTCCATCAGCAGGACCACAGTAACAGGAAAGGTTCCATTCCCAGGACCCTGACCCTGAACTAGGGCCATGCTGGGGCTCCCATTCAGAGCCTCATTTGACACTAAAACACACCTGGAAAGCAGCTGTTGGGACACTCTGACTCAGGTGACAGCCTGCAGCCACTAAGAAAAGCTGCTCATATCCTGATGGTTCAGCAGCCCCATGGTTCCCCAGAAACTTCTTCCAAGTACCCCAAGTCACAGCAAGGAACAAGACATCCTTGAAATATGTCAATGCCAAGACCAGGATGCAGGGACCAGCCATGTGAGCTAGGGGCAGGGTGCTCACTGGTCTTATGGAGGACCCAGGCAGGGCAGGGCGGAGCAGAGGAAGTCCGTTCTCCATCTCCTCCTTCCTCTAGTTGAGCTTGTCTCATGGGCACTAGAGCAGAACCCAAACCTGCCACCCCAGGTAGGCCTATGAGAAGGGACACTGGGATTGGGAGAATCCTCTCCACCCATGCAGCCAGGCACACAGGAGAGACAGAGGAGATGGAGGGGACACAGAGAACAGAGGCTAGGAGAAGACAGACAGGCAGACACTACCCCCTCCCAGAATAAGACAAAGAGCTGAAGGGTGTGGTGGCATGTCACCCCGGCCCCACAGAGTCAAGTACACACCTGCAGGCTGTGCCAGAGAGAAACCTCTGCAGAAGACCTTCCTCAAAGTGGCAGAAGCCTCCACTCCTTTGGCTCTCCTAGGGGGCTCCTGCCTGTGATTCTACCCACGATGGCCCCACAGGTCCCTGCTGAGCTGCAGGAGGCCTACAAGAGACCTGGTCAAGCCGGCGCGGTGGCGCAAGCCTGTAATCCCAGCACTTAAGGAGGATGAGACAGGAGAATAGTGAGTTCAAAGGCAGCCTCAGCAACGGCGAGGCGCTAAGCAACTCAGTGAGACCCTGTCTCTACATAAAACACAAAATAGGGCTGGGGATGTGGCTCAGTGGTCGAGTGCCCCTGAGTTCAATCTCCAGTACCAAAAAAAAAAAAAAAGAGCCCTGGTCAGTCAGGACCAAGGGTGGCAACACCACCCCCAGGCTCCCAGCCTTATGTGACAACGAGCACATGTCCACAGTCCCTAACCACAAACAGCTCTCGCAATCCTCACAAACACCACAGAGACTGAGGACATAGCACTGGTTCAAAAAAAGGGCCGGGAGCCTACATCTCCTGTTCAGAGGGATGCGGTTCCCTTTGAAGACTTCTAGACTACACGTGGCGCCACCAGCTCTACAGAGGAATAAGACAATTCCTGAGGGCAAGGAACTAAACTGTGTCCTACTTTGTTCCTTTGGTTTGGTCCCTGGGCCTTTTACACAAAAGATGAGAATGACAACTAATATTTACTCAGCTCCTGGTTTTACCCAAGATACCATGCCAGGCACTTGTCATGAGCCATCTCTACTCATCCCCACGACCTTTCAAAGGAAGCTCTGCTTATAGTTGAGAAAATCAAGGCTCAGAAAGGTTAAGCAACCTAGCAAAGTCACACAGTAGTGGAATTCAAACCAGTCTCTCCCCCTACTTCACTTCCCTTTCTCTCCTTTTTACTTTTTTCAGTGCTGGGGATTGAACCCAGAACCTCCACATGCTAAGCACAAACCAGGCCTTTCTATGTGAAGCCTGAGCTCCTAAGTCCTACCCTATGCAGCCTGACACCATTAACGGAACATTCCATGAAAACAAAATGAAGCTTGCCACCCACTCGATTTTCCTGCTGACACAGCAGTCTGGAAGGCAGACGCTGAGTGTGCTTGGCCTTGGGCAGAGGAGGCCAGGGGAGGCCAGGGAACTGGAGGCATGGCTGTTAAGTTCACCTGCACTTGTGAGTCACATATGCCAATGGATTCGGAACCCAGAACCATGAGGAACCCCTGGAGGAGAAATGAAGGGACCTGAGCAGTCTATAGGACCGAGGAGATACTCTCTCCACTCACACCAGCTGAGCCTCTGAACAAAGAGGCCTCTCCCTTCCTCAGGAGGCAGAGACCAAGAAAACAGAAGTGGTCTGGGCTTCAGCAAACGTCCGGAGACCCCATACCCACAGCCCAGGCTTCTCATGACTTGAGCAGCCAAGATTCAGGGTAGAGTCTGAGTCTTGTAAGAGGGTCAGAGATGAGTGGGTGAATCAGGTCAGAGATGACCTGTGCTGAGCCACCTTTGTACTGACCACTAGAAGCAGGCTGGTCTGCTGACCCTCGTGGCAAGCTCCTTCCAGCTCCCAAGCCAAATGCCACCAGGGTGGGAGAGGGTGACAGCCCACTCCAGCTCCTCATCCCTACCAATCTATGTCCTTCCTACCCTTTTGGGGGACAATAAAAATGTCCACAGGTATGTCCTTCAAGTGTTACTCAAACTTCCAAAAGACCTATTCAGACAGCTAACCAACAGTCTGGACTCAAAAAAGGTCTAGTTTCTAGCCACTTTAGCCATGAAACAATCATGAAGCAAACACAGGAAAAGGGGTATCATCCCAGGGACCCTCAGGACAGAAGCCACAGCACATAAACCAAGGAGGAGATCTGACACACTCCCTCGTTTCTCCTGGCAGCCAGCAAAAGCTGTGACCACAGAACCATCATACAATCTCAGCCAGTGTCCCATGAAAGAGAGACCCTGGAGTCCAATCTCTGTGCTATCTGGGAGAAGCAGCCAATCAATCCTAGTTCATTTGCTTCCCCTACCCTCCAGCCCAGCAACAGCTAATCAGGCAGCTGCTGTAAGTCTTCCCACCTGCTGACAATTCAGTCCTAGACTGTCCTGAACTGAGGGACATTGTAGTAAGAAAATGTCAATCCCATCACCCCACCTTGATACAAATGCACTGTTTCTGGCTTTACTCAGCCCTTCTCATTCAATGGGTTTTCTCTGGGGCCTGAGAATCTGCATATTTGACAAGCTGCCATCTGAATCTCATCTCAGAGCCCCAGAACCCTACCTACAGACAATTTTCAGAGGCTTTGCTTATTTATTTATTTATTTATTTATTTATTTATTTATTTATTATTTATTTATTTATTTCCTCTCTCTCTCTGTTTGCAGTACTACAAATTGAACCCGGGGACACTTTGCACTGAGCTACATCCCCAGCCTTTCCATTTTATTTATTTATTTACTTACTTATTTATTTTAGGGCCAAGGATTGAACTCAGAGGTATTTAACCACTGAGCCATGGCCCCAGCCCTTTTTATTTGATTTTGAGACAAGTTCTCGCTGAGTTGCTGAGGCTAGCCTTGAACTCACAATCCTCCTGCCTCAGCCTTCCAAGCCACTGGGATTATAGGCATGCACCACAGCGCCCAGGAGTTTTTGTTGTTGTTGTTGTTTTTAGTTGTCGATTGACATTTATTCATTCATTTATATGCGGTGCTGAGGATCAAACCCAGTGCCTCCCACATGCAAGGCAAGTACTCTACCACTGAGCCACAATCCCAGCCCTGCCCAGTAGTTTTTGAAGTCTTGCCTTCAAATTTGCTTCTATTCACTCTAGTTCTCACCTTATTCTCTTCTATTTCTCTTTTTTGCATAAGTACATCTTAAGAAAAGAAAAATCTAATTCATAAAAAGCTGCTGCTTAAAGTTTTACTAATATAAATGTATATTCACATAAATATACATATTGCACATCCCTCATTCACACTTAACAGAGGGGAAGAGTAATCTTACATATTATATTGTGTGTGCAACATACTATGTTATGTATATTATGTACTATATCTTCTCTAGACAAATGCATCTGAATTATAATTCAAAGCCTCCCATCCTGGAGGGGAAAAATGGAAGTTCAGTGGATTAGACAAAGGGGATTAAAGGGAAGGGAGGGGGGACAGGAATAGGAAAGACAGTGGAATGAATCTGACATCACTTTCATATATACATATAAGATTATATCATAGTAGATCTCCATATTAGGGACATCCACAAGGCGGGGATCCTAATTAGAATAAGATATACTTCATGTTTGTATACATATGTCAAAAGAGACTCTACTATCATGTATAACTAAAAAAAAATTAAAATTAAAATAAAAAGCCTCCCATTCTGTTCAACTCTTCATCTGCATACCTGAAAAGTCCTGGCTGTGCAAGTGCTGACTCTGATTTCCTCTTTTCTGATATAAACAACGCAAGGAACGCAGGCACACCCTGAGCGAACCAACACCAAAGATGTTCCCTCTCCTTGATCTCTGCAGACAGCGAGGGCCAGCCCTAAATATACTGTCACCGCCTGGACACGCACAATGTATCATGACAGCACAACCCACCACTGTCTGCAGAAACATCTGAGTGATGTGCCTTCAACCTGTCATCCAACCACCATGACCTCAATTTTTTGAGAAGTCAAGTCAAAACTCTATCCTTATCTTTAGAGATTTGAGACATATTTATGTATCAGCCCTTCCTTGTCTTCAGCTTTCAGGAGAATCTGAAA
The DNA here is from genome assembly GCA_028644305.1 of Xerus rutilus. NCBI lineage: Eukaryota > Metazoa > Chordata > Mammalia > Rodentia > Sciuridae > Xerus > Xerus rutilus. Next base: position 66,948,390 of record CM053402.1, read on the forward strand.
AGGCCATCAGAAGCCAACTGCTTTTCCTGCCCCCATCAATGTCCCCAAGTCCACCACTACCACCAAGCTCATACATACTTATCCTGTAACCACATCCCAGAGGTGCCCTGCATACTGAAGCTAGGAATGGTGGCCACAGGGAAAGACAGGAACATTCCTTACCAAAGAACCCATACTTCCTTAGACTCTGGTCCTCCCATCCTGTCTTCCTACTATTTTTTTTTTTGGGGGGAGGTGGCGTGGGTACCAGAGATTGAACCCAGGGGGCACTGAGCCACATCCCCAGCCCTTTTTATCTTTTATTTTGAGACAGGGTGTTGCTAAGTTGCTCAGGGCTTAGTTAAGTTGCTGAGACTGGCTTTGAACTTGTGGTCCTCCTGCCTCAGACTTCAGAGCCACTGGGCTTACAGCCACCACACCCAGCCCTACTGACACAAAGAGAGCTGCTCAGAGGACAGGATGTGCCTAGCTGGCAAGGAAGAGCCCCTTCATTAGAAAATTTGAAGAACCTGAGAGATCACATCAGCAGCACCCTTCCTTCTCCAGAGATGTAAAGCAACCATAGGGTCACTCAGAGGTTGAGGCGCTGGGTTTCACTTTCCATGAGGCCAATTGGAAGAGGTCCATGCTGATTTCTCTTCATAGTGCATGCATTTATTATTCTTACGGTCTTCCTCAACTTCTTCCAGAAGAAAACAGTTTGAAAAGATGCCGTATGTAAGAAAGTCTTCCCAGCAGTTATCTGAATGGTCTTCTGGACTGACTTTCTACACCAATACCACTTTCACAAGCAGGTACTTAATGACCAACTCTTAGGATGATTTTAACTAACACATGACAAAGATGGGGGCTCAGGGCATCAGAGCCCCTTCACCCTCCTTCCTCCACGTGGCACGTATCTCTTAAGAACAATTCAAATAAGAAGACTCCTTTAGCTTCCCAACCCCAGTTGGTTCATTCTCATAGAACACATTGGGGTGATGGCCATGTTGGAATTAGGTAGATGCGTTTCTGTGTCCTCCCCCAGGGGAAGTACGGTTATTTTTCTATCCTAGCTTCTTAGACCACTGCTTGGTGAACTGCAGATTCTCAAAGAACCAACAAATTAAAAGCTACCCATCAAGATCTGCCCACATGCACATACTTGCATGCTAAACTCCCCATCTAAGACTTAAAAATATGGACTTTTTTTTTTAAACTCCCAACATAATGAATGAGCTTAAATATTAGAAGTTGAAATTATTAAGTAAATCATTTCACCTGCAAAGCTTCTATTTGCATACCATTAATTCATGATGGCAGCTAAAACAAATTCATCACATTCTGTATATTAGAAGCTGATTTATGTAGGAATTGAAAAAAATCATGAGCTCAAAATTATGTTGACATGATGTACGTGCTTAATGGAGAAAGATTTTTCTTTCTTCTTTCCTTTTTCTTTTCTTTCTTTCTTTTTTTTTTTTTTAAATCATCTGAACAACTGAATTATGGTGAGAAGGAAAAGGATTTGAAGAGAAGAAGGACCGGCATCTCGGAAATGAATAATGCTGCCGCCTCACGTGTGTGGCGCGTTCTCAGCCGCGTACACACACACACTCCAGTTATTAATGTCAAGTATGCCAAAGATACGCTGGAAAATCATTACCATTCATCGCCACTAACCGCCATTAAATTTCAATCAATTCAACTTAGCACAAGTGTACTTGAGCGGCCCTTACAGTTCCTTATAAATGTGGCTCCAAAGTCGAGCTGACTTATTGCATTGTCCACTGCACAAAGAAGAGCGCTAAGCATGGGCTGAAAGGGGGACTATCTTGGACCCCGGGACGATGCTCTTTTAAGCATTTAAAGATCTTTTTTTCTGAGTGCTAAGAGGTTTTGAATCCCTGCGGGTCAAGACGAATGGAGGAGAGGGCCACCCTTCCTCCCCCTACCCACCCCACCTCACCCCTGTCCTTGGGGTGGGGACTGAGCGGAAAAAGGCCTTCCCGGCTGTATAGTCTGCAGATGCTTTACAGAAAAAGTTTCAGACGCCACACAAAGTTTGGTGATGGGCCCTTTCTCTCTTTCCCGAGATGATCTTTCCTCAAACTGTACAACAAACTCCAAAGCCCGTCCGGTTAACGGGAGAAGGGCGAGTCACTAGGCAGGAGGAGGGGATGGCGCTGCAGGCATCTTTTGGAACTGGCACCTCTCCAGGGTGGGAGCAGGCTTGGTGCGCCCCAGCCGCGGCCTACCGGGCTCCGGCCGGCTGGCTTCTCCCCGACTCGCCACGAGCAGCGTCCAGTCTCCCGCCACCCGCAACAATGTGGCCATTGTTCGCACGCCGCAAAACAGGCGGGCGCGCAGGTGGGAGGGACGCGGCGGGCCGGTGGGCAGGCGATCAGGCACTGAAAGTTCCCCAGACGCCGCACGGTCGCTGCCGCCCGCACACGCGACCTCCCGGAGGCCAGGCTGGCAAGCCCTCCACCCAGCGGGGCACGATCGGGGAAAGAGGGGACAGGAGTGGATGGCAGAAGAGGAAGAGGTGGGAAAGGAAAGAAAGGAGAGGGAGAGTGGAGAGACAAAGAGGAGCGGGAAGACGGAGGAAGAGAAGGGAGAGAAAAGAAAGAAACGAGAGGGGAAGAGAAAGGAGGGGGCGGGGAGAAAAGAGGGAGAGGGAAAAGAAAGAAACCAGGAGAGGAGAGGGAGGAAAGGACGCGGGAAGGGGTGACAGAGAAAAGGGAAAGAAAAGAAAGGACGGAAGGCTGAGAGGAGAGGAAGGGAGAAAGAGTAGGGGAGACAGACAAGATCAGTGTAACCCAGGCTGACCAGGAAGCCTCTAGAAAGAGCAAGAGGTCACCGGTTTTCATAGAACGGGCTCCAAACCCAGCCGAGTCAGCAACGCGTAATCACACCAGGGGCTTTGCTTAATTACAGGGTTGCGAGCTGGGTTGGAGGCAGGGAGATACTTAACTGCAGCGGGGAAGGCCCTGCCCTGGAATGGTCCGTAAGGCGAAGAGATACAAACGTCCCCCACCCCTCCCCACCCCAAGCCCCTGAGCCAGGGCCCTGGAGGACAAGGCTCAGAGCTGCAGCCGGTTAGCCAGAGAGGAGTTGGCGGGGCACAGGCTCTCCGAGAAGATCTTTCAGTGTTCACTTGGGGCAGGAGTCCCCCTTGCTGGTCAGCCCGGAGGCCCCAGGCCTGGGGAGGCCCCGCCTTATCCTGTAAGCAAGGCCACCCCCTTGCTTTCCCCAGCACTCTTGTGGGAGGCCTGGGGCCCCCTCCGCCCCAGGTGATCAATCCCAATCCCGTGCCAATGAATAAAAAGTCCCCTTTATTCCACTGCTGTTTTTGGTTCATTAAATTTTCCACAGATTTGCAGAGAAGAAAACATAATCAATAAACCTTGACAAAAGTGAACATGTGAAAAAGGCCAGAGAATGGAAAAGCGAGATAAAAGTGATATCAGATCACAAATTTCCGAGGCAGATGACTAGCTCAGGCTGCTGAAGAATCTCAATGGGCCATCGGCCTGGAGCCCCACTTTCCTTCCATTTGCAACGACTCCTCATTCAAGACAATAGTAAAAGCACTAAAACTGTTTTTCTTATGCTAATGGTGAAACCCAGCACTCAGTTAAAACACACTTCCCAGGAACCTGCTTTTTTTTTTTTTAAACAACACGTATGTGCACAGACACAAAACCCCATTAACTAGTTTCATTTAAACCCAAATCTCAAAAGCAGTTTAATATGTTCCTTTTAGTCACATCTTAAATGAGTTCTTCCCTACCCCACCCCCAGCGTTTTTAAGAAACCAGAGAATAAACAGGGTTATTAGGGATTGTTTTGGTTATGAAAGAACTGGGCAAAAACAAGACACTAAACAAGTAGAGAGTATACTATCATCATCCATTCACAATACATAATATTAAATATAGTTAATGTAGATTGAGAATGCTTTTGTCAGCCTGAAAGTAAAAAAAAAAAGACCAATGTTTTGCTTTTTAAAATCCTTGATATTCCACAGCAAACCCTCAGATTCATTTTAGAGGAAATAATTAGTACTAAATCTGGCATTATATGTTTATTTGAAACCACAAAAGTGTCGAAGGTGTCACTAAAGGGTCCTATTAAACACCAACGTCCATGACCCTTTCCCAAATCTGCTTTTAAACAAGCCTGAGAAAACAATCACAGAGCAGTTTCCCCTCCCGGAGTTCTTCAGAAGTGAGACAGTTTTGCCCACTGAAATTGCTCGGCTTGCTGGTTCTTGGGATAATCACCAATCCTGCTCTCCGAATTTTCTGGAATCTGAGAATACTGTTTCTCTCTTTGGCATTCTTCACGTGTTTCATTTGTCCATGCCTCTGACACTTAGTGAAAGGAAGAAAGGAAGGAACTGCTTCCCTGGGGTTCCTTTTCAAAGTGCCCTGGCCCAGCAGGAAGGGCTGCAGCTGTCCACAGCAAGGTCCACCTGGCCTGACAGCTCCATATGCACCAGGAAACGGCTCTGGCACAGGTAGATCCTCCCACCCCCGAGCCTAAAGAAGTAAGGCTGGTTTGCTCCACCACCTGGAAAGCCAAGCACAAGAAAAGAAGTCCTGCTAAAACTCTTTCCCTGACCAGGCCAGCTGCCCTGCCCACAGAGACACAAGGGTATAGGACTCTGGTTTTGAGCTTTAACAAGCCAGCTGGGTGTGAGGGGGTCACACGGGCTTTCAAAGTGCACACGACAACCTCCTGGTCTCATTTAAAGGGAATTGCTGGCATCTGTGCAGTGAAGTTTTCCCCTGGGGTGACCAAGGGGGCCCCTGATGGAAAAACGGTGTTTATTAGGCAAATATCCAATTTTGTCTGCCTGCCTGCTGAATCTCCTGGTTTGCTAATCCAGCCCCAGGGGCTGCACTGTGTACAGGGCACTTGTGGGAGTACAAAAAGCGTGAAGTATTTGTGTATTTTTCAGTCTGTAGTGCAAACAAGCCAGCTACAGTACACAGGCCCCAAGACCCCTGCAGCCAGGCAGTGAGCCGCTGACCCATAGCCCTGAGGCCCCCTCTCTGATCAGGCAAGTCAAAGGATTCCCTCTCTGCTTGGTGCTCTCCTAAGGGGGAGACGCATCCTAAGAAAGCTAAGGGGACTTGGTTAACTTCTTCTAGGTGGGCTGAGACTGAAGTTCCTTCTAAAGCCTCATGGGGGGAGGAGGGTGTTGTGAGTTTGCGTCAGCCTGGAAGTCCAGGCTCAGGGAATCTGGACCCTGTGCAAATTCCCATCACATTAATTCCCACAGTGGATAAACCAGTCTGGTAATACTGTTCCTCAATGAACCTGACTCTGGCTTAGGAGGGCTTTCTCTCTTGTCCTCATGCTCACCAACTGACTCTGTAATCACACCACTCTGACCTGTCTCTCAATCAAACACTGGACCAAGACAAGGCAGGTTCCCCTGAGGGCTATGTCCTGGGCAAGTGGGCATCTCTGAATCAGGAAACAAACTCATGAAATTGGCATGGTTCTCAAAGCATGAGGGGAAATACAAAACCACCCTAAATCTTACAAAATATAATTAACTTTAAAACTCATTAGACAAGTATAACTTTCCGTATGGCTGGTTTTGAGTAGGATTTGTGTCCCAGAGAGAATCTCCAAAATTCCTGGAACCTTAAGGAGAGAAACAGCAAGTCTAACAAATGGAAAGCAAGAAAGATAAAAAAAGAAACTGGTAGAAGGATAGAGGCCCTGGGGAAGGGGGGAAGTGCATCTTCAGGGCCTAGATTTGACATTCTAGAACTACTGCCCCAAAACAGACCAGAAGCTGAAAGAAGTCTAAAGGGCCTCAAAATGCAAACCAGCCAAACTTGGCCGCCCTGCCCTCCACTCTCCTCCTCTTCCCTAGAGAGAGGATCCTGGTAGCACACAATGAATACCCCCAGACCCAGCAACTACAGAGCTGCTCCCAAGCCCAGGGAGTGCTTTCCCCCAGACACACGGAAGCCAGAGCAAAGAAAACTCCCAGCCTAGGTAAGGAAATGGGCGGGGAGGGGGCTCCAGGGGAGGTGGCTGGAACAAACAGATCGCATCAGAGACTTGTGACAAGCCCGCCTATTCCGCCGCTATCACCCGCTGTATATTTTGGATTTCACAGTTTATTTACTTTACTTTTTGGCACCAAGCCCCCTGAGCATGCCAATACAATATTTGTTTAAACACTATTTTATGCCGCTTGCGAGGGAAACGTTTACTTTCAAATTCTCCAACATCCCCCAGAGCCTCGTCTGCAAACAGCATATGACCGTTTTACAACTGCTCCCTTTATCCGAACCTGTTGGGATTAAACCTTCATACGCCCAGCAAGGGCGGCGGGGCTGGGGGCCCAGGACAGCGCCGCTGCCAAGGAACTGCAAAGCCGCGCACCCTAAGGGTTGCAGGGGCTGAGGTACCAAGAGCGCGCGAAACACCCCCAGAGCACCGGACCTGAGTCAGGGGAGAGATCTACTTTTTCTGGCTGGGATCAATTCTGGAAGCCACACAGCAATTACACAAAAGAGAGGGCAGTGGAAAGAGGAACCCTAAGGGGAACCCAAGGCTGGTGAGCACCTCTGCGGCAGGTCATCCTGGGTGAGCGGCGCGGGCTCCATCCCTAGCTCCCCGCTCAATAGAAGTCGGGTTTCCTAGGAAATGACAGCAATTACTGCCGGGCTGAAAAGGCGCGGAGTTGGGTGGACTTTCAGCTCCTTGGCGAGGCGCGCGCACGCGCGCGGACACACACACACACACACACACACACACACACACACGCTCCCTTCCCCCACCCTGCCTTACACCCGCTCCCCGCCCCCGTCGAGGGAAAACGCTCCCCTCTCTAAACCCTTAATAGGATTGGCGCCCAACTCTCTCCGCGCCTCTCCCCATCCATCACACACAGATCAAGTTGCAGTAGTGGATTTTTCAAATTCCTCAGCAAATATACTTGTTGAGAGATTGTCCCCGGGGTGGGGGTGGGGGGTAGGAGGAAAACGGTGAGTGGGGGGCGGGGACGAAAGTGAAGGGTGTGGGGGCCTCGATCCGTCAAAGGATTACGTGCGGATCCCTTCGGGAAGTCAAGCGAATCTCTGGGCCGAGGGCAGAAGAGGAGGAGGAAAAGAGCCAGAAAGGAGGCTGGAGAGGAGAGTGCCGCCGAGGGGGAGGGGGCGACAGGGCCAAGCGAGGGGGAGCAAGGAGCGAGGAAGAAAGAAAGGCCGGGCTCCGGGACGCGCAGCGCGTAGAAGTGTAGTTAGAAGTTCACAAGTGGCGAGCTCCTCAGTACACAGCACACTCCCGCAGACACGCTCCCACTGCCCACCTATGCGAGCTTCTGGGCATCCCACCTAAGACGCCATCCCCCACCCTCCGCAAAACGGCTCTGGCTTCCGCGTGGTGCGATCCTGCAAAGGCCCCCTTGGCTGTGCACCCCACGAAGAGAGGCGCTTTCTCCCAGGTAGGGACAGAGTTGCCAAGTCGACCCACCGGCCACTAGCTCCTAGTCCCAAGATGCCCCTAAGTCCTCGTCCTGCTGCACCACAGCCAGAAGCAGGGTCAGCCTCATTAGCCTCCAGTCCCCCTAAGCCCAGTGTCATGATCCCGTTCAGTGGTACCAGTACCCGGCCGAGGGACCCTCCGAAGACGGCGCAGCATCCCAGTCGGCCTGGGCTTGGCCGAGATAGGAGGCGCTTCGCAACCACAAGCAAGCAAAAGAAGGCCAATGCAACTTTACCAAGGAGACAAAAGTTTGCCTCTAGCACGCAGGTGGCCTCTCGGGCGCCGGGCTGCAGTTGCAGGCCCCCATCCCAACTTGGCTGGCGCGGCGACCGGCCGCGGGCTGCCGTGTGCTGGGGCTCAGGATGGCCTGGGCGGGGCAAGCCAGGCAGAGGAAGGGACCCAGGCAGCCCGGGGTCAGGCAGAGCCTACCGCTGGCGAGCAAGCAGCTCCGAGAGGCTCCGTCGCGCCGCGCGGCCCGCGCTTCTTCCTCCGGCTCCTCCCGTTTCTCCTTGCCTTCCTCCGCGTCCGCTGTCGCCGCCGCCGCCTCCTTCTCCTCCTCGAAGTCTCATTGATGGGAGTTTGAAAAAAAGTCCGCGGAGCCGTGCTGCCTCGGCTGGCGAGCGCCGGCACTCCTGCAATCCATCAGCGCCGCCGGGACGGCGCAGCGCCCCCGCGCGCTGGGTTTTGGCACACTCCGGCGCCGAGCGCCCGCCTGCGCCTCAAGCTCCCCGCCCTGGGAGACTGCGGGAGGACCCGGACGCCACCCCGAGAGGAGAAAGGGGCGACCGAGGACTCTCCCCCACCCCAGCACCGCGGAAAGAAAACACCCCTACAGGAAAGTTTGCGCAGGAAACGAGACAATGCGCCAGTCTCCAACACTTTTTTACGGCGCCGGAATGGGGGATTGGGGAGTGTCTCTAACTCAAGTCAGATGAGCTCCGGGGCTGACGCGCTGGGAGTGCTCTGTTTTCAATCTCTAAAATGCCCTCACCCTCCCCACTCCCTCTTCCCTCTGCCGGGAGATGCCCGGGTCGTAGTTCCCAGGGCGCCCGCTTGTCCTGGCGGGCGCTGGAGCGGAAGCCTGGGACCTGAGGGAAGGGAGGCGGGAGCTGGGTCCAGGCGGACCCTCTTCCCGCGAGTAACGCGCGCAGGTGCCAGGGGTCCCGGTGCGCCCCCGGTCAAGCCTCGCACTTGTTGCCTTTTGAGCTCACGTTGGTGAGAAGCGGAGCAGCCGTTTAAGTTTGGTGCGTATGTTTTGTAGGGAGGATTTTTGTTTTGGTTTGGTTTTTAGAGACTCCTCTGGAGCTGCTGCAGCCAGATGGAAGTCATCAAAACCCAACAACAACAGAGAGAGGAGGAAGAAAAACCCTCACTGATTTTTCGGGCCAAAGGGTGGATGGAATTGTGTGTGAAAGAACTTGCTTAAGCAGGGTCGAGGAGTCCTGCATCCTCAATCTGTGGATGAGTTGGTGAAGCCCACCACGCCCGCCTGACCCACTAACTACCTCCTGAGGGAACTTTTATATTTCTTCCTAATGATTACGGAACGCTTTACCTTGGGCCGGGTGATATGTTCTATTTGCTTTGTATTATTTAACCTTCATACCCTGTGAGTTAAAATCTCTTCTTCCCTTTTTATAGGTGAGAAGACTGAGGCTTAGGGAAGTTGAGGAACTTGTCCAAAGTCAGAACACTTGAACCAGATCCTTTCTTGAGTTCAATTAAATAAATGTACCCACTAAACACAGTTGTGCACGCCTGTAATCCCAGCAACTGAGGAGGCTGAGGCAGCAGGATGGCAAGTTTGAGGCCAGTAACTTAGTAAGACCACAACTTAGTGGCCAGTAACTTAGTAAGACCACATCTTAAAATAAATACAAATAGCTGGAGGGGTAGTTCAGTGATAGAGTGTCCCTGGGTTCAATCTCCTGTAACAAAAACAAATGTTCATTAATTAGTTAGTTAGTATAAAATGTGCCCTACTGTGGGAACATCTTTCTCTTCAGTCCCTCTTCCTACCTGTAATGCAAAGGATCCAATTCCACGCTCCCCATTTTACCCATGTAATTCCATCCCCCCAAATGCTCTACCACTGAGCTACATCCCCAACCCTTTTTATTTTAAGACAGAGTTCTACTAAGTTGCTGAGGCCAGCCTTGAATTTGAGATCCTCCTGCTTCAGTCTCCCAATTTGCTGGCATTACAGGCTTGAGTCACCATGCCTGCCCCATGTAATACCCTTGTGTTGGTAGCTATTTCTGCTTAACTCTGATCTTCCCCTAAGCCTACCTACTTTTCTTTCTTTTCATAGTGCTAGAGATCAAACTCAAACCCTCACATGCTAAAAACATACTCTACCACTGATCTATGCCCCCAGGCCCTATTTTTCATTTTTTGAACTAAAGGAGAAGTATTATGACCCCATTTCTCATTGCTAATTACCCTCTTTCCTTTCCTTCTCCTGACATTCATTTATATGAGAGGAGCAACAATTTCTTCTTGACCTACAGGGGAAAAAATGCAAAGAAAAATATTAGAACAATTTGATGCTAATTTTGTTTTCCTGAAGTAGGCTTTTCAGATGGGGAAGGGAAAAAAGAAAAACCAAACTGGCAGCATTTTCAAGAGCAAAACTTGCAGAAGCCAAGACATTAAAAGGAGGTGAAGTCTGAAAGGGGCTTTTTCTTTAAATATGATCAGATTCACCATTGCTCCGTGCTATTTGTTTAAATTCCTGTTGAGCTTTCAGAACACAGACTTGGAGGAGACAGAAAAAGTAAACCCTCCCTCCCTCTCTCCTTGGCCATATTTTAATGACCCTGTTCACATCAACCCCATGAAATGGGAATCATTTCTTTTTGCTGGAAAATTAGCAGCGTTGGCTGATTACTTCATTACAAGCATGTCTCTGTTGGTTTCCTTGTGTTGTAAAGTTTGTGAAGAAGTTTAAACAAATCAACATTTGGAGCTATTTCCTTTTTCTGTTTTTCTTCTCAGACCAGCTCAACTCCTGCTGGAATCCAGGCACTCACAAAACCTTTCCTGGCTTATTTTGGCAAAGAGTCTAGGGAGATGAAGATGGAATGTTTTTAGTTTGAGGAGACATCTGTACACACCATGCCTTACTCTTTAGATGGTCAGAAGTTTGTGCCTAAAAAGAGCAAGAGAAGGTTTGGAGTGGAGGCACACTCGTGTGGCAGAGGAAACTTTCGAAGGTGCTGGAATACCAGTTCCTCCTCCCAGATCTGGTACTGAAAAGGACCTGAGCAAGTTCAAGTTCAATCAACAGCTTTGGGTATACAAGAGCTGTACTAGGTGGCTTAACAGTTATCTGTTACTACAGTGCAAATACACCCATAAGGGGTAACAGGGGAACTTCCTAAGGCAATGCTTCTTATGGCCATGAGGATATTTATCATACCTTTTAGGAAGTGCCAGCTTATGCAGGAGTAAGGATACCATCTGGGGTGGCACACTACTACTAAGGGCACAAGCACACAAAGGGAGGATGCCAGGCAGGCCAAAGACCAACAAGCATTTCTGATTTGCAGCCCAAATCGTCAACCCTCTCCCAGACAACCTGGTGGAGTACAGCAATAAAGAGATGCACACAAATCGGGGCACGGTGGCGCATGCCTGTAATCCTAGCACTTTGTGAGGTTGAGACAGGAGAATCGCGAGTTCAAAGCCAGCCTCAGCAATGGCGAGGCACTAAGCAACTCAGTGAGACCCTGTCTCTACATAAAACACAAAATAGGGCTGGAGATGTGGCTCAGAGGTCGAGTACCCCTGAGTTCAATCCCCAGTACCAAAAAAAAAAAAAAAAAGAGAGAGAGAGAGATGCACACAAGAGCCTGTACAAAGTTGGAAGGGTTGAAGAATCTCTCTCCATGAAAGCAATCCATGAAACCCCTCGAAGTCACAGTTGGGAAGATCAAGTGCAGTTGGGCTAATGGAGTCATCCTTGCATCCATGTATTCATTCATTCATTTGTTCATCCTTGTGAGCTCCAACCATGTACTATGCATATTGGAGATTTAAAAAAAGATAAAAAGATTAATTAATCCAGGCACAGTGGTGCACACTTGCAATCCCAACTACTCAGGAGGTAGAGGCAGAAGCACCGCAACTTTGAGGTCAGCCACGGTAACTTAGCAAGATCTTGTCTCAAGATAAAAAAGATCTGAGGATGTAGCTCAGTGGTAGAGCATTTATATACCCTGGGCAAGGCCCTGGACAAAAGGAAAAGAAAAAGAAAGGAAGGGAAGGGGAGAGGAGGGGAGGGGAAAGGAGGGGAAGAGAAATGGATGAAAGGATGCAGTCCTTGCCCTCTCCAGCTCTGGAGTCGATGATACTCCCATCTGCCCCTCTGTCAGTCCAGAGTGATAAAAGCCATGAAGGTAGATTAGAAAAATAAGGGACTGGGGAGGGACACCCTGGGACATTGCTGCAGGGGAGCAGCAATTGTTGCCTCATCCTGGGCAGGGGAGAGGAGGGCAGGGCAGTAGTACAGAGAGGAAACAGCTATCTCTGGATTTAGAGATCCAGTGGATGTGTATCAGTCAAGTCCTTTGCTTCCTGGCTGGACTAGCCCTTGCAAGAATTGGGTTTCTTGGGGCTGGGGTTATGGCTCAGCGGTTGAGCGCTTGCCTCACATACGTGAGGCACTGGGTTCGATCCTCAGCACCACATAAAATAAATAAAGATATTGTGTTCATCTACAACTAAACAAAATATTTAAAAAAAAAAAAAAAAAGAATTGGGTTTCTTAACCTAACTGAAAAAGACAGCATAATCTCATAGCCACTGAGGATTCCTAGAAATAGTAATCCTCACCAAACACATCATAATGAAAGACATCATTTCAAGACAACTTAAAATTATTGAAGATATCTGACATCTAATTAAAATGTGATGAAGCCATGAAGCTATCATAAGCTACGTGGCTAAGCTACACGCTGATTTTTTTGGATTGAACTGGATTAGATTCGTGCTAGGGCTAGAACCCAGGGCCTTGTACTTTCCAGCACTCTTCCACTGAGCCACATCCCTGGTTCCCACACTGATCTTAAAATAGCCACTCCTTAGCCAAGTGCTCTGGCCACTCACAATCCCAAGGACTCAGGAGGCAGAGGCAGGAGGATCGCAAGTTCAAAGCAGGTGTTTTAGTCAGCTATATCACCGCTGTGACTAAAAGACAACCAGCAGATTGTAGAGGAGGAAAGGTTTATTTGAGGGTTCGCAGTTTCAAAGATCTCAATCTATAGACAGCAGACTCCATTCCTGGGGACTCAAGATGAGGCAGAACATCATGGTGGGAGAGTGTGACTGAGGGAAGCAGCTCCATGGTGATCAAGAAAGAGAGACTCCACTCGCCAGATACAAATATATATCCCAAGCCATGTCCCAATTCCCACCTCCTCCAGCCACACCCTACCACTTCAGTTACCACTCAGTTAATCCCTGTCAGGGGATTAATTCACTGGTTGGGTTAAGACTCTTATAACCCAATCATTTCTCCTCTGAACCTTCTTGCATTGTCTAACACATGAGCTTTTGGGGGACACCTCACATCCAAACCATTCTGCCCCTGGCCCCCAAAAGCTCACAACCATCTCACAATGCAAAATACATTTTCTCCATTTCCAAGAGTCCCCATAGTCAACAGTTTCGAGATTGCTCAAAGTTGAAGTCCAAAGTCTTAGCTCTGGGTCTCAAGGCAATTTCACATTGTGAGAGCCTGTAGAATTAAAAGCAATTCACAAAGTATCCCATATACAATGGTACAGAGTAAACATTTCCATTCGCGAAATTAGGAGCATGAAAAGAAAGGATAGGACCAAAACAGCCAGCCTCAGCAACTTCTGGGACCCTGTCTCAAAACAAAAATAAAGAGGGCTGGGGATGTGTCTCCCTAAAAAGTGTCCCTAGGCTTAATCCCCAGTATCCAAAAGGAAAACAAAATAAAATAAAAAGATAGCCACTCCCTGCCCATTATCAGCTACTAAGTTTCATTTTAATCGGTTACCTAGTGGTTGCCTATCAGGCAAGAGGCCTTGGGTTCTATTCCCAGCACCACTGATTGACGATGATGATGATGATGATGATGATGATGATGATGTAATTAAAAATAAAGCAGTCACTTCTGTTAGGAGTTACCCAGAAGCCATGGAGAGGTGGGAGAAGGCCAATTCCTACTGCTCCTACTTCCTGTGGTTCCATCCACTCTATTTATTGTCTCCAGCAAAAGGAAGATAACGTGGACTAGAGGGCTTCATTAAAAGCACATTTAAATCTAAATCTTCCCCAAATGTGTTCAGATCATTTTCCACTCAGCACCTCCTTTATTAGTCCCCATGTGTCAATGTTACAACTTGTCTTTTTAAACATTCGCTGTCACAGGTTTGTCTTATGCCTGTGTTACTTGGTAAGTCTCATTTTGCCAGAAGTCAGTCAGGACATGCAAGTTTCTACTGCCTTTGAATAAATTGAAAAAGGAGAAAAGGCAATTTGTTAATTTTTTTATTTTGTTTTTTTTTATAGAATCACATCACATAAGCAGTAATACATGAAGCTAGGACTACGATGTCTATTTTACTCCACCATCTTTACTGTCCCCAAGCCCCCTCCCCACTTCCTCCCCTTTGACTAAAAGTCCTCCATTCTTCCCATGTCATGTCTTCTCCCTCATTATGGATCAGCATCCATTAATCAGAGAGAACATTTGGCACTTGGTTTTTTGGGATTGGCTTACTTCACTTGGCATGATATTCTCCAACTCCATTCATTTACCTGCAAATGCCATAATTTTATTCTCTTTTATTGCTGAGTAATATTCCATTGTGTATATATACCACAGTTTCTTTATCCATTCATCTACTGAAGGGCATCTAGGTTGCTTCCACAGTTTAGCAATGGTGAATTGTGCTGCTATAAACATTGAAGTGGCTGCATCACTGTAATATGCTGTTCTTAAGTCCTTAGGGTATAGACCTAGGAGAGGGATAGCAGGCTCAAATGGTGGTTCCATTCCAAGTTTTCTAAGGAATCTCCATACTGCTTTCCAGATTGGTTGTACCAATTTGCAGTCCCAGCAGCAATGTATGCACGTGCCTTTCCCCCCACAACCTTGCCAACACTGTTGTTTGTATTCTTGATAATTGCCATTCTGACTGGCATGAGATGAAATCTTAGAGTAGTTTTGATTTGCATTTCTCTAAATGCTAGAGATATTGAACATTTTTCATGTGTCTGTTGATCAATTGTGTATCTTGAGAAAGGACAATTTGGTGACCTTTCTTGACAAGCCTCACAGTAGAGAGCCCTTGTGGGTGCACTGGACTACAAGTCTCCCCCAAATTAAAATAGGCGTCAAAGATTGTCATGTAAATAAACAAGACCAGGGCTGAGGTTGTAACTCAGTGGTAGAGCACTTGCCTAGCATGCATGAGGCACTGGGTTCGATCCTCAGCACTACATAAAAAAATAAATAAATGCAACTAAAAAATAAAAATTTTTAAAAAATACCACTTAGAAGATAAAATGGAAGAGAAGGCTCCAATTGTAAGAGCAAAGAAGGTGAGACTAGGTCTGAGGGCATGTCTCAGTGGTAGGACGAGTGCTCAGCACCTATGAAGTTCTGGGTTCAATCCTCCCCACCAAAATTCTTAATTGAAAATAAAGGTATAAGGGGCTGGGATTGTAGCTCAGCAGTAGGGTGCTTGCCTCGCATGCGTGAGGCCCTGAGTTCGATCCTCGGCACCACATACAAAGCAATGAAATAAAGACATTGTGTCCATCTACAACTAAAAAAAAATATTAAAAAGAAAATAAAGGTATAAAATATCTAGGCTTAAGTGTTCATAGGATTGTCCAAAACACATATAAGAAAAACCATAAGACACTACTGAAACATAAAAGTAGGGCTGAACAACTGGAAAGATAGATATGTGATGTTAGACTATCATAAAGAAGTGCGTTCTCCCTAGGTAAATGGATCAATTATTGCAATCTAAATAAAAAATCCTCTTTTCTGGGAGGCAGGGAGATGAGTTAATAATTATAAAGAGTTCATTTGGATGAAGAAAGATTTAAGTAAGAGTAGCCAGGAAAACCCCCAGAAGAGAAGCAACTTAGGGGAGAGAAGAAGCACATTGGCCCTTAAAACACATTATAATGCTATTGGGTGCAGTGGCCCACGCTTACAAGCATGGGATTACAATCCCAGCGCTATGGGAGGCTGAGACAAGAGAATAGGGAGTTCAAAGCCAGCCTCAGCCAAAGTGAGGCACTAAGCAACTCAGTGAGACTCTGTCTCTACACAAAACACAAAATAGGGCTAGGTGGTAGAGTGCCCCTGCGTTCAATCCTGGGTACCAAAAAAAAAAGACTAATGAAGTAGAATACAAAATTTACAGGTAGAACTAATTATATATGAAAATTTTAATAAAGGTGCATCCTGAATTAATGAATAAAAGATGGAGAATGTTTGTTTTGGAGGGGTTTTGGTTGATTTGATTTTGGCACTAAGAATTGAACCCAGAGGTACTTTACTACTAAACTACATCCCCAGCCTTTTTTTTTTTTTTTTTTGAGACAAGGTCTCACTAAGTTGCTTAGGGCCTCATTAAGTTGCTGGAGCTGGTGCTGAACTTGCCATTCTCATGCCTCAGCCTCCTAAGCCACTGGGATTAAAGGTGTGCACCACTGCACCCATCCTAAGATGTAATTTTTAATAAGTTATACTTGGATAACTAGAAAATCACATGAAAAAGAAAACTTGGATCCATTCACATAACATATTATATCACACTTTATACCAGCAAGAATAAAACTTAGATCTCATTGCACACCTGCATAATTTCAAATGGATTCATTATTTAAATGTAAAAAATTCAGCTGTGCAAACACTAGAAGGAGGAGAAAATGGCATTATGGTCTGGGAATAGGAAATACTTTTCTAGCCAAGACTCAAACTACAGGAATAAAAAGAAAAAAATGATATAAGAGTACATTCTTTAAAAGAAAATTTAACCAGGCACAGTGGCACACCCCTGTAATTCCAGCAACTCAGGAGGTCAAGGCAGGAGGATCACAGTTCAACCCCAAGTGGGCAACTTAGCAAGACCCTCAGAAGCTTAGTGAGACCCTTTCTCAAAATAAAACATAGAAAGGGCTGGGAATGTAGCTCAGTGGTAAAGTACTGGATTCAATCCCCAGCACCAAAAAATAAAACAAACAAACAAACAAATACTTTCCTGGGAAATACTAAATACATGGAAAATGTAAGAAGTCAAATGACAAGCTAGTAAAAACTACATGAAACATTATAAAGAAATGTTATTATCCCTTTGTATAAAAGACTTCTAAAACTACAGGTAAGTCCTTGTAATAAAATGTCAGTTCTCAGAAAAAGATTGCAATCACTCTTATATTTATGAAAAGATGCTTACACTTGCTCATAAAAAGAGAAACACAAATTCAAACTAAACCAGATTCCATTTCTTACCTACCTGGCTGAGCAAACCCAGAGCTTTTCCACGTACTCTGATACAAGGCTGGGGGGACCTGCTCTCTCAGACATAGCTAGTGGGAATGTAAGATGGATCACACCTACGAAGGGAAATCTGGAAAAACAGCAAAATCACATCTACATTTACCCGTTGAGTTTCCCAACTCACTTGCAGGGATGTACTTCAATTATGAAAAGGTGTGTCCAGAAGACAATTAGCACCAGCCCACATCACAATATTAAAACACTAGAAACAAAAACATAATAAAAGAAACTACGCAAGCATCTTCCTGTAAGGACAGATGGAATCAGCTATAGCATATCGTCACATGGAGTATCAAGCAACTCTGAAAGAAATGAGAAAATACCCTTAATTTGTGGTGAGGTACTGGAGATTGAATCCACGGATGCTCAACCACTGAGTTACATATCCACCCCTTTTTATTTTTTATTTTGAGACATGATCTTACTAAGTTGCTGAGGCTGGCCTTGAATTTGTGATCCTCCTGCCTCAATCTCCTGAGTTGGAGGAAATATCTTTACATGCATTGCTAAGTGAAAGAGGCAAGGTGGAGCAAAGTGCATGTAGTATACTACTGTTTCAGTTCCAATGAATTATGCACATGAGCACATGTTTTCCAAACAATAATCCCCCAAACTGAAGGTAAAGTGAAACAAATGAACATAAATATATATCTAGTTAGTAAATACAAACAGATAAAATATTCCATATAACTCTAAAACAATATGAGGACATCTCCCTGAAAGAACATGGCTTTAGGACAAAAAAAACTGGTGTGCCAGGCATAGTGGCCCACACCTGTAATCCCAGTGACTTGGGAGGCTGAGGCAGGAGGATCAAAAGTTCAAAGCCAGCTTCAGCAACTTAGCAAGACCCTGTTTCAAATTTTTTTTTTAAAAAAAGAGGGATGGCTGGGGGTGTTGCTCAGTGGTTAGGCCCCCCTGAGTTCAATCCCCAGTCCAAAAAAGAAAGAAAGAACTGGTGGTAGGAGGGAACCAAAATATTTTCAGTAATTACATTGTGGATAGAGTGTGGTATTGTTGAGATAATGAATATATAGTATGAAATAATGCAAATGAGTCATTATGTCAGTATCATTGAAATCTAGAATTTTTCAGCATGGAAGAAAAGAAACAGTTGTAAAATTTATATAGTTATATAAAATCTATAGTTCTGAATTTGAGTTACAAATTTCATTACAAACTCATGTATATTTTTTCTTATTTTAAAATCATGTTTCTTAGTTGTATTCATTGAAAAATCCTAAAAACAGTATTTGACCCAATATAATGAGCACCCTGAGGCCCTAGAATTTGGCTTCTAAATACCATTTCATTCTATAAAGAACCAGACCTCCTTGGTTCCAGGTTGATTCCAGGTCTTAGGATGAAAACGTTCAATATTCTAGTCTCTGTTTCCCCCAAATTTATATGTTCCAATTCTAACTCTCAATGTGACAGTGTTTGGAGAAGGAGACTTTTGGATGTGATTAGGTATGTTGTCCAGCCTGGCCTGACTTCGAACTTGAATCCTCCTAAGGTATATCAAAGGACTCAGGACCAATTCAAGAGGCGCTGCTGGCCAACTATGGGGCATGTGAGTTTCAATAAGAATAAGAATGACAGTGGATTAAAGCTCAGCAAGCCAAGCACAGAGGTGCATGCCTGTTATCCCAGCTATTAAGGAGACTAAAGTGGAAGGTTCACAAGTTCAATATCAGCCTAGGCAATTTAGTGAGACCCTGTCTCAAAATAAAATTTTTAAAATGCTGAGGATGTAGTACTCAACCTAGCATGTACAAGGCCCTGTGCTAAATCCTCAGTATTTTAAAAAAAAAATCAACTACATTTTGAAATATCACGTGCTATTATTATGAATGTTATGTTTTATGTATCAGTCAAAAAATTAAAGGGGCTGGGAGTGTACCTCAGAGGTAGAGTGTGATTGTTTAGCATGTTCAAGACCCCAAGTTCAATTCCTAGTACCACAGATAATAATAATTTAAGTAAAAATTATATTAAAATGTGTTTATATTCATGTGTGTGTAAAGATACTTGGAAAAAAACCCACCTCCCTGGTTCCCCTGGGCTGTGCTGTCCTTTATAATAGCCACTAGCAGTACA
Source organism: Xerus rutilus (assembly GCA_028644305.1). Taxonomy (NCBI): domain Eukaryota; kingdom Metazoa; phylum Chordata; class Mammalia; order Rodentia; family Sciuridae; genus Xerus; species Xerus rutilus. The sequence goes on from CM053402.1 coordinate 66,967,546, forward strand.
TGGTTACTGAGCACTTCAAACATGGCCAGTCCAACTGAGGACCTGGATTTAAGATTTATTTAATTTTAAATGTAAAGCCTGATGCTCAATTAAGTTATTGAAAAGCTCTTTAAGTGTGTTTGGAACAACTCAGGTATATCAATCTACATTTTCCACTGTCAATTTGGTAAAATCTAAATGCAGTTCAGTATTTCTTTTTGTTCTGTTTTGTTGTGTTTCACTGTGTTACCCAGGCTGGTCCTTGAAATCCTGGGTTCAAATGATCCTCCCACCTCATCCTCCTGAGTAGCTGGGACTACAGGCATAGGGCCACCACACCTAGGGGTCAAGTATTTCTGCTGAAAGTTTAACACCTGAATTGAGTGTAAAATATATGCTAGATGTCAAAGATCGAACACCAAAAACAAAAAAAAAGCAAAACATCTCGTTAATGTTTTTATACTGACTACATATTGGAATGATAATATTTTGAAAATACTGAGTGAAATGAAATATATTATTAAAATTAATCTCACCCATTTTTCATTTTTTAACATAACTAATTATAAACATTTTAGTTGCATTGGGCCTGGCATGAGATTTCTGTTAAATAATGTTGTCCCAGAGGAGGTGCTCGTTATTTTGGCAAATAGAAAACACAGGAGAAAGAATAGCAAGCAATCTGCATAGCCTGTGTAAGACCCCGCGTTAGATCCTCAGTGCCACTGGGGTGGGGGGACGACATAAGCATTCATCCTGTACTATCTTTATCTCAGAGTGACCAAATGGTTGATGTAGATAAGTTCCTCCTTTTAGAGAACCTACTAGCCAGTTGGTGGCATGTGCCTATAATCCTGGCCACTCTGGAAGCTGAAGCAGGAGGACCGCAAGTTCCTGCATGCCGTGGAGGGAACCGAGGGCTGCACATGTGCTAAAAAAGCACTCTGCCACTGAGTCACACCCCCAGCCTGGGGCAATTTTTTGAGTCTTGATCTGTTAGAGATAGACATTGAAATACTCTTGGATTGGCTTCCAAATGATATGGGATCCAGAGAGTGGGAGGCAACAGAGACGAAATAAGATCAAGTGTGAGTTGATAATGGTTAATCCTGCATGATGGGTTCATGGGGTGTATTCCACTTCTCCCTGTGCCTGAAGTGTTGGAAAATTTTAACTGTGATTTTTGTTTGTTTGTTTGTTTTAATTCCCCAAATCAGGGCTGGGGATGTAGCTCAGTGGTAGAATGCTTGCCCACTAGGTGTGAAGCCTGAGTGCCATCCTCAGAGTCACAATAAATAAATAAATAAATAAATAAATAAATAAATAAATAAAAATAAATTCCAAAAAACAAAATAAGGAATGAAAGTAAGTGGTGAGGGACTGAGCTTGTGGCTCAGTGGTAGAATGCTTGCCTCACATGTGTGATGCACTGGATTTGATTCTTAGCACCACACATAAATAAGTAAAATAAAGGTCCATCAACAACCTCCAAAAAAATTATAAAAAAGATAAAGTGGGCCAGATGTGGTGTTGTATGCCTGTAATCCCAGCTAGTGGGGAGGTTGAGGCAGGAGGAAGACCTGTCACTAAATACAATTAAAAGGGTTGGGGGTGTAGCTCAGAGATAGAATCAAGAGGCCCTGCCAAAATTCAATCCCTAGCACTGTCAAAAAGAAAAAAGAAAAGAAACATACAACTGTTGTTCTGTAGTACCACCACAGAATCACCCCTCCTGATTCTGGTGACCTGAACTTCTACATAAGAGTGTCATTTACCTACTTCAAATTCCTCAGATGGCATGCAAGCTCTCTTTTTCAAAACACAGTGACTCTCCTACTGCTCACCTTTGAACATGTGCTACCTCTCCCTGGAAGGCCCTTCACTCTCTTCTACTAGATAGCTCCTATGCATCCTCCAAAACCCTGCTCCATGTTTGTCTCCCCTGGGAGGCTTTCCTTGACTCCCCTGGACGAAATGACTCATCACAGAATTTGTAGCATTTCAGATACTGTGTTGGTGATATCTAGGGGTCTGTGCCCACCACCGCTCTGCTGCACACCTGTTGCTTTCTGAAAGCAAGATCCTGTGAGAACTCAGCTCGGGAACCAGCTTGGAAGACAACTGCTGACCCCTCTGAAGATTCTTCAGACATGCTAAGTGAATAAACAGGACTCCCACCCTCCCTAGCCTCTCAGGCCTGACTGGGTTCACTCCTTCCACTTTTCACTTCCTTTGGCTGCAGTGTTTGATGCATGCCCCCTGTCCCATCTCACCCCACCGTCACCCAGAAGACCTCATGTTCTCCCAGCTTGGCTATGTGGGGACTTTTGCACCATGGTTTGAAATCCAAAGACAGAGAACAATGTCTTTTATAGAATGTTGAAGGTGACGAAAAGAATAAGGAAGAGTCGGAGGCAGTGCTGGTCCAGCACCCCCAAGGGCAGGAGCTTTGTCCCATTCATCTCTGTATCTTCATTTCCTAGATGGACCCATGAGTGGTCCGAGATGAGTGTCCAAGCAGACAAGGGAAGAAAAAACAATCGCCCACTTATCATGCCTCATTATTTTCTAGAATGCTGATGATTGCCACCCTAGGGAACAGTGAACAAATGTGGCTATTGTAGATTGTTTATGCCCCCACAAATTCATATGTTAGCACCTGATCTCCAAAGCCACAGCATTAACAGATGAGGGCTGTAAGAGGTCCCTGCTAGAGTTTAGACAAGTGTGCCCCAAAGGCTCACGTGTTAGAGACTTGATCCTCAGCCTGTGTACTATCGGAAGGTGGTGGAACCTTTAAGAGGTGAGGTCTAGTGGGAGGAGGTTAGATCATTGGGGGTGTGCCCTTGAAGGCACCCCTTCTCTTCCTCTCTCTTTGCTTACCAGCTACAATGAGGTGAGCAGCCTCATTTTGCCTTGTCAAAGGCTCAGACACAATGGGGCCAAGTGACCATACAGTGAATGCCCAAATGTGAACACAAATGTTATGGTCCAGATGTGATGTCCCACAAAAGCTCACGTGTGAGACAATCCAAGAAGGTTCAGAGGAGAAATGATTAGGTTATAAGGTTATAAGTTCTTAACCCAATCAGTGAATTAATCCCCTGATAGGGATTAACTGAGTGGTAGCTGAAGTGGTAGGGTATGGCGGGAATTGGGGCATGACTTTGGGGTATATATTTGTTTCTGGTGAGAGGAGATCTCTTTCTGCTTCTTGATCATCATGTGAGCTGCTTCCCTCTGCCACATTCTCCTGCCATGATGTTCAGCTCACCTCTAGCCCCGAGGAATGGAGTCGGCCTTCTGTGGACTAAGACCTCTGAAACCGTGAGCCCTCAAATAAACCTTTCCTCTCTACAATTGTTCTGGTGGGTCTTTTAGTCACAGTGGTGAAAAGCTGACTAAAACACCAAATAAACCATTTCTCCTTAAAAGTTGACTATTTTGAGCGAGGCGCAGTGGCGCACTGTAGTCCCAGCACTTTGGGAGGCTGAGACAGGAGAATCACAAGTTCAAAGCCAGCCTCAGCAATGACAAGGCACTAAGCAACTCAATGAGACCCTGTCTCTACATAAAACACAAAATAGGGCTGGGGATGTGGCTCAGTGGTTGAGAACCCCTAAGTTAAATCCCTAGTACCAAAAAGAAAAAAAAAAGTTGACTATTTTGGTATTTTTTCACAGCAGTGGAAAGCTAACTCACACAGTCCCCTAGGATATGAGGGCAGACCCCCAGGGAGTAGGATTTGTCCCCTTTTAAGAGATCTGCAGGCTGGGCATGGTGGCTCATGCCTGTTAATCCTAGCAGCTTGGAGGCTGAGGCAGGAGGATCACAAGTTCCAAGCCAGCTTCAACAACTTAGCGAAGCACCTTAGTGAAAACCTGTCTCAAAATAAAAAATAAAAAGTTCTGGAGATGTGACTCCATAGTTAAGCACCCAGGGTTCAATCCCTGGTACCAAAAAATAAAAGAGACCCAAGGGAACTCATTTGCCCTTTCCACCATGCAGGACACATATAAGATACCATCTACGAGGCACAAATCCTCATCAGACACCAAATCTGCTGGTACCTTCATCTTGGACTCTCCAGCCTTCAGAACTATGAAAAATCAATTGGTTGTTTCAAAATTACCCGGTCTAAGGTAATGTGTTAAAGTAACTTGAACCAGTTAAGACAATTGGTAAGAAGAAATTGATCCCAAGGAGGTACACACAGAATAAAGCCAGGTCAATGACATCAGGTCCCCATTCCAGAAGGATTATATCTCAGAGTACCATGAGAAGCTTCAGGAGTGGATGTGGAATTGGACCTCACCTCTCCAGGTGTGAAGCCAAGAGAGGGGTCAGAAAATGGAGTGCACATCTAAGGAAATGCTGGCTATTTCTACAAAGGAGGGAAAGATGGATTCTGAGAAGAAATGAGCAAATTGCTTGCTGGTGAATCCTGGTGCCAGTGGAGGATGGCAGGGAAGTGATGGCTTGGAGCATCTCATAGAGCCCGCCCTTTGGCAGAGGGCAGGAGCATGACAACAGCCTGGCAGATCTATAGCTAGAGATGGTTTGAGTGTTAAGTGATGGGTTTGAGCAAGGAGTGCTATGCTCCAGAGGCAGGAGGGACACCTCACTGTCCTGCTCTCTCTGCAGTTTTTGTTTTTTTTGGTACCAAGGATTGAACTCAGGGGCACTCACCACTGAGTCACATCCCCAGCCCTATTTTGTGTTTTATGTAGAGACAGGGTCTCACTGAGTTGCTTAGTGCCTCGCCATTGCTGAGGCTGGCTTTGAACTCGCGATTCTCCTGTCTCAGCCTCCCTAAGTGCTGGGATTACAGGAGTGCGCCACCGCGCCCGGCTTCTCTGCAGTTTTATTAGTGACTAATACAGGCAGAACAAGGCTGCCAGAGTGTCTGGAGATGACATAAAGCTGGAATCTGATACTTGGGATGCAGAGTCAGTTTGAAAAGGTAAGGACTCATCACCCAGGATGAATGAGAAAAACTGGCAAAATGTAATCTAAAATTCTGAAAATTCTGAGTTTCTCAAAACCCACTCCATAAGGAAAAAAATGAGAGACCATAAGGAAAAAAAATGAGAGATACAGCTAAAGAGATGTGTGTGTGTGTGTGTGTGTGTGTGAGAGAGAGAGAGAGAGAGAGAGAGAGAGAGAAAACGAGAGAGCAGAGGAGAAGGAAGAGGAAGAGGAGGAAAAGAGATGAAGAAAAATGTAAGGGCACTCAACTCAGCCCAGATTCTTAACCATTGTCACAATAGCTAACAGGATGACAGGCATGGTGGTATCTGCCTATAATCCCAGCAACTCAAGAGGCTGAGGCAGGAAGATTGCAAGTTCAAGGCCAGACTCAGTAATTTAGAGAGGCCCTAAGCAACTCAAGCAAGACCCTGTCTCAAAATAAATAATAAAAGTGTTGGGATGTAACTCAGTAGTAAATCAGCCCTGGGTTCAACCCCAATACAAAAAAAACAACCAAAAAATTAATGGACTGTGGCCCAGAGCAGTGTCCCCAAATCCCTGTTGTTATGGGCTGCCTTCCTGGTGTTTGTCATGACTAAAGCTCCACCTGTGCCCTTGGTAACTTCCAGGTCCACTCAGGCCCTCACAAAGGAAACTCTAGATAAGACCAGCATGTTTACTATAAGTAGGAGGCAAGGAAATAAGTGCCCAGCTACTCTGGTTGGTCTGTTTTCCCCCTTAGGTCATATCCCCTGCCACCAAAGAAAGAGGATCCTGACCCCGACATGGTCAACAGCGGGAGGAACTGGAGTCGCTGGCCTGGGAGTCTCGTGGAATGCACGAGCCATCTCTAAGCGTTGGAGATCAGTACTCTATCTGATGTGCATGCGGCAAAAATTTGCTCCCAAAATGTAGGCTGTCTGTTCACCTCATTTCTTTGGCCGAGAAGCAACTTTTTAGTTTAAATCCATCCCATTTATTGATTCTTGCTTTTATTTCTTGCACTTTGAGAGTCTTGTTAAGGAAGTCAGCGCCTAATCCGACGTGATAAAGATTTGGGCCTACTTTCTCCTCAATTAGATGCAGGGCCTCTGGTCTAATTCCTAGGTCTTTGATCCACTTTGAGTTGAGTTTTGTGCCTGGTGAGAGATAGGGGTTTAGTTTCATTTTGCTGCATATGGATTTCCAGTTTTCCCGGCACCATTTGTTGAAGAGGCTGTCTTTTCTCCAATGTATGTTTTTGGCACCTTTGTCTAGTATGAGATAGCTGTATTTATGTGGGTTAGTCTCTGTGCCTTCTATTCTGTACCATTGGTCTACATGTCTATTTTGGTGCCAGTACCATGCCATTTTTGTTACTATAGCTTTGTAGTATAGTTTAAGGTCTGGTATTGTGATGCCTCCTGCTTTACTTTTCTTGGTAAGGATTACTTTGGCTATTCTGGGTCTCTTATTTTTCCAAATGAATTTCATGATTGCCTTTTCTATTTCTAGAAGAAAGGACTTTGGATTTTTAAAATTGGGATTGCATTGAATCTGTATAGCACTTTGGGTAGTATCAGCTGGTCCCTTTCTTCAACATTCTTTTTTTTTTTTTTGGTACTGGGGATTGAACTCAGGGGCACTCAACCACTGAGCCACATCCCCAGCCCTATTTTGTGTTTTATGTAGAGACAGAGTCTCACTGAGTGGCTTAGCACCTCGCCATTGCTGAGGCTGGCTTTGAACTCCTGATTCTCCTGCCTCAGCCTCCCTAAGTGCTGGGATTACAGGCTTGCGCCACTGCGCCAGGCTCTCAGCTGGCCCCTTTCAAAGGGACCAGAGTTCCCACTCATCATAGTCACTCAGCCAGTGTCCTTCCAGCACTCTCCTGGTCTGAGCACCTTCTTGGACCAACTGAATGTACTCTGAGAGCTGCCACACCCCGTGCACACACCAGGTCCTTCGAAAGCCTGTAGGGATCTCTTCTGACCAGAAAGATTTGGCCAAAATCTGGACTCCACTTCTTTGACATTCTCATTTCCAAAATGACCAGGGTAACTGAGGGGTTCACAGTGATTGGAAGAGTTTATAGTGACTTGTCTCCAAGAAGTCAGAGAGCTCTGCTAATGTCTGTGGAGGAAATGTTCCATTTTTTGCACTAAAATCTACCTTCTTTGGATGGAGTCAGCAAATTGCCAGTCCCTACCCTTCTCTCATGTGGTGGAGGCTGAGTGTGACCTCTCACCTTGGCCTTCAGTTTTTAAGCGGCTGTCTAGTCTTTCTGCGTCTGTGCACTCTCAAGTGTGTCTTCTTGCTGGTTCTGGAAAACACAGTGATGCCTACATGACTGGGCGCCCTATCCGAACCCTGCCTTTGAGAGGAGCCCCCACCCACCAGGAGCCCTTTTTGACTAGACTCTTTGTACCTCAACCTGTGGCAGTATTGCTGAGGACCTGTCACCCTATTGGCTCTTGTGATCAAGTTTCCTGAGCTGCTTCCTCATCTGGCACCACCGCATCCCAGTGTCACCTGGTGGGGACTTTCTGGGGTCTTGGGCAAGGTAAAGTATGTTCTCTGTCCTCACCATGCCCAAACTATCAGGCTGGCAAATGCATTCTGTGTAGACATGACAGCCAATTAGCAGAGCAGTCAGGGAAGCGTAGAGCGTGTCACTGGAACCCCAGATATTCATATTGGAGCACCGTGGCACTGAGAAGAGGGCTCCTTTAAATCCCTAGAGTAGCCTGTGGGTGGGATTACTCTATGATTTATCACTCAAACAGGACACAGTGAAGGATGCCAGGATAACAGGCATAAATAAACAAGACCTGTCCCAAAATCCTGGATGGGGAGTCACCCTATAAGTCAGTTGCGAGAACTTTAAGAGGTTCATGCCAGGCACAGTGGTGCATGCCTGTAATCCCAAAGATTCAAGAGAAAAGAGGATCTAAAGTTCAAGTCCGGCTTCAGCAACTTAGGGAAATCCTGTCTCAAAAAATAAAAAGGGCTGGGGATGTAGCTCAGTTGTTGAGTGCCCCTGGATTCAATCCCCAGTACCCAAAATTAAAAAGAAAATAAAAAGAAGAAAAGAGAGATTAATACTTAGATCTAACAACTCTTCCTTTAAGAAGTGCATCTTAAACGTGAAGAATGCTTTATGATGGACATTTGATATCCATCAAAATGTCATTTATAGGGCTAGAGTTGTGACTCAGTCGTAGAGCGCTTGCCTGGCATGTGTGAGGCCTTGAGTTCATTCCTCAGCACTGTATATAAATAAATAAATAAATAAGAGATCCATTGACAATTAAAATTTTTTTAAAAAAGTGTAATTTATAATGTCCACCTAAATGTCCCACAATAGAGGAATAGTTTAGTAGCTACAGTATATCCATCTGCATGATGACATAGTAGGTAGCCATTTCAAAGCTATTTAGAAAGAATTAATTCCAGTGTAGCGAAGATATGTATGATATAATGCTATGTGGGAAAAAAAAGAGTACAAAATTTCATTTCTGTAATAGGATACAACTCTAGTCTCAAAAAGTCAACTTGGGGGGTGTAGCTCAGTGGTAGAGTGTGTGCTTAGCATGCTCAAGATTTTGAGTTTGATCCCAGGAGTTTTAGGGGGACAGGTACCAGATATTGAACTCAGGCGCACTCCACCACTGAGCCACATCCCCAGCCCTATTTTGTATTTTATTTACAGACAGGGTCTCACTGGGTTGCTTAGCACCTCACTTTTGCTGAGGCTGGCTTTGAACTCATGATCCTCCTGCCTCAGCCTCCCCAGCCTGGGATTAAAGGTATGTGCCACCACACCCGACGATCCCCAGGATTAATGAAAAAAAAAAAAAGTTGACCAGTGCATGGAATAAAATATTCCAAGGAAGTTCAGCAACATGGTTGTTTGGGGGGCTAAAATTCTTTTCTTGCACTTTTTCCCCCCTTTTTGTGTTTTCCAAATTTTCTTTAATTTTCATGTACTTCTTTCATGGCAGAGGGTAAAAAAATCATTTGTTGAACTTCATTGAGTACCCTGAAGAAAGGCAGGAAGGCTCACATGGGCAAAGAAAGCCTGGATGGGGACAGAGGGGCCACTGTCCTTAATGAGCTATGCCTGTCCAGGGCTGCTGTAGGGGGCAGCTCGCTGAGGCAGACAGTGAACAAGATGGTGAGGCAGCGTAATGCCCCCTGAAGATGTCTACACCTTCGTCCCGTGAACCTGTGATGAATTTACTCTGATGTAGGGCTGGGGGTGCAATTTGCCTAGCATGGGAGAGGCCCTGGGTTCCATCCTTAGCACCAGAATATCGGTTCATTGGTGTTTGGTCTGCACCTCCTATTCCTGTCCTCATTTCCTTACACACAACTCCTAAAACCATTGAAATCTTCAAAATGAAAAGCGTGCTTTTGTGTGCTCATAAGCTGACTGATGGCTAGCTGTCCCCTGAGTGGCTTCAGAATAGAGGCTGGTCACCCAAAAGCCCAGAGCAAGATTAGAGGATTGAACTTTCAGCTCCACCCCCAACCTCTGAAAGTCAAGTGAATCAACAGAGGCCAGTGACATAATCATCATGCCTACGTCATAAAGTAGCCTCCATAAAACCTCATAAGAGCTGGGTTCAGATGAGCCTCTGGAGAGCTGAACACGTGCAGGTTCTTGGAGGCGTCACACCCAGAGAGGGCACAGAGGCTCCAAGCCCCTTGCCCTATGCATCATTCCAACTGTATTCTTTGCAATGTTTTTATAATAAGCCAATGTGTTTCCCTGAACTGTGAGCCACTCTGGCAAAATAGATAAATAAACTAAATAATCGGTTTTTTCTTTCTTTCTTTTTACACTGCTGGGGATGGAACCTAGAGCCTTGTACACACTAGGCAAAGCACTCACCACTGAACTACACCCCCAACCCTTCTAGCAAATTAATTGGACACGAGGAGCATCCAAAGGAATCCCAGTTGACAGCAGATTAGCAAGAAGTTCCCAGAATTTCCTGGAAGAAGCTCTGGCATCTGAAATGGGGAAAAATTGTAAGGACTGAACTCTCAACCTATGGCATCTGGTGCTGTTTCCAAGTAGCTAGTGTTAGAACAGAATGGGAAGAGAGGGCCCCAGCTGGAGTCCACTGCGGCGTGACTATTTGCTTGGCCCCACCTTTGGTCATGGAAATCTTCATATTTATTTCAGTGGTGTGGACAATGTAGGAAAAACAAACTTTTTCTATAGCTACCTTCCAAGGGAAAAGGCACTTTGCAGGTAAGATTATGTTGAGGACCTTGAGATGGAGAGAGAGCATCCCCGGATCTGAGTGGGTCCTATTTATTCGCATCAGTCCTTTAAAGTGCGAGAGAAGATCCAAGAGTGGATCAAAAAATGCAGTTGGGGTCTCTACAGCCATCACTGGCTTTGAAGATGGAGAAAGGGGTCATGGGTCAAGGAATGCAGCGGCTTCTAGAAGCTAGAGCTGCTCTCTTCTGTAGCCAGCAAAAAAAAGCACCTGAGCCCCATGAAAAAAAGGAACCCAGTTCTGCCCACAACCCGAATCTATAGTTAATCTATAGCTAGGGCTCTGCCCTAGAGCTTCCAAGACACAACTTGACTTGCTTGCTTTTGTCTAGTGAGATCTGTACTGGGTTTCCAATCTACAGAATAATGGGATTACAAATTTCTGTCATTTCCAAGCCACTAAATCTGTGGTCCCTTTTTATGGCAACTGTTGAAAACGAATAGAGACATGGGTGGAACACTGGCTAGGAGTCAGGATCTGGGGTCCAGGCCTGGCTGCTAACTGTGGGTCCTTGGCAAATCCTTGGATCTTGGGGCTCCCTCTTCTACATGGAGCAGGGAGACCTCTTTACCCCTTCCACTTCTGACCCTCTGTTTTGCATGTGTATTTTATTGGTTCTGAAATTTGGAGAGGAAGAGAGTTTTTCCTTGCAACAAACACAGGATCCCTGGCCTTGTTCATTTGATGGGCTGCCTGGGCTGTGGATGGGGGAAGAGCCTGCTTCTCCAGGGATGCGCACTCTGACCGCTAGTGTCTGGCTGGGCATTGTGTGGTTTGCACCTGTGCTCCAAGAGAAGGTCAGCATTTGCTTCCCCGATTTTTGCTCCTAGAGTGCCCTGCAGTTTGTCAGCAGCCCTGGTTATGTCCCTAGGGGTGGATGGGGGTTGAGTATGAGCTTGGGGCAAACAAGTTTCCACAGGGCAAAGTGTTCCTGAAAGATCTGCTGGGGCTTGGTGACACCATCTTGCTGCCCATCCTCTCAGGCCCTTAACTGGGGCACTGAGGCAGATGTTGGGCCTGATATGAGTCAGGAGAGGCAAGGGGGCTCCGTGCAGGCACTTTTGGGGCCTCTCTGGCCAGGAAACTGCGGCTTGCACTGTTCTGCAGCCTCTTTCCTGGAGCTTTGATCCGGCACAGACAGGCCCCGGGGTGCTCCCTGCCTGTTCCTGTCCCTGGGCCCCAGCCAAGGTGGAATGTGGGAGGCCTGCGTGGTTGGGGCTCCCCACCTTGCCTGAGCTGCACACCTTAACTGGGTTGGCCTATGAGAGTGCTCGGGCTCCACAGAGTGACATACTCCCAAAAGCCCAGCCTCGGTTTCCCCATGTGGTCAAATAGAGAGAGTAAATAGTTGTTACCTTAGAGAGTTGGGATGATAAAATCAGAATATTTCTAATGAGCACCTAATATGCCAGTGCCTGGCATATTATAAATAAGTGTTCAACAAATGTCAACTTTTAAAATTATTAATTATGTTGTTAACAAAATCATTAAGTCACTGAGGGGATTTGGACATTTCACTTCTGACTCTGGGCCTCTGTTTCCATGTCTAATGCGTGGACTTGACCCTGGAGCCCTGGGGTCCTCCCTCTCTGAGATTCTGGCTTCCCTCAGCGTCCCCACCTCCTTCCAGTCCAGTGGACATGTGTCAAGTGCCGAATGCTACCCAGGCCAGAGTCCTCATGAGACAGCAGCACCCAAGGGGCTGGCTCTCAATTCACTGCCCACTGCCTCTCTTCATCTGAAGAGAGGCTGGCAGAATGTAAGGCCCTCCTGTGCCTGCCCCTGCCTGTCTTCTCAAGGCACCCTGCAGGCTTGGCCAGGATGGCCGCTGAGGAATGGGGAAGTCTGGGGAGGCGATCATGGCTGTGTTAATATGTTGACTGGTACAGTTTGGAACAGCCTCCACCACAGTCTATGCCTCTACTATGATCTTCTTTAAGGTAGAGTCCCTGTGGGCAAAGTGGCACATTCCTGTAATCCCAGCAACTCAGGAGGCTGAGGCAGGAGGACTGCAATTTTGAGGCCAGTCTGGGCCACTTAGTGAGACCCTGTCTCAAAATGAAGGGGAGGAGGTGCTGGGGATGTAGCTCAATAGAGTGCCCCTGAGGTCAAGCTCCAGTACCACATACACACACTAAGTCCCAAAGCTGCAGTGACCAGTCCGATGCTCCCACCCTTTTCTGTCCCTGCTCTTGGTTTCACATCTAGCCAGACTTGGTGTCCCAAAGAAGCATAATGACTTTCACCATTTAGTTTTCCATGCACTATTCACCTTGCTTTGAATACATCCCTCCCATTCCCCTTCAATATGTCCCCTCTCCTGGAAAAGCTCCCTATCACCCCTGCAACACCCCCTCCTGTACCTCTCTGGGCTTCCCCTGCGGCACCTACCTCTCCCTAGATCACGAGCTCCTGAGATGGAGGCTGCCACCACTTCATTCCTGTTCACAGCCCTTAGCCCAGAGCCTGCCATAAAGAAGGAGTCCATAAATGTTCAAATAAAAGAGAGGCAGAGCTGGAGCTAGCTTTGGCTAGCTCAAGTGTGCTAGCCAAACACTCTTTAGTGTTTGGCTAGCACACTTGAGTCCCTGGTTCCATCCCTGCACTGCAACAGGAACAACAAATAAACAAATTGGTTAATTAATTAATTAAAAGTACCAAAGACAAGAACAACAAACACAGTGAGGATGTGGGAAAGGGGAGTTCTTAGATACTATTGGTGGGAATGTGAATTACTACAGCTATTACGGAAAACAGTATGGAAGTTCCTCAAAAAACTAAAAAGTAGAGCCAGTTGCAGTGGCCCATGCCGGTAATCTCAGTGACTAGGGAGGCTAAGGCAGGAGGATTGCAAGTTTGAGGCCAGCCTCAGCAATTTAGAGATACCCTGTTTCAAAAATAAAATGTTAAAAGGCATGGGGATGTAGCCTAGTGTTAAAGTGCTCCAGGATTCAATCCCTGGTTTAAAAAACCACAAAAACAAGAACAAAAACAAAACTTAAAGTAAAACTACCATATGACCCAGCTCTCCCACTCCTGGGTATGGAGAGGAAAGGAAATCAATATGTCCAAAGAGTTATATCTACTCCTGTGTTTATCGCAGCACTATTCACAATAACAGAGATATGGAATCAACCTAATTGTCCCTTAGTGGATGAATGGATAAAAAAAAATGTGATATATATACACGATGGGATATTAGTCAGCCATAAAAAGGTAAAATTCTGTCATTTGCAACAACATGGAGAACATTGTGTTCAAGTGAAATAAGCCAAGAGCAAAAAGCTAAATACTGCATGATCTCTCATAGGTAGAACCTAAAAGAGTGGATCTCAGAGAAGTAAAAAGAATATTAGTTACCAGAGGCTGAGGATGGAGGGATAATGGGGAAAGTTGGGTTTGCAATATGGATTACTTAGGAAGAATAAGTCCTGGGATTGTATTACACACTCTGGTGATTATAGCTAACAAATGTTTTGTCTATTTCAAGACAGCTATGAGAGGATTTTGAATGTATCACCCCAAAGAAATGATAAATGTTTGAGGTGATGGCTATGTTAGTTTCCCTGACTTGATCATTACACACATGCCTTCTGACCTAGCAATTGTACCTCTAGAGACCTATCATGCAGATAAGTGTACGTTGGCTCTTTTGTGGCATTCCTATTAATAGTGAAAATGGAAACAATCTATATGCTCGTCAGCTGAAGAATAAATACATCATGTTACAGCCACACAGTGGCCTCTTGGGAAGCTTTTAAAACAAATGTAGTGAGTCTCCATGCTGATGTGGAAACACTTCCAAGTAGACTAGGAAAATTTCAAGCAGCAGGTATCACAGCAAGTAAGGTCAGTTGGCCTTGGCGGCTGCGAGGTGAGACCTCCCGATGCCTCCACTGGGACTGGGGGGTGCAGACACCATGGGGTACCGAATGTGCCAGTTCTTGAAAAGAAATGCAAGCACCTAGTCTGGTCCTTACAGATGGTGATCGCATATCAAGACTGCACAGCACTGGGAAGGAGCATGAGACCCAGCAACCCAAAGCCCAGGGCATCACCTCTCCACCGCTGTTATAGGTATTGTGGCCCTAAAACTTAAATACTGAAATCCTAATTCTCACTATCTCAGAATGTGGCCTTATTTGGAAATAGGATTGTTGTAGATGTAATTCAAGTTAAGATGAGGTCATGCCTGTGGGCCTTAATCCAAAATGGCTGCTGTCCTTATGCAAAGGGGAAATCTGGACACAGGGACGTGCACACTGGGCGAACGCCATTTGAAGATGAAAAGATAGGTGACTCTTCTACAAGCCAGAGAAGACTAAAAATTGTCAACAGCTCCCCTGAAGCTGCAGGAGAGGCGTGGGATGGATTCTCCCTTGCAGTCTTCAGAAGGAACCACCCTTTGGACACCTTGATCTTGAATGTCCTGCCTCTAGAACAGCAAAGCAGCCCATTTCTATTATTTAAGCCATCCAGGTGGTGCAATTTTGTTATGGCAGCCTTAGTGAACGAATATAGCCTCCTTTCTGGTGTTTTCTAGATTTGCCAAAGTAAGTGTGTACACTTCATCTTTGTCTCAGGGTCAGGAACCCAGAGTAGGCGGGCAGGGGAGAGGCTGGTTCAGTGGAGCAGGAGGAAGCCCAGAGGAAGACCACTGAAAAGACCGAGGGAACACGGGAGACCCAGGCAGATTGAAGTCCCCTTTGAAAAGACCCAGGGAAAGTGGGATGTGGGGCAGATTGAAGTCCCCACCCTCTGAGTGAGAATCGGGGATGTGTGTACAAGTAAAGGACATCGGGGTGGAAAGTTGGCTGAAGATGTTAAGGCAATTGCCCATTCAACTGCCTCCTCCCGGCTGACTGACGGAGAAAGGGCTGGGCATTCACAACCATTGAGGCAGATCAGGGCGTGGTGGTTCCCACGTTTGTAGAGCAGGGCTTTACAGGGCTCCCTGCAGAGAAACCAGTCCCTGCTGCTGAAGATAGCCTGCAGCCCACATGCCAGCCCCAGACAGGGTTCCCAAGAGCATTCCTGATTAATAAGACAGAGACTATTGGCGAAAATGGAGAAAATAATTTATAGTACAGTCGTGGGAAAATGAAAAAGCTGATTATTGTTAAAAAATGTAATGTTACTTTTTAGAAGCCAAATGTCCCTCAAGGGGGGAATGATTAAACACACAATAGTTCCTCCCTCGGACTTGGCCACGGTCCTAGCTCCTACGATCCTACCTCCTGAACCCAGACCCGTCTGGGTGTGCCACATGTCTGTCCTGGATGGGTTCAGAGGGTCAGGACTTGGGGATGAGTTGAGCTGGGAGTTCCAGACATGGAAGCTCCCTTTAGCTGTGCCAAACCTAAGTCTCTGTAGTGCAGGTCTCAGTTTCCCTCCCCTGAAATGGGCGCATCCCTGAAAAAGATGGGGCGCATCTGCTAAGTGTCCCTGTCACTAACTGTGGGAGCAGCAGATTGGGAGGAGCCTCTGGGTCTTCCTCTGAGACCCTAGAGCTCCAGCCTGGGAAAGCGAGACAGGGTGTGTGGCAGGAGGGAGGGTTGGAGGGGCGATGTGGGGGGTGAAGGCAGGCTTGGGGCTGAATGGGCAGGAACTGAGCTCAAACAGCCTGTGGGTGCTGGAGACTGGGAAGGATTCCTGGTGGTTTGGGTGTAACTTGAAATTCTGCCATTTTCCTTTCTTATCTCATCATCAGAAGGAAATCAGACAAGAACATGAGCTCATTCTAACAGAAGCCATTTTTGCCTTCTGGTTCCTATCAATTAAATTCTCTCTCTTCTGTTGATCATCTTTAGAGACTCCCTGAAAGGCCTTTCTGGACCGGAAGGCACAGAGCTAATTAGGCTGCAAGTGCTTGTTGAGGGCTGTCTCCATGAGGCCATGGAACAACTTCACAGTCTCTGGCACCACTGAACTTGGACTTAGAGCTCAGTTCTACCATCAACCAGGGATGTTGCTGTCAGCAGGGCACCTAACCAACCTGAGCTGTAACTTCCTGTCTATAAAACAAGGATGAAGCAGTCCAAACCCACACCTGCGGGACATCTCTGCCTGGGGTTGTATCCTCCTGTCAGACTCAACCAGAACAGAAATGGCTTGACACCCCCGCCCCCAACTTGGCCCCTGCTGCTCCTGCTTCTACCATAAATTCTCCTCCTTCATAAATGGCCCCACTATCAGCCAAGCCCACACCTGAAGCCCTTCTATAGCATGTGTTGATGGACCCCCAGGGCCCACGTGTTGAAGGTTGGCTCTCCAGGGCACCGCTTTTGAGAGGGGGTGAAAACTTTGAGAAGTAGAGCCCAGTGGGAGGCCCTTAGGTCACCAAGGATGTGCCCAGGAAGGGGATTGTGGGACCCCAATTCCTTTCTCTTCTCTTTTGCTTCCTGGACATGAGGTGAGTGATTGGTCCACCACACACTCCCGCCATGATGTGCCGCCTCACCACAGGCCCAAAGCAACAGGGCCAAGCAATCATGAACCAAAAGAAACTTTTTCTCTTTGTAAGTAGATTAGCACTTAGTATTTAGTAGATTAGTATTTGTTATAGTAACAGAAAGCTGTTCAACAAACAGTGTCACTCCCTCTGGGAAGCTCTCTAGGACAGGAACCCATCCACCAGTGGGTTAGATTGCCCCTCCAATAGACTTCCCTGCCAAGGTCTGTCTTTCCAGCACTTCCAACACCACATAGTAATAAGCTGTTGCTGTCTTTTACTCCAGTTTGAGACCTTTTTTGTGTGTGTGATATCAGAGATTAAACTCAGGGGTACTCGACCACTGAGCCACATCCCCAGCCCTATTTTGTGTTTTATGTAGAGACAGGGTCTCACTGAGTTGCTTAGTGCCTCACTGTTGCTGAGGCTGGCATTGAACTTTGCGATCCTCCTGTCTCAGTCTCCTAAAGTGTTGGGATTGCAGGCGTGTGCCACTGCGCCTGGCTAAGGGTGAGACCTTTGAAAGCAGAAGCAATACGTTAACTGGAATCTCCAGGGCTTAGTGTGGGACCTCCTTTGGGTAATTTGGGAGTCTCAATCTCTGTTATCTCCATCAGTCTTGTGTTCTCCCACTTCCAAATAAATAGATAATTCAACAGAACAATGTGTTTGTTTCAAGCCAAGTACCCTAGCCACATGCCCTCCACCACTACCAGATTGCAGTTCCAGAATCTTTCAATCTAGACACCGGTGCTATCACTGACGGTACCATGTGCAACAGGAGCTCAGTCAGGAGAGATGAGTGAACTCAGAAGTTATCCTAGCAGCCGGAGGTGTAGCTCGGTGACAGCATGTGCTTAGTTAGCATGCACGAGGCTTGGGGTTCCATCCCCAGCACCACATTAACACATTATGCAACAAAAAACAAGAATTTCCTACTCTCCTTCCTCTCCCTCATATACCTCATCCTCCTGATCCTGAGTCCTGCAGCCTCTTTCTGAGAGGCCCTAGAATTGGCTCTCCTCTTTGCACCCCCTGCCTGTGCTGGCTTAGGCCCTGGCATTAGTGCAAGCCCCAGGTGCTCCACACTCCTGCTTTCCTACTGTGGCATGGGAAGTGTCCTCTCAAAGGACCAGAGTCCTCCCAGGCACTCCCCCTGTTTGTAACCCTTTCTCTCTGCCCTTCTTCTAGCCAAGCTCAGCTCAGGAGGCAAGGGTTCCTGAGGCTCTGCCCACCTGTCTTCTTGACCTAGGACCTAGGACCAAGGGCCCTTCTTCTATGCAGACCTCTGCTACATCAGGTGTTTGACATAACCCTATGGTAACCACAGTTCCGTGTCTTCCTCCAATATAGGAACAGGGACTAGAGATGTAGTTCAGACGTAGAGCTCATGTTTGGCAAACTTGAGGTCCTAAGTTCCATCCCCGCCACTGAAAGAAGAAAGAAGAAAGAAGGAAGGAAGGAAGGAAGCAAGGAAGCAAGGAAGGAAGGAAAGGAACAAAGCCCAGCTTCTTACACCTTCAGGACAAGTTTGTTTCCTGTTTCCTCTCTTTTCCCAGGACTCTCCACTCACAGGCCCACTCAGTGGACCTGCTGTGTGATTTCAGCTCTGTGGAAAGCATGCTCATGAGTCACACTGGAGGGCACTATCTGGTCCTCCTGGGGCAGGTGCATCCTGGGCCTGTTGCAGCATCCAGCTCAAAGTCCCTGCTATCACTTGTGAGCAGGCTGACTCAGAAAGCCCACATGCTCACCTTTGTCTTCTTCCTCTGCTCCTGTTCACCTGAGAGCAGCCCCTCCAGGGATGGCTTCTCCTCCCCTGGAGGGAGCCAGAGCTGGACAGGGGACAGGACCTCAAGGGGCATGCAGGCATGCAGCAGCCTAGAGTCCCAGCTACTCTGGAGGCTGAGGCAGGAGGATCTCTTGAGCCCAGGTATTTGGGGCCAGACTCCATCTTTTTAAAGAAGGAGGAGGAGGAGGAGGAGGAGGGGAGGAGGGAAGCACCTAGAATACAACTTTCTCCCAGGGAAGCTTCCTCCAGCCCTTCTCTTTATACCATAAATGCTTTCCATCCTTCTGTTGACAATCTATCCAACGTCTGATCTTGCTCTCAGAACACAGCTCCTAAGTGACACCAGCTGCCCACCTCCTTTCCTGTCTCTGCTCCTGGGTGTGAGGCTGGTAGGGGGAAGGGGGCTCACCTCTGGGCCTTCACACTCTCTGTAATGCCCAGACTCGAGACCACCAGAGACCACCAGGAGTCCGATTCCGATGTAATCACAAAAGGGTCTTTAATTCAAACTCGAGTAGGGTCCGCCAACCCACACCGACGCAGCGGGTTAGGAAGCACGGCCCCGAGTCTGGGGGAGCAGGGATTTTTATGGGTTACAATCGCAAGCAGGGGAGTACATGCCTTGGC
>CM053402.1:66987138-67112796 GCA_028644305.1 Xerus rutilus
ATATATATATATATTTCTTTCTTGTTTCTTTTTCTTTTTTAAAGGCAAGGCTGACCTTAGAGGCTGGAGAATCAGTGAGATTGAGAATCAGTGAGACTGATTCCAATGCAGACAGCGCCAGGATTGAAGGAGGGCTTCCTAGAGGAGGTGACTCATGAGCAGAGTTTTGAAGCATGAATAGGAGTTTGCCAGGGAACCAGATGAGGGAAGTTATTCCAACTGCTCTCCCCAGTTTTCTTCAGCACACACAAGCTGGCAAATTCATGTAGGCCTTTAAGAGACGCACCCCCCAACCTCAGACAAGGGCCTTCCCTGCCTTTTTGAGTCATCTGTGGGGAGGGACAGGTTTCTAGCTCCCTTGGGCTCCTCTGGGCTTTATAAACCAGGCAATGAATCCCATTCTCCATCCCATTGCAAGCGTTTGAGATTTGGCAGAGTGCTTATAGATTGCTTTTGTCAAACCGTGTCAATTCTCCTGGGGGCAGGAGATTTATTTAGTCTTAGCCTTTGCCGAGTTGGCTCTTATTTGCCGTTACCTGCAAAAATATATTTCTTGGGCCCAGTTCCCAGAGGAGTGATGTTAGGTCATTACTCCGTGAGTTGTTGGGCTATAAAGGAGCCATTCCTCACTCACCCTAGACTTGCAGCAGCCGCTCTGCGCCCGGGTCATTCCAGGCACCCTTGTTATGACCATCCGTTGCGGCGTGAGCAGATGACGGTTCTGCATGCACAGCAAGTGGACGCTTGGGGGTTATTTGTGGGTGCACATTAGCCACTTCTCTACCTCTATTTTTTTAGAGCTGCAACAGATCTAGCCACTGCAGAGGAGAGGAGAAGGGGATTGGCATTCAGAGTTGATCAGAAACTTTTTTTTTTGTTACGAGGGGATTGAATTCAGGGGCACTCGACCACTGAGCCACATCCCCAGCCCTATTTTGTGTTTTATGTAGAGACAGAGTCTCACTGAGTTGCTTAGTGCCTCACCGTTGCTGAGGCTGGCTTTGAACTCGTGATTCTCCTGTCTCAGCCTCCCTAAGTGCTGGGATTACAGACATGCGCCACCCCACCCAACAGAGTTGATCACAGACTTTGAGTGTCTCTGCTGATGACTGCAGCAGGGAGCCCGGAGCCCTGGTGCCTCCATTCTTGACTCTTCTGATAATTCCAGGGTCTGCAGGCCACCAGGACCTGCCGACATGGCAGCCAACATTGCATCTCTCCCCATGTGCTTTGAGCAACTAGTCCACAGGGAAGTTGTCACACTGGGGCACAAAGCAGGTCAGTAATGTGGGTTACTCCTACTGTCACCATCCCTCACCCTCCCTCAGCAGCCCCGCCCCCTCAACAACCCCTTTACCTTCCCCTTCATCAAAGCTGTCCTGGACAGGATCCCATGGGCCTTGCGATGGTGGGGAGGTATCTAAGCAACTAATTGCCCTAAGATGCTAATGGTGGAAAAATCAAGTCTGCACCACCCCCTCGCTGCCCGCTGGAAGCTTCCATCTTCAGGAGAGCA
This sequence comes from Xerus rutilus, assembly GCA_028644305.1. Classification (NCBI taxonomy): domain Eukaryota; kingdom Metazoa; phylum Chordata; class Mammalia; order Rodentia; family Sciuridae; genus Xerus; species Xerus rutilus. The sequence goes on from CM053402.1 coordinate 66,988,655, forward strand.
CAGGTCTTTGTAGTTAAACCACTGGTTCTGGATCACAGCGATTTTGTTTCCCCCACCCTAATCTCTACATCCAAGCAATTTGGCAATGTCTGGAAATATTTTTGGATGTCATAACCAAAGAGAAGGGACATTATTGGCATCTAGTGGGCAACTCACAAAGAAAACACCGTGAACTATGCTGGATGACCTCCACAATGAGGAGTTACCTGCCCTCGAGGCCAGCAGTGCTGAAGTTGGAAAACCTTGAGCTAATAAGAACTAGATTCCAATCTGGTGTAAAAGCCACCTTCTGGGATGAGCTGAGCCAGGGAGGAGAAAGAGATGGAAGGCAGCAAGGGAAATGGGAACCTCTGGGTCCCGCCATTCCATCCTCAGTCTGCAGGATGACCAGGGGTTCCTGTGGGAATGGTGCTACCCAACAGAAGTTTCGGAGTGGAAGTCAGATCTGGGCTGTGCAACTCAACAGCCACTTGCCCTCTGTGGCTGTTAAATACCACCGAGGATTTAATTTTAACTTCTACTTAATTTCAGCTAACATAATTGAAATTTAAATAGCCAAAGGGTAGTTAGTGGTTCCTGTAAGGTAAGTGCAAGTATAGAGCCCTCAAAACTGCCTCTCTTGCCAGGTGCGTGGCTCAGGCCTATGATGCTAGCCACTCCAGAAGCTGAGGCAGGGGGACTGGGAACTTCAAGGCAACTTAGTGAGACTGTCTCAAAATAAAAAATAAAAAGAGCTGAGGATATATCAGCTTAGTGGTAAAGCACTCCTGGGGTTGATCTCCAGTACAAAACCCAAAACCTAGCTGGGCACGGTGGCTCACGCTTATAATCCCAGCACTTTGGGAGGCTGAGACAGGAGAATCACGAGTTCAAAGCCAGCCTCAGCAACGGCGAGGTGCTTGCTAAGCAACTCAGTGAGACCCTGTCTCTACATAAAACACAAAATAGGGCTGGGGATGTGTCTCAGGGGTCAGCGCCCCTGAGTTCAATCCCTAGTGCCAAAAAAAAAAACCCAAAACACAAAAACCCAAAACCTAACAAACAAACAAAATTCACCACCACCACCTCCATCCTCAGTGAGGGGCTCCAGTTGAAATCCAGAGGTCAAGGACACCTGCCCTGTCCTGTGTCTGTGTAGACAGCCCAGACACATTGCCCAAAGCAGTGAAGCCCACACAGATCTGAAGGCCAGCAGCTCTGTCTGCAGAGCTTGAACCCAATTCTGTCCCCAGAGGCCCAGGGAGACTTGAGGGGCCTTTTAATTTCCTGGGCCATTCACAGAAGTAGGCTGACTAATGGACCTGGGGAAAGATTGCCTCTGGCTAGTTGCAGAAACATACAAGAGCCCCAGGCTGGCTGCTGCTCCACCCCTCTGTCGCTCCTGCGTGAGAGAGGCAGAATTGCCTCAGCCCACACGCACTGTTTGGCTGAGCCAAAAGTTGCTGCCTGCCCCCTCTTTGTGGCACTGTGTGGAGATAGAACCCAGTGGCTAGGCAAGTGCTCTGGGCCACACCTCCAGGCCTCCTTGTCATGGCTTTATGTCTGGAGCTTTGGAGCTCCTTCCTACTAGTTATTCATAAAATATAGAAGAGGTTATTGGGAACTATAGCCCCTCACCCTGTATGCCAGCACACCATGTCTTCTGTCCATCTAATAGTATCTTGGTTAAAATAGCCATTTTTATGTACCAGATAAATTTTAGTGAATATATGCAGATTTTTGCACAGTGTTAAATAAAAAAAAGTTATTCCATGGTACTTGTTAAAGCACAATAAGATAGATTTTACTCAGAACCATTGCAATGGAGACCAGCCGTGGGGTGGAGAGAAGGGGTGCAGCTCCCAACACTGCATGGGCAAGTAGGGGGTCAGCAGCCAGGGAGCAGTGTGGAGTGGCTAGATGGAAATGACTAAGGAGAAACTTTAGGGATGGGGAGGGAGGGATGCTGGCTAAACTAATTGAGCAGGGTTCTTGTTGAAGGCAGGCCACGTCACCTGGGGGTTGGTGAGGGATATGGAGGGTGATCAGCTATTAAGGTTGGGAGGTTCTTGCTAAAATGACTTTAGTAGTGTTCTTGCGAAATTTGGATTTGCAAGGAAGGGCACAGATGGGCCTAGGAGAAGGTTCAGGAACCTGGCTAAGTTTTGTCAAGCAAAGAATCTTTTTCAGTCGCTAACTCCTCTACAGCCTTACATCTTTCCTCATTAAATATCACCTTCTCTAAGTGGTCGGCTGTGACCGCCCACTCCGCATGCCTGAGACCCCAGGGGCTTCTGCTGCCCGCAGCGCTTCTTCAGCTTTTAGTTCCTCTCAAATGTACGTACTTCCCCTGTTGGTTGCTTCTGTCTGTCTGGCCCCACCAGCATCGGAGTCTCCAGAGGCTGAGGGTTGGTTTGCTTTGTCCCCTTCCGCAGCCCAAGTGTCTAACAGTCCTATCTACCAGGTGAATGGCCATGGCAGGTGCTGAGTGGGCTCATGCTACTTCACAGTTTTTGTCACATCAGGAGGAGCGGCTGGGCTTGCTGACCTGCCTGGAATGGCTCAGCTGGTGTGCAGTAGGGGAGGCAGGCTACCCCCGTGCTGGTCCTGTCCTCATTCCACCTCCAGGTCTTCTGCAGGGCCCTTTATAGCCATGGTGCACACTGCAGGCTTAGGCAGAGTCCTTGTCTATGCACTTGAGATGCTGCAAGCCTCTAGGCAAGGCAGGGCTCCTTTCCTTTCCGTAGCAGAGACTCAAGGGAAGGACCCTTACAACTAAACTGCCAGAAGCCCTGTGCCCAGTGCAGCTTCACCTGGACGATCAAAAAGCAGAATAGAAATCAGTGGGAAAAGAAAGTTCCCATTATGGAACTTGGACTCTCTCACTAGCTTCCCAAGAAAGCCCCATTTGGCTGTGCATATAGCTCAAAGGTGGAGAACTTGCCTATCATGTTTGAGACCCTTGGTTCCTTCCCTGTTGTGTTGGAGGGCAGGTGGGAGTAGGGAGGAAAAAATGGTCTTTTTCCAATGGTGAATCCAACTTCATTGTTAAGCACTAACTCAGAGAACATTTCCAGAGCAGAAAATTCTAAAATGTTCCTTAATAACTCATTATTAAGCACTAACTCAGAGGGCATTTCCAGAGCAGAGAATTCTAGAATGTTCCTTGGTGATTCAATCTGGAGTCATTCTCAGGAAAGATATTTAATTCTTATCCATCTGCAAAAAAGGAGAGAGACAGCGAGAGTCCAGGACGCATGAATAGAAGAAGAAAAATGCGTCTTATTTGTTCAGATGTTTCCAAATGCGTTCTACATGTTCCATTTGCCATGCTGCATAACAAATTTAACAGAAAAAAAATAAAAATAAAAAACTTAACAGTTTGAAAGAACCGTTTTAAAATCATGCTTGTGAATCCTTTTGGTCAGGAGTCCAGCCAGCCTGACAGGAGATGACTGTCTTTGATTCGTGTGCTCTGGACCTCAGGTGGGAAGACACCACAGCCGGCTGGGGCTCACGAAGGAACTGCTGACCAGAGTGTAGGCAGTGACAACCGGCTGTCTTTACCACATGGTCTCTTTGGTGCTCAGACCTGAAGTGCCACAGTGAAGCACAATGTAACCCTTAGCATTTGTGTTGTGTCCCTTCAATGCCGCGTAAGGGATCTTTTTCCTCCCAGGCTGCAGCACGTCGTTTCCTCGCTGTGGGCTCCTGCTCTCCTCCCTGTGCCCTCAAGGATGGAGGAAGCCTGCAGTTTCTGCTCGACCACACAGTGTGCTCAGGAGACTTGAACTTTGAAGGCAGATGGCTGGCACTCTGATTGTGGTTCAGCTACTGAGCGGTGGGATGTCCCTGGGCTTCCATGGACCCTTGTTTTCCTCAATTACAAAAAGGGGTTCACAATGAACTTTCAAGGGGTTGCTGCTGCAAACTGAATAACCTATCTATCCAGGGCCCAGTACCATTTCTGGAACACCGGAGATGCCCAATACATGCTGGATGATTTCCCCTTATACAGAAAGAGGGCCACGTGGTGCAAAGTTCAAAATACTTGAGGAAATGCAACACTGATATTCCATTGTTCCTCTGCAGTGGAATCCAGTCCCCGCTCATGTGGTCGCTGCCCGAACACAGCCGTGGGACAACTCTATTTCTAATTCTACTCTGCCCCCTCGTGGTAGATGGTTGAAGTGCACTTGCGGAGATAGGATCCAACTTCAAGGTCCTGCCCCAGTCATTTAAAGTGTGGGGCCAGAGCCGGGCGCGGTGGCTCAAGCCTGTAAACCCAGCACTTAGGGAGGCTGAGACAGGAGAATCGTGAGTTCAAAGCCAGCCTCAGCAACGGCGAGGCGCTAAGCAATTCAGTGAGACCCTGTCTCTACATAAAACACAAAATAGGCCTGGGGATGTGGCTCAGTGGTTGAGTACTCCTGGGTTCAATCTCCAGTACCAAAAAAATAAAATAAAGTATGCTGCCAGAGCGCCACCCTTATGTCCCTACCTCTCACCATCAACTTAATTATTTCAAGAGCTCCCTCAAGGACTTTCCTTTCTCCCCAGCACTCTAGAAAGAACCCCAGCAGAACAGACACAGCTGTGAGTCTGTGCAATGGGAAGATGAGCGTACCCCCCAGTGGGCCTGTTGTCCAAAGCTCAAGAAGAGAAAAGAGAAAGGAAGGCGCCAGGTGGATGTGAAGGAGTGAGAAACCCAGGCTATCTGGGGGTGACAGATTGCCAATAGGGGCTTCTCGTTCTTTGGGGCTATCATCCTTGGAGGCTTGGAGGCCGGGTTTGGGGACCACCTTATTTACTGTCACACCCATTCAAAGAGCTGTCGTCTCTGTAGGCCCCAGAACAGGAGAAATGGAAACTCTCTCCTCTTTAACAGAAGCACAGGACTCTAGGAAGCCAGCAGTGGAATATCCATCTGGTGCATTTGGGGTTATTTGGGGCACTGTCAGCAGGGGAGTCTGGGGCATCCTGTTGTACCCTGTAAGCAGCATCGGGACCTTTTCCAGCCAGTCTCTGCCATCTAACTCTTAGGGCTGGTCAGTTTGGGTAGCAGGTGGCAGCAAGAACAATCTGGGGACAGCTGTGCTAACTACCATGGTAGCACAGTAGCACCTTGCCTTCCCTGGAATATGGGTTCCTGTGCCATGAGTCAGACTTCTGGCTGGAAGTTTGCCCCAGAACTGGAAGGGGTGACACCCTGGGAAATAATCTACAAACCCAACACCCCAAGTAGCCCATGAAGAAGGGCTGATGTGGCTACTATGGCTCTGAACCCCCAGAATGACCTATTAAGGAAATTATCCCCATGACAAGGACAGCATTGCCAGATGCTGCCACTGCTTAAGATAGGGTCTTCTGCTGGGCGTGGTGGTGCATCCCTGAAATCCCAGCAGCTCGGGAGGCTGACGCAGGAGAATCTAGTATTCAAAGCCAACCTCAGAAACTTAGTAAGACCCTGCCTCAAAATAAAAACTAAAAAGGGCTGGAGATGAGGCTCAGTGATCAAGCACCCCTGGGTTCAATCCCTGGTACAAAAAAAAAATAGAGTCTCCTCAAAACTTATTTTGAAAATTTTCAGGGCGAGGGGTATACAGCTCAGTGGTTGAGTGCTTGCGTAGCATGCATGAGATCCTGGATTCCATTCCCAGCACAACACACACACAAATTATTTTAAATGCACACTAAACTTGAAACCATGGTCTCACGCACACTCGTGCACTCATTGTTAAACCCTCCAGTTCTTGAGCTCTGGCCGTCTCTGGTTTCTTTCTGTCTCTCTGTAGGTTTGGCATGGGCCTCAATGGGCTGCAGACACACGCGCACTCCCATGCTGTGTGCAGAACAGCTTGCAATTTGAAGACATGGTGACACTTCAGCAGCACTCACTCTCCTGAGAACAAGGATATTGTCCTAGTAACCATAATGCCATTGTCATACATAGAGAATTTAACAACGCTGAATCATAGGTAATATCTAACCTACATTAAAATTTTAGCCAGGCACGGTGGCACACGCCTGTAATCCCAGCACTTAGGGAGGCTGAGACAGGAGAATCGCGAGTTCAAAGCCAGCTTCAGCAACGGCGAGACGCTAAGCAACTCAGTGAGACCCTGTCTCTACATAAAACACAAAATAGGGCTGGGGATGTGGCTCAGTGGTCGAGTGCCCCTGAGTACCAAAAATATATTTATAATCGTTTCCCAAATAGTTTAATTTCTTTTCTTTCTTTTTTGGAGATGGTGTATTGCTATGTTAACCAAACTGGTCTCAAACTCCTAGGCTCAGGTGATCCTCCTGCCTCAGCCTCCTGAGTAGCTGGGATTATTGGCATGAACTCCCACATCTGACAGCTCCAAGTATCTTTTTTTTTCTTCTGTGGTAGCAGAGATTTAACCCTAGGGTGTTCTATCACTGAACTACATACCAGACCTTTTTAAAAATTTTTAATTTTAGCACTGAGCTACATACACAACTCAACATTTTATTTTTTTATCCCAGGATCTTATTAAAAGCACACATGACATTTGCATGTTATAACTTTTTTTTTAAATTCGAAGAGTTCCTTACTCTTTTGCTTCATGATACTGATGTTTTCTTTTCTTTTCTTTTTTTCTTGGAGAATCAAACCCAAGGCCTCATGCATGCTAGGCAAGTGCTCTACCACTGAGTTACATCTCCAGCCCTTTTTGGTTTTTATTTTTATTTTGGTTTTTATTTTTATTTTGGTTCAGTCGGGGATTGAACTCAGAGGCACTCGACCACTGAGCCACCTCCCCAGCCCTATTTTGTGTTTTATGTAGAGACAGGGTCTCACTGAGTTGCTTAGCGCCTCGCCCTTGCTGAGGCTGGCTTTGAACTCGCGATTCTCCTGTCTCAGCCTGTAATCCCTAAGTGCTGGGATTACAGGCTTGAGCCACCGCGCCCGGCTTGGTTTTTATTTTGAGACAGGATCTCACTAAATTGCTGAAGCTGGCCTTGAATCCTCAGCCTTCTGAGCCCCTGGGATTCCAGGTGTGCACCCTGTAGCTTCCAGCACTGATCTTTTCAAAGCATCCAGTGTTTTTCAAAACAACTCACTTTGTTTTCCTCACTTTGGGTTTGTGGGATGTTTTGCACACACGCTGCACAGGGGGTCTGGGCCTCTGCAGGCACACGTGGCTGGCTGCTCCACATTAGCTGTGCACAGAGCTAATCCTTGATACAGATCAGGGCTCGGACACAGAGCTGTAGGTGTCCTTCCTGTGGCCACTTACAGTGGCTCTGCTCTGGAGCTGCCCAGCTCCCTGACTTAAGGGCTCAGGGAGAGGGAGACCCAGTGGGCTGTCTGCAGGCTCAGAGACAGCCAGGTTGAAGTGCAGGGCTCCTGCGCTGGCAGGCTGGAATAGCCTAGAATAGTCTGGAACAGACTGGAGTGGTTACCAGGTATCTCACCCCCAAGCAGGGAGGGTGGCGTATTTCCGGTGTGGTCTCGATGGAATGTATCACCCAGAGGCTGCAGTTATAATGCAATACTGTTTATTTTTCTTTTTCCCCACATTTTTATTTCACTGATGCATTATAGTTGTGCATAACAATGGGGCTTGTTGTTACATATTTGTACATGCACACAATACACAATATGACAATAATATTTGGGCAATTTCACTCCCCAGCACTGCCCTCTCCCTCCCCTCCTCCGGCCCCTGGTCCCTTTCCTCTACTGATCTCCCTTTGATTTTCATGAGATCCGCCCCCACTTTCTTTTCCTTTTTCTTCTCTAGCTTCCGCACATGACAGCAATACAGTTGTTGTCTCCCATTATTCCAAACCCACTCTGGGGGCAGTTCTTGGCCTGCTCTTTGTGTGTTCCCTGGCATCCCCATGACTTGTCGCTCTCAGGTCATAAGAAGTACTCTGGAGGGTACTGGGGTGTGGCTCAGTCCTACAGCACACATTTGGCACGCCTGAGGACTGAGTTCAGTTTCTAGCACCAGAAAAATAAATAATAATAACAGAACAAACCAAACTAAAAAACCCGTAAGTACTCCTTTAAGTCACATAAGATAGACTCAGATCAGGGGAAATGCGTTCCATCCTGTGTAATAAGTTAAACTGTTCACAGCACAGCTCCTCATCCCCAGCCTGACCCGCTGGTGCCCCCAGGGCCTGGAAGCTGCTTCTCTCCTTTCTCCCTCCCCCATCTGTCCCCACCTCTGCATCTGTTGGTTTTTGTTGCTGTTGTTGTTGTTGTTTTCTGGTCTGGGGATTGAACCCAAGGGCGCTCACCCACTGAGCCACATCCTCAGCCTATTTTTATATTTTATTTAGAGACAGGGTCTTCCTGAGTTGCTTAGGGCCTCACTAAGTTGCTGAGGCTGGCTTTGAACTTGCGACTCTCCTGCCTCAGCCTCCTGAGACACTGGGATTACAGGCATGTGTGCTGCCTTGCATCTGGTCTTGACCCCTCCGAGGTGAGACTGGAGGGAGGAGAGGTGAGTGGGGTGGGGTGGGGGAGGGGCCCAGGCTTGATGGCACAGGATGACCCAGCGTTGGTTGGTGCCCGAGGGCTAGCGGTGCTGCAGCTGCTGGACATCTCCGGGGCAGCTCTCCTATCTAAAGGTCCTTGGACGACCAAGGCTGCTCTCTGGCTCTTGGCTCACATCTCCTTCCCCTGCCCCAAGTCACCTGTTGCATGTCTGCCTGGCTCTTTGGGCAGGGACAGGAGCTGCGAGGACCCCACACCAGCCTCCTTCATTCCGCTGCACTGAGGGCTCCTCGCCTACCCTCTTGCCTGGGTGACCAGCAGCCTCTCTCCCATGGGGCCAGTCCGTGCCAGGGACTGTGAGTCCTGGAGTCTCTTCTGTCTGCGATATTGCTGAACTGGTGCTGTGCAGGTGTGACTCAGGCTTCTGTGCATTGTCCCCAGACTGGGCTCCAGCCACCTTCTAAATGTCCCTTGGTTTTGACTTCTGGTGAAGGGGCGCTGCCATCACCTCAAGGACTTTTCCCAAAGGAACCTCCTCCTGGCTTCTGTTTTCCTCTAAACTGCTCTTTGGATTCTTTACTTCTTCACAGTGTTCTTGCACCTCACTTTTAGTAGGTGGTGTGACTTGTTTTGTGGCCTCAGCTAAAATGGAAACCTTCATGGTTCCACTTAAAAAAACTTCATGCTCTTTGAAGCTGTGTTCCTCCCTCTTCCATCTGGTCTAGATTTCTCAGTTGTACCCTGAAACTTCTTTTCTCCTCGCCAGCCCATGGAAATGATCATGAAATCCTTCTTTAGACAGGAAGTGTTCTTGGAAGCCCAACAGATAGTGGCAGGAGGCACTTAAGGCATGGAAAAGGGACCAGGACACAAAAGCTAAAGGAGTAGAGAAAGTGGGAATAAAAGATGTGATGGCTGGAGCTTGAGCAGCCACTTGTTCCTGAAGTAGAACCCTAGGGTAGAGCAAAAAGAGAGAAGAGACTTGGGTCCTAAAAAGTTGCTGATCTGCCTTACCAGCTCTGTGCTGTTTCTAGACTTTAATATGAGAAAGGTAGAAAAATCTTTACGAGCTACCCGGGCTAGCCGGATAATATCCCCTGCCTGACAATTCTTCTTAGAGGTAGTTACTGTAGAACTCAATCTCCCATACCCAAAGCCAGTGTATGTCCAGCCTTGACTGTGGGTGGCAGCACCAGTTCAGGCATATCGCGGACAAGGGAGATCCCAGGCTTCACAGTTCCTGGCACTCTCTTGTCCCCATCCTGTGTCATCCTTGTGCTGGGCCTGGATGAGGGGGATGGCACAGTGGTGTCCTGTTGGGCACAGGCTTTTCTCTGAACGGGCCTAGATGCAAACACCATCTGGCTTCTTCTGCCGTGTCGCAGCTGTAGACCCATAAACCCCCTCCATCGCCAGATCAGTCTGCAGGCTGAGAGGGGCCTCCTTTTAGGAGGAATATCCCTGACCACCGCATGGATTAATAATCATTATTCATAAAGCAAAAATTTCCACTTAGAAAATGCTGTCTAAGCTGGGTGTGGTGCTGCATGCCTGTAGGCTCAGCAACTGGGGAGGCTGAGGCAAGAGGATCACAAGCTCACAGCCAGACTGGGCAACTTAGGGACACCCTGTCCCTAAATAAAAGAAAAAGGGCTGTGGGCGTAGCTCAGTGGTAGAACCCCTGGGTTTGATCCCCAATACCCAGGGATGGAGGGGACCTGCCTGTTTGCCATTCAACACAGCTTTTCCAGAAGGATGACTCTTGATAGTTCAATAAAAGGGAAGCACATCAGATATGAAAGAAATAGGGAGTCAATTAAAGTAATGCCCAGGCTGTCAGTTTCATTAGCCATAAATAGAAAGGTAATGAAAGGATTTGTGCAAAGTGAACATTTCTTTTTTTTTCTCGCAATTCTGTGCAAGAGCTCAGGATTTTGGCATGATGATACTGCAGCCTAATTCATTTATGTCGTGCTTCTGTTTTTCCAAAAGCCATGTAAACCTCTGTGAAATCAAACACACGGATGTCCGGATAACAGAGGGGAAATTGACTCCAGCTGCTGCGGGTCGGGCCTGCATGAGTGGGGAAGCTGACAACGTGGGGATGTGTTAAAGGGGCAGGACTCGTGGAAGGGAGACGTGGAACGTCTCTAATTGTGAGGTGTTAGAGGCAGAGACCAGGGCAGGCAGAACCCTGAGATGCCCCAAGAGTCTCAGCCCCTGGGGTACGTGGCCTGTGTGATCCCTTCCCTGAGTGTGTGCAGGACTGTGAATATTATGAGATTCTTTTTCCTACAACTAAGTTACGTTATATGATCAAGGAAGAGATTTTGTAAATGTAATTAAAGTCCCTAATCAGTTGACATTGAGTTAATCAGAGGGGGGTTCATCCTGGGTGGGCCTGCCCTAATTGAGTGAGCCCTAAAAAGGGAGCAAGCCCTCACCAAAGGAAGGGAGGGTCTGTTCTGCCTGCTTGAATGAAAGGGGCCACCTTATGTTGAGGTGGCCATGTGGTAGGACCTAAGAGAGGCCTTCAAGAGCTGAGAGTGACTTCCAACTAATGACCAGCAAGGAGACGGGTCCTCAATCATACATTCTCAAAGAACCGAATTCTACCAACAACGTAAATCAGCCTGGAGGAACACTCAACCCCCAGAGGAGATGCAGCCAGCTGATGGCTTATGTCAGGTCAGTGGGACCCTCAGAAGAGTACCCAGTTGTGTAATGCCTGGACTTCTACTTGTAGGAATGTGCAATTACACACTCACACACACACATACACACAAATAAATAAACATACATGAAATATATAATACATAAATAAATATGTATGGTGCTGGGGATGGAACCAGGGCCTCACACTTGCTAGTCAAGCATTCTACCACTGAGCTGCACTCCCAGCCTCCAAATTATTAATAGTGACTTTTGAAATCAATTTCTTTTTCTATTCTTTTGAAGCACAAAATTTTTAACTTTGAGGATTTTTTTTTCGTACCAGGGGACTTAACCACTGCGCCACACCCTCAGCTCTTTTCATATTTTATTTAGAGACAGGGTCTTGTTGAGTTGCTTAGGGCCTTGCTAAGTTGCTGAGGCTGGCTTTGAACTCATGATCCTCCTGCCTCAGCCTCCTAATTGCTGGGATTACAGGCATGCGCCAGTGCATTTGGCCAAATTTTGCTCCTTATAAATAACCTCAGGTATTTCATTATAGTAACAGAAATCTGGCTAACACACGAAGCAATTTACTTTCTACAAACTCCCCCAAAGCAACCGGCCATTATCCCTTTTTAAAATGTTGCGCTGGGGGTGGAATCCACGAGTTTGCTCAGGCTAGACAAGCTCCCTACCACTGAGGTATAACCCCAGCCCCTATCACCCATTTTTTTTTTTTTTTTTTTTTACTGGAGATTGAACTCAGAGGCATTCGACCACTGAGTCACATCCCCCACCCTATTTTGTGTTTTATGTAGAGACAAGGTCTCACTGAGTTGCTTAGCACCTCACCATTGCTGAGGCTGGCTTTGAACTCACGACTCTCCTGTTTCAGCCTCCCAAAGTGCAGGGATTACAGGCTTGCACCACCATGCCTGGCTCCCTATCACCCATTTTTAATGAATGTAATTATGGATGAGAAAGGAGGCCTTGAGGCTTATAATGAAAGGACACTCGACATCTCACTTTGCAAGTGAGATCCACTTTTACTGGTTCTTCCCCTTGTAGTGAACCCGGGTCCAGCCCTCAATAAGTGACAGTGGCCTCTCTGGCCAGCCCCATCTGTCTACCAGGTTTTGCTTCTAACCCGAGCTGCTTTCCTACCTCTCGCCTTGCTCTTTGGCTCTGCAGAAGGCTGGACTCCCCCACTTCCCAGGGTTCTTCCAGGTCCCACTTAGGCAGAGCTGACCTACACTGGTATCGCCCAGCCCTCCATCCTGCTGAACCTCCAATTAATGTCATGTGGTATGAAACCAGCTTCAAATAAAGACAGCAACTCTCGGTTGAAGTGTGAACACAAAAGGCACTAGACCAAGCCCAGCTTATACTGGGTTAAGGGTAAGCCCCTGCTAACTCCATTGAGCTCCTACTGTGGCACTCTGCTAGGAGGTGAGGACCCACATGTGGAACAAGCAAACCCAGGGCAGGACAGCGCAGGGAAGACCTATCACCAGCCTCTGCTCTCCTGGGAGAGCCAGCCTTCTCATGTGCAAACATTACTGCTCACCAAGGGTAGAAGAATCAGGGCAGCTCCCAACAAACCTATTGAAAGGGAGAAATGCTATTATTCCCTTTTTCCAGATGAACAAACAAGTTCTGAGTTTCAGTGACTTGTCCAACGTCCATTATCAAGTAAGTAGCAGAGTTGGGATTCAATAACAAGTTTTCCAGGTATTAAAGGCTGCCCCTTTCTGAGTTGCCCCTCACCACCTGCCCACTGAACTTGGACAGACAGACAGACACACACACACACACACACACACACACACACACACACGCACACGCACACGCCCACGCCCACGCCCACGCACACACAAAGCACATAGGTTCAGAGGAACCACAGTATGCATGTTGACCACCAGGTGGCGCCCTGGTGCCACAGTTGGAACAGCAGAGGGAAGGAGGGGAGGGAGACCCAGAGCTGGGAGGTCTCATTCACCTAACTCACACCTCATCCAAGGGCCCAGTTGCACTTGCGGGTTGGGTTAGGATGAGCCTGGCACTGACACTGAGTACATGGGGTCACCTGCAATGGTCTATGCCCCGGTTACTTCCAGGCAATGTAATTTACATGAAGAAGGCTACACACTGGAGGGATTCTTTCTTTTTTCTCTTTCATGGTGCTGGGGATGGGTCCCAGGGCAAGTAAGTGCTCCACCACTGAGCTACACTCCAAGCTCAGTGGATTCCCAGATTCCCACCATTCAACTCATCCCTCCACGCTGCCCCAAGGATTTCAAGTGACAAAAAGTGTGATATATAAGAAAATAGTAAAAAAAAAAAAAAAGAGAGAGAAAAAAAAAGGCCTCAATGCTTTTCCTTTTCTCAAAGTTTACATACGTCGACCCACACAGAATGACTGCACGGTACCATGATGAGAGCACTGCGTGTGCCAGGTAGCACAGGGGTGGACCTGGAGCCTGCCTGTATTTGAGGGTCAATTGCTGGTCTGATTTTCCCCAGCTCTGGGCTGACCCTGCTGCAGGGAGCTCTGTGCACAGCAGGCATTTCAGGTTATGATGCTACCAGGTCACCTCCTCTCTTCTCCAGAATTCCACTTAGTTTCTCTTCCAGGCATCTGTTCCACTGGGATGTTGGCCCTTGATGAATTTGATTCCTCACTGATTGAAAGTGTTGATGTTAAACTTAGGGGACTTGAGTAACAGCACCCAGTGTGGTGTGAGTGAGAATAAGGGGTTGTGTACGTGTGAGAAATCGAGTCTGGTCCTAGACATCAACTGAGATGTCTGCTGGGGGCCTCTGCTGCTACCATCCCCAGCAGCCCCATAGGATCCCAAGCTCTCTCTGTAGCTTCTATGCCACCTTTGGGGGTGGGCAAAGCCATTGCATGATCGCATCTGTGTCTCCAGAGGGCACAGGTGGTCTCTGGAGTGTCACAACTTCACTGACACTTGAAAGCCCTCCAGGGGGGTGGACTCAGGTGCCCTCTGTCCTTGGGCCCTGAAAAGCCCCCTTGGCCTCAACTAGGGAGCTGCATGCCTCCTTCAGTTGACTCCCCGAGTCTTGTCTTCCCCTTGGCCCAGGCACCTGGTTCTGATCTGGGGAGCTCGTATTAATACTCTCCTCCCTCCTCCTTTTCTCTAGCAATTTATCAGACCAGGAATATGCTCACTCTCAAGACAGCAGGCTTCTGAAAGACAGAGACCAAGGGAGGACCAGCATGATGGTTCTCCAGGCTATGGGCACAGCTTTGGTGGCTCTTAGAGGGTGAGTCCAGGGAGGCTAAGCACTCTGAAATACAAAGGATGGTCAGTACCCCAAAGAGATGGCTTCTTCTGGCCATTGCACAGCGCCCGCCTTGGGAGTCCACGGGGCCAGCCTGACATCTGCTTTGCACAGTGAAGCATCCTGCCCAGCTTGAGGGAGAGGAAGCATGGGGGATACTTCAATGGGCTTCAGGAGACATGGCAAGTGGACTCAGGTCTGAGATCACTGGTGGACGACAGCGAAGATTCTCCACTGAAAGTATGTGTGCCTCCTGGGAATCTCTGGGCTCAACCTGGGGAGTGTCACTTGGATAAGCGGGCCCTGGCCAGTGCTGGCCGTCCCCACATGCTTCTTCTTGCTCTCCTGTCCTGGCTGGGAACCACCCCTGGGTATTGTTTTACAACGTATTTAATTTGGGAGAAATCTGAACTTGCACCAAAGCAGACAGAAGAGAATAATGACCTCGGTGCCCACCCTGAGTCTCTTCAGCCATTAAACCCTGGCCAGTCCTCCCCATCTGCATCTCCACTGACTCCCTCTCATTTTGAAGCAACCCCAGACCTCATTTCATTTGAAATACTTTTGTCTATGACTCTAAAATATGGCATGGCCACAATAGCAGCATCAAACAGCCAGATTCCAGATTTTCTGTTGGAAAGAAGCAAAATTTCCTGTTCAGTTTGAATCAGGATCCAAATAAACTCCCCCCACCCCCAGTGACCGAGGAAGATATCTCCGAGGTCTCTGATTTCCTTTCTTTCTTCACTATTCATTTTGAAATCATTTCAGACCTACAGGAAAGTTGCAAAAATAGTACAAAGAATTCCCATTATACTCTTCACCCAGATTCTTTGAATGTTAACATCTTACATAACCACAGTGCAATGATCAAAACCGGGAAATTAACATGGATATAATAAGTATCGAATTTACAGAACTTATTTCAGTCTTGCCAGTTCAATTGCCTGCTTTTATCTGGAAGAGTCCCTCAGTCTTGCTTTATCTTTTTTCTTAAATTTAAAAATATTTAACATTTCATTTATTTTATTTCATTTGTGTGTGTGTGTGTGGCACTGGGGATGGAACCCAGGGCTTTGTACATACTAGGCAAGTGCTCCCCTGCTGAGCTATATCCCCAGCCCTGGAGTTTTTATTTTTGTTTTTTGAAGAGTATTGAGCCGTTGTTTTGTAAACTGCACCTCTATTTGGTTTTGTCTGATGTTTCTTCATGATTAAATTTGGGTTATGCATTTTTGGGCAGGAATTCTGTGGAAAGGATTGTGCATCATTTTGGGGACACATGATGCCCAGTGTCTCCACTATAAAGTCACTGTTTTTCCCTTAGTAATAAGAAGTGTCTGTAGTGAGAAAGTTTGAGACCATGGAAATATCTCATTTCTTATATTTTTACCTACTGGTTTTGCCTACTAACATACTTTATTAGTTAGAGAAACTGGCTGCGAGTTTCCCACAGCCTGGAGTTTGCTAATTGCATGCCATGGGGTAGATTTTTTCTTTAACTGGCCATTTGGTTACTGGATGGAGAAGATGGGATTCAACTTTGTTTTTTTTTTTGTTTTGGGTACTGGGGATTGAACTCAGGGGTACTTGACCACTGAGCCACATCCCCAGCCCTATTTTTTGTGTTTTATTTAGATACAGGGTCTCACTATTTAGAGACAGGGTCTCACTGAGTTGCTTAGCGCCCCGTCACTGCTGAGGCTGGCTTTGAACTCGCAATTTCCTGTCCCAGTCTCCCAAAGTGCTGGGATTACAGGCGTGAGCCACCGTGCCCAGCTCACGTTTGGTTTCTTTCGGGGGATGTTTTGCGTTGACAGGGATGCTTGCGAAGCAGATGTGGATTGTACAACAGGCTCGTCCATAAGCCCCCCAGAGCCAGCTCTGCATGCGTGTCCCGGATGCTGATGAGCTGTGGGCCGGCTCCCTTTGCACAAGTTCTGGCCTCTGTCTAAAATGGGTGTTCCTTTCCTTCTGCTGCACATTTTAGTGCCTTGGGATAACCCTGGGAACTTGCACAAAGTTTCTTATTCCTTAAAACAGATGCATCAAATCATCCTTGTTCTCATTTCGTCCAGCTTGAGGGCTGCGTGGGGAGGAGGACCTTCACCCTTCATTTACTGCAGTGAAAAGGCATCTGGTTCAGAAATGCCTAACTGTAATAGCGGCTGTTGCCACTAGAGGACGGAAAGTGTTGCTTCCCCCACAACACTGGCTCTTGCCTGGGCTCTGCTGGTACTCTCCATCCTTTGCCTGCGCTCAGATGGGAATAATGAACCCCTGTGCCCACACTGGAGTCTCTTCCACCATTAACCCCTGGCCAGTCCTCCCCACCCACACTCCCATATACGGGTGCCCGCCACAGCAGGGCTGCCTCTCTGTCCTTCCCTGCCCTAGCTCATTCTCTGTAAGCCACAGCCCTGGGGGCTGACCAGGTGCCATTGATGTCAGCGTGAAGGATGTCATCGTGAGCACTCCAGGCAGTCTTGGGGGGCGAGGGGACCATGGGAGTGGGAGGCTGCGGTGCCTGGTTCTCAGGGCCAGTCTTTCCCTCTCTTCGTCCCCCGCCCTCCCCTGCCCTTTCCCATGCCTGTCCTGAATCATCGAGGTTGGGATGTGAGGAGGTGACATGAGCAGAGGCTTCTTCATTTAAAGGCAGTGAGAGGGTCACCTAACACTGTAGAAAACCCAAAAAGAATGGATTTTTCCTTTACAGTTCCCTCTACGTGCAAGTGGCTTTCTCTAGAGAAAGTGAACCACAGAACTCCTCCCCCACAATGGTCTTGAGTCCCATCAGAGCAAGCAGCATATCCCCTTTCTAGTTGGATGCTGACATTTTCTTTGGTCAAAGACTCCCCACCCAATCCCCACCTATTTTTCTCCACAGCACACGCCAGTCTCATCACGGAGGACCCTTGCAAAAGTGTGTGGAGGACCAGTCTCCTATGGAGGGAGCACCACAGGAAGGAGGCACTACGTTGCCTGCTGTCCCTGAGGGCTTCTACAATGTGGCCTTGAGGTGTGCCACTATGGCCTGTCAAGTGCCATATACCAACCTTATTAACTTACAGCAGGGATCATGTCTGCTAAGGGACCCAGACCCATGTCTCCAGGGGCTCAGTCTCTCCCAGTATGGAGCCAATGTTCAAGGCCACTGGTCCATCAACTCAGCAGCTGGAGCCAACAGCTCATGGTTCTGCTGTGTCCAGCCCCACAGTGCACCAGGCCTGGGTCTTGGGCTGCTCTTTGGCCAGTCAGTGCTGGCCATCACTGCCCAGGGTGGCCTTGCTGCCTTCCCCTCCATCCGCTCTGTACCCAGGACACCACGCGGATCCTGGGCCCTGAGGACTGAGAGCCACACCCTTCCAGAGCGCTGTCACCAAAGTGGGTGTAAGGAGGTCCTGAGGGTGGGTGGGACTTCAGCTCTGAACAACGGGGTCCTTAACATATGTGACAAAAGAGAATTTCTGTTGCATCAGATATTAGGCACAGAGATTTACTTAGGAAAGTGAAGAGTACACACTTGAGGTAGAATGTGGACTATATCAAGACTGAAAAGTACTTTGGGGATTTCAGGCTCTTCTTTTTGTTTTGTTTTATTATTTATTTATTTATTTATTTATTTATTGTTTTGGGTGTGGTACCAGAGGTTAAACCCAGGGACAACCTACCATTCTCAGCTCTTTTAAAAACTTTCTAAAATTTTGAGATAGGGCCTTGCTAAGTTGCTGAGGCTGCCCTTGAACTTGTAATCCTCCTGCCCCAGCCTCGTGAGTAGCTGGGATTACAGGCATGCGCCACCACTCCTGACTCAGATCCTCTTTTTTTTTTTTAATATTTATTTTTCAGTTGTAGGTGACAGAATATCTTTATTTTATTTTTATGTGGTGCTGAGGATCGAACCCAGTGCCTTATGTGCGCTAGGCGAGCATGCTACCACTGCGCCATAATCCCAGCCCTTCAGATTCCTTTGTTTTTTTAATTTTTTTTTTTGGTTGTCAATTGTCTTTATTTTATTTATTTTTATGTGGTGCTGAGAATTGAACCCAGTGCCTCATACATGCTAGGCAAGTGCTCTATCACTGAGCCACTTCTCCAGCCCCAGATTCCTCTTTTTAAAGGAAATTTTGTAAGTGGTGGACAAGGGTAGGTCTGTGGGGATGATATTAGTTTGATGATCACAAGATGCCTTATGGTCTTGTAATTCTCAGCGTCCTTAGGTTGACATCTTCATTATCTGATAAATAATGTTGGGAAATACAGGAAAGTACCCTACATATAATAGGTTTCCTATCTCCCTTTTCTCAATCTATTCTAAAAATACATGCTAATTAACAGTGCATACGACAATTCTCATAAGTTGGTGAATTTCCAGTAACTTTAAGATTGTGAGTGAAGATCTGAAGATTTCCCAGAAATTTGGGAGTAACAGGCCTAGGGAAAACCTGACTTTGGGAATGAAGGCATGAGGAACTTCACACAGCTTTTAGATTAGAGTTACATTTCCCTTGTCCTTTCCTTTCATCTCTTCTAAACTATTATTTCTCCTATCTTACCTCAGTACCACCAGCTCTGGGGTCTGGGTGATGATGCCCCTCTCTCAGCCCCAGGCTTCTCATCTGGGCAATGGAGATGTCAGCCGTATTTCCTGGACAGTGCTGTTGGAGGTTGAAGGAAGAGCAAGTCTGGGCAGCCAAGGCCCTGGACCCTGCCCACCATCCCCATCAGGACCTCTCCTCTGCCCATGTGTGAGGATGGCCTGGCCGCCGTCCTGGAGTCTGGTAGCCTGGGAGCAGGCCAGTGGTATGCGGGCTGTCACTAGTACCGACTGTCCTTAAATGTTCAGGAATGCTGAGACTCATCATTACAAATGAAATTCCATGAACCTAGAATGAAATAGGTCGTACTGAAAACGAGGATAAGGGACAGCAGAAACTCAATTCTTCCTGGTTGCCTTGCTGAACTGTACCGCGGTCTGTGTCCTCATGGTGAAGTCTGCTGCGGTATCTGAGGCAGGGATGCTGTATGAGGACATGCTACTGCCCCTCAGTGTTCAGTGACACCCTGGGGCAGCTCAAAATGGGTCTGTGTTGTAAACCAGAGCCCATTGTTGAACCTGCCCCAGCACACCACGGGGCAAGGGAGACCCTAGGTTCTGCCTAGGTGCTGAGCCTGGATCCATGGCCTGGTGACGGATCTTGACCTCAGCATGTGCACCATCCTCGTACGTGCAGGTTCAGGGGCTTGGGGTTTAGCAACACCCACCCATTTGCAGGGTGGCCATTTCTTCTGAGGCTCAGGCCCTTCGGCTCTCAGGCTGCCTCAGCTCGCCCTGGGCTAGAGAGCTGGGCAGCCCAAGTGCATTTGCTGAGCACCAGCTGGTGCAGCCCCAGCAAGGCCTGGGTGGCCCGTCCGCACATCACTGGTGGGGGACTGAAGTACTGACAGGGGGTTTATCAAGGCCTGGGAGTTGCTTAGTGCAGACCAGGACTCGAGCCCCCTCTGCTGGACATGAGGTCAGCACTGCCCCAAGCGTACCTCACTGGCCCTCCAACAGCCTGAGCACATAGCAAGAGCCCCTCTTAAACACACACACACCATATGTTTAACAGCTGCAGAGGGCTGAAATAAACTAGAGTTGTAATGACAAAGTCCCAAAGCGGGAGGGGTCTAGAGGGGGGTGAGGACTAGTGGTGGTGGTGGGGGTGGTGGGGGTGGGGGTGGTGGGTGGGAGTGTTGCCTCAGCTATATGCTGTGGGCACAAGTCTGCTCATCTGTCAAATGGCTCACAGCAACCCGCAAGCCTCCCTCACAGGCTGCAGTAAGGAGCCACCGCCATGGGTGAGACTATGCGGGGGACTGGACCCGCAGGTGGATGCGACTTGCTTGCGGGGCAGCAGGGTGGTGGAGAACCTTTTTCTAAGCACGGGGAGGAGCAGCATTGGAACCCTGGCAGGTCTGACCCCTGGCAAGGCAGCCTCATCTTGAGAGTGACAGTCTGGGTCAGGGGACCTGGCATTCTAGGTCACTCCAGTGCCTCAGAGTCCCAGGGGTGGAGCCAGTGGGCAGCATGGGTGCAGAGTCCTCTTCTGGGGAGGAATCGTGGGCTCCTTTAGTAGTAACTGAAGTGGGACCACAAAGAAACCCAGCTAGAACCAGTGACTGCTGCTGAAACCAGATCATTTTATTTCTATCCAGGATCCTGAATGCTCCCAAAAGCACTGGGGGTGACTTGCAAGGAGATGCAGAACACCGCTGGCACACCATCCCAAGCGATGTTCATTTGCTCCATGTCACTGTTATCCCTCTTGCACAGGTGGGAAGTGGGGTGCGACAGAGAGGTGATGTGCCCAGCCAAGGACAGCCTGCACAGGACAGACTTGGAGCTGCTCAGACCGCAGAGCCCAGCTCCACCTGCCCTCCCACCACAGGCAGGCAGGGGCCAGGCCTGGTTCACTCAGCTGAGGACCAGCCTGGCCTCCTTCCTCCAGCTTCAAGCCCAGGAGGAACACTATTTTTGGTGGAGTCCACCTCATTTGTTTCTCATTTGAATTGAATTTGTAAAGCACAATCTGCCGTACAGATCTGCAAGTGTACTAGAACCAGCAATAGCCTTGGGACCCTAGGGCCCCTGGGAATGGGACATGGTCTGTAGAGAGTTAGGGCCCCCTCCCTTCCACACACGCTTCCCCCTCCTCTTCTTCCTCCCTCCCTTCCTTCCTCAAACACTTATTGAGCCTGTGCTCAGTGCCAGGTGGTCACTCTGTCAGGCCCCTGGTCGGGTTTGGTGTCCCAGCCTGGGGATGGGCAGTGTCACGGGGAGAGAGGCAAGAGAACAGGGCTTGTGCTGGCACAGAGGCAAACTCTGGGACTGGGGCACTGATAAGCCCAGCCCAAGAGGCAGGAAACTCATTCTTTTGGGGATATGGGAGGGAGAACTGTCAGCAAGGCCTGGCCCCCTCTGGGGAGGCCATGCTGATCTTGGCACCGGTTCAGACCCCCTCCAGGTTCACGTTCAACGTCCTTTCTTCAGACAGATGAGGTGGGCGTGGAGCAGGCAGAGCTCTGGGTTCAGGTGTGCGCTCTGCCTCTTGCGCTCTGTGGCCTCCGGCAGTTGGGTATCAGTGGCTGCACCTTCCAGCCAGGACGTGAGCGCAAGACCCACCTGGGAGCAGAGGCTGGAGGACAGTGAGGCAGCACCTGTTGGCAGGTGTCGTGCAGTTCCTGGTTCACCCTTCTGGACCCTCAGCCTCTCGCAAGGGCCCGGCAAGGACTCAGGGTCTGCATTTCAGCCTGAAGGTCCAATGCTGTCCTTGGAGGAGGCCCCTCCTTTATCCCCCAGGTTGGTCCCCACGCCTGCCCTGGCGCGGAGCCTCCCTTTCTCAGGAAGGCCAAGTTACTGAAATAGATAAATCAATCTGTCAAGAAGAAGCCTTGGAGAAAGAATCTCTCAGCTGGCTCAGCCAAGAAGCTCAAAAGGGGAATTGTTCCCGGAGACGAGGAGGAAACAACAGATACCTTCTTTGCAGGCTCTTTGCCTGCAGGGCCCTCACCACCCCTGCTCCTCCTTCCTGAGACCCTGAAGACAGCACCTGTGGACTCAGGCCAGCCAGGGACATGGCTGCCTCCTCTTCTGGCTCTGTAGAATTGCCTGAGCCCAGAGCCACCTGTTGGGGGAGGAAGGGGCTGAGAGCCACTGTTTGGCTCCTGTCCCAGTCCTGCTGAGAGACCTTCTCCTTGGGCACTCAGGCCCCTGTGTGTTTGCCAGGAGCCACCTGCCTCACCAGGAGAAGGAGAGTGCTCTGGAGAGCAAGTGCCCAACCCAGACACTCCCCTGCCAGTGTGGCCATCTGGGCTGGGGGGCCAGAGGTGATGGGGACCAGGGAGCCTGAACATGCCCAAGGGAATAGACCAGGCCACCTGGAGCTCCCTCAAGATAGAATAGCCATGTTCTCCCAATAGGGGTGACTCCTGGAGGAAAGGGAGATCTAAGCTTGAGGTCACAACCAACTTCACTGCTTCCCAGCTGTGTGACCCTGTGAAAGTCCTTTGACCTCTCTGTGTAGCAATTTCTTCATCTGTAGGCTATTTGGTGGGCTCTTCCTTGTGGCTTGCAATGAGGATTGAATAAATTAACCTGTGTGCCATGTGCTCAGCACATTGAGAGCATGTGATAAATCTTAGCCACTATTATCTTGTCGCTTAATAACGATATATTATAAACTATCACCTTGAGCCCATTTTCTCTTTTAACCCTCTAGGCCATCCTGCAGGATAGGTATGATGGTTCTCACTCACCAGATGAGGAAACCGAGGCTCCCAGGAGGGTACAGCTGCCAAGGCTTAAGGCTTGGGTCTGCAGCTGTGTTAGAAGGGGTCCTTTCTGGCCCCAAGGCTCTTGTTGGTTCTACTGCATTTGCAAGGGTGGGAAATGCAGGAGGAGCCACAGTGGGGACAAGAGGGTTGGGACAGGAGCCAGGCCCCCACAACTGCAGAGCAGGGAACACTATGGTCTCTGCCAGGTGGCTCATGATGGCTTTGTCAAAGGGGCTGTGGCCTGAAGTGGAGAGGGTGAGGATGGAACCAAAAGAAATGAATACTGGAAACGTGAAGACTCCTGGAGCCGAGGGGCAGTCCAGGAATCTCCCCGCAGACCTGGGAACTGTAGCTGCCACTCAACCAGAGCAAGACAGCGAACCACCCCACCCCACTCCATCTCCCTGATGGCCCCAGGAGCGGGGTGCTTTGAAAACTGGGACAATTGCTCAAGAGAGGCAGAGCAGGAAGCCCTCCATGGGCAGCCAAAGCCGATGAGTCAGAGGGTCCAAGGGTCCTCATGTGGTGGGAAGGGGAGGCGGCTGGGGACGTGGCTGAGCCACCTGGAAACTCACACAGCAACATCTGCTTACACTTGAAAGGTGACAGCAGCGTGTCATCAGCCTGGGAGTGCCAGCATCACGTCACCGGGGCGAGGGGGCCTTGCGGGCGCGGTACCTGCCCCCCTGACTTCCCAGAGGAGAAAGCTTGCCACTGTCAGGGACATGACAGAACTGTCAAAGACCCATAAAGCTCACACCACGGGGTTGTGAAACTGAAGACTCACTTCTGTTTGTTTTGTGACAACATGGAAGCCACAGATGTTCTCAAGATGAAAAAGAAGAACTACCAGGGACCTCTGTTGATGTGACCTCTATTACCTCCTGCATGTCACCTGCTCCATCTCTTACTTCTCCCCCAGCCAGGAGGCCATACCCACATCTGAAGCCCACAGCAGGAACCAGAAGAGGAGAGGAGGCAGCGCCGTAATCAGGGTTGGGGTGTGGGGTCAGAGTTAGAGATCAAAGGTCAGAGGGAAATCATGTCAAGGCAGTCCTCTGGCTGTTGAGGACCAGAGGTCAGTTATTAGATGACCTTGGCAGGCCGGTGGCTGAGGAACAGTAAGTCCTTGAGTAAGAGGCCAGAGAGAGAAGAGGGCAGGGAGACCTCACACCTGGAGGACTAAGGAGTCAGACGCAGTTCTTCCCCTGCTCTTTGGGAGGTGAATATCATGACCTTGGTTGCGCAGGGCTGTAGACGGAGGCTCAGAGAATCTGAGTAACTCACAGCTATAGTTTGAATGTGCCCCCTAAATTTTTTTTGTACTGGAGATTGAACTCAGGGGCACTCGACCACTGAGCCACATCCCCAGCCCTGTTTTGTGTTTTATGTAGAGACAGGGTCTCACTGAGTTGCTTAGAGCCTCGCTATTGCTGAGGCTGGCTTTGAACTCGCGATTCTCCTGTCTCAGCCTCCCAAAGTGCTGAGATTACAGGCTTGCGCCACCATGCCCCGCTGCCCCCTAAATTCCACAGGTTGAAAACTTAATCCCCAAAGCCTTATGTTAATGGTATTTGAGAGGTGGGAACTTTGAGATTTGGTTGAGGGGTGAAGACTCCACCCTCATGCATGGATGAATCCTTTCATTGATCAGTGAACAAAGTCATCTGAGGAGTGGCTTTGCTTTACAGTGAACCCTCTCTAGTGCTCTTCCTCTGTCTCACTGTGAGATACCCTCTGCCATGTTATGATGTGGCAAGAAGGTCTTCACAGGTGCAGAACAGTCCATGTACTTGGACTTCCCAGACTCAGGAAGTGTGAGCTATATGGAAGTTTTTTTTGGTGGCACTAGGGATTGAACCCAGGGCATTGGGCAAGCTAGATAAGTGGCCTACCACTGAGCTATATGAACCTTCAGCCCTAATTGAACTTCTATTTTCTATGCCAGTCCATGGTATTCAATTATAGCAACAGAAAATTGTTAGTCGAGACACTCACCCAAAGTCTCAGCTTGCAAGTGGCAGAATTGGGATTGGAAGCAGTCTGAGTGACCACATGGTGAGAAGTTGGTCACAGATGGGACTGGCCCAGGACCAGCAGTCCTGGAGGATGGTCTGTATCCTAAGGTCAGACTCAAGCCATGAGGGCTGGTCTGTGAAAAAGAGAGACATGCCTGAGGTCTAGAATTGGAAGGCATTTGATCAGAGGAATACAGAGTCCATCACATTCTGGACTGGGGTTTTGAAAGAGGTGCCCAGGAGCATTAGAGATAAGCAGTAACTAACAAAGCCCCACTTTAGAGAGTGGATGGTGTATTTTGAAGCTCAATACTCTGGAAGATAAATTGGAGAAAAGTTTCAAAATAAATCTGTGGTAGAAGATATTCTAGAGTGTGGCATGTTCATGGCATGGCAAGTCTAAGAGGAAGGCCCAGGGAGGCCTGTCAGGGTTCGGAAGGCAAAATTGCCCAATAAGAAGGGCTGGCCTTGGGAATTGGTAGGTTCCGCTTTGAAGAGTACAGAAACTTTTCTTGATAGCATCCATTTTCCTTCTCTGGGGTAAACACCTTACCTTTTTTAGGGACTGTCCCTCTCCATTCTCTGACTGTGTAGTTCTGTGGGTTGTTTCTGTCCTTGGCTCTGGGGGGAGAATGTGACTCAGCCATGGTTGGCTAGAGTAGTCATGTTGAGTTCAGAGAAAGACCTGAGGTCCAATTCAGTCAGAGAAATCAGCCCCAGGCTGTGTAAAGCACTGGCAAAGAAACTTTCTGGGTCAGGCTTGCTTGTCTGTCAAGACAGGAGGTGAAGCTATTGGGGGCCTATTATCTTGGTGTTTGTGCATCTGTGTGTGTAGGAGGACCTGGTATGTGTGGGGGAAAGTCCTGAATCAGATAAAGGACAGACTGCATGTACTCCATCTTTAATATGAAATGTAGCTTACTATATACCCACACACCATGCCCCCTCCAGTGTCCTTTCTTCCTCTAATGATCCATTATTTTATTTTATTTTTGTACCAGGGATAGAACCAGGGGCACTCAACCACTGAGACATATCCTCAGCCCTTCATAATTTTTTAAAATTTTATTTTGAGACAGCGTATCACTAAGTTGTTTAGGGCCTCATTAAGTTGCCTTTTTTAAAAAATATTTTTTAGTTGTCAATGGACCTTTATTTTATTTATTTATATGCAGTGCTGAGAATCAAACCCAGTGCCTCACACATGCTAGGCAAGCGCTCCACCACTGAGCCACCCCCCAGCCCCCCATGCCAGGCTTTAATGATCCAATTCTTAAGAAGTCTACAGCACTTGGTAGTCCCAGGCAGTCTACCATGCAAGTACTGATCAGGACCATCCCTACTTAGTTTCTGTTAAGAGCTGTGTTCTGGGTGGTAGGACCACAGACTCCAATGGTCCATTTGATGGTGCTCTATCCTCCATAGTAAGCGGCTGATGAGGTGCCACTGAAAGCCAGGCCAGCCAGCATTTCTCATTCCCATAACCAAAGTCATTGGTGCAGAGATGGGCACATAATCTAAGATAGATCATTCAGAGTTGATCTTGGGACCTTTTAAGAAAATATTGGAAAAAAGTTTCTCTTTTACTGGTAGTATTTGAATCTGGGAGAATGGCATTGCATCTGCTTCTTTTGTCATTATGAAGTGTCATCTGAGAACAAAGTGAACACAGAGGAAGTGAATCCGTGGTATGGTAAAAGAGAAAAACTAGGCCCCAAGTGTTGTTTCTGAATCAAATAGTGACTAAAGCTAGCTAAAACTCCGAGCTTTTCAGTTATCGCATCAATTAATTTACTTTTCTTAGGTCTATATGGTCTTTTCTAACCCTCACAACTAAAGTAGTCCTGAATAGAGTCAACAAAGAGAAGGTTCCCATCCCAAGAACTATTATTAATCAAACGATCTAAAATTGAACAAAGAAAGGACAGTAAAATTAATATGATGGAACATTTACAAGGAAATAAAAACAATCATAAAATAAAAAAACTTTGTGCAATAATCAAATAGACTTTAAGAAATAAAAATGTACTAAGCTAGGAATGGTGGTACACACTTGTAATTCCAGCTACTCAGGAGGCTGAGGTGCAAGGACTACAAATTTGAGGCCAGTCTGGAAACTTAACGAGATTCTGTTTCAAAATAAAATTAAAAGGCTGGGAATATAGTTCGGTGCTAAAGTGAACCTGGGCTTAATCCCCAGTACTGCCAAAAAAACAAAATAAAACAAACTATAAAAAGCCAAAGAAAGAAATAAGGAATGTGAGCTGGGTGCGGTGGCGCAAGCCTGTAATCCCAGCACTTAGGGAGGCTGAGACAGGAGAATCGCGAGTTCAAAGCCAGCCTCAGCAACGGTGAGGCGCTAAGCAACTCAGTGAGACCCTGTCTCTACATAAAATACAAAATAGGGCTGGGGATGTGGCTCAGTGGTCAAGTGCCCCTGAGTTCAGTCTCCAGTACCAAAAAAAAAAAAATAAATAAATAAATAAATAAATAAATAAATATGTGGTAATAAGCATTAACAATTCCATGTATCAGTGAAGCAAATGGCTGGATAAGGCTGAAAAGAGAAGAAGGGCATTGGTAGGTCGATCTGAGACGATGCAACACAAAGAGATGAAGAGATGGAGAATGTGACCATGGCGTTGAGAATACGATAGACACAATGAGATGGTCCAGATACTTATTCTCTCCAGAATGATGCAATAGTGAAGAAAGATGGACAAAAACACATTTAGTTCCAATTAGGGGAGCTAAAGACAGCTCAATATCAGACACATCATCATAAAATTGCAAACACCGCAGAGTGAATAGAGAGTGAACAGACAAGGAACAGCAACTAAGCTGATGGTGGACTTCTGAGCAGAAGCAGCTCATCCCAGGAGAGGATGGGATAGACCCATCGCACAACAAAAGACCGGAACCCAAGGTAGTTAATGTCTAGCTGAACAGTCAGTTCAAGAATGAGGATGAAATAGACAGTTTCCAAGCAAAGGGTGAATGAGTTTGTGAATTACAAATACTTTTTGTTTGTTTGTGGTGCTGGCGATGGAGCTCAAGCTTTCTCTCAGGCGAGGCAAGCACTCTACCTACTGAGCTACAGCCCCAGCCCGAGAATTGCAAATAATTTTCTTCACTAAGAAGAGAATTGAATCCAGAAGGGAATGTTACTGAGGTGACAAAGTAAAGAAACTAGTAAGCGCGTTGGTAAGTGTAGATGAGCATTTATTGTTAAAAAAATGCCTATTCACCTGGGCGCAGTGGCACATGCCTGTAATCCCAGCAGCTGTGGAGGCTGAGGCAGGAGATTGCAAGTTCAAAGCCAGCCCTGTGCAACTCAGTGAGACCTTGTCTTTAAATAAAATATGAAAAAGAGCTGGGGATGTGGTTCAATGGTTAATTGCCCCTGAGTCCAATCACCAGTACCAAAAAAAAAAAAAAAGCCAATTCATGGTAAGAGTTGAGTCAGGCAGAAGTGGAATACAATACAGCAGGAACAAGAAAAATGGTGCAAGTCGGATAACCATGCACTGAAGGCCAGGGACACTGATCAGTCTTAGGTCTGCATGTGAAAATCTAGTGGGTTCGTATTCAAAGAGCAGAAGCAGAATGTATAACCTTCAAACCAGTGGAATGGGGCACAGAAAGAACAGAGAGAACTCAGTCAACATGATGAAAACCGAACAAGAACAAGTAAGCAAAGGAAAAGAAAATACAAAGACGGTACAAAATGAAACAGTGGAAATAATTTCAGCTAACTCGGTAATCACAAAATCTAAGAAATGGAATAGGCAGATGAGAATGCAGACCCATATCTCTTCCTGCGTGGCTGTCGTGAGCCTTTGGCCAGACGCTTGCAGCTTTGTTTTCTCATTATTATTAGAGGGTCAAGTCTGTCCCACTTGATTCTGTGTCTCCTGCCCCATGCAGCACAGGGCTGGTTCCCAGTCAGATGAAGTGTTTGGTTTTGTTTTTAAATCCACTTGTTTATTTGAATGAAATTGAGCAACAGAAGAAAAGGAGGAAATGGAAAACACTAAGGTCTTGGTCATATCCAGAAGGAAACAACACAAATTCAAATGCTAATAAACATTTAAAATGCACTCTCACTAGAAATGAAAGATAGGCACATTTAAGATAAAGACAAAATTTGATTGCTTTGCCCATGAGAGGGAGATTTGAAAATAAAAATGGTAAATATTAGTGTGGGTAGAAGGTTTTGAGGTAGATTATAAACTATTTCAAACTTTCTGGAAAGCAATGTTGTTTCCAAAATTTGGTACCCTTTAGGGTTGTTCTGTTTGCTAGTGACCACAAACGGGCTTACAAGGGAATTTATTGCCCCAGATTGTCAGAAAGGTGTGTACGTGTGTGCATTCACATACAGGTGTGGGAAGGTATCGCTGGTTTCAGGCATCCCTTAATAGGGCAAAAGCAGGACCTACTTTCGATGGTGTCGCCTTTCTCTGAAGCCTGCTCTTTTATGTTCACAAA
Organism: Xerus rutilus; assembly: GCA_028644305.1. Classification (NCBI taxonomy): domain Eukaryota; kingdom Metazoa; phylum Chordata; class Mammalia; order Rodentia; family Sciuridae; genus Xerus; species Xerus rutilus. The sequence continues at coordinate 67,017,896 of CM053402.1, forward strand.
ATAGCTGCTGCAGATCCAGCTCTCACATTCCAATGTCAAAGGGAAAACAGATCATCCCTTTCCAGTTCTCCAACAACCCTAGCAAATGCTACCTTCTGTTCTGTTGGTGTTTCATGTGGCCAATATCTGAGTCACAACTATTCTTAAAACATAGAGTTTAGGAACAAAAGATTATAGGGAAGACAGACAAAGACAAAACAACCCAGCAACTTGAACTGTTGCTGGGTTGAACTTGCACACACATGTGAAGATTCTCATGGTCATCCTCAGCGGGCGTCTCCATCACCTGTGTAGAGCCCACAGTGGACTTCAGAATCCAGTTAGGTGTGGGTTCAAATTTTACCTCTATCATCCAATAACTGAGTGACCTGGGGCAAGTTATTCAACTTAGTCCCAGTTACTTCTTGGTCAGAAGGGGTTAGTACCTGCCCCGCAGAGACCTCTTTGTGTCAGGTAGGTGGTGTTACTAAGGCACTAAGCTTTGTGGATGTTCTGATGAGTCCGCCTGGCTCCCACCTCAATGCTCACGGGGCCTCTGGGAGTTTCGCTTGCCAGAAGACTCAGTTTCCAGGCACAGTGAGGAGTGGCACGTGGACGGGTCCTTTCTGCCAGGTGGGGGTAAAGTTTCTGCCAGGTGGGGGTAAAGTCGGGGGTAAAGTTGGTTACTGTTTCCTGGGCTAAGGTCAATCAATAGCGGGTCACTGGGGCTGGGCCTCGGAAGTTGGGCTGTGAGAGGCCCAGAGAAACTTGAATCGTAACTATTCTTCACAGAAGAATCTGGGTCCCTGCTGGGCATCAGGAGGCAGAGGCCGAGAGGAGGCTGGGGTGAGGAAACGATGCAGGAGGTCAGACACTGGGCCCAGCCTGGATCAGGAACAGGCTGTGGGGAGGAGGCAGGGTTGAGGGCTGGGAATCACAGTGGCTACGTGTGGTGGCTACGCTGGCTCCCAGTGGGTGTGGCGAGATAGGACTTGATATCCTCGCCCTCTGGCTCTGACATTGGACTCTTTTCCCCCTCCAGTACCTGGGATGGAACCCAGGGGCACGAAGGAGCTACCTCCCCAACCTTTTTTGTTTTGTATTTTGAGACAGAGTCTCACTAAGAAAGTTTCAATCCCCTGCCTCCGCTGGCATTACAGGCGTGTGCCACTATGCCCAGCTGACATCTGTCTTTGATAGAGGATGTGGTTACCCTAAAACCTCTGTCATATTCACACTTTCACAGGATTATATCAGCACAGATGAAATCTCGTTGAGAAATTGTTTTTCAGACCCAAATAATCATGCCAATTTGATTTTATATTTTTATACAGACTATCATTTTTTGTTTTGATATTTTGTTGAAATGATTTTCATCAAATGAGTTTGTTTAATTTTTATAATAAAATTTTACAACTAATTAATAGATCAGTATTTTTGTCCTTTTATAATTACTTCCTATAGCTTCTGCTATTGTGTATTTGTGTGTGTTAATTAGTGTATAAGTGCATGTATTCAAGTGTGTACAATTGTGTAAATGTGTGTGATTATAAGAGTGTGTCTCTGTAGATGTGTGTAAGTGTATTATGTGTGTGTGAATGTGTGTGAATGTGTGTCAGTCATTATGTCTGCCACATCCAATGTCCCTTGGTCATGTTATGCAGATCTAAACTTAGAAAAGAGGATTTAATTCTTTTTTTTTTTTTTTTTTTTTGGTACTGAGGATTGAACTCAGGGGCACTCGGCCACTGAGCCACATCCTCAGCCCTATTTTGTGTTTTATGTAGAGATAGGGTCTCACTGAGTTGCTTAGCGCCTCGCCCTTGGGATTTAATTCTTTTACCAGTTTTTAGTGGTACTTTTGTCCTCAAGTGCTGATTGAACACACTTTGATTTACCTTGTGTGGATGATTTCTAAAGCTAATATTCTTTCCTTTGAAAGCAGTTTGTTATATATCTTCCCTTGTTTATCCAACAGAAACGTGAGAACACTTCTATGAGGTGGAGAAACAGGAGGGGACGAGAAAGAAACAAGAGGATGAGTGAGGAAAAGCCCCAGAGACCAGATGAGACGGAGCTGAGGGCTCAGATGGTGTTGAGTTCTTTTCTTTCTTTCTTTTTTCTTTTCTTTTCTTTTTGAGTACCAGGGATTGAACCCAGGGGCGCTTAACCATTGAGCCACATCCTCAGAAAATATATTTTGTATATATTTTTTGAGAGACAGAGTCTTGCTGAGTTGCTTACAGCCTCACTAAGTTGCCAAGGCTGGTTTTGAACTTGTGACCGTCTTGCCTCAGACTCCTGAGCTGCTGGGATCACAGGCGTGCACCACCACACCCAGCACAATAGTGCTAAGTTCTAATGTCCAGCGCCAGAGGTGGCTGCCAAGAGTTCTAGACAAGTAATGGGCCCTGACACGAACTGAGGTGCTAGGCCTTGGGGAAGACTGGGAGTCAGGAGACCAGAGTTGAAGTAGGAGTTACGCTGGTGCAGGGCTGGGTAGGCCTGGCATGGCAGCTGTTTCTGGGCCCTGGGAGCTTCCCTGTGTGACGAGCGGAAAGCGCTCAGGCCTCAGGGGAGGCTGTGCCCATGTTTAATCCTGCTTCTTCAAAAGGTTCACCAGCCTGTGCCTTGGGCATGTTGGTTACCTGGCTTCGATCACATCACTTCCTTATCTGGAAAGTGAGAGGCCTCTCCCACCTCCTTTTGCAGTACTGGGGATTAAAGCCAGGGGCACTTTACTTCTGAGCTCCATCCCCAGCCCACCCCCCAACGCCACCCCCCACTTTTTAAAAATGCTTTTAGTTGTCGATTCACCTTTTTTTTGGTACTAGGGATTGAACTCAGGGGTACTCGACCACTGAGCCACATCCCCAGCCCTATTTTGTGTTTTATGTAGAGACAGGGTCTCACTGAGTTGCTTAGCACCTCGCCATTGCTGAGGCTGGCTTTGAACTCGTGATTCTCCTGTCTCAGCCTCCCAAAGTGCTAGGATTATAGGCTTGCGCCACCGTTGATTCACTTTTATTTATTCATTTATTTATATGCAGTGCCGAGGATCGAACCAGTGCCTCCCACATGCAAGGTGGCGCTCTACTATGGAGCCACACTCCCAGCCCCCCAGCCCTTTTTGTTTTTTATTTTGAGACAGAGTCTTGCTGTGTTCTCCAGGCTGGCCTCAAACTTGTGATCCTCCTGCCTCAGCTTCCATGTAACTAGAATTACAGGTGTGCACCACTGCACCTGGCTGCCTTCCTCCCCTTTGCTGTAAGAAAGATGCAAGGTCACGTAGGTAAAGTGACTGGTCCACAGAGGACACTTAATAAATGGCAGCACTGGTTGCTATCATCTGTGCTGCACACACAAAACCAACCGGGACCAAGAAAGGAACGGCACAAGTAGCAGAGGGACAGTCTAATGAGGGACCACACGCAAAGTCCTGGGCAGAGTGTGGGGAAACCTCAAGGATGGGCACAGCACCCCAGAGGCCTGGAGGTGAAGGGAGGGAATGACAAGACCTGTGTAGAGAGAGCTGCTAGCCCTGGGAACCTGGTGGACACAGTCCCAGGGAAGAAAGAACCTGGTCTTAAGCTCCTCATTTCCATCCCTTCTGGAGCTTCCCAGGGTCAAGGCCAAAGGGAAAGCAGAGGGCCAGGGAGCCTGCTGGTCTGGCCAGGCAGGACTGCATCCTGGGGCTGAGAGCAGGGTGGGTGAGAGGTGGCCCTGGGCTGCAAACCTGCAAAGAGCTGAAGCCTGGCCTGGGTCTTTCTAGAATACTGGCTCTTCTGCAGGCTCTGGGAGGGAGGTCCCACAGCCTGGTGGAGGATACAGAAAGTTTGTTCTACTAGACCATTTCCCAGGGGACAGGACTCAACCATAGCATTCCTTTTGGAAAGGTCAGGGGTAATGTATTCCTCCTCTGGCTACTCAAGGTACAGTTGAAGCCCATTCATGCTGACCCCTCGGCATTTCGGGTTTGGAATAATTCAGGCGGGAGTTTGGCTGAAATTTATCTTTGCTGTATTTATACAGACAGACCTTAAAAAGCTAGTCGATAGTGTAAACAAGGATAATTAAAATATTTCAGAGGGGTTTAACATCAGGGTGGGGGAGAAATTATTTGAAGCATGGCAGCCCAACTCATTCCTAGGATATGAGAGAATGATAAATTGTCATTGTCAACAATAATGCCACAAATGCAATCTCATGTCCTCTAAAAGGCAAGTCAAGGATGAGGCAGATGTGATACGGTCCAGTTTGGTCAGTGGACCTCGAGACTAATACCCAGCAGTGGTTTAGAGCAGAGTTAGGCCCTTCTGAGGTCAGACCAGCCTCTTCCCAGGTGGGGGCAATGTGGGCAGCAAGTGGAAGAACAGATGTTGGCATCCATAGGTCTTCCCTGGGATCTGCATGATGATGGGTCTGTGGCCCTTGTGGAGCCTCTATTTTCCGGTCTGTGAAATGGGTGGATTAACACTCATCCCATGGTCATGCTCAAAGGATTACTAAGAGCCTATGGGAATGCCCTGAGACATAGTAGAGCCTCAGGAGGAGCTGGATGCCCTCTGAGGACCTGCCCTGTTTCTTTGTCCTCCACCTCAGTTTGGGCCCAGCCCCCACCTGGAGGCCAGCCAGGGAACAGCAGCTGGGAGGCAGAGAGTTGGGTGACCTCTGCTATTTGGCTCAGGCCTGACCCAGTTTCTCCTAGGCCTTATGCTTATCCCTTTTTTTCTGTCTCAGAAAACTGATGCTCTGAATCCCATGGGCAGGTACCCCATGGACAGAGCCCTGAGGGCATTGGAACTAAACAGACATCGTTTTCAATCCCAGCTCCACCAGGTACCTACCAAGGGTAAGGTCCTCAACTTCCCTGAGTCTCTGGACAAGGGAGATGGACAGATCTCTCCTTTGCAAGTGGGGTCAAGTGCCTGGCATGGTGCTTGGTCTTAGAGCGACTGTACAGTTGGTGGCTATGAGGATCATTCTCTGCATGTTGTGTTCAGACATTTCTGAACTGGTTGGATATCTGGATTTGACTTTGAGATTTTAACCCCCTTTAGTGAAAGCTGTACACAATTGGGACAATGTGTCGATTTGTGGGGAGAGATGATGGTGGGAGAGATGCTGTGACAGGTCAGAGTGGCCTGCAAGGGACTGGATCCATTTTGCCAGAGATTTGCCTTCAAGCAAGGGGTGCACTGAGCCCTACTGAGTCAGAGTATCCTGAAGTCCTTCTCCAGTGTCCTCTGCTCCCGAGGATGAGAAGATGGTCCCCAGGGTGTGCATGCTGACCAGAGGAGCGCAGGACACATCCTCTCACATTGTGACCTCCCCGCAGAAGAGATGAGTAATGAAGTTCAACGGCTTGCCCAAGGCTCCATGGAAAAAGGCGTCCATCATCTTAATGGTACCTTTGAGCTCTCTGGCTGACCCGCGGCCCGTTCCTTATGCTTGTCCCCTCCCGCAAGCACTCGATGTGAGCTATTCCTGGCATGTCCTGTGGTACAAAAGCGCGGTTCATCTTTTCAAGGAGACGTGGGGAGGTTGAAAGTCAAAGCCATTGGAACAAACCTTGGCTTTGGAGAGGAGTCAAGTGCTTATTATGCAGGTCCTTGCTCTCTCTGGGAAGAAGGCAGTGGGATAAGCAAAACAGAGTTTGGGGGGATCTGGTGATAAGGATGAAAAGAAACAAGATCTATGTGGTACATACCGTCTCCATGGGGAGCATCGTGGCTATTGGGTAGTCCCTGCCCCTGGAGGAAGTAGTCTCCAGCATCACCTAGGATAACCCAGGTAGGGAGGGGCAGCCTTGGGTCACTCTGCCCTGGCGAGGTCTGGGGAAAAGGTGGCATTCAGCATGGTTTGGATTTAGAAGAGGGAGATACGCCTTCCCTTCCAACCCATGGCCACCATCTTCATGTACGCAATGACTGATACTTCTGGGAAGACAGACTTGGACTGCGGCTGGAGAAATCTGTCCTCTGGCTTTACTGAGAACAAGAGCCTCAGTGGACTTCATTTCTCCATGAGGACAAGGCTTACAGATGTTTACCTCCTCCTCTAGCTAAAAGCTGGGCTGCAAGCAGAGGCTGGGAACAGCTGCACTTGATAACACTGTCTCCTGGCAGAAAAGCTATTTTAGCATCTCAAGATGGCTTGCTGGACTGTGACCCTTGGTGTCCTTTGGTAAAAGAAGGACAAAGGACATGGGTGCTGAGTACCCCCAGGACATCTCCCTTCAGGGCCACTGTGGGCACAACCCCAAGGTGTGGCTAGTATGTTCTCTGGACAGCAGAGTATGAGTGAAGAATATGGTGGTTTTGCAGTCCTGGGAGATCAGGTGGAGACCTCATTCATTTCCCATGAGCTGCTGCAAGTGTTTTTGGCAAAAGGGAATCTTGGTTGGATTGCCCATCTTTTTAAAAAGGTAGACACTGTGCTTTGGATCCTTTTATTATCGGAGTTCTAATAATGAGTTCCACAGGATCAAGTGGTTCTTAGCTGAGAAGCTGAAAAACCACCGTTCACAGCCATTGGCTGGTTGAACAGGAAACTCCTTGCAAACCTCTCACATCTTCCCCGTGCCAGTACCACTGTTTTGATTTCCTCTCGCTGAGATGCAAAACACCTCCAATAGCCAATTTAAGAGCTGACTGGGCTCAACTGGGTGGTTTTCCCTGAGGCCTCTCGTGATTGCAGTTAGCCAGTTAGCCAGTAGCCCTGAGCCCCCCTGGAGCAGGGCTTCCCACAGGGCTTTCTCACTCATGGGTTTGGTGCCCCCGCTGGGATGTCTGAGAGGGCTGAGGAGCAGCAGGGCAGTTCTTGGGGACATGGACTCAGCATGTAGATATCTTGCCACACGGCAGTCTTGGGGCAGTTCAGACTTCATACATGAGCTTGGCTTCCCAGAGCTCCCGATTCGAGAGACCTTAGTTAAGGTTGCAAGGATTTAATGACCTAGCTTTGGAAGTCACAAGTATCCTTTGCATGGTATTTTATCAGCCAAAAGCTAGTTATGAGGTGAGAGAAGAGGACGATGTATGTGAATTCCAGCCAGCTAAGCTCATTGGAGGACCATCTTTGGAGAACAGCTACCTCGGCCCTGGAAAGAAAGAAGAGAACATGCTCTGCCTCTGTAGCCACCGTCAGAAACTGGATTGGGAGCCTCTTTCCACAGAGATCTGTCTAAGGTCTAGAATGGAGCTTATAAGTAAGTCAAAGGAAGCCCACCCTTCGTTACATGCCCAAAGATCCTTTTATAGAAGATGAAGGTTTTTATTCCATGAACACTGGGATTACAAGTGGCACTACCTTTCTGGGAGAACAACCCCAAATCCCTCTGCTGCACATGCCAAGTCACATTTCCAAATACATATTCAATGTGGTTACAAACGTGAGACTGCTTTGCTGCCCAGGCTGAGTCATCCTCAGTTGGTCTTCTGTTTCTGATAACTGCCCCTCTGGCAAGTCTAAAAGCAGAAGTTAGATCAAAGGTGAGCAGGGATTGGAGAGGCAGGGTTTGGTCTGCTTTCTCGCAGGACCCATGCTGATAGGAGACTTCTGGCTTCCTGGAATTACTGCTGCAACTCAGACTCTCGACACAGTACGTTTCAGACACTAATTTTTCACCAGTCCTGTGGAGCCCCAGCTGGAAACCTTTCTTCTTTTGCTGTAGGTGTTATATCACCTGGGGGTTTAAAGAACTCCCCCAGACAGCCAAGCACAACCACTACTAGGCAAAAGCAGGCTTCCAGTGAATTGTTAGGAGGATCAGCGGTCCCTCTGTCACTGTCATCTGAGAGGTCTTCCCCACTTGATGCATCTCCATGCCCAAGAGCCCTGTAGGGGGAGATGGCTGGGCATGGGTAGGATGCAAGGACAAACTGGCAACCCCGAAAAGCTGCATCCCCATGTCAAGTGGATGGTTGAGGTAGTGGGGACAGTGTTATGTCCCCTCTTTCAAACTAGGGATACCACAAGTGGACTCCTGGTTGCCACGAGCAGCATGGGGGTTTTCAGGACTCCCACCTGATCACTGATGTGCTGGGACCCTCTTCTCCTCCCACCAGAAGAGGCAGAACATCCAAGGAGGGCACTTGCTATTTGGAAGCAAATGAGAAATACAAGGAGAGGGTGAGCACAGGGTCCCACGGCCCCGTGAAAGCAGCTGCCACTTTATTTCAGGAGAGGACCCCAGGGAGCCCTTGAACTTGATGTCATTTCTGTCATGCATAGGGAGAGGCGCGGGTGAGCGTGTGTGAGGAAAGAGAAATGCCGAAAACACAGTTAGCCTCTGTTAATATTTGATAGGCAGCCAAAGCACTTTTGTTCCCAAGTCGAGCGAGCTAACCATGAAAAAATAAATTGCTTTTCAAGAACATTCATCACAGCAAGTGGCTCATTTCCTTGTCCTCAAACAACCCCATTCCTGGGCCCTTCCTCCTATTAAAAACTCCTCAGATGTGGTAAAATAAATAAAGAAACCAAGGGGAAGTGCGGGGCATGGTGGGCACTGTGGGGAAGGTGGAGGCTGGGGAGGTGCTGGGCAGAGAAGCATTGAACGATCGTGGGCCTTGGGATATGGCCCCATTGGGATTCTCCTCTCTACACAGCTGGTTTTGGGCTCTACAGGTGTGAAACTGAAGAGCAAGTATACTGACCCTCATGAGGGATGTGGAAGGAGAGCATCCTTGCACAGGAGTGGTCCAGAGGGCCCCTCCGAGCAGGTGACGTGATAAGAATGCTGGAGGGACAGGGCCTCATGAGTACCATCTCCAACAGGTGGGGGTAGAGACCACGCTATCTTTTCACTAGTGTGTTCCTTAGCGCATAGTAGGCATTCACAATACTTGTGGGATGAAGGAATAATGGAACAACCCAAAATATGATGTTTAGGGCCCAAAGGGCCCAATCCAGGGTGTCATCCTTCCGAGATGGTTTTTCGGCAATAAATTCCCTGATTAATAGGGTAGATGGAACAGACCTTCTGTCCCCAAGGCCTGTGGTGTGAGCCCTGTGGGAAGGGTTCAGCTAGCAGGTTTGAGGACAGTGTCATCGAGGTTTTTTTTTAAAAATTATTTTTTAGTTGTCAATAGACCTTTATTTTATTCATTTATTTATATATGGTGCTGAGAATCGAACCCAGTGCCTCACACATGCTAGGCAAGCACTCTACCAGGGATTGAACTCAGGGGTACTCAACCACTGAGCCACACCCCAGCCCTATTTTGTGTTTTATTTAGAGACAGGGTCTCACTGAGTTGCTTAGCGCCTCACTGCTGCTGAGGCTGGCTTTGAACTTGCAGTTCTCCTGTCTCAGCCTCCCAAAGTGCTGAGATTACAGGCCTGTGCCACTGTGCCTGGTGCAACTGAGCTTTGGTTTCATGGTAGACTTGAGAAAGTCATTCGAACTCCCTGTGCCTCAGGGTCCTCCTTTTAAATGAGACGAATCTCTTCCTTGGTGGCATTCCTATAGAGATTATAGGCAATGTGGGGAACATACTTGCTATAGGAACATAGCAGGCACTCAAAAGGTAATGGCCGTTTTTATTATTTTGACAAGTGTAGACCCTTTTAATAACATATCAATATAATATTCAGGGATTTCTGAGCATCTCATCTATGATGGCTCTAGAAAACTCCCTAGGCCTGAGCTGTTGGCAGGAGCGCCCTCTCTTTTTAGGGGGTGCGTGAGAATCACACAGTTGTTTTGATGCCAGCAGAGCACAGGCTGGTGTTTAATGGAAAGATTCCCCAATATTCTCCTTCAGCTGGTTGTAGAGAATAAGGTTGTTGGTCAGACTCGTAATCAGCTGAAAATGATGGTTCCAGAAAAGTCTGGGGCATCTTATACCATCTTTTGAATTCGATCATTCATTCAGTATATTTGTTGTCTACTAACTATCAAGGGATACACAGGTGAACAGGACAGCATGTACCCTGCTGGGGTGACACCTAGCTGGGGAGCAGACAACAAATTAATCACTGCGTATTGGGATAAGACCCAAAGAAAATGCACGGCAACTGATGGGGAAAGACCCAGAGAAGGAAGGTGGTACAAGTCGGAGGAGGGCAGGGGAGGCAGAGGTAGGCCTGAAGCAGCTAGAGCCCAAGGGCTTCCTCGGAAGTTCTGAGGACCACAAAAGGCCATGTCAGCCCTGCATCTCCAGCCCTTCTCAGACAGGTGCAGGGGAGCAGCCAAGGAGAGGTTGGGAGAGACTGAAGATCTTTCCTGCCAGTAACTCGGTTCGCCCCAACCTCGCTGATTCTCTTTTGTTGTTGTTGTTGTTTGTTTTTTTGGTACCGGGGATTGAATCTCTCTTGGTTACAGCCCAGCACAGCAGAGACCGTGGGACTCCAGCCCTGAGGCCCCTTTGGGCGCCCAGCATCCCGGCTCTTCAGTTCTTCGCGTCCACACGGCAGCACTGGGCGACCCACATAGCTGCGCTGTTTGGGTTTGAGAACTAGAGACCGACACAAGTTTGTCTTTCTTAGTAGACAGAAAGAGCTCCTTTTCGGGTCCTACTAAGAATAGCCTAATTTATTCCTGCTCTCCCCGGCTGGGCAGCCGGGCGGGGAGGGCCGGTGGCAGGCCTGGCTCGCGGCCGGGGCAGCGTTGAAAGAGCGCGGCCAGAGCTCGGACGCGCCCGGCATCCCGAGAGAGGTGCGGAAGACTCACCCAGGCCACGCCCCCACCGCACTTATTGGCTCCTCTGCCGCCTTCCCGGGATCTCATTGGTTCGTACGAGCCCTCGCCCTGGGGCTTGAAGGCGGCGCCCTCTGCTGCGGGGCAGTTGGGGGAGCATCCAGAGGCGCGGTCTTTAGGGTGTGAGGTGACTGAAAAGAAAGTCTGAAAGGATGCTGACTTTGACTCAGCACAGGACCAGGCATCTAGAGGGAGGAGTCGGGATGCACGGGAAAGGTGTCGTTTACCGAATATCTCCCACGCATCCCCGGCGTCTTATTATTTCATTTCGTCCTTACAGGAATCTTGCAAAGCAGGTATTAATTATCCCCTCTCCCCCTAGTTACAGGTAAGGAAAGAGACGACAGCAAGTTAAGCGATCTGCCCGGAGTCAGTAAGTAGGTCGCAGAGGTAAAGTTTGATGGCTCTTAATGGGGCAACTTAATGGGGACAGTGGGCAAATCGTAGGAATGAGAGATGAGTGCCATGAGTCCACGCTGCGCTGAGGGTGCATTAAGCCTCTACCAGCTTGGCCAGCTCAGAAGAGGCATTCTAGAGAAGATGGCACTCTCCTGCTGTCCTGCTCTTTGAAGATGAGTGGAATTTAGGGTGAGGATAGGAACAAAAATTAACCAGAGTGCCCTTTGGCACGAGATCAGTTTCTTGGTGACTCAGTGAAAAAGTCACCACTAACATTGGCACCAAATATCCTTTTTTTCACAGCATTTTATGTTTGAAATTTCCTTCACCTCTATGGTGTCATTTAGTTACAGAATCAAAGCAACTGGAAGCATCTCCTCTCCTTTTTTTTTTCTTTTCTTTTCTTTTTTGTCCTGGAGGACTGAACCCAGGAGCACTTTGCCACTGAGCTACATCCCCAGCTATTTTTATTTTTTATTGTAAGACAGAGTCTCACTAAGTTGCTTAGGGCCTCCCTAATTTGCTGAGGCTGGCCTTGAACTTGCAATCCTCCTGCCACAGTCTCCTAAGTTGCTGGAATTGCTAGTATGGACTACCATGCCCAATGACATCATCCCAGTTTTGAAGAAGGATAAGCTCCCTCAAAAGTCCTCCTCAAAAGCTGAGGACTAATGAAGACCAATGGGTACAATGTATAGGTTTTTTTTTTTTTCCCTGCAGTTGGGATGTTTTACATTTCACATAATTCTCACAACATCTCTAGGAGGGAGGTAGTGTTTGCTTTATCTTACATAGAAGCAAATCAAAACTAGAGAGATTAAATAACATCCTAAGACAACACAAGGGTTTTAGAGTAAGGATCAACCTACTCCAAACTCCACTCTTCCAGTCAGTTATTTCACCATTCCTTTAGATCCCGAGTCAGTCTGAGGAATAGATGGAGGCAGTAGTTATTGAACAAGAAAAATGTGAAAGATGACAATTAGGGCCTATAACCAAACACATCTTCCCCCTCTTCTACTTGTTGCATGGTTGAAACACCACCACTGACCATTGTTTTGTGGGGTTAAACATTGTTTGAGCCATGAGACTTTTAAATTCAAATCTCTCTATATGGGAGGGAGGCATTAATACCATAGCATGATTAAGAAAGGAAAAATATTTGGAAATTCCCCTGGAGTTATTCACCTACCTAAATTATCTACCAAATTCCATAATTGTCTTAATGACATTCACACATTTCTCTGCCCAGTGTGTAGGATGGTCCCATCATAGATAGTAGAGAAACCAAAGCAGCCAGAAGGGTTCTACTTTGGGGCAGAATAGCGGGCAGCAACAAACCTCCTCTTATGTTGTGCTATTTACTAGAAAAGCAACTGGATAAACAACCTAAAGTGTATTTAAAAGACACTGGAGATCTTTGGGAGACAAATGGGCAAGCTGCAACTAGAATTCCTGAGATGGGAAAGCCTTTTCTAGGTGAACTGGGCTTACTGGTTCTGTTCTTAAAGAAGTCATTTGCTGACTGAGTATTGGGCTTGGTACAGGCAGGGAAATCTGCTGGGGAGGAGATACCAGCTGCTCAGGGGGGCTGGCCTGACTGACTGGAGAGTAGAAGACCCTCAAACTCCCTTCCAGCCTTCCCTGCTGAATGCTCAGGAGGAAGAGGATGCTGGAGGGCTGGTGATTCAGCACAGCTTTTTGATCCTTGGGAGGCAAAATGCAGCTAGAGGAAAAGGCCTTCAAGACATAAGTTAAAAGTATCCTCCTTAATATATTTGCCAGTTTTGCTTGCATGTGGAGGGAAGCAAAAGAGCTAAGCCCAGAATCTCTGAAGAGCCAGACTTTGAAGGCCAAGGAGGCAAAGAACCAGTCAGGAACTCAGGAGAGTCATGCCTGCGAAGGAATCTGAGCCTTATAGTCTCATGGTACATTGTAGGTAAAGTTTCACTAGAAAAAGGACACTGCAAGGAGCCCAAGGCCTGTCTCACCCTTTTTTTTTAAATGGGAATTTAAAAAAATTTTTTTTAAAAAAATTTTTTTTAGTTGTAGATGGACACAATGTCTTTATTTTATTGCTTTGTATGTGGTGCTGAGGATCGAACCCAGGGCCTCATGCATGTGAGGCAAGCGTTCTACCACTGAGCTACAATCCCAGCCCCACCTGTCTCACTCTTGAGACATTTAAAATCAAAGGTAGCCTGACCCTGACAGTAGAATCCAACTCTAGCCCAGTTCAACTCCTATCTTGGTTAAGTTGATAAGCCCTTCACACAGTCTAACAGAGGATGGGGACTTCTGAGAAAGAATAGTAATGTCTTTAAGTTCTGGGATTCTCTTACATACAATGTCTGAAATTTGAGAGTGGAAGACATGTGAATAGGTAGGAGAATATGACCAATAAGCACAGGGAAAAACTACAATAGAGGCAAACTTATAGATTGTCACAGTCAGCTCAGGCTATAAGCAAATACTATAGACTAGATGGCATAAACAACAGACATATTTTTTTATAGTTCTGGAGGCTTCAAGTTCAAGATCAAGGAGGTGGGAGATTCAATTCTTGAGGAGAGGTTGCTTCCTGGCTTTTAGAGGGCTGATTTCTATCTTCGTGTTCACATGATGGGGAGAGAGCTCTGATGCATTTTTTTCTCCTTATAAGGGCACTAATATCATTATGAGGGCCCCACCTCTAAATACCATCCCACTGGGAATTAGGATTTCAACATGTGGATTTGGGGAAGACAAAAACATTCTGTCCACGGCACAGATTTTAATAAAGAGTCTGACTCTGTTTTTTTATATTTGGCTGCTGATAGCTTTCAAGCCCATCACCTCCTCTTCCCTTTTTACATCTGGGCCAACTAGTAAGAAAGCTCTGATGTACCCTCTTTTAGCATTAGCAGGAACTTCAGACTAGGCAAGCTCTGTCCCATGCATGGAAGCCTTCACAAACTATCCCACCTCTTAATAACACCAAACCCAATCTCCTTCTTTGCTCTATAAAGCCATGTTTGGACCTTCTTGGGAAGTTTCTAGGCTGTCCCCCAAACTCCTCATGTATAAGTAGAAAATCTTTTCACATACTCTTGGTGTGTGTGTGTGTGTGTATGTGTGTGTGTGTGTGTAGGGGTATGGGAGTAGGAATGATAGTATAATGAATTGGACATTATTACCCTATGTGCATATGTGATTACATGCCCTGTGTAACTCTACATCATGTACAACCAGATGAATGACAAGTTATACTCCATTTACAAATGATGTGTCAAAATGCATTCTACTGTCGATGTATAACTAATTAGAACAAATAAAAATATATTTTTAAAAGGACATATGGAGAAATGTAGACAAAATCACAAAGAAAGCATTTATAGGGAATCAAAATTCATAAAAATTTAGATGGGCATTGAACAAATTAAAAAATATAGTATCTGAAATTAAAATTTCATTGAAGGATGGTGTTGTGGCTCAGTGGTAGAGTACTTGCCTTGCATGCAGGGGGACCTTTGTTTGATCTCCAGCTCTGCAAAAATAAAAAATAAAAAAAATAGAATTCATTGAATAAAAATAAAAAATTAAAAAATAGAATTCATTGAATGGATTTAATAGCAACCTGAAAACAGCAGATAAGATTATTTAGCTCAAATACAGGCATACAGAAAATATTCAAACTGAAGTTCACAGAGAGAAAATAATGAAAGTAACAGATCAGAATGCAAGACAAATTTGGGGATACAGTCAAGAGGTCTAATATGCATACAACTGGATTCTTGGAAAGGGAGGAGGGATGAAGAGCAAGGCCAGCAATATCTGAAGAGATAGTGGGCAGGAATTTTCAAAATCAGACATAGACATCAGTTTACAGTGAATCCCAATGAGAGGAAATCTTAACAAACCAAAAACAAAATGTCACATAGGCAGTTTGCAGTCAAGCTGTGAAAACCAAAGTCAATAAGAAAATGTTTAAAGTATCCATGAAAGATAAAACAAAAAAACAAAAACAAAAACAAAAAACATTACATTCAAAGGAGCAACAGATTTATGGCTGACTTTCAATAGCAATTATGAAATCTAGGAAACAATGGAATGATATCTTTAACTGCAGAAAGAATGATTCCATACCCAGTGAAAAGTTTCTCCCAAAATGGGTGCACTTCGTGTTACTCTTCTTTTTACCTTCCATTTCTTCCCTTCCTGAGCAATTTAGTTCCAAAGACATTAAATGGGACAGAGCAAAGTAAATGTCTATGGAGTAGGAGTGAGGGGAGTAGGGGAAGCCATAGTGGGCCAGAGCAGGCTGTTAGGGTTCAGATAGAATGAGAAGGCATCCCCCTGGAGGGTCAACCCAATGAGGGATGCCAGTGAGTTCTCAGGGTGAAGACGGCATCCACCCCAGAAAAGCTGTCTTAGTATAGTGTGGAGGATTGAAGACCAAGCTGGGTGAGGAGGGTACCCCCATGGTGGGAAGGAGGTAGCTCAGCTTGGAGTCCAGGAAGAGTTAAAAAAAAGAGAAAACTAGAGAGAATCTGTGATATTGGTTGGGAACAGAATATTTTTGTGGATTTATGAATATACACATAATGTGCACACATACATATACAGATGTAGTACCCAGATTCTGGTTTCTAAGTAACATTTTCCACTATAAGAGAACCAGGGGTCCTTGGAGAAATGACATGTTCCAGAACAGTGGCAGAAAAAGTATATGATTAATCTGGAGCATCTTGTGCCAAAATGCAAGGAGTCACTCAAAGAATAATGGGGACATGTCAAAAGGACACAGAAACTGTCTTAGAATATCTCCCATAGGCCAACTCAGGTGCAATCTAAACATTAGAATAGATAGTAGTAATAGATTATAACTTTCTCAATAAAATAGGAAAACAAAAGTCTATGCAAATACAAAGAAACAAATGAATAATTTAGAATAATTTAGAATACCACAGATTCAGTCCCATTACCAGGGGAAAAATCAAGGCAAAAAAATACATTTTCACACTAACAAGAGCTGAGAGAACTTCTTACCCCGCCCCAGTCTTACATCATGAGAAACATATGAAAAAATGATCTCAAATGTAAGCACAGAACAGTAGGATCAACTGGTGACGACCAGGAATACACTCACAAACATAAGAGTACTGACTGTTTGAAGCAACAAGAAGAACTATCTCTCTTGGGATTTTTAACATGTATAAAAGTAAAATATGTAACAACAGTTGTACACAAGATAGGATGGGATACATGACTGCAAACTGTTTTTCAGTTTCCTCCATCATTTGGGAAATGATAAACGTGTCCACTTAAGGTAGGTTCTAAAAATCAGTGATGCATACTCCAACCCCAGCACTGGGGATGGAACCCAGGGTCTCAGACATGCTAGGCAAGTGTTCTGCCACCGAGCTCCAACCCACCCTCAAGGGTGCATCCCTGAGTGCACCACTAAAAATTAATAAATATGTAATTAAAAATCTAGCAGAAGAGTAAAAACGAAGCACCCACAAATACATACACAGGCAGAAAAGGAGGAATAAAAGTTTAAAGAAGAGACTGGATAAGTTTTTGAAAAGCAGGATGGTAGATTTAGTCCCCACTCAACACTCCATTAAAAGACAAACATTGGGGCTGGGGGTGTAGCTCAGTGGTAGAGGGCATGCGTAGCAGGCAAGAGGCCCTCTGCTCAATCCCCACTACCAAAATAGAAAAACAAAGAAACACAGATTTCCAGGCAGGATGCAAAACTTTTTAAAAAATTGTTTACTGTTTACAAATCACTTTAAATATAAAACATAGAAAGGTGGAAAGTCAAAAAAAGGTAAAATTTATATCAAGCAAATAAAAGGTGCAACTATCAGACAAAGGAGACTCTAGAGCCATCAGTAGTGATGGACATTTCCTGATGATAACAGGGTTAATTCCACATGAAGACATAACGATCATAAACCTGTATGCCTAATAACAGAGCTTCACAATGCCTGAAGCAGAACATAGAACCAAAGGGAGAAATAGGCAAATCTGTAATCGTGGTTGGACATTTTAATGAACATCTTTAAGCAACTGATAGAAGAATCAGATTAAAAAACAAGGAACTATACAGAAAATAGAAACAACCAAATTAATCAACTTGACCTAATAGACATTTATAGAACAATACATCCAGAGAGTAGAGAACACATGTTCTTCTCCAGTACGTATTTACCAAAACAGGACATATGTTGGACCAAGAAACAAGTCTTAACAAATTTCAAAAGGTGAAATCATGCTGGGTCTGATCTCTGACCAAAGTGGAATTAAACCATAAATGAACAAAAGAAAGACTATTAAGACATCCCACATGTTTGGAAGTTAAGCTGAATGCTTCTAAATAATCCATGGGTCAAGGAAGAAATCACACAGAAAATTAGAAAATGTTTTAAACGGAATGAAAATATAAATACCACACATATCCTGAGATAAACAGCTAAAGCAGTTATTAGAAAGAAATTTATAGTTTTTAATGCATATAAGAGAAAATGGTTTAAAACCAGTCATCTAAATTTCCATGTCGAGAAGTTGGAGAAGCACAACAATTAAACCCAAGAAAGAGGAAAGAAGAAAATAACAAAAATAAGAACAAAAATTAATGAAATGTAAAGCAGATATACAACAGAGAAGATCAGTAAAGCAAAAAATTGGGTTATTGAAAAAATAATGAAATTGATAAACCCAAAGATTTTTTAAAAAAGAGATGACACATTACCAAAATCAGTCATCAAAAGACCCTACAGATTTTTAAAAATAGAAAGAGGTTATTATAAAAAAAATAAAGCCAGAAACTTAGACTAAATATTGTTGCAACCCAATTTATGTATTTTTTTTCTTTTGTTACCAGTACTTTTGGTGTTATATCCATGAAGTTATTTCCAAATCCAGTGTCAGGAAAATGTCCCTGTTTTTGTAGTTTTAACCCTTAAGTTTAGATTTTTGATGGTTTTAAATTAATTTTGTGAATGGCACAAGCATCCAGATTCATTCTTCTGCATTGGGATATCCAGTTTTCTCAGCACCACGTACTGAAAGACTGAACTTTCACCACTGTGTGGTCTTGGAACTCATTAAAAATTAGTTGGCCATTTAAGTGAGGGTTCATTTCTGGGCCTCCATTTGGTTTTCCACTTGTCTGTCTGACTGTCCTCATGCCAGTACAGTACCAGAGCAGTACATCTCAAAGTCAGGATGTATGAGTCCTAAAACCTTACTTTTTTTTCCTTCCTTTCTTTCTTTTGGCAACTTAATGCCCCTTGGAATTTCATAGAAATGGGAGGATGAGCTTTTCCATTTCTGTGAAAAAGGCTGTTGAAATTTTGACACGGTTTACATTGAATTTGTGGATCACTATGGATCATTTATGTAATCTTTAGAAACATGAGATAATATCTATCTCTATGGCCACACAGACATGTGGAAAGAATAAAATTCTAGACTCACCAAAGTCAAGACAGTGATTCCCTCTAGGGGTGGGACGGAAAGGAATAGAGAAGGGATGCAAGTGGGATTTCAGATGTATCGATGTTATATCTTAAAAAAACTGGAAGCCAGCGTTGTTATAATTATCACCAATGAGCAGGTAGGGAATGAATCTGAGTTCTTTTGCATTCTACACTTTTCTGTAGTTTTTGAAATTTCTCATAGAAAAGAGAAACGGATATCTTAGTCTAAAGAGGAGACAGTAGGTATGGAAGAGCTGGAAGTTGGTGGGAGTTTGAGATGGAGGTTGGGACTTGAGCTCTAGGAGGAGCTAAAGCCTGAGTGGCCCAGCCCAGGGGAGGCTGAGAGGGTCTTTCCCCGAGAGGCTCCCCCAATCTAGCTGCTCTCCATCTGCCTTTCTCAAGCTGGATCTGTCCATCAGGGGCCTATTCATAGAATTGAACTTAAACATAGGGAAGACCAAGCTTTTCTCACCTATGTAGGCCTCTCAGTTAAGTTCATATGACACTTGCCTTTGATCACTTCTCTTTTCTTATGTCCAGACTCCCATGTGGAAGGCAAGGGAACTGAAGCCCAAAGGAGGGTAGCCTCTTACCCAAGTACTCACCACAGGTATGAACGGCCTCTTCCCACAGTGCTAAACAGCATCTCTAGATGGGGTAATTCTCCTAAGAGAACACAGAGCTGGGCATGCTCAGAATTCAGGTAGCAAGAGGAGGCAGGTGTAAAAAGGGAGAGGTATTTAAAGCTGAATCCAGTCAGGAGCATCTGCCAGTGCCGAGATCGAGCTGATAATGTTCAAGGAGCTTCAGGTCAGAGGGTCAGAGGTGGGTGAATACTCCAGGAATAAGGGTGCAGGGTCCTTAAGACGGCTGGAGGAGCCCTCGGCACTCCCATTGAGCACTAGTGTATTAAGTGATAGGTCACTAGGGAATGAGCTGCTACATGTACATGCATGTGGTAGACAGAACAAGGCCCCTCAAAGATGTCCACATCCTGATTCTTAGAACCTGTGATTATGTGACCTTATGAGAAACAAGGGACTTTGCAGATAGATTATCCTGGAAGATCCATGTGAGTCCAATGTAATCACAAGGGTCCTTGTGAGATACAAGCAAGAAGGCCAAAGCCAGAGAAAGGAGATGAGACAATGGAGGCAGAGGCTGGAGGAGTGTGCTTTGAAGAAGAAGGAAGGGTCATAGCCAAAGAGAGCAAGAGGCTTCTAGCAGCAGGAAGAGGCGAGGGTACGGGTTCTCCCTAGAGCCTCCGAGAGGGTGTGACTCTGCCAAACCCTTGACTTTGACCCACTGAGACCTATTTTGGATTTCTGATCTCCTGAACTGTAAGATGATAAATTTATGTTTTTTAAAAGCACTACACTAGCCAGACACAGTGGTGCATGCCTGTTATCCCAATGGCTCGAGAGGCTGAGGCAGGAGGGTGGCAAGTTCAAAGGCAGTTTCAGCAACTTAGCCAGACCTGTCTCAAAGTAAAGATGGAGAAGGGCTGAGAAAGCAGCCCAGTGGTTAAGCACCCCTGGGTTCAATCTCCAATACTAAAAAAAAAGCACTACACTATGTACATATTATTACAGCAGCAATAAGAAGGCAATACAATGAATTTTCCAGAACAGGATAATATGAAAGTATTGTAATAATTTATATAGAAATGACTAATATTCCCAGTCCCATACGATCTTTCAGAAGTTGACACACCTCTTCACTTGGCACTCTTCATCACACCTGTCCTAGAAGCCAGCTGGGCCTTTAATGACTCTGAGGAAAGGAATGATGTGGCTTCTAATGCTAGATCATCAAAAGTGATATGACTTCTCTGCCTAGCTTGTATTTTTCCTCTGGGACATGCACTTTGGGAGTCTTGAGCCAACATGTTAAGAAATCCAACTACCTTGAAGCCACCCCACTGAAGAGACTGTGTGGAAAGAGCTCATAGAGGCAGAGAGACCTAGGAACCCCACAATTTAAGCTTAAGTTTCCACTTGTTTGGGTCTCCCCACTCCAATCATCACACAGATGAACAAGCCATCACGCTCTAGCCAGCAAGCTGCACCATGGTTGCTGAGTGGAGCAAAGGCCAGGGATCCCACCAAGCCCCGTCCAGCCTGCAAATTTGTAAGCACCAACAGTGGCACATTTTAAGTCACTGATTTTCAGAGTGGTTTGTTCCACAGTGATAGATTGCCAGAACAAGTGTCATTGTCCCATCCACATCACCCCAGCTCAAACTCAGGGAACACATTCAAACTAATTACTCAAGGTAAGAGCTTCCAGTCAAATTTTCAGCGCTAAATTATTAAATATAAACAGATTAACCAAGATTACCAGACATCTGAGGAATATTATAACATAGAGAAAAAAGATCAAAGAAAATAAACAAAAGAAAATAACCCAAAAGAACAGAGTGAAGAAAACTTCTTAAAAAACATAGGGGCTGAGGCTGTAGCATAGTGGAGCACTTGCTTAGCAGGTACAAGGCCTTGAGTTTGATCCTCAGCACCATGAAAGAAAAAGAAGAAGAAAAGAAACAAGTAAACAAAAACAACCCCCTCCAAACAATAGTATTGATTTCTTTAGCTTGATAAGAGAAGATATTTCATCTCTAACATAAGAGGAAGATGTGCCAAGTGCTGCCAGGCGCAGTGGCACATGCCTGTAATCCCAGCACTTAGGGAGCTGAGACAGGAGAATCGCAAGTTCAAAGCCAGCCTCAGCAATGGCGAGGCTCTAAGCAACTCAGTGAGACCCTGTCTCTACATAAAACACAAAATAGGGCTGGGGATGTGGCTCAGTGGTTGAGTACCCCTGAGTTCAATCCCTGGTACCAAAAAAAAAAAAAAAAAAAAAGATGTGCCAGGTATATTAGCACACGTTGTAATCCAAGCAATTTGGGAGGCTGAGGCAGGAGGATCATAAGTTCAAGGGTAAGCTGGGCAACTTAGCAAGATCCATAAAAATGGCTGGCAATGTAGCTCAATGGTGGAGTGCCTCTAGGTTCAAATCCTAGTGCCACCAAGAAGAAGGAGAAAGAGAAAGAAAAGGAGCTATAAAAAGGGAACATAAACAACAACAAAAAGAATACAGAGAATAAAATACAAAATAACAAACATCATTAAAATTGGAAAATCAAAAAATTAAGGCAACCTCCCCAACATAAATGGAAAAGATAGAAAAATTGAATAGCAAATAAAAATAATATGGACTGGTTCAGGAGGTCCAAAATATAAGTAATAAGGAATTTCAAGAAGAGAGAATCGAGAACTTGGGTGGGAGGATTGTCAGTGAACTCATACACAAAAATTCCTCGGAACTACAAGTCATGAATTTCCAGGAGGAAATGGCCCCCCAAGGACCCAGCACAATGAACAATGCAGTCACACCAAGGAAAACCATTGTGTTGTGTTGGGGTACATGGGACAGAGGAGGTGCTAAGGCTTCTGGGCGGGGGATGGGGAGGTCCTGTGCAAAAATTCAGGAATCAGAATGGTTTTGGATTTCTCAAGAGCGGCCCTGGAAAGCTAGAGGGCCTTGGGGTAGAGTTTCCAAAACTGTGAAAGAAAAGGATTTCCAACTATGTTTATTGCCTATTGCTACATAATGAATTTCTCTGAATCCCGAGAGTTTAAAACAGCATTCATTTATTATCTCATGGTTTCTGAGGGTCGGGGTTTAGGAGTGGCTTAGCTGAGTTGTTTTGGCTCAGGGTCTCTCATGGGGCTGCAGTCCAGCTAGGTGACCAAATTGTAGTCATCTCAAGGTTCAGTAGGGGCTGAAGAATTTGCTTTCAACCTCACCCATATGGTTGCTGGCAGGAGACTTTAGGTCCTTGCTACAGAGGCCTCTCCATGACGTAGCTTTCCTCAGAGGGATTAATCCACAAGATTGAAAAATCCCATGACAGTCTGTTACAATCTAGTCTTGGAAGTGACATTCCACCCTTTCTGCCACATCCTATTAGTCACGGACCAAAAGCATGGGCAGAGTATTACACAAGAGCCTGAATACCAGAAAGCAGGGATCACTGGGGCCATTTTAGAGGCCACCTATACTGTACCAGCCAAGAACTCTATAGCCGGCCAAAGGCATCAATCAAGTGTAAGAATATAAAAAAGATTTCTAATACATACAAGATCTCAAGACTTTACCTCTCACACACCTTTTCTTAGAAGGCTTCTTGAGGACAGACTCCACCAAAACAAGGGAATAAGCCAATACCCATGAAAACCAGCCCAAGAGAAAAATTGATGGATTCTCCAGGATGATGGAGAAGGGAGATGGCAGAATGGTGACTGTAGACCCAGCACAAAGGTAAAAGAGTGCATCTTGCAGTGGTAAAGAGTCCATCCTGGGCAAATCAGAAGGTTCTAGAAGGGATTTTTTTACTATGATGAATTTGGCAGAATATCCAATAGGAAAAAAAATTGCAAAGAGAGACAACGGACAGAGAGTTTGGATTGAATTCATGATCAGTACATAGAAAACAAGCAAATAAACAAAAATGAGGTGATTGTTAACTCCTGGGGAGAGAGATGTGGGAATGAGAAGCTAATATAGCTTACCACATAGCTCAGCTCTGAATCATCATAACACCATAGACACTGAATATTTACCAAGTCACTGTTACACAAATCTCTGCTGGGAGTTTGAAGGGGAAGAGACTGGTGTGGATCATGGATGGCAGGGGCCAGAGTAGGTAGACCTACACTCACATCTTCTGATTCCCCAGAGATGGAAGTTACTGGATAATGCCTAGAATCAAGACATCAGGAAAGAGTAATATTCAAGGACTGGGGATGTAGCTCAGTGGCACAGCACGTGCCTAGTAGGCACAAGGCCCTGGGTTCTATCCCATGCATCCTCTACCCTCAAAAAAAAAGAAAAAAAGAAAAAAAAGCAAAGAAATACTTGGACTTGTTTTCTTTGTAGAGATGTAGAGTCCAATAAATAAAAAAAATAGCTACAATCACTGAACATGATCTCCTGTAGTGATTGAGAACAGGAGAGGGTAATGCGGGAGTTTGGGGCAGCTGCTTTTCTTAGCAAACTCAGTAAAACTAATTAATCCTTTAAACCAGGCCGTAGGTTTTTTGTAACCATGCATACAAATTTTGAAATTATTTCCTTTAGTATAGGCTATACAGTTCAAAATTTCAATTTTGGAGTATGTATTCTTTCCTTTGTTCAAACTTAAGTCATGATCCAAATGGGGTCTCTTTCTCCAGTTGCCATTTCCACTTTCTCCACCCCCATCCCTTCCTTCTCCCACTTCCTCTGGCAATTTATCTGTTGAAACAATCAGACCGTTTGACCCTCCAAGGTCCCAGAGTCTGGACACTATCGTCTGTGCCCCTTGATTTTGGTTCAAATATTCCTCTGTCCCCTATCGTTGCAGAAGCTTTGTAGTGGGTTCCAGGGTCTTGATCAGATTTGGCTCTGGCATTTGTGCCTAGTAAATCTACTTCCCAAGGGGCTTGTACTCTTCTGTCAAGGGCCATATTGGGCATTGTTGCTTTTCATTTTGTGATATCAGCCATTGTGAATCACGCTTAAAAGCCATTAATGTGTTACAGTTGGGATTCTAATTCTACTATTCTCTCATGTACTGGCCAGAATACTTCTCTTAGGAGACACTTCTCTCTTCTCTTTGACTCTGCAGTGGTAAAGAGCACATAGTAAAGGCAGGATATGTGTTCTTGATTCTGCCCTTTCATTTCGCTAGCTTTTAAAATAATGAATTGGTTCATCAGCATCCTCAAAAGGATGCTATATCCTCAAAAGGATCAATATTGCTTAACACAATCAGCAAAACCAGCTAACTGCTTAAGCAGAGTCTGTATGTTTTTGATAAAAATAAAATCTTAGTGGCCAGTGATAGAGCACATGCTTAGCATATGCGAGGCCCTGGGTTCAATCCCAACTCTCTCCCACCCCACCTTCACCTTGAAAAGTGAATAAAGGTAGCCCCTGAGTTTGAACCTCAGCACTAAAAAAGAAAAAAGGTAAGAAAAATTTTCAGATTTTTCAGGAGACTTAAACTTCTTTTTATATCAACATCTAAATTTATTCCTATACTTCTAACCCATCAAGGCAAAGAGGGGAAGGCAGGGCTGATGCAGCCTGCTCAGGGTTCTGCAAAACAAAGCCCACAAGGTGGTCTGAGCACACATTGACCTGCACAAACTGTTCAGAATATGACTGCCTTTTTGACTTGAGGTCAGCAGCCAGGCCAGCGAGGGTCCCAGGGCCTGTGCAAGCGCGTGGGGATGCTTCTCCTCCTGTGCCCTGTGCCAGGCATGCTGATCAGGCCTCAGAGTGCTTGTCAATCTGTGTCCCCGCCTGGCCTGCTGGCACTCCTTCACCTGGAAAGCTCTCACACCCTGTCCAGGCTGAGCTCAGGGGTCCCCTGCTCTGAGAAGGCTCCCTTATCACCTGGCTGAGCCTCCTCCCCCCTCCTCTGGCTCCTGCAGCACACTGCACACCCTCTGCCTTCACACTGTCCTTCCTTGTCCCCTCATCTCTGAAGCCGGCAGCCTGGAGCACCCCCTGCACACAATAGGTGCACTCCCCAGGGCTCTGAACTGAGCACAAGAGCTTCATAGGACAATCTTTGTTTTTCAGTATCAGGCAATCAGTGGTTACAAGGTGCCTGGTCCCTTTCATCTAATCTGCAGCTTTCAATAAGTGAAAGACAAGGAAACTACAAAGGCAGGCATGCTACAGTGGTCTGAAATCTAAGGTCACTGGGTTCCGAGGAGGCCCAAATACCTGTCCAAATGGTTTTACTAAAGAATAGGTCATGCACTTGGATGCTCCACTGCTGTATGCACTCCAGGGCTCTGAATAGCCTGCGTCCAACCAATGCTACCAGGATACTGGGGAGACCAGACTCCGGTTGTGACTGTAGGAATTTTGTGGTTCCCGAAAGCCTTTCTCAGCCCTGGCCTGACTTGGTCCTCACCATCACCTGTGCACTGGCTGCTTGCGGCACAGGTGGGCTGCAGATGACCACTTCCACATCCTTCCACCACTGATTCTGCCACCCTGAGCCAATCCTCAGAGCGTACAGTTCTGCAAAGGGGACACTGGCTGGCTGGATCTCTGGGCCCTGCCTTGCTCGATCTGAGCACACTGAGACCCCTACCATACTGCTTTTTCTGGGAAGCCACCCTGCCAACCATGCCAGGTGGTGATAAACCCTGAGCTCTTCCCTTGGTCTAATTCCTTTCAAATTGTCTGAATGGAAATAAATCTCAGTATGCAAGAGATGTAACTATTTTTTAAAAAAATTCAACTTATTTTGCTTTAAGCCCTGAGTGGTAGAACTTAAATTTGTCTGCACAGAAGGGCCACCTGGTCCTGCTCAGAGTCATGTGTCTGGATACATTTTTGTGTATCTTCCCTCTGATCTGTGTCCCAGTCACTCCAATTCTGCTGAACCATGGCGTAGAGACAAGCAAGTGCAATCTCATCCTCAGGAAGTCCTGCGGCAGCCTGTGCAGGTGGTGTGCTCAGGGATTCCGGACCTGCTGTTCTAACCGTGTCTACCTTCCCCGGCTACAAGAACTCTGCAGCCCTGCTTCAGTTTTTATTTGTTTGTTTGGTTTTGTTTTTGGTATTGGGGATTCCACCTGGGGCTTTCAGCATGCTAGGCAAGAGCCCTACTATTGAGCTACAACCCCAGCCCTGTTGAAAGATTTTATTTTGAGACAAAGTCTAGCTAAGTTGCTGAGGCTGGCCTTCAACTTACAATCCTTCTACCTCAGCCTTCCGTGTAGCTGAGAGTACAGGACTGTGCCGCCAGGCCCAGCTAGTCCCACATTTTGCTGACTGCAGACATTCCTTTCCAATCCTGCTGCCCATCCAGGCCCCACTCAGGAAGTGAAGCACAGAGATCCAAACTCCCCTGGGGGAACTGTGATCCACTTCAAATCTGAACCAAGCCTGAGAGCAAGGCTGAGATGCAGGACAATACCCAAGTGTCCCAATTAACTGAAGGCCCAGTGTTGGTGGTGCGCCGGGACAGGGAAGATGCAGGTGGCAAGAAGATAGGATGTCACGATAGTCCCACAGTCCGTTTATTCCTTCCTTCATTCTGTGCGTACGGGCACCTGCCATGTGCTGGCTTTCTAGAAATGGAAAGATGAAACATGGACCCTGTCCCTAGAGGGCCCATGAAGGACAACCAATGATTTTGTTACTAGAAGAGGGTAGCATAGATTTAGGAAACTGAAGGGCTAATATTCATAACATACAAGAGATTTTTACAAATTGATAAGAAAATGTATATACCTACTGTATCAATTTCCTATTGCTGCTCTAACAAAGTACCACAAACTTAGTGGCTTAAGATGTGCAAATATATTTTCTTAGAGCTCTGGAGGCCAGAGGTCCAAAATGGGCCTCAATGGACTAACATCCTGGTGTCAGCAGCTGCGTTCTTTTTGGAGCTCCTAGAAAAACATCTGCTTCCTAGACTTTTCCAATTTCTAGAGGCTGCCTTTCTTGGCTCTTGGCCCCTCCCTCTATCTTCAAGGCCAGCAATGTCAGGCCAAGTCTTCTGCTGCCATCTGTCTGTTTTTCTCTCTTCTGCTTCACTTTTCCATCTTTTGGGACACTTGCAATTACCCTGGGCCACCCCCATGACCCAAGATAACATCTCCACTTCAAGGTCCCCTGATTGAAGACATTAATTCCTTTTGCTGCCTTAGTTGCCCTTTGCCAAGTAGGTAACACATTCACAGGTTCCTGGGACAACTTAGGTGGCCATTATTCTGCCTGTCACACATGCCAGTAGAAAAATGGACACAGGTTATGAACAAGTAATTCATAAGAAAAGGCCAAACGGCACATAAAGCTATGAAAAGATGATCAACTTTCATGATCATCAGGAAAAAAGAGGTCAGAACAGAGATTCCATGTTCACCCTCCAGACGGCAAACACGAAAAGGGTTGAACTGTCCAGCTCTGAGGAGGGCGTGCCTCCTCTGAGTGCCACAGCGGTAGTGTTTCAGGAACAGAGATCTGACAACCCGTCAACGTTAGAACACACTGCACGGGGCTGGAGTTGAGGCTCAGCGGTAGAGAACTGGAGTGAGGCCCTGGTGTAATTCCCAGTGCCAAAACAACCACAGAAGTCTGCCATTTGACTCAGCAGTCTCACTAGGAATCAATTTCCTTCAGACTGAACCCACTGCTGACTCATTCAGAAAGTGTCACTGTGGCAGGCACTGAGGGTGTGGTGACAAGACTCTGCTCTCAGGGAGCTTGCATTCTCATGGGAGAGGAAGACCCCAGAGAAACAATGAAAGAAACTAGGAAGGAACTGGACAAAGACTGGGGCTATGTATTAGTTTCCTGTGGCTGCTATAACAAAGAGCCACAAAGTTCATGAGTTAAAATAACAGAAACTTATTCCTTACAGACCTGGAAATCAGAAGTCTAAAATCAAGGCATCAGTAGGTTGATTCCTATCCTTCCCAGGCCTTTTTCCTAGCTTCCAACAGTTGCTGGGGAGCTTTGGTGTCCCTTGGCTCACAGAAGCCTCCCTCTCACCCCTTCACATGTCACATGGCATTCTTCTCTCCTGTGTCTCTTTGCTACATTTTCCTTTTCCTATAAAGACACCAATAATTTGATTAGGGTCCACTCCAGGCTAGTATGACTTCATATTTTTTTCCCTTTTTTTGCTACTGTTTGAAGAATAGTTTTATTGAGATCTAATTCACACACTATATAATTTGCCCATTTAAAATGTACATGATTCAAAGTTTTTTTAGTATATTTGTAGAGTTGCACAGTGATCACCACAATCTAATGTTAGAACATTGTAGTCACCCCAAAAGAAATCTCTTTTCTATACTAATGATCTGCTACTCTCCTTTCCCCTTAACACCCTTACCCCTACCAAGCCCAAAGCAACTGCACATCCATGTTCTGTCTTTATTGATTTTCCTATTCTGGACACTTCTTTTTTTTATTTTTTAGATATACATGACAGTAGAGTATATTTTGACATATCATACATACATGGAGTATAACTTATTCTAATTAGGATCCCAGTTGTGTGATTGTACATGATGTAGGGTTTCACTGGTTATGCATTCATATATGAACATAGGAAAGTTATATTCAATTTATTCTACTCTCTTTCATATGCCCATCCCCCACCCTTCCCCTCATTCCCCTTTGTCTAACCCAATGAACTTCTATACTTCCCCTTCCCACCCTCTCTTGTTATGGGTTAGCATCCATATATCAGAGATAACATTTGGCCTTTGTTTTTTGGGGATTAGCTTATTTCACTTAGCATGACAGTTTCCAGATCTATCTGTTTACTGGCAGAAGTCATAAAGTCACTCTTTTTTATGGCTGAATAATATTTCATTATATATATATGCCACATTTTCCTTATCCATTCATCTGTTGGAGGGCACCTAGATTGGTTTCATAGCTTAGCTACTGTGAATTGAGCTGCTATAAACATTGATATGGCTGCATCACTGTAGCATGCTGATTTTAAGTCCTTTGTATGTATATACCAAGAGTGGTATTACTGGGTCAAATGGTGGATCCACTCAAAGTTTTCTGAGGAATCTCCATACTGCTTTCCAGAGTGGTTGCACTAACTTGTGGTCCCCAGCAATGTATGAGTGTACCTTTTCTCCACATCCTCGCCAACATTTATTGTTACTTGTGTTCTTGATAATTGTCATTCTGACTGGAGTGAGATGAAATCTCAGTGTAGTTTTGATTTGCAATTTTCTATTTACTAGAGATGATGAACATTTTTTCTTACATTTGTCAACCATTTGTATTTTTTCTTCTGTGAAGTGTCTGTTCTGTTCCTTTGCTCACTTATTGGTTGGGTTTTTATTTGTTGGTTTGTTTGTTTGTTGGTGTTAAGTGTTTTGAGTTCTTTGTATAACCTGGAGAGGAATGCTCTATCTGAGGTACAGGTGGCAATGATTTTCCCCCATTCTGTAGGCTCTCTCTTCCTGTTCTTGATTGTTTCCTTTGCTGTGAAGAGGCTTTTAGTTTGATACCTTTCCATTGATTCATTCTTGATTTTACTTCTTGTGCTTTAAGAGTCTTTTTGAGGAAGTCAGTTCCTAAGCTGACGTGATGGAAAGTCGGGCCTACCTTTTCTTCTCCTGGGTGCATCAGTATGACCTCATCTTAACTTGCCTACATCTGCAACTATTTCCAAACAAGGTCACACTCATGGACACTTTGGGAGGCTATATAGAGAACATATTGAAGATGATAGAAGAGAGAGAGGGTGGCCACTTAAACTTGGGTGAGCAGGAGGTCACTTGTGAAGAGGTGACATTTCACTAGAGCTCTGGTGAGGAAACTGTCACTGAGGATCAGGGAAGGGCATTCTAGAAGAGGGAACAGCCAGAGCAGCAGCCTCGAGGCAGAAATGGATTTGACACATTTCAAGGACTTGCAAGAAGGCTGGCAGAGCTGGTGTTTAATAGCACAGAGAAGGAGTCAGATGATGAACTCAGAGAGGGTGGCAGGGCCAGGGAATGGAGGAATCAGAAACCCAGGTAAGGAGCTGTGTTTTGACCTAGAGGAGTCCAGTGATTTGAGCTGACCTGTCACTGTGTGTTAAAAGCTTCGGTATGTGAGAACGAACATACAGGTGTGTTCATTGATCACTGATTGCAAAATACCTGTACATTAATAGGGCACTAGCTGAATAACTTCTGTTGTATCTATTTGCATGGATCATGAGTTTGAGCTATATGTAGTCATCAGCAAAGATGTCCTTGACATCTAAAGTAAAAAAGTAAGTTGCACAGTAGGGTATCTGGTTTACATACACATGTACGTGAGTCTTCCTGAAACGACAAAAGCCATTTGTTTGATTATAATTTGGGAGCCAGGCCACTGAGACGGCCCTGACTTTCTCTGGGTTCTCCCCAACCAGATCCTTGCTTGCCAATGGCACACTCTACCCAATCATCAGTCTGTTAACCTCAAACAGCCCCATTCATGAGGCCTTCTGCTCCCCAGAGAATATGTAGAATCACTGTATGTTTGAGGATGAATGAACTTGAAGGACTTCCCAGTCTAGTGCCCTGTTTAATAGATGGAGGAGCTGAGAAACAGAGGGGGAAAAGGTCATTGAAGATCAGTCAACAGCCAGTGCCAGGGGTGGGAACCAGATTCCAATCAGCTTTTGAATTTATCCCTCTGACCCTTCTGCCCCTGGCAATGTGGGTTTTCCAAGTCCCTGTCCCATGGAGATATAGACCTTATCCTCTACATCTCCACAGAGAAAGCAGGGCCCAGACACAGTGGCTGGGGATTGGCAATGCAATCTGAGCCCCATTATTGGACTCCCAGTGCCAAAATGTTCACTTCTAAAAACTCAGACTAGGAAATATAGGTACAGGAAGTTCTTTCACTTGCTTATTTATTTTTAAAAATATTTTCTTTAGTTGTTGATGGACCTTTATTTTATTTATTTAGTTTTATGTGGTGTTGAGGATCAAACCCAGTGCTTCACACTTGCTAGGCAAGTGCTCCACCACTGAGCTACAACCCAGCCCCCACTTGTTTATTTTGAACATCATCAGTTATCCATTGGCTGCTCTGGGACAAATTCCTATCTGGTGCCGACTCTTCTTCCTGTTCCCCCATTGCTCCCCCAGGTGTAGACTGGGGGTGTCAATGTTCAGACAGGTCATATCATGGAGTAATCCACAGATCCAGGAGGATGATCTAAGCTACATGTGCCCCTTTGGATGGAAATGGAGGAAGTCTTATCCCCATCTGGCTTGGGCAGACTCAGGAGGTTTGAACATTTGGAGGAGTTTCCATTCAAAGGACTGAATGAAAGAATTTCCAGATTGTTCTAAATGAACCCTGCCCTGAAGATGCCTCACTCTGGACGCCCTGACGCTGGGTCCTGAAGTGCCCTGCTCCTGTGGCTGTTGGGCCTCCCACTTGGGCTCTATCTAGATGCTCACAAAGTCTTTGTTAATCCCTTGACCCTTGAAGTTCAATGACTCTAAACCTCAATTTCCTGAGAGGTCCAGGAAGAGTCTCTAGTCAGAACTGACTTCTCTGAATTTCCTCATGTTTGCATTGGGAATGCTGCTCTGTGTGTTCAAATTGCTCGTTTTTGTTGTTGTTGTTTGTTTTATTTTTTTGCTACCAGGGATTGAACTGGGGGCCACTCAACCACTGAGCCACATCCCCAGCCCCTTTTTATATTTTATTCTGAGACAGTGTGACAAGGTCTCACTAAGTTGCTTACGGCCTTGCTAAGTTGCTGAGGCTGGCTTTGAACTTGGGATCCTCCTGCATCAGCCTCCTGAGCTGCTGGGATTATAGGTAAGCACCACCAAGCCCGGCTCATATGTCTTCTTTGACACCTAAAGATAATTGGGTAGAAGGATGGGAAAGGTTATTCCTATTAGTCAACACCTGGAAACAACCCAAACACCCATCAACAGTAGAACACATTTGTATACTGCTATGTGGTCATATCATGGGGTAATCCACAGACCTAGGAGGATGATCTAAGCTACATGCAAAACTGAAAAAAGCTGAACTCAGAAAACACACGAGTATGACTCCATCAATACAAAGTTAGAAAGCCAGGTGAACTCATCTGCATTACTTGTTGCATACTTAGTTGTCTTTTTAAGGCTATAAAGAAAAGTCAGACACTCGTTCAACTCCTGATCAACTTTGAGGACCAGAGGAGGGGTGAGTGCAGGAACCACAATCTCCCATTTCTTGAACTGGACTATACTTTGTCTCACTAATAGTTTGTTAAGCTGTAAGTATATATTTTGTGCATATTTATGTCTCTATATCATGCATTTGGCCTTCCATATCCACAGGTACCTCCTCTGTGGATTGAATCAATCACAGACTGGAAGTATTTTTAAAAAAATTGCATCTGTACTGAACATGTATAGACTTTTTTCTTGTCATTATTTCCTAAATAATACATGTTCCCTAAATGTCATTATTCCCTAAACAACTATTTACATAGCACTTACATTACATTAGGTATCCTAAATAATCTAGCAATGATTTTAAGTATCTGAGAGAATCATGTAGTTATGTGCAAATACTTGCCATTTCATGATAAGGGACTTGAACTTCTGTGATTTTTTGTATCCTTGGGGGCTCCTGGAACCAATCCCCCTTTAATATGGTTTTCAAAATACAGAAGGCTAGAAAATAAATAAAGTTCAAGTTCATGAATTTTTTTTAAATGATGGGATTTAAGGTAAAGATTTGCACAGTCGGGCACTGGAACTCTATGGAAGGGATTTTCAATTTGCTCTGTCGCTCTCTCCCTCTTTCTTCCTCTCTCTCTCTCTCTGTCCTTCTTGTTCTCTTCCACTCCCCTCCTTCCTCAGCATCTCGCCTTGTCCTGCCACAAAAGCCCTTGCCTCTCCTCGCAGACTCACCCTGTGGCTTAGCACAGGCAACCCCCACTTCCGTTCTGTCTCTTCTGAGAGCTGGCAAGTTTGTTCCAAGTTCAGATTCATGAAAAAGAGTACCTGGTTGACCCCTGTTGGGCACCAGTCGCTCCTGGATTGACTGTCCTGGGCCAAGCCTCTGTCTGGTCCAATCACTGATGACCAGGGGTGGGAGGTGGGTGAGTAGGGGCAGCTTTATGAGGGGCCGAGGTGGTCAGGGTCTCTGAGAGGGCTGAGCAGTCAGGAGAGCACGTCTCAACACACTCAAGGACGGGGTGGTGTGGAGCTGGGCCCATAGGTGGGCAGATGGAGCAGATTGTCTGAAGCTCCACCAAGAACAAGAGGCCCAGCTAGGCCTGGAAGAACCCAGGACCCCCAGCTGCCCCAGGCTCTCCCTACCCAGGATACAGAGCCCCTAGATCAGCTGTCACGTGGGACCTGGTCCCACTGAGGGTCCATGGATGAAGCCATGGCCCAAGCCACTGTTTGTGTTGACAGCTGTCTCCAGCAGCTGGGCTCCCTCTCCCTTCTCAAGGGCTCCGATCTGTGGGTTAACAAATATTAGCATCTCCCAAGAAATGTCACTTTTTTGTAGTTTTCACAACATTTCTCTTTTTCTTGCCTTGTCACTATCTCCCCTTTGGGGGAGGTCAGCTGGGCAGGACCAGCTCCCTACAAATAAGTGCTCTGTTGTTCTTCCTCCAGGGAGCCCTCCTTGGCCTCCTCTAGACTCCCCCATTGCCTGTGTGGTCCTGTGGGAGTCTTTGTCACCTTCAGCCTTCTCTGTGGCCCTGCCATGTTTCCATGCACAGCTCTCTGCCTGTGCAGTGTGAGGGATGGGACCAGGCCTGTTACAGTGACAACAATATGGTCACTGTCACTGTCACCTGCAACCACAGCATGGCTTCCACACATGGAGCCCCATTTCATGCTCATGGAGCCCTAACAAAGAGCAACTTTGAACTTTCTCCCCAGTTGGGGGTGTTCAAGCAACTTCCTCAGAGTCCACCAGCACAGAAGTGGCAGAGCCAGGATTGGACCTGGTCCCTGCTTGGGTCAAGTCCGTGGGTCTGTCCACTCCGTGAACCTCTGAACATGTTCCTTTATGCTTAATTTCCCATTTATCTATGGGAGCAGACCCCATGTTTATCATTCCCTTCTCAACAGAGAAGAAAACTGAAGATCAGATAAATGCATGGTCAAGACCGCTGGTTTCAAGCCCTGAGAGTTCTCTGCTGTGCTGCCTTCTTCCCAGTCCCTCTGTGTTCCTCTAGGGACAGGGACCACCATGAACTCTTTCTTCCTTCTATATTTTCTGGGCCTGCTATGAGCAAATCACCATCTGAGGGTCAGAGGTGATGGATCTGTCTATCTGTCCATCCATCCATTCACCCACACGTCTGCTTGTTGGTCCATCCATCTTTCCATCCACCCACGGTATATTTCATCCATTCATCCTATGTATCTATTTATCCATCTATGGACCATCCATCTATCTATCCATCCATCCATCCAGCTTTCATTCCACATCATCAAGGAGTTCACAATCCTATAGGGAAAAGACACAGACCTAGCCAGGCGTGGTGGCGCACACCTATAATCCCAGCACTTAGGGAGGCTGAGACAGGAGAATCGCGAGTTCAAAGCCAGCCTCAGCAACAGCGAGGAGTTAAGCAACTCAGTGAGACCCTGTCTCTACATAAAACACAAAATAGGACTGGGGATGTGACTCAGTGGTCGCATACCCCTGAGTTCAATCCCCAGTACCAAACCAAACAAAACAAAGACACAGACCTGCACACATATACAGATATTTATCACAAGCATACATATATAATCACTTATGTACATGTTTAAATACTTCTCACAAAAAGTGTAGGTACTATGCCCTGGGACTTTGAAAAGGCACCTGGTAATAAGAAGTCAGAAAAGTTCATTGTTTGAGTAGCCCTGTCCTTGTACCCCCTCTGCCAGGTATAGTGCTGAGTGCCAGCAAGACAGAAATGGAGCTGGCCTGACTCTGGTTGTCAAGGAGAAAAAACCTCCAGTTGAAGCTGTCATGGGATTTGCCAGGAGGAGTCAGAGGCAGAGGTCAGCTGCAGGCCCCGTATTTATTCCCTGATGCTAAGAAGCTAAGTGCCAGGTCAGCGGGCAATCCCAGCCCATCTTCCACTTGTTCTGTGGCTTGAGAAAGGGACACAGCATCTCTAGGGTACAGAATAGCATAATTTAGTGATGACTGCTTCCAGATGAGTCAGGGCTCCTGAGCAGAGGGGAGGATGGTTTCTGATCCTACCCAGTCATGATGAATGGGACGAGGCACCCCTCCTTGTCTGGGGGGTTGGCCTAGCTGGGAGGTGATTTCAGGCTCCTGGCTTGCTGCAGTTTCTTTTTCAATGAAGGCGTCTCCGAGGACTTGCGCATCCCCCTTCCTTCCACTCAGGACAGAAACCTGAAAATGTCCTGCATCTCTCCCAGCCACTCTGTACCCTCTTTCTACTAGTAACTCTATCAAGATGCTTTCTTCTTATGGCAGGAAGGAGCTCTGGTTTCTGATTCACTTTACCCATGTCAAAGGCACTGGGCTTGAAGGGAAGAACCCAGTGGGATCCGGGCTGGGACAGACCCAGCAGCCTCACTTCCATCAGGTTCTCTGGTTAAAGCAAGCCTAGGGCCAGCCTGGGTGCAAGGTCGGGGAGGAGCTGCAATATCATTACTAAGGACCTGGAGAGAGGGAGGAGTACAGGGGTAGGTGACTGCATGTGATCTCCTCTGGTGACCACTGAGGGTGCCAGCCTGATGCTCGCTGTCCCTCTTGCAAGCCCTGAAAGTTGGAAACACAAGGACGTACCTTGGGGACGGGGATGGGGTAGACTGTGCCCTGTCCTGTGGCTCCAAGCCAGAATTTCTCAGACTGGCATGAGTGGCTTCCTTTTGAGGACTTAAAAAAGACTTTTATCTAGAAATGCATTTAAACATATTCTGAGCTATCTGCATAGCCCTCAGTCCCACCAGGAATTTCCGTGTACCTGGGTCTGTTTCTTTCCAGTCCAAGGCACCAGGGTCAAGCAGAAATATTTTGATGGTCATGGGAGATTGAAGTAAAGAGCAGCCAGAAGCCACCAGAACACAGGATATGCCCACAGATCCTCAGGAATTCTAGAAGAGGAGAACAGAGGGAAACCGAGTCACAACATGGCACGCTGTTTGGGAAGAACTTTCTCCCACTGGCTAGGGGTGTTTCCACAACATGCGTGGCAATTTCCTATCACCGACTCTACTCATCTGCCCTCCTGAAGAACAGCTCTGTGTGTCTGGTAGCAGCAAGCCTGGGAGGAAACACTGGGTGGGGGGTGAGGAAACACATCTGGATAGAACTGATATGTAAAGGAGATTGAGGGTGGTAGCTGGGGCTCCAGAACATGTGGGTCCCCTACAGTCTATCCAAAAGAGATCTTTGCTCCTGACAACAGCCACCTTTGCTTGAATGCTGGCTGCCAGGCTGTCATTACGAATCCTCCAACAACCCAGCAAGGGAAGCAGATGAAGACACAGGTTCAGAGAGGTTAAGTAAGCTGCTCAAAGTCAAACAGCATTCCTACTTGCTCCATCTTCCTCCACAGCCAGGAGTCTCCCCAGTTCTGACTCAGTCTCCTCCTCCAGATGCTTCTGCTTTGGGTCGGCCAGCCCACCTCCTAAGGCTTCTCAGGGCGCATGCGAGAAGTGGTTGCCTTTGCCCCATCTTTACCTTTGCCAGCCTGCCAGGCAGCCCAGCTCGGAATTAGGTAATTAAGCCTTCGGGTAAACACCAGAGAAGTCCAACCTGTTTTTGTTTCATTTCAGGAAAATAAAGCGCCAGGAGCTTTCCAGTAAGTTCGGAGAGTTTCTGGCTCAGTGGTGAGTAAACAGGGACAAGTGACTTGGGTCCGGAACCTCCCCAGGGCGATCCCCTCCTGCCTGGCTCCTTCCCCACATCAGTCACCAAATCAGTGCATTGGTTCTCACAAGAGTGCACAGGTGGGTGACAGCAGCCTGCAGGGGCAGGGGTGGATGTGTATTTCCTGGAGTCCGCAGGCCAGGACTTCAGGATTTGGAAATGTTGGTCAGAGTGTGTGTGTAGCACTTCCGGCAAGGTTTGAGGACAGCAGGGCCTGGGACTTGGTCCCTGTGTGTGTCCAGCACTGAGTTGGAGAGGGTTGCTAGTAAGCAACGTGGAGGACACCAGGCATGGTACGGCCTCCCTGCAAACACAAAGCCCTCCCCCAGGGAGCTTGGACACTGGGTCCCTGTGGGAGAGCACACAGGAAGGTCACATGTGGGGGCCCCCTGGGAGCAGCTGCACAGAGGAGAGGAAGTGAGGATGCCAAGTCCTGCAGCAGGAGGGGCCACAGGACCTGGGCACAGGCAGGGGGCTCAAAGGGGAGCAGTGCCCATGTGCAGGTCTGTGCAAGGTAGCATAGTAGGGGTGCTCCCATGGATTCCTTCTATGGCTGTGTTGGAGAAAAGCTCCTTAGGGATTTCCTTGGAGCAGATCATAGCCAAGCATCTCATGGCCACCTGTGACATTGTACCAGGGGACTCATGGGCTCCTGTGCTGGCTGTCCCTTCACCTGGGCATTGGTCATCCCACTTTCAAATAGTCTACAGATGTTATCTCAGAGTGTGGGCAGTTTGAGGGCAGGACTCACGCCAAACTTGGTCCTAAGTGCCCACTCTGAGCTGATGGAAACACAGGGCAGTCTCAGAGGGCTTCAGGGGTGGGGATGTGCGAGCATTGGTGGAGACAGGCCCTAGGGAGAGCACTGGACTGGGAGTTGGGGGCCCGGGCTCTGCCTCCTCCATAGTCACTAGAGTCTGATGTCACCCTGAGTAAAGCAACTCACCTTTCTGCCTCAGTTCCCCTAGCTGTGAAATAGGAGGCTGGGGGGCCCCAGAGTTTCTCTGTATTTCTGATGATATGTGTATCAATCAGGGATGCAACCTTAGAGCCACTGGAGCAGATGGATGGATAGATTAAAGAAAAAGAAAGAAAGATGATGAATAGAGAGAGAGGATAGATAAAAATGGGTAGGTAGAGGACAGATGAATAGGTAGATTGGTAGATGAAGAAATAGATTGATAAATCAATTGATAGAAGATAGTTGGTAGGTAAGTGAATAGATAGATGGATGACATAAATCGATATAGATGATAGATGGATGAACAGATGAATATCACAGAATGACAGATAGATAGATGGGTAGATAGACAGACAGATAGACTTATTATAGAGGCCTGGCTTGCACCTGTTCTGGGGGCAGTTACACATCTCCATGCCTGTTGCTGGAGCTTCACGTCCACAGAGTGACAACTGAAGAGAAAGATGGAAGAGCCGGCTGGGGCCCCATGAGGATGGACTGAAGCCCTTATCTTTCTTGCTGTCTCTAGCCTTGGTGACAAGGGCAGCTGGCAGAAGCTGGGGTCCTTTGTCTAAAGTATACACGTGACCCAGCTGCTGCTTCACCCTGGGAGGGAAGTCAACAGACCTGTACAGTTGGCCTGGCCATGCTGCACAAGGTGGCTGTCCCCTCCCCGTCCTGCTCTCCTGCCCTCCTGCCCTCTCAGAGGGAAGCCCTCATGGCCCATCCCCTTCAGAAACATGCCAGGAAAGGACTTCTGGGGCACGGAATTCAACAGGGCCAAAGTGACACATTACAAAGAGATCACAGTATGATTATGATTCATTTTTTGCACACACACAAACACGAAAAAGAAAGCTTTTGGGGAAAAAATGCATCCTGAGAGTTTCTCAGCAAACTGAGAGACCTCCAAATAAATGATTGGTCATCAAATGTGTAGCTCCAAGGTCATTCATTCCAAGTTGGATACAATTTGGGTTCTCAGCTCCACGAGGATGGGCCTCCTTGTTTCATAACTTCTGTGCACACAAGCAGCCCAGGCTCTGGTGCACAGCTGGCTGGTAGAGTGTCGGTGGCTTCATTTAGTCACCAGAGCCACGTGTGAGCTTTGCTCATTCCGTCCCTGTAACAACTATGAGAGACAGACACTAGAGCCCTGTTTTACAGAAGGGAAACCAAGGCACAGAGACATTAACTAACTTGCCCAAGACTCCATAGGCAATTAGTGACACAGCAAGATCTGAACCAGGCCCTCTGCCACCAGTGCCCCAGGCCAGACCCACGTCACACTACCTACCTCTGGGAGTGAGCAGGTGGTGCTTGGTACACTGTCCAGCGTGCCTCAGGGTGGACTGGTGGGTTGCAAGCAGAACCGCAGGGGCCAGAAATATGGTTCATTTTCGCATTTGGCGCTGGAAGACTGACAAAGCTGATCTGGCTGAGGAGGGTTTGGAACTTGCGTGACTTCAGTCCAGCCTGCTGTGTCAGAGGTTCTGAATCGCCTCCCACTGTTTCTTAACCAGTTCCTCAGAAGTGGAGCTTGATTTTTAGCTGAGCCCATGGTTGCCTGGCGAAAAAAGACTATTTCCCAACTTCCCTTACAAATGGACATCAGGAAGGCCTGGCTGTGTTCTGTCTGGGCAGCGGGAGTGTAAGTGTCATTTCAGATGGGTTCCTGTGAAGGATGGGTGGGGTGTGCTCTTCTATCAGTTCTTGCTCTGGGAGAAAGGGAAAGGCTAAAAATGCACATGCAATGGCTGGAGATCCACACCATGGGGGATCACCTTGGGAATAAAAGTCACATGTGTTGGTGACAAGGTAGAAGAGCACAGGTCCCTGACACTGTGGAGCACCACTATAGTCCTAGGATGAATACTCCTGGTTTCAAGAACATAAAGAAAAAATAAACCATCTTTGTAAGCTCTTGCTACTCAAAGTATGTTCTCAGGACCAACAATATGGACTCCTCTTGGGAATTTGTTGGAAATGTACTGTCTTGGGTCCACTCAGATCTATTGAATCAATATCTACAGTTTAACAGGATCTCCGGGTGATTTGTGGGCATGTTACAGTTTGAAAAACACTGGTTTGAGCCACTGTTGTTAGCAGGACCTAATTCTATCTAGCTGTCACTCTGATCACCTTGCTGATGTTGGCAATTTGCATCCCCCTATTATTTATTTATTTATATTTTGTACCAGAAATTTAACCCACAAAGGCTTAACCACCAAGCCATATCCCCAGCCCCTTTTTAAAAAAATTTTTATTTTATTTAAAGACAGTCTCCTGAGTTGCTTTGTGCCTCGCTAAATTGCTGAGGCTGGCTTTGAACTCTCAATCCTGCCTCAGCCTCCTGCGTTGCTGGGATTACAGGTGTGTGCCACTGCCCCCACCTGTGTTATTTTTCTATGGTCTCCTGAGGCAGTGGCCTCTGGGGAAGCCTTCCACAGCCAACAGCAAACCATTCTCCCAAAGGTCATCATCCTGCTCTTGCTGCAGGAGGCTCTGTGTAAAGAATTGACCCATCGAGCCCCATGAGAAATCAGAGGTCCCAACCTGGTGCCACATCTGAGCTTGTGAAGCCTCGCCATGAATGGAGCCGTGTTCGCGCACATGTGTCTGCAGAGAGGCTGCGGGACCAAATGCTGGCATCAACCCCTGAGTTGCAGATGTCAATTTGTAACGAAATAGGAGGAAAATGACCCAGCCTCCTCACCTATTAAAACAGGAATAAAATCAGATTGGCCTGGGTGTGCGCCTAACTGCAAGAATCCTACGAAGCCAGGAGCCTGGGAAGGCACCTGACAGACCTGGGGCCTGTGAAAAGCGCTGTCCTTTTTTTTTTTTTGGTACCAGGGATTGAACTCAGGGACTCGACCACTGAGCCACATCCCCAGCCCTATTTTGTGTTTTATGTAGAGACAGGATCTCACCGAGTTGCTTAGCGCCGCACCGTTGCTGAGGCTGGCTTTGAACTTGTGATTCTCCTGTCTCAGCCTCCCAAAGTGCTGGGATTACAGGCGTGTGCCCCTGCCCTGAGGAGGCTTTGGGGACTGAGGGGGCGGGGTGTGGGATGCGACACCTGCTGGCACGGACATGGATGGTGACATCTGTGGGGAGGTCCAGAGCGTGGTTTCTGAAGACTGGTCAAGGTTTCCATTGTCACTCGGTGTTGTGTACATCTCTCTTGCCTCTCCCTTGTCCCTCTAGGGAGAATTCCTTCACGCCTGATGGCCAGAAGGGCACCCAGTTCCAAGAAACAGGGTGGGTGGGGAGGTTGGCACTGTTTGTTTTCTTGCTGCTACAGGCAATGCTGAGCTGTGACCTCCCCTGCCGACCAGGAAGGGGGGTGGGTAGCAGCCAGGGACACAAGAGGCAGTGTCATGTGGCAGTGGGTGTGGCAGTCAGCCTGTGGGGGATCCGGGATGGCAGTTTGTTTCTGTGGGTAGTCATTTTAGTTATTCTTTGCTGGATAAACACTCCCTGGACTCTGGCCCAGAAAGTCACCATAAAACCTGGTAGGGAGGACCAGCTCCTACCTGGATACCCTCTTGGGCTGATTCGCAAATGTAAACAATTGTAAGACAGTGTTCTGCCATAGAGGAAGTAGTTGTGTGACCTTGGGATACTCCCTTAACCTCTCTGTACTTCGATGTCCTCCCTATAAAATGAAGGAGATAAGGCCTCCTCACAGAGTTGATGTGAATTTAACTTCAGTGAATAGATCCTTAATGTCCAGAGCAGTTGCTGGTACAGACATTGCAGTTTCAGGGCACAGATGGCACTGGCCAAGCCCCTGAGTAAGAAGTTGGGGACTGGGAAGAAAGCCATCATGGCTGGAATGGAGAAGGTAAATTAAGGCCAAAGACATGGGTGGGGTGTCATCCACCTTCCAGACCCGCAGTAGGGGGTCCTTTTTGGATCTTCCAGATGGTCCACTTGGAGCCACCTGCCCACCTGAGCCACACACAACTCCTGGTTGAGACCTCCCGTGGCCCAGGGTGCTCTGCCTATGCTTACCTGGACAGAGATCCCTGAGGGCACAATCCTACTGTCCCCTCGTGGTCTGATGCTCAGCTGCAGCAGGGCCTTTACACAGGAGGCTTCGTG
The DNA here is from genome assembly GCA_028644305.1 of Xerus rutilus. Taxonomy (NCBI): domain Eukaryota; kingdom Metazoa; phylum Chordata; class Mammalia; order Rodentia; family Sciuridae; genus Xerus; species Xerus rutilus. Next base: position 67,059,924 of record CM053402.1, read on the forward strand.
GAGTTTTGTCCAACAAGTCGGCCACCTTGGCCTTGGTCTTGCCAACCCCCAGCCCCTCCCTCCTCACGCCTGCAACACGCTGCCCACTCTGTTTGTCCCTAACCTTTTCATTCTTTGGGACTCACTGCCTTTGCCCAAAGCCTTCTGAGATGGCTCCAGGATCTCTCTGACTTGTCCTCTGCTGTCCCACATCCACTCTGAGCCTGGGTCCTTGGATCCTTCCTCCCTGATGTGGGTCCTGCAGGGACAGGGGCAGAGCTCGAGGGGGTGGGGGAGGAGCCTGCATCCCGTGAGCCTGCCCGTGCAGCCTCCCGCATCCCTACCCCAGGTGAGGCTTACTGGCAGGAAGTGAGAGGCAAGGGCAGACCAGGTCACCTAACCCCGAGCCCGGCTTCGCTGTGCTTACACACGTGACGCTTTGTTTCCAACCCCAAGCGTTGACCACAGGTGGCTGTGGTCACAGTGCTGTTGCTGACTATTGGGGCCTGACGATCAGGGGCAGCCAGCCACGGGGCTTGGGTGGATGCCAAAAAGGAGCATGCAGGGTCCCCCCAACTGACCCGTCCTTGCTTCCTGGCTAAGAGATTCTGTTTTCAAAGCCCATCTCTGCTGGACCAATAGTCCATACAGAGGGCAGTAACCTTGACTGAAATAATCATTCCCCTGGCTGCAAACAGCAGCCTCTACAGGCCTGATGTGCTTGTCTCTGATGGACAAGCAAGAGAGGGCTGAGTGGCCATAGGACACGACTTTGCCATCTGGTTGCTGTCACCAGGGGTGGGGGTGCTGTCAGTGAGCTGTGAGTCAGCATCTCTCTTATCCTCTCTGCACTGGCTCAAGGGCCTGGTGTCACAGTCAAAGCTAACTCGGGAGCACTCATTCCCTGTGAGTTCCCACCCACAGAGCGCTGTGGTGAGCAGCGTGCTCCCAGAACACGCATTCCTGGTAACTGAGGCGGATTGGCCTCGAGAGGGTCCATTTAGAGAGGCTTAACAATAAATCCCATTGCTGTGCAAGCGGTTTTTGTTGCATCCTTAACATGCCAAGCAGAGCAAATAACTTTTGGTCATTTTGAAGGGCTGAAACCTTCCGTCCCAAACGCAGACCTCTTACTTCACTTCCCCACTTAGATGTGGCCATGTAACTGGAAACATTTGGAGTGGCTTCCTCTAAGACATATAGTCCCTCCTCTCCACCCTAATTTCTAAACCTGGTTACCCTATCAATGGGGGCAGGAGAGAAAGATGTGTCATGGGACCCTGGCTTCATGTTGGTCACTGGAAGCCTTCCCATTGCAGTCTGGGTGGTGCTAGGCTGACGTGGCCTTCATCCTCAAGGACAGAGTGTTGTCTTGTAGACTGTGACTCTTCACCACTGACCCTGCTATCATTGAGGTCCTCCCCAAAAGGGAGAGTCACATCCTCTTCTGCCAAGCCTGTGGTTCCTGCATCCAGCCCTCTGGGTGGGATGACCCTCACTTGGGCACCACATGTCCTCCCTCCTTTGACCTGGGCACTCCTGCAGGTGGAATACAGGATCCTGGGGTCTTCTATATCTCACCCAAACGAGCACAGAGCTAGGATGACATAGGGGCTGCTCACGTCCTGCCTCAGCCCTCAGCCTGGAGCCAGTTCTCACCCAGCCACTGAAATTCCACCCACAGGGCTTCATCAGAGAATTCCAGAGAAGATGGTGTCGTGATTATGCCCATGACCTCCTAAGGTGCTGGACAGCTCCCCTGATAGCCCCCTCACTCTGCTCTGTACAAAAGTTCCTGCAGACGAGGACAAAAAGCCAATGACTTCCTTGGGCACCCCATCCTTTGGCCTTTTTGGACGAGAGAAGGCAGATTTTTGCATTATACTAGGCTAACTTCTCGAAGGACTTCAAACACTTTCCCTTTTGATCTTAATAACCTGGTGCTGTCATTAGTCCCTGGGGGGTTTCACTAGCCTGTTAGCTTATCTGAGCTTCACTATACCCATTCTTGGCTCAGTCCCCAGCTTGGTTCTATTGGAAGGTGGTAGAAATTAAGAGATGGGGCCTAGTAGGCGGTCTTTAGGTCAGTGAGGGTGCATTCTTGAAGGAGGCAATGAAGCCTGGTCTCTGCCCTTCTCAGTGTCTTTTACTCCCTGGCCATGAGGTGAGTGCTTTGGGGATGTGGCCCCAAGTGGGCCAATGGACCAGGTACTAGAAACTGTAAACCTGCAAGCCAAAATAGACCTGTCCTCTTTATAAATTGATTGTCTCAGGTATTTGTTATAAGGATGGAAATCTGACTGACACAGGGATAATAGAACCTGCCTCCCAGGGATGGTGAAAGAATAAAGTAGAAAAACGTATGGAACCTTCATTGCACCCTGGAGACACCACCTACTGCCCCTGTGGCGGCACAGGCCTGAATGAGGCAGAACTTCAAAGCAGAAGAGCAGGAAATGAGGTAGGTAGCAGTGGCTTGGACTCGGGGATCAGGCAGACGTGGGCTGAGGTCCTGTTCTGTCACTTATTAGCTGTGTGACCTAAGTCAAGTCACTTAAGTCCTTTAATCATTAGTTTCCACTTTGGCAAAGTGGGCATAATAGCAACATTTACCTCAAACCTGCTCTTTCTCCAGTTTTATCCGTGTCACTCAATCACACAGCCATAACCCAATTGTCCCCTACAGAACCTAGGCATTACCTTTGCAATCTTCTCTCTCTCACGCTCCATCAGCATGCTGTCGAGTCTGTGTCAGGGCATCTTCCAGACCAGCTGGCTTCAGAGCAGGTGGGATTTACCCACGTGAGGCTCCTTCCCGGAGATGCTGGCTTCAGTGTGCAACTTTAGGGGAGTGGGGATCAGTTCATATGCTTCCCTTGGCTGGGTGGTAAAGAGTCCTGGTGGCCTACACTGAAATGCTAAAAATTCCTTATAGTATATATATATATATATATATTTTTTTTTTTATGAATTGAGGTTATTATGTGTGTTAATTTTGTCCCCAAGAGGTCACCCCTGAACCCAGAAGTACATGGGTGAGGGGAGTCCCTGTATCTTTGGAAAGGGCTGCGCTCTTCTCCCAAGGGCAGAGATGGAGGTTAGAGTGTGGTTGAGACAGGCAGCTGATTTCAAAATGGAAGATTCTAGAAGGGCAGAGGTAAGCAATGGCATGTGATCACTGGAGGTGGTCTCCTGGGCTTTGGAGGGATACCTCATACTCAAACCATAATGCACACATTCATTTACATTTTATTTATAGCTGTATTTATGCCATAACAGCAAAGTTGAGTAGTTGTGACAGAGGCCGCATCGCCCGCAAGCCTGAAGTATTTACTGGCTCATTAAGAAAAAGTTTGCCAACTCTGCTCTAAAGCATTAAAAACAGAATGTAATTATATTCAAGTATGCAGAATTTGAATATACTTTCATCAAAATGTCAAGATTATGGTAAATATAAGAATGAAAAGCATTTAAAAAATATGTTGCCCAAAACTATTTTGTCTTGAAAATATTTGTAATTACCTGGGACAATTGAAAGATAAAATATGATCATAATTAATGAATATTAAAACCTCAAATCAAAATTATTTAAACAATCCTGATGTCTTTAAATTCTATTTTTTGAGTATATAAGAAAATTGTTATTAAATGTTTTTATGAAGCATTCTGTATCTAGCATTCTATGTGGATCTAGTTTCCAATAGAAGGAATTGGTATTTTACTTCATCATGTTCCTTTCTTTCATTCTTCCTTCCTTCCTGTTTTGGTTTTGCAGTGATGGAGATGGAACCCAGGGCCTCACACATGCTAGGTAGATGCCCCACCACTGAGCTACACCACCACCTCATTTGTTTGTTTGTTTGTTTGTTTCTTTTTTTTTTTTTGTACCAGGGATTGAACTCAGGGGCACTCAACCACTGAGCCACATCCCCAGCCCTATTTTGTATTTTATTTAGAGGTCTCATTGAGTTGCTTAATGCTTTCCTTTTGCCAAGGCTAGCTTTGAACTCACAATCCTCCTGCCTCGGCCTTCGGAGCCACTGGGATTACAGACATGTGCCACCGTGCCCAGTTCATTGGTTTATTTCTAATGTAGACCTATATATACAAGTTAGAGAGTAAAATGAATTATTTAATATTACAAAATGTTTCTCAACTGCTCATACCAAATATCAATTCCACATTTGTATAAAATATACTGGGTATCAGGTACCTTTAGAACCATGAATTGGAATAAGAGAAGGAAGAAATGGGTACTCAGTGCTAGAAAATGATATTTGTTGCTAAACATATGTCATTTAAAAATCAATGACACGTGCTAAGAGGACTGAACAAAAGAAACCATTTATTTTTCTCTCAGAGAGAAACTTCTGCTGGTCAACTCCTCTGCACATTTGGAAGCAGTGTCTCCAAGCTCCAAAACCTTGGAGTGCTGGGCTGTCTTTCATGTCAGGGCTGTTAGCCAAGAGGTACAGAAATGGATTTCCCCGGGAAAGTGATGGGAACGGATGCTTAAGGTTGTGATCTGCCAGCACAGATCACTGAACTCTGTGTGGTTTTTATATTTATTTATTTATTTAGCATCAGAGATTGAACCCAGGGGCGCTTAACCACTGAGGCACATCCCTAGCCCTTTTAAATATTTTATTTAGAGACAAGGTCTCACTTAGCTGCGTGCAGCTTCGCAAGTTGCTGAGCCTGGCTTTGAACTTGCGATCCTCCCACCTCAGACTCCCAAGCCGTTGGGATTATAGGCATGCACTACCGTGCCCAGCTCCCTGTGTGTTTTTTAGTAACTCTGTGTGAGTGCACACACACACGTGTGTGACAAGAGATACCGCACAACTGCACGTGGGCTCTGTGTGGTGGTGCCCTTGCTCAGGGCCAAGGCGGTGGCCCCTCTTGCTGGCTCTAAGGGTGCAGCCACCTGTGCGCTGACTGCCCTGTGATCCACAGAAGTAGGCTGTCCCAGCCATGAGGGTCAAATGGGATCCAACCCCACGAAGCCGTGGGTGGAAGGGAAGGCAGGAACTTGACCTACACTGCCCAATCATATCTCTCTGAGGAATTTGGAGATTTGACTGAGGGAGCCGGACCCAAGTCCATTTAATGACAGGGCTCTGCATGGAAGGCAGTCAACTTCTACCTTTGAGGTCCTCAGAGCTATCCTGGACCATCTTGGATTCTGTCTCTTTGGTTGGACTTCTTCCCAGTTCCTCTCCGTGATCCTACTAGGCCTCTCAGTGTCTTTCTGATGAACATATTTTCCTTTTGCCAGTTTGATCTCTGTTACTTGAAATCAAAGTTACTTTTACTTAACACATCATGTCAAGGACCATCCGCTGTCCCAAGTTGTAAAGTGGGTCAGGCACAAACCAGCCTGCAGATTGTCCTCACTCTGAAACACTTGTGTGGTCTAATAACAGCCTGTCTCTGCCATCGACACTCTGTAAGAGATGGAGTCAGATCTGAAATCATGCCCAACTCCACGGCTCACTCACTGAGTGTGACATTGGGCCAGTTACTGAACCTCTCTGAACCTCAGTTTCTCCCTCTGTAAAATGACACCATCCGTCTGAGGAGTTAGGCATCTGGGAACTGTCATCTCGTAAAGCATCTCAGTATAAATTAGAAAAGACTGCTCCTGTGTGCACAGTGAGTGGACTGCAGATGGCCTTGAACCCCACCACCTGCAGCTGGGCAACGTGGGGCATTGCGGCCTGTGCTTGGAGGCGCCTTGGCCCTGAGCAAGTGCACCACCACACAGAGCCCACGTGCAGCTGTGCAGTACCTCTGCCTTCCCTTCCCACAGCCCAACCCTACAGGACACAGAGGACCCACCTACCAGCTGCCGGTGCTAGCACAGGAGTCCTGAAATGATAGTAGAGAGCAGTGCCACAGATTGTCCCTGGCAGCTGGCTGGACTTCACATTACCCAGCCCGCCTGCCTGTGTGCTTTCTTGAGCTGTGGGAGAAAAGGATGCTCGTGGATTCTCTCAGTCCTTAATCCATTCATCTGGTCAGCTTCAGGGGACACCTGTGTCCAGGCTGATCCTGCAGGCTGGAGGAAAACCCAGATGTGCAGCTGCCCCCCACTCCTCCTGGATGGTGGACCTCACCAGGGAAGGCAAGACGTTTATTGTCACTGCAGCGGGCGCCTACCCTCCTGCACCCCTCGTAGTTCATGAAGCCTTCCACGTTCTCTCTACACATCCCCATCCCAGCACATAGGCAAGCAGGCTGGGGGCCACTGGTGCCATTTGATAGCCAAGGAAACTGAGGCTCCTGGGACCCGGGGTGACTGCTGCTGAATAATAATGATCTCTGAAGCTGGAACTGGAACTTAGTTTCGGTGACTCCAGGGCTGAGCTCCAAATAAGAAGGGGAGTAGGCCTTTCTGCTCTGAGGCCTCCCTGCTGTCCCCTGGTTAGGGGCCACGTTTGCTGTGCCACAGATCCTGTGCTTACATCCCCCCACTTCCCACCCTGCACAGTCGGGCTGCCTCCCTTGGGCAGGCTCTGTCTCTCTTGGTGCTGGAACAGGAGAAGCTGATCCTCAGGATGATTTTTGACCCCTGCCCCCCACCATGGTAAGGGAGTGTGTGTGTTTGAACATGACTGGCCTGAGATTCAGATTCATGTTCAGGGGAGATAGGAAGCGTCTCTTTGCTGAGGACTAAGTTCTGTCTTTCACCCAACTTTCCTGCAGCTGTGGATCAGTGTGTGTGTGTGTGTGTGTGTGTGTGTGTGTGTGTGTGTGTGTTGCTGGGGATCAACTCAGGGCCTTGCACTCGTTAGACAAGCGCTGTACCCCTGAGCTCCGTCCCCAGCCCACCTGGACTAGTTTTTCATAAAGCTGTTCTTTCTTGTCTCCTGCTGGGTGTCTGTAGCAGGTGTGGCTCCCTGGGAAGCAGCTGAAGTGAAGGTGAGCGTGGGGGAGGTTTATCATGGAGGGCACTGGGGACTCCACCTGTGGAAGGGAAGGGAAGGCCAGAGTGGGCAGAGGAAAGGTCCAGCTGCCAGGCAGTTTGACCTAGAGAGTCTGGAGGTGCGTCCCCAGACTTGACATCTTGGTACCATCAATCACTCATTGGTGGGTCCCCCTGATGGGTGCCTGTCTCCTGCCTATGGGAGGGGGAAGACTGGGAAAGCAGCCAACCAAGGGAACAAGTCGTCCATTCCTGAAGTGGGACATGGGCAATGCACCTGGTGGCCACCTTGCTTTCTATCTTCTCGGTCCCTCTCTCCTGAGAACCACAGAGAAGCTGTATTGATCGGCAAACAAGATTCCCACATTGCTGGGTCCTCTAGCCAAACACCAGCACACACACCATCAAACCTTCCCTAAGTCCAGAGCGGGGCAGGGACGTGAGCATCAATCAGAGCCTTGAGTTTCCTGGGGCAAAGGGATTTCTGAAAGGCCTGGATGGTGGGGACAAATTAGGAAGAAGACAAGGTTATTTAAGATAAAAAGGAGGTAGCCTGCAAGGAGGGTTGGGGTGAGCACAGTGGGTCCTGGGAGTCAATGTGGGGACTTACCAGGTCCTTCCATCAGTCAGAAAGCCCGGCCTGTTGGGAAGGCTGGCAAGGGTGGGCATCCTGCGGACAGCAGGGAGCCCTGAGCAGGAAGGCCAAGCTCAAGAGTAATGGCTGGAGAAGGTGAAGCTGCATTCCTGTTGGATGGGGTTGGGAACACCCTCCTGGCTCCCTCTCCCCTTAGGGAGGCGCCCTGTTGCTGTCATAAGGATGAGAGGCCAGAGGGCCAAGGACCTGGGTGGCAGCAGAAGGGGTAGGAGCCTCCAGACTCCAGGGAGGAGCCCAGCTGCATTTGGGCTGAACTGGCCCAGCCTCAGCGAACCTCAGAGGGTGTGGAGAGTGGAGGGGCTGGCTGCAGTGACTTGGGACCAGCCCGTTGGAATTAGCACAGCTGATTTCTTCCAGCGCAGGTTTTTCCACAGCCACAGCGGAAAGAAGATTCAGGATGGCTGCGAGCGGCTGATTGCCTTTGGGGTCCCTCCGTGACTCAGAGCGCTTTCCAGCCCGTTGAACTTGAGCCATGCAGTGTGAAGGCTTCTCCTGCCACTCTGGCGGATGCATAATGAATGGGGAATTTAATCCATATGCTGATGATTCCTTTACACTGAACTCATCTCATGCTTGCCTTAAGAGCCCTTTGATGTCCAGCAGGACTTGCAGCCTTTTTATGAGGCATTTTATGCTGTCTCCCTGCCCTCCCCACCCACCACTGGCCGGTTTTGCTTAAGGAACGGAAGTTGTGTTTCTCGGAGTCTAAATGGACTCAGACTTTGAAAGGTTCAAGGTCTGAATTCTAAACTCGTGGGGTTCCCTTGGACTCCAGCCTTGGCAGCCTTTTCTCTTGCAGCCAGGGCCCTTGTGCATAATTCAGCAGGCCTGGCTTTGCATGCATGGGCCGCAGACGGGACACTGCAGAGCAGGGAGAATCAGGGCCTCAGGCTCCAGAACTTTCTCTAGATCCCCAATTCTGGGGTTGCCTTACCTGTGACATAGACACAGTGAGGGCAGATGATGGATGGAATCTGGGTCCTGGGATCCTGCCTAGCACTTGTGCCCTAACCCACATCACCCATGTGCTTCATTTCTTTAAGATAAAGCATTTTCTATTCCCATTTCTAGTAGCACTATAAATATCTATGATCTGGTCCCTTCTGAGTACATTGTTTTGGCTGGGTGATAGTCAATAGGGCATAGGATGGCCAGTTTTGGTAAAAGAAGAGGAGCCCTATTGAAAAAAAAGAGCATTGGAAAGGGGAAGGAGGAGGATGTCAGGCTGAGAGCAAGCTCACTCCAAAGATGGCCCCCTTGCCCTGGGTTCCTGGGGTCTGGACAGGCCTGGGGAGCAGAGCAGGGATGGGTGAGATGGGACTAACTTCAAAAATGGAGAATGGTTTTCAGGAGATGGAGACCCCAAGCTAGAATGATCAAGTTCCAAGGAGAAGAAAAGTCTCCCAGATGCAGCGTGTGTGTGTGTGTGTGTGTGTGTGTGTGTGTGTGTTTACACAAAAGCACTGATATAGAGGGAAGTCTCCTGAGCTGCAGGTTTGGAAGGAAGCTACTTTTGGTAGCTGCTCAGCACTTGGATCTTGGGGAGGGGGTCACTGTCAAACACAGAAGATGGGGCACCAAGACCAAGGATCCGCCTTGAACAGCAGTGGGGAAGGTTTCCAGGCAAAGTAGAGGTCCGTCTGAAATTTGGAGCAGACCTGGAGCTTCATTGAGATACAAGGACAAAGGACAAGATGGGAGAAGAGACACCCAGAGAGCAGCAGGTGGTTTTTGTTGTTGGTGGTGGGTTTTTTTCTTTTCTTTTCTTTTCTTTTTTGAGGAAGGAGTCTTATGCAGAGAAGAAGGTGTCTTTGCTTAGCTAGTAGAACTGTGTCTCCAGGGACACAAGGGGAGGTCACACCTGCCACACAGGGGACATGGAAACCTGAGGTGGCTTTAACTCATTCCTCTTTCATTTATGTTCCCATCTGGCAGAGGCACGCTGCTGTGTGTCTGGTGAGTACATGTCATTCAAAATGTTTGGGAATGTTACTAATCCTGTGATCCCATGTGTCTCCAGCATTTCATGTCATCCTCACAACCTCCTCCCCCCAGGAGATGGGAACAAGAGGCAACAAATCTTGTCCTTTTCCTCACATGGGAAGAAAAAGGAATGGAGGTGCAGAGAGATGGTATGGCTCACCTAAGGCCACACAGCAAGCCAGAGGCAGAAGGGGGGTTGGAACAGTCTGCGCCAGAGCTGCAGGCCGCTCCCTGGGGGTCTCCTGGAGTTCTTCCTGGCTGTTTCTTTGGGGACAGGGCTGCCACCTCTGACAGATCTGCATGGGGACTCCTGGGTATGCATGGTCACTGTGCCAGGACTGGCAAAGACAAGCAAATAGCACCTGTCCTCAGAAATCTGCTTTCAGGTGGGGACAGACATGGAAACAGATGCAGATAAACGAGAGTCATGGGTGGAAGGAGAGAGGCAAGCCCATGGCGAGGTCCCTGGACTCAGGTTGGGGGAAGGAAAATGTAGGAAGGTAGACTAGGAGGGCTTTCTATTGGAGGTGAACCCTGGGTTAAAGGGTAAAGGGAGTTGGGAGAGGAGGAGGGAGGGACAGCGGGAGGTGGATGTGGGGAGAGGACCGAGCATGTGAGATTGTAAATGCTGCCAAGTGAAGAACATGGCGGGAGGGCTGGGCAGTGAACAACAGGGAAGCTATGGAGATGGGTCAGCTTCTCCCCCAGGGAGGAGAGGCTGCCTAAGCCTCGTGGGCATCTGGACAGTGTCTTCAAGCTTTGGAGACAGGCCACATTTGCATCTAGAATATTCTTTCCTCCCTGGGGGGAAATGTGGTCTGAAAAGGGGAAGAGCTGAGGCAGGATGCCAACAAGAAAGCTGCTAGATTTACCCCTGAAAAGGGAAAGGGACAATGGGGACAAAGGGAACAGTCAGGAGACTGGCAGAGAGATCAAAAATTACCCCCAGATGGAGACATGTGCGGAGAAGCGTGTTGGGGAGGTGACTGTGGATTTGGTCTTGTGCACATGACCAATGGCTGGGGGTCAGGAGAGAGGCCCTGTTGGTGCTGCATATCAGGGGGCTGTCCCCATGGGCATAAAAATGAAAATCTGAGCTGGCCCAAGATGGTCCAGAAGAGCTGAAGCAGTTAGCTCAGAGAGGGCCATGGTCCTCAGGGGAGGTTCAGCATGGGGATGGGGTGGGGTTTTGCTGGGCCCTGCAGGTAGGCTTGAAATTGAGGATAGACTGGAGCCCTGGGGGAGCACTTTATTTCTCCCATGGGTCTCCCCCAGTGGTCTATCCCTGAGTGCAGAATAGCTAAAAGAAAAGGAGGAAGAGAGAGGGAGAAGGTTTAGTCAGTTTGCAGTCAGCTCTTCCCACTAAGGCTTGGGAAGGTGCCTAAAAGCCACACCCTCCCACTGAGCACCTTGGGGGCTCCTCCTGCACCATGGAGGGAGGGAACTGGGATAGGGAGCTGGGATGGAGAGATGCCTGGTGGAGTTAAAGACTCAATTTCTAGTTCCAAGATGGAATCAGATGCAGGTTTTATCCATTTGCAGTGGTGATCTTTCCCTAGCCAGGAGCTGCAGGAAGAAAGCAGGGCAGAGCTTCAGGGCTACTCCAGCCATGTGCACCCAGTGGGGAGGCAGGGGCACCTCCTTCTCACCTGTCCAGCCAGCCACAGCCAGCACCAGTGGTGGAAAAAGGCTGGCTGTGATGCTGGCGGCCCAGACCCCATCAGGGACTGGGGCAGCCCCGAGAGCAATGGGGACTGAGGATGCCTACAAACCGGGCCTTGCTTTATCTGGTCAAGGGCAGTATGTATCCTTCTGGAGGCCTCCCCAGACACAACAAATACAATTTGGCCAGGCTGGGTATCTCGTGGCTCTGGGTGCCCCAGAGAGTTAGACATTGTGCCCTTTCTATTTATGAGGCCAAGCGGGCAGAGTCCTGCCTCACTTTTGATGAAGGCAGCTTTGGGCAGCTCTGCCCGGCACGTGACCCCATTTCTGCCAGTACAAACAGATTGCCAGAAACCAATCACAGTATTAATGGCATGTCAAACATGCCATTGGCAGCTCGATTCAAAGTGTTGCATTACAGTCAGGGTGTCTCGGCCAGCTTCAGACACGAGACTTCAACCAACTTCAGGGACAGCCAAGACCCCTGAGTCTCATTACAATGGGGCATTTGTTTGGAGAGTTCCCTCCAACCGTGGCACTTGCTCATCCGCAGGAGGATCACCAAGGGTCCAGTTAATTGAAGGGTATGTGTCTGGGAGGATTCCACTCTCAGTTCTATCACTCACCCAAAGTGGGACCTTGGGCAAGCCACTCAGTTTTCTCATCTGTCAAATGGGTATAAAAATCCCTGGTTTTGACAGTTTAAATAGAATCAAACGCACCCATAGATGAGAAAACTGATGTGAAAGTTAGAAGAGCTTTCCTCAACTCCTGCAAAGGAGATGAGGAAATTGCCAAAGACTGCAGCACTTGTCTCCTGTCTGGGGCAGTTCGGGATTCTTTCAGGGTTTCTCCTAAAAAGTTAATGATTCCTCAGCCAGGAATGGGAACGAACCAGTACTGTTTCAATCCTAGGGTAAGAGGAGGTGAGAAGATGGGACAACTGCCTCTGAAGGCTATAAACCCTCCACACACCACCTCCCACGCGAGGGTCATTTGACTTTCCGTCACCAGCGGGGCCCATTCCTGCCTCTTCCCACGCAGCCACACCTCATGGCAGAGGCGAGGGCCTGCGGTTCTCAGGGAAGCTGTTGGCCTGTAAAATGACTAGACGATTCCTTGGCAGGAAGTGGACTCCATCCCGGAGGGGGGCGCCTTTCCCTCGTTGACCATTGAGTGAAGATCCCGTCTTTGCTTGCGGGGAAGCTGGCAGCTGCCTGGGCTGCTCCTTCTAGGGAGGCAGAGGCCCTGGCTTAAGCAGAGGCCAACCAACCTCATCAGCCTGTAATTTTTCTTCCCTGCAGACTTCGCTTGGCGAATGCCTGTGGAGGCCACACTGAGGAGCAGTGCCGTACACCATGCTGGACAGCAGCAGTCCAGAAGGGCTGAGGTGCCAGGGCTGTCTGACTCTGGATCCCCAGACCTCCCTGGCTGTCCTTTTGGCAGCTCTGGCCTCAGCCTCCTGCAGCATGAGGGGAAGGCCCAGCCAGCAAGGCTTGGATTTCCAGGTTTCTTTGCATCTCGTGTGCTTGGAACTGTGGGTCCTGGGACACTGTGGTTCTGCAGGCTTCACTTGTGTCCTCTGCCCTGGAGGATGGTTCCCTCCCAATGGCCCCTACCTGGTGTTCCTCACTGGTTTTCCTGTTGTTCACACTCCACATGTGATTCAAAGACAAATCCTAATCATTCCATAATCAATAATTCCATGTTCCACATCAGTGATTGTGTTAGAGTTGAACCTGTGCATGATTCTGACCAATAAGATGTGAGGGAAATTGTACTGGGAGAGGAAGCTTTGGGGAAAGTCTTCTCACTGACTAAAGAGACACAGAAGAACTGATGGCTTCTTTCTTGCTCAAATGGTGTGATGCCTGGAACACTGGCAGCCGTCTTGAGATCATGAGGGTCTAAAGACAACGTTAACATGCCGAGGAGCCAGAAAGGACAGAGCTGAAACATGGGAGGAGCCTGGGCTCATGATGATGTCACTGAATTGCTAAATTAATCAACCCTGGAGCTCCCTTTCCTCAATATTTCTTGTTATCCATTTCCCTCACTGATTTAGTCTGTCTCTATCAGTTTACAACCCCTTTCCAGCTCTTTGGGAGTCACAGAGATCAAAGTCAGGTGGACTCAGACTCCATTTAAAAAAAAAAAGCATACACCTGTAATCCTAGCCACTTGGGAGGCTGAGGCAGGAGGATCGTGAGTTAAAGCCAGCCTCAGCAACTTAGTGAGACTCTGTCTCAAAATATAAAAAGGGCTTGGGATGTGGCTCAGTGGTTAAGTGCCCTTCAGTTCAATCCCTGATACCAAAAAAACAAAAACAACTAAGCTGAAGTCACTCCAGCACTGCTGTTATATTGCCTAGGATCCTGTGGTTTGGGATTTGGGTACTGATAGTATAAAACCCCTACAGCCCACGAGGCCCTCCCCAGAGAAGAGAGCCCTAGGATCCTCCCCAACCCTGGCCACCCTACTCTTTTCTGTCCCCACCCAGGGGTGAGGGCTGGGAGGCCTCCATGCTTACCCTCCTGCCTGGCGGGTGATTCTCCGCTTAATGGTGAGCCTCCACCACAACCCTGCCCTGCCCAAGTCTTCTACCTATGGGAAGAGGGTCGTTATAGCTATGGCTCACCCTCCTGGGAACAAGGACTCTCCTATCTCTGCCGTCACAGGTGGGTCTGCCTCTCTCCCCACCATGCAGGCTGGTTTCACCCAAAGTCGCTTCCAACCAGGGAGCAAGCAGTGTTTCCAAGAGCTGCAGGGATCATGGCCTCAGGACTAGGACAAGCAGCACAGAGAGTGCAGAGAAAGTGCACAGGGAGCCTCTAGCCCAGGAGCCAGGACCAGAAGCAAGGTTGTTAGAGCTGAGGTTCAGGGTGGGGGATGGGCCAGAACAGAGTGACTCCTGCTAATAACACAATACCAAAGACTCGGCAGATTATTTGTACTTGGTGTTTTGTTTTGTTGCAATATCGGGGACCCAACCCAGAGGTGTTCGACCACTGAGCTAGATCTCTAGCTCTTTTTTCATTTTAATTTTGACACAGGGTCTTGCTAAGTTGTTGAGGCTGGCCTCAAACTTGTGATCCTCCTGCTTCAGCCTTGGAGTAGCTGGGGTTACAGGTGTGCGCCACCGTGCCCAGACTAAGTAGGCTATAAAGAAAAGAGGTGTGCTTGGGGGACTGTTCTGGTCCATGACCAAGGGACTGCATCTGGGAATGGCCTTGTTGCTGTCAGAGTCCTGAGGTGTCACAGGGCATCACATGGAAAGAGAGGGAGAGAGAGAGAGAGAGAGAGAGTGTGTGTGTGTGTGTGTGTGTCCTCTAGTCTCTCTCATTCATAGAGCCACCAGGGCTCAATCATGGAGCTCCACCCTGATGACCTTATCTTTCTTAATCATTTTCCAAAGCCCCACAGCTAAACACCATAGTCAGATTAAGTTTCCACCTCATAATGAGGATTAGACTCCAACACAGGTTTTAGAAGGGACAAACCATATTCAAACCACATTAGGACAGTTAGAGAGGCCTCGCCAGGGCCGAGGGAGTTGTGAGGGAGTTTCATAGGAAAACTCTAGGAGGGAGTTTGTGAGGGAGACAGTTGTGAGGGAGCCTCATAGGAAAACTGTAGGAGAACCTTCCAAGGTGAGCAAGCAGCAGGCACCAAGGTCCTGGGGCTGACCCTGATGTGTTCTAGGCCTGCTCAGCTAAGGGGGGTCCCTGGTGGGGTTGAGGCCAAAGAGTGAGGCAGGGAGTCAAACTCCCAGTCCTAGGGATCGTGCTCAGGATCTGCAGAGTTGATAAAATATTCTGGATTCTGAGTTGCGTATGGTGGTCCACGCTTGTAATCCCAGCTGCTTGTGAAGCTGAGGCAGGAGGATTACAAGTTCAAAGCCAGCCTCAGCAATTTAGCAATGCCCTAAGCAACTCAGAGACCCTGTGTCTAAGTAAAATACCAAAAAAGGCTGGGGATGTAGCTCAGTGGTTAAGTGCCCATGGGCTAAATCATCAGCATCAAAAAAAAAAAAAAAAAATTCTGAGTTCTGCTTATAGTCCATCAATATTAGTCTGGGAGATGGAAATGGGAGTATATCTGGTTCTGGGTTGAAGGGCCTTCCTCTGAGCCATCTGCTCAGAGAGGACTCAGGACCAGCCAACAGCCATTGCCAGGCATCTGGGTCCATAATTTCTTTTTCTTTTTTTTTTGGAATTGAAGTCAGGGGCACTCGATCCCTGAGCCACATCCTCAGCCCTATTTTGTGTTTTATGTAGAGACAGGGTCTCACTGAGTTGCTTAGTGCCTCATAGTTGCTGAGGCTGGCTTTGAACTCGCGATTCTCCTGTCTCAGCCTCCCAAAGTGCGGGGATTACAGGCGTGCACCACCACGCCTGGCTTGGGTCCATAATTCCTGTTGGGGATCTCTGATGTTCAGGGCAGGGCCCTTCCTGCCTTGACACTACCCTGCTAGTCTATTTGGCCACAGCTAGTTTTGCCCTGGAGGCCTTGCCACCCACCACACTTGAGGGCTCCCCTCCATGCGACTCCCTCCAGTGGAATCAGCCCTGAGACAGCACCGTCCCTCCATGGGGGGCATGGTGGAAGAGGCTTGCCTGGGACTCTGGTCCCCACACTCCTGCCCTCCCTCCCTGCTGTCAGCTCATCTTGGCCTGGCCATGCCCTGGCCTTCCTAAGCTCCTGGCTCCCCCATGCTGGCACCTGGCTCTCTGTACTCAAGTGACTTAATTTGTTCCCCTCTACTGCTGGCTCCCCAAGGACCAATGAAGATGAGTGACAGGAAGCTTTAGGAAAGTCTCAAAAGCAGCAGCACATTAAAAGAAAAGGGGTTTAGGGTTCAGGCAGAGCATCTGGTGGGCTCCAGTGTTGGAACAGACACACTGGGCATCTTCCCTGGCCCTCTGGCATCTGTGGCTGGGCGGGGCCGCAATCCTCCCCTGCAGAGTGGCTGGGGTGACTAGGCCATGTAGAAGCACGGTCACAGGCCGAGTGTGGCTGTCTCTCTCAATGTATAGGGGCCACTGTGGGGAAGTAGGTGCCACCCTGGCTGAAAGGTGCCCTTACCAGGTGAAGACTCACAGAACCAGGCGCTGGCTCTGTCCAGGGGTCCCTCCTTGTTTCCCCATTTTCCCGAATCCTCCTGCTCTGTCCCTTGGCTGCCCTCCTCCTCCAGCCCAGATGCGCCTTCCTGACCTCCCTCCTGTGATCTTCAGGGATCAGCTCGGGCACAGGTCTGGCCTGGGTCAGCCACAACTCCTGCCTCTGCCTCTGGTCTTCCTCACCCAGGGCCAGCTCTGCACACCCTCTGGGCTGTGGGTGACATCTCTATTTGTCTGTCCCTCTGCTACACACTCTCAAGCCAATGGAAAAGCGCAGAGCCCATGACCAGCCTCCTCTGGCTCAGCCTCCTCCCTGTGGGCGGTAGCACGCTTGCGGTCCCTCTGCATGGCTCATGCAGTGGCCAGGGACCAGCATCCATTCCCGCAGTCTCCTCTAGAGGCTGGAAGGGACACAAGCTTCCCTGCCTCCTGGTGCTGGTGAGGAGTTGGGAGGCAGATGTCCACAGGGGGTGAATACTAGGGAAGGTGGCTGTCCCTGGAGAGTGGTGAGAGTGGCAGAGGTGGCCTTTGATGCAGGAGGCCCTACTGGTTCTCAGCCCTACTGGTTAGGATTACCATGGATGGGGTCATCTGTTCCTTAGAGTGGAGAGCTCCCCTTCAAGCTCCCCAAGGGACAGCTTAACCCTGTCCCACCCTCACCTCCTGGACATGGGGAGTGGCCATCTCCCCCATTTGTGCAGCTCTATCCTTAAGCTCCTTCAGCACTTGATGCCCTCTTGTGATCTCACATCAAATGTGGTGGCCATTCTGTGTGACCACCTGAACCAACAGGACCAGTCAGCAGACCCAGGTTCCTATCCAGGCTCCACCTGTCTTGGTCATGTGGACAGCAGGTGACTTCACTTCACATGATCATCCCTGAAGCAGGGCAGTGCTGTCCATGACACAGGATGGCTGTGGGTGATACAGATCATGATGCCCCAAGTGCCCAATGCAATGTCCAGCACATCACCAGGACAACTATACACAATTGTTGAGTGCTCAACACGAGCTACAGGCCTCAGCATCCTGCCCTGGGCATGGTGGACCACATTCCTTTCAGGTCTCCTGTGACCAGGCTCTGACTGCCCTTGAGAGCTAACAGGGGTGGATGGTGAGAAAGATGCACTGGAGAGAAGAGGATCACAGACTCCCACCCAGTCCTCAAGGCTGGGGATCAACGGCTGCCTCTGATAAACAAGGGCCTCCTGCTCTGTGGACAGGTTCATAGCCAAGCAACACGAAAAGCAGTGGGAACAATCAGGAGGACACTGCGCTTAATAAACAAAGGCTAAGAGGGCTGAGCCTCCCACTTACCCCAAATCACCCCGTGGCCTCCACACTGTCAGTGCCTCTTTTTGTCTTCCTCACTTTATAAAATCCTTGTCCCTAGAATCCTGAGGTCCCCTTCTCTCCAGCTTCTCTTTCCCTCTGCTTGCTCTTGAAAGTCACTGTGCCCTGGGCCCTAGTGGGCCCATCTCTCCTGCCCTTACATCCTCCTCCGTCTCTCTGCTCCTGTCTCCTCTCCTGCCTCCCCTTCTTCTTGCCTCCTCTTCTCTCCCTTCTTCTCCTCCTGCCTTTCCCTTTCCCCCTCCCCTCCTGCAGTCTTTTTATTTTTTATTTTGAGACAGGGTCTCGACAGGTTGCTCACAGCCTTGATAAGTTGCTGAGGCTAGCTTTGAATCTGTAATCCTCCAGCCCCAGCCTCCCAAACTGCTGGGATTACAGGCATGTGCCACCATGCCTGGCAGAGCTGTTGTTCTTTAGAGCAACAGATCTTGCTGCCACTTAGAGAATGAATTGGAGGGGCCACTGGAGACGGGGAGCCAGGTTGAAACTCCTTTCACTGTCCTGGTGAGAAAGTGGAATGTCAAGGAGAGGATGTCAGAAGTGGCCTCTGCAACTGCTGAGTGAATGTATAGGATGTGGTGGTCACAGGCAGGCCAGAGGAAGATGGGAAGACAAGAGTCCAGTGTGACCCCAGGGCCCACGGAGGAGGAGCACAAGGAGAGAGGGAAGGCCTCTACTTTGGGACACGTTGGGAACAAGGCTCCAGTGAGGGTGTAGGGAATGGGGACAGGTGGAGACACAGGGCCGGAGACCAGGACAGGACTTGGGGCTAGAGTCACTCTCCAAGGCTCATGGAGGGCCTGTGACAAGCCAGGTATGGCACACCATTGCACGTGGGAGGTGATCGAGACCGTAGGACTGAGAGTGAAGGGGAGGGTGCAGGGTGGACCCTGGGGCATTACTGAAAGGCTGGGAGAAGAAACAGTGTCATCCCCCCAGCACCATGCACCAAAGTCCACCCTCGAAGGCACCCAGTCCCACAGTGATCTGCCCCAACACCTCCCCAACCACAGCCATGTGGCTATCTTGTGCCCTTGAACTGGCCTAGTACTTTCCCCTCAGGGCCTTTGCAGTCGCTGTAGCAAGTCTTGCCCAGGCAGCCAGGTGGCCCACTCCCTCATTTTATGAGCATCTCTGTCTCAAGCCACCAGAGAGGCCTTTCCTGACCACCTTATTGAAAACATCACCCCTCTTCCCCCACATTACCCAAAATTGCATACTCTGTATGTTTCTTGGTTGGTGCTCTGTCTCCTCCATCAGACCCTTCCTGCCAAGGACAGGTCCAGGATCTTTCTGATGGAGCATCAGTGTGTGGTACACAGACTCCAAACATTCCTGTGGAGTGACTGAACAAGGATGAGGGCTGGGAAGGTAGGCTGGCTGGGGCATCCATGTGTCCATGCAGGACAGGGCTTCGAACTGCCAAATACATTTCAGATGGTCAGAGGCTTCAAAGGGGAAAAACAAAGCTATAAAAGCACTAGATGAAAAGACAGGAGAATATTTCCACAATCCTGGAGGAATGTCCAAGGTCTTCCTAGGCAAGGCACGAAATCCAGAAGCCAGCAGGGACAGGCTGACAGGCTCGACGACATAAAAATCAAAAGCTTCCACATGGCTGAAGACATGATAAATCAAACTGAAAGCGACCTGATGGATGGGAGAAAACACTTAAGACATGCACAACACACAACAGATTAATGTCACATTTAATGAGATTCCGTGAGGCAATAAGTAAAACCATGTACAACCTGGTAGAAAAAAAAAATTGACAAAGGAAAGGCCCTGCGACTCATAGAATAATCTCATGGCCAGTGAACAGCTACATAATGCCTAACCACCTCGCTCACTAGGGAAATCAACCAAAACAGCAAGAACCCATCAGGGCAACATTTAAAGCAAAGGTAATGCTCTGGGGCTGCAGGAGCCTCTTATGCTGAGATAGGAGTGCTGTCCCCATAGACAGGGGGAAGGCTGCTTGGGGAGACTCAGTGACATTCAAAATACACAGTCCTTGAGTCCCAGCAGTTCCACTTTTAGGAGCCTCTCCTTGAAAAATACCAAAGATCTCCAACGCCTCATGGTTTGCATTAGCAAAGGAAGAAACTGGAGCCTCCCTCCACCAAGTGTTCATCAGAAAGAAGGTGCAGGACAGAGGCCTCTGTAGCCAACAAAAACACTCCACTCTGGCATCAAGAAACGAATCCGACTCATTATGTGAAAATAAAAGCAAGATGCAGAACGGCAGGGGCAGCGCCGTGCCATCTGCAGTTTTTAGACCCCTGTATGTGCATTCACATAGCCGTATGCACACACCCATACGCACACCTGCAGACAGCCATAGATATGAGTTTTGTGTAGAAATACCTAACTGTCAACACTAGGAAGTTCTAGGGCATGGAATGGGGCTCCAGGAAGGATTTTCTGTATTTCTTTCTTTACCGTGAAATTATGGCAATTAAAATATATTACCATTGGAATTTTTTTTTGGTACTGGAGATTGAACTCAGGGGCACTTGACCACTGAGCCACATCCCCAGCCCTGTTTTGTGTTTTATGTAGAGACAGGGTTTCACCGAGTTGCCTAGCGCCTTGCCATTGCTGAGGCTGGCTTTGAACTCGCGATTCTTCTGTCTCAGCCTCCCTAAGTGCTGGGATTATAGGCTTGTGCCACCACGCCCGGCTTGGAATTTTTTAAAAAGAAAAAATAAGAGCATTCAAAAGGATGTGGCTGGGCTGGGTGGTGCTGTCAGGTCAAGACTGATGAGGGCTGAGATCATGCACTGTAGACTCTGCAGCCCTGGGGTGCAGGGCCAGGCCGCATAGTGCCCCCTAGGTTGGCCTCTCCTAGGCCTCCTACAACACTGTGGGGCAAGTTCTTATGTCCCTCCTCCTCTGATGTTAGAGAGATGAAATTCCAAAGCCTCTTGGGGCAGGACAGAAGACATATAGCCAGCTAAGCACTGATCCCTTTGCTAGCACCAGCAGGGGCTGGGAACCCCGGCAACATGGCAAAACACTCTCTGCAGTGTCACCTTTGCAGCTCAGCATTCATGGACAAGGGACTCAGTTTCGGTGTGGTCTACACCCACCACCAGTGACTTCAGCTCCCCAGTCCTTGAGGAGATAGGAGTCTCCTTCTCATGAGGCCTGCAGCCATTGGCCAATCCAAGAACTCAGCTCTGGATGCCTTTATTTCCATAGGGATGGGGCAAGACCTGTGAGCAGATGCAGAGCCACCGGAGACTATGTGCACCTGCAGTTTGAGTGAGCTCTTCAGTGAGACTTGGAACTGAGTGCTAAGCCCAAGGGGCAGGGATCAGGGAGGTGAAGGACTTGCCCAAGGCCACCCAGATAGTACCTCAGTCTGCCTGGCTCCAGAGTCTGCCCTGTCCCCTCTGGTCACTCTTCTCAGTGTTTCTATTTCAGACCCAGTATCTCGACTTTGTTTTACTGCCCGCCTCCACAGCAGCCGATTTGGTGATTTAACAACCATGCTGTTTTGTCTTTATTTCTGCCTCTGACCTTGGTCCTTGAGCTCACTCTTGGGCTGATGGGCTGGAGATTGGAAAGGCAAGAGGGAAACTGGGAACCGCTGTGAGAAGCCAGAAACCATGGAGCCACAGTCAGGGCAAAGGGCAGATAAGCACATCCCTCTGGTCCATGCCTTTGGGTCAATGCTGACCAGGGGGATAGAGCCCAGGGACAATCCTGTTCACTCACACAGCCGACCAGGCCCTGATCCAAAGGAGATTCATACACTCGGGCCCAAGGAGCGTGTTCATGAAACTTCTCTCCTTCCAGGTGACTCATTTTACTCTCACAGCCCAACAAGGGGCACTGTACTCTCTTGGTATCTACACAGGGCCTAAGGACACAGCCAGCCAGGAAAGAGGTAGGGCCAGTCTGCCAGCCCAGACTTGTCTGACATCGTCCCTCAGCCTTAAAACCACCTGACAGTGGCAGCACCCCATAAGTGTCTACTGCACTCAAATTACTTCTACCTGTTCTCACTTAGGTCCTATGAGTTGATTTTATGGGTTGGGTGTTACTGGCTCTACTTCATAGACAAGGACACAGAGGCTCTGGGAAGTCAAT
Source organism: Xerus rutilus (assembly GCA_028644305.1). Taxonomy (NCBI): domain Eukaryota; kingdom Metazoa; phylum Chordata; class Mammalia; order Rodentia; family Sciuridae; genus Xerus; species Xerus rutilus. The sequence goes on from CM053402.1 coordinate 67,081,702, forward strand.
TAAGGCTCCCAGTCAGCAGGTTTCGGAGCTTGCACTGGGACCCCGGACCCTGGCCAGTGGCAGGACGGCAGCACCGAGGAAGGCTTCCCGCGCAGGAAGAGCTGTGAGGAACTGCGCATGCGCGGCACGCTCTCCTCAAGATGGCGCCCACCCTCTTCCTTGGTTTTACCATATTTGACTTATTCTCAATTGACGTGTTTTTCCCCCCTTCACATTTTGGCATCTTTGAAATTACGTCTTACAATTTTTGTCAGTCCAGGTGGCTGTCGTGACTTCGTTGTCTTATCCCAGCATGCACATCAAAATTTGCAGGATAGGTGTCCAGGATTACATGGGAGAAAACCCTGGAGCCAATAGTGGGGCCCCCTGGAATGAGATGGTGAACCATCATGCTTTTGATAGCGTTGAGGACAGGACTGTGTAGAAAATCTTGACCTCAGCATCTCTTGAGTGAGTCATAGAGATGCTGGAACTCCAAATACAAAGCCACTCTAGGGCTACCTGACCCAGACTGTCTCCATTGATGGTTCATGGAGGGTGGTGCACAGGCAGGCCCCCACCAGCCCTTCTGCCTGATAGTGGCTCTAGAACACACATCCCAGAAGCCACATGGTCAGCATGAAAACCCACACTCTCAGGTGCTCATGTTCCATCCCAAAGGAGACAAGGAAAGATGTTCCCTTGCCTGCTTGGTGCCAGCATGCCTGGACTAACTTTAAGTGGCAAAGTGGGACAGTGGGACGATTGGTTTGGTGATCTACAGAGCTGTCAGGCACTACTTGACGTGACAAAGCAGAGAGGAAGTTGAAGTCTGGCAGCCCCAATTCTACACCCTCTGCTAAGCTAGTGCCTACAGCCCTTTGGGGATATGGCTCACTATTCTGTCCCTGCTCCACCCCTCCCCACCCTGACCACAGCATACCACAGACACTCAATCAGTGTTTGCTGGATAAATGAAAATTGCACAGAGCTTTGGAGTCTCAATCACACAGTTTCAAATTCTGCATCTGCTACTTCTCTGAGCCTCAGTTTTCTCATCTGTAAAATGGAGATAGGATGCCTTCATTATAGGGTTATTGGAAAGATGAAAGAGATGATGTACATAAAAAATGGGCTTTGTGGTCAATGGCTAACTATTAGAAGTTGTTAGGAATATTTCTGAGGCTAGTTATAATGACTGTGTGTGTGTCAGCCTCAGACAGAGTCCCTAACCCCAACTCTTGATCACAAGATTGACACGAAAGCCATGAATGAGTGAGCATAAATAGACAATTGTTACTAAGGGATTCACAGGGTGTGAAGTCTCACAGGAGTAGGGTGGAGAGCCCTCCAGCTCTCTGAGCAGCACAGGGGAGAGAAGAAGGTGGCAGCAACCACTTGCCTGCCTAGGACCTGCCCCATGACACCCTTGTTCTAACCCAAACACACAAACAGAGGGAGTGACCAGGCTCCGAGCCTCATGGGCAGCAGATGCGATTCTGTGACCATCCCCCACCACCATGGGCTCTGCACAGCATAGTCAGCAAATCTGAATAAGCTATCAGCATTTACAAAATTAGTTTTCCAGTCTCCCTTAAAATATCAGTGGCTCAGGCCAGGCTAGTCTGGCTCTCCTCAAGGTGACACTTGGCAAGCCATAGGCAGTGGCCTTGGGCTTTGCCCAACAGCCCTGCCGCTATCCGCTCCTCTGCTTCCCTCCTCACCTACTGCCTGCATGCATAGAGGCTGGAGGGGGTGACCTTTTCTGTACCACCAGAGGCCCAGTGTGTCACCCCAGGGTCTTGCAGGGCACATGCCCCTCTGGAGGACAGACACTCATAGTGGCCATAGCTCATTCCCATGCACTCCACGCCAGGCCTTGTGTTCAGGAGGAGTCACACAGGGTGTCCACAAAAAGGGTAGAGATCCCTTGACCAAGGGAAAAGAACCTCTGTCTCATGGAGAGGAAGTCCAGAAGGAGACAGACCAAGATGGGCACCGTGGGACCCATGCTCCACCATCCTTAGGACAGAGCTTAGCTGTCTTGCTCTAAGATGGGCTCTGGCAACTGTCACACTCCTCTATATTCCAAAAGAGCAGCTTGAGCAGTGTGAGGGAGGGACAAAGAAAGGGACCTTTACCTGTCCTGGAAGGAAACTTCCAGAAGCTCCACGCAGCACTCACGCTTGTGACTCTGGTCAGTTTTATGGCCATGCCTCGCTGCCCAGGATGTTTAGAGATTAGTCTACTGTAGATGTCCCTGTGTCCAGTGAAATGCCAAGTGTTTGTCACTAAGGAAGACAGGGACTGGCTCTAGGACGGGCTGCTCACAGCCTCTGCCTCATTTCCCTTAACCCTCACCTTGGCCACCATGTCCAGAGGAGAAACTGTAGCCTAAGGGGTTCCATCTTGCATGAAGTCTCAGGCTGCGAGAGGCCGGGCATTCATTTCACTCTCTCACGTGTCCCAGAGTGGGAGCCCACATGTGACCCCATGTGGGGCTTCTGTGCTTAGAAGAAGCACAGAACTTAGAACTTAGAACTTCACCCTCCCTGATGCTGTGAAGTCCAAATACTCGAAGGTTGCCCTTGGCCTTCAAGGTCTCTGGCTGCTGCATGAAACTGGCTACTTTTCTTCTTATTTGGTAGTGGGTCTAGGGTGTGATTCAGCCCATGCTGAGGAATTGGTGGCCACGTATGCATATGGACACTGAGGTCTGCCCTGGTCACCCACAGGCTTGTGGGGACCCAGAATCTCTGGAGTGGAGCTGATGAAAAGGGGTCTCTCCTTGGAGTGGAAGAGCTTCCCAGAGACTGAGAAACCCCCTGGGGGCAGGGGGAGCAGTTTGGTTTGATCCAGCCGCTGGTTACTTATTAGCTCCTTCTCTTTCTGCATCGCCTTTGGCCTGGACTCAAATGTGGCTTTATTTTGCAAGCAGCTTTGTGTGTGGAGACACATCCGGGGTTGATAATGCTGCAGACTGGGATATTTTAGTTCTTCCTTATTTAAAGGGAAGATCTTGCTGCCTGCCACCCGGTCCCACCTCACCCCCCAGATTGGAAACTATGTGACCCTCATGACGAGGTTTCAGTTGGACACCTCGGGCCAGATTTCCGAGCTAGGAGGAGGAGAGGGCAGCGCGGGGGCCGAGCACATGCTCCGGACAGCTGGGTATGATGTTTTGTCCTGTCTCTTAAAAACAAAACTTGAACTGTGCAAAGGATTGCTTTCAGATCAAATATGTGTTGGCACAGGCGTGTGTCCTGTTGGTCAGAAAACATGTTTTTTGTTTTAAAATTAGATTTCCCTGGAAAGAACAATGGCAAAAATCAAAGGAGACAAGTGTTTGGTGGGGCAGAAGGAACAAAATCCTTTGCCCAAGAGGGTTTGTGGTTTGCTGAGTGCCAAGTTGCTCGAGGCGCCTGCCTCCCTGGCTGGTGCCAAAAGATGGGGTTCACAGTTTGTCGGGAGTGGCAAAGCTGCCACCTGGGTCCCGCAGGGGCCCTGGCATAAAGCACTGAGGCACTGTCTCGCAGCTCTGGTCCACCTCCACTCTTCTCGCCTGGCTGTGGGCCTACCTGGGTGCCCCGAGGGCTTGTCCATGAGAAATCTGAGCATGTCCCCCCACACAGCCAGGGCTCTCACAGCCAGGTCACATGGCACCCTGCTAACGGCCACCACCTCTGTACGACCCTGCTGCTCTGGCCACAGCTGGTGAGATCAGATTCGGAGCTTTGACCCAGGGCAGCTGTCAGTATCCTGGCTTGAGAGTGTGGCCCATGGCCCAGGGTCTGGACAGCCAAACACATATTGTGTCTTGGGACTCTGAGATGCGGAACACAAAGAGAAGGAGCCAGACAGCAGAGAGACTCTCCGAGTGCAGAGTTAGCAGAAGCCCTGAGCAGCTCCATCATGGAGGAGCAGCAGCCTAGGACAGCACTGACCCAGCGGGGCAGAGAGTGGATGGTACAGAGGGTGGGGGAGCAGGAAGAGTGAGGGGCTGAAACACAGCCCCAGAGGCCAGGACACGAGGGATCTCCAGAACTGATCCAGCTTCCAATCTGCTGCCAGATGGCCAGAGATGCTGCACCATAGAGAATGGCTTCTGCAGTCTCTTGTTTGGGTAGACTGAACTCCCTCCCCTAAGCCACTTGCTCAGGTGTAATGCTCACATGTGCTTGAGGAGTGGTGGGAGCCACCGTGGATGCAGAGAAGGCTGCCCTTGCAGCAAGGACCAAGATCAACACTGAGTTTTCACATGCAGATTTCATTCCTGAGCAGAACTTGCACAGACCAAAGGCAAAACTCCCTCCTCACATCCCCCTTAGTATACGCATGTGTGTATGCACACAAAGGTGTATAGGTGCTAGTGTCTGTGCACCTGGGTACACGCCCACACTCCCTGAGACCATCAGCTGGGCTGAAGAAACAGCTTACCTTGGAAGATCTTGGGCAAAGTCAGGAGCCAACTTGCATCAAGAGGTGAAGGGCAATGAGGCCGCAATTGTGCCTTGTGTGCTACAAATGAAGTCACCACAACAAAGTAGAACATGGGATTTTGTTATTCTCAGTGGCCACAGTGATGGTCCATGACAGGTGCTCAAAAACTTGTACAATTGTTCATTCTTACAACAAGCCTGTTTGGTGAGTATTCAGCTGTTTAGATGAGCACACCAAAGTCCAGAAAAGGTGAGGCTCTTGTCCAGGTGTAGACCTGCTAAGCCTGAGCAGAGACTGGGATGCAGGTCTCTGGAGTTCCAGAGTCTAGCCTCTTCCCACACGTTCCTCAGCCCCATTCCACACAATGGCCCCAGTTAGGACACAGAGAAGGAGCTGGCTGGACTTACAGGTACCTGGGGCCATGGACCTGCCTCACCTGGCTGTGGAATAATACCCAGCACTGCAGAATCGCTGTGTCAGGCCAAAGGGACTCCTCCATTCTCCCCACAGGCCCCCCTCTGATTGGCCTCTAGCACATACAGACAAGTCTTTTTGCTGTCATTGTAATTTGGGGGCAAAGAATGAAACATGAACATGAAAAGCAACTGCAAAGTCCCAGAGATAGCCGGGCACGGTGGCTCAAGCCTGTAATCCCAGCACTTAGGGAGGCTGAGACAGGAGAATCACGAGTTCAAAGCCAGCCTCAGCAATGGCGAGGCGCTAAGCAACTCAGTGAGACCCTGTCTCTACATAAAACACAAAACAGGGCTGGGGATGTGGCTCAGTGGTCCAGTGCCCCTGAGTTCAATCCCCAGTACCAAAAAAAAACAAAAAAAAACAAAAAAACAAAAAACAAAGTCCCAGAGATAACTTTAGGGTCTGCTGAAACAGCCTTAAGCCATAATGAACCGGTCCCCAGGGTGTCTCGTTGCTGGGTCCATCTGCAGAGGTGGTGACACAATTCCAGCTGCCCAGCCTGTTGCCAAAGATGCTGCAAATGCCCACATGGCAAAGGGTGAACTGGGGAGAGGGTGAGTGTGGGGCAGGCTCTGTGATGACACACTTCTTCTTAGGGCTTTATCAGATGAGTCTGACCACACCTGCCCCAGCTAGGTCTGCAGTCTTGGGCGGTGAGGTTTCCATATCTATCCTGGGCAAGCCTGTGATCCTCCCCCACAGTCTCAAGTCAGGTCACAGCTGACCAGATGCAGGTCTTTCAGGATGGGATTATCACTGTAGGTAACTCAGCTCTTGAAGACTTTGAGAGAAAAAGCATTCTGATTGACAGGGCTCTGGCTGTTCCAGAGCCAGAAAGTCAATGTCACTATGTGTCATCCACAGAGGATGGGGGGTGGGGAGAGTGAGGAGCTGAACTATCCACCCTGGAGTGTAGATAAGGGACTGTCTGGGTTCTGGGTGCATATGTGATAGGGGAGAGTGATCAGGGTACTCTGGTAGGGACCTAAGCTGTAGCAGCCACAGAGCCAAGATGCCCGCACCCATAGGGTGGCAGGTAGTGGTACAAGAGCCTGGCATGGAGACAGCCCTACACTGGGCTGGGGAGCCTCACACCAGCCTCCCCACTATCTGGTTAGGACCCTTCTTTGGCAGCAGCATGGTGACAGGCTAGCTGGCTCATCACTGTCTATGCCTAAGACTCTGCCTCATCCTGTCACCATGCATGCAAGCCCTCCATCCTCTAGATGGTCCAGAACCACCCTACATCCCAAGATTGAAAGTCTGCTCTTGAGAATGGAGCTTTGCAGGGTGGTCCAAATGGCCACAGCAAACAGCTCCCAGATGCTGCTGCCACAACCCAAGAAAAGTGCATCCATCTCTGGAGAGGAGGATGGAAGCCCTAGGGCGGCAGGGGCTTTGCTCCATGCACTTCAGCAAAGACCAAAGCTGAAGCGCTGTGACCTCCAACACAGGGCTTCAAAGGCCACGCTGGTTGTGGCCAGCCTGGCTGGTAAGAAGGGAAGAGCCCGGGGAGGGGTTAGGAGCCTGGGCTGGTAGTAGGGCACATGCCGCTGCTCAAATCCCTTGCCTAGAACTCAGACACACGGCCCCATCCAACTGCAGGCAGTGGGTGCAGGAAAGTGAACATTGGCAGGTGACCCTGTGCACCACGACAGTTCCAATCCTGTGGAAAAGAGCAGGGCAGAGGCTTGGAGGACTGGAATGGAAAGGAGCCACATCTATGTCCTTGCCATGAACCCAGGGATGCACACAGAGCTAGGCCACCCTCCAGCAAAAGCAGAGAAGTCCAGGCCTCCGACAAATACCAAGGCCACAAGGAGAAAAAAGCAGAGCTTCCACTTTGGCACATGGCCATGCATCCCTGCGCCAACCTCCACTGCTCTCCCCAGCCAGGTCAGGGTCTGTTTACTGCCCCCGCACTCCCAAGGAGCTAGGGACCAGGTCTCATCTTCCTGAAGTGAGCATCTGTCCAGTTTCATTGGGCTTGAGTTCCAGTCCACAAAGAGCACCGGCATTGTTCCAAGGGCTTGTGGCAGCCCAGTGGGGTGAGTGTGGAGGCTCTGCATGGGGCAGATGGAAGGGTTACTGTCAAAAAGTATGCGTTGCCAGGCATGGTAGCACACACCTGTAATCCCAGGGACTGGGGAGGCTGAGACAGGAGGATTGAAGGTTCAAGGCCAGTCTGGGTAACTTAGGGAGACCTTGTCTTAAAATAGAAACTAAGAAGGGCTGGGAGTATAGTTCAGTGGTAGAGCACTCTTGGGTTTGATCCCCAGCACCACAAAACGAACAACAAAAAGATGTTTGCTGGGCCTGACTCTGGGCCTGGACCCTTGCTGGCTCTGGGAATCCAGGTGTAGGGAGATGTGAAGACAGGAATCAGCAGACATAGAGAAGCAATGGCAATGTGGTTGATCACACAGGTCCTGGGGCCAGGCAAGCAAACGGCATGTGAGTACGGAGGCCAGGGAAGAAGTCACCGGGAGGCCGGGCAAAGGGACCATGTAGGGATGGCGAGCATAAAGGGGTCAGGTGCTGTTCAGCAACAGCTGCTTGACATCTGGCTGGAAATGACAACTATGGTGGCTGGGTCTTCTGATTCATATAGAGAAGCTAGAAATGTAGGGTGTGTGTGTGGTATGAGGAGAAGCAGCAGCGGCGGTGGGGGCGGAGAAGACAGGGCTGGAAGCTGAACGAGCATTGCCACAGGCCACATCCAGTCCCCCAGGCCACCTCTGCACCCTCTGCCCTGGAGACACACCCAAGGACCAAATGATGTGATTCAGAAGGCAATGACTGGGCTGGGGTGGAAGAGTCTGGAATCCCGGTTTGTGACTGTCTTGAATGGTGTGGCCTCTCCATTCCAGATCCCTGCCAATGGTGTTTCACTTCATTCTCTCAAGAAGCCTCTGAGATGGGTGTCATGACCTTGCTTTTGCTGTGGCTGAAAGGCTGCAGCCCAGAGAGCTCAGTTCACCCGTGCAAGGTCATGCCGCTCAGACAGCACTCTGAGAGACTGCTGAGCTGAGGGGCAATGGAGATACAGGCTTTTCGAGGGAGAAAGTGGGGCTCAGAACAGAGCAATGATTTGCCTCAAGCTACCCCAGAGCGAGGTGCAGCTGGGCCTAGCTCCAGGCCATGGACTCCCAAGGTCATTTTCTCGGACTGATTGCTCTTTCATTTTTTGCCCCCAGAGGTTTCTACACAATCCAGAGACTGAGGGTGGAGAGCATCTTCCCACAGGGCCTGCTCGTGAGCAAAAAGCCTGGGGAGGGAGTCCCTTTGCACAGTAGAAATTTCACAAAGCATCTCGTCACCTACTAATTCACCTGCTAAGCTGGAGCTTCTGTCCACCCACTTTCCACATATTGGTCCACCTGCACTGCATTTCTGGCAGGATGTAGAGAACCTTCGCCACAGGAATCTCCCTGAGCTCATGTTGAGGCAGCTAATTCATGACACATGCAGCTTGGATTTATGCTGCTGCACATCTGTCCAGCATGGCTGGGTAGATCTTTGCCTTGAGCCAGGGAGCTGGCCCCAGTGGCCTCAGGTAACCCCTCCAGTTGGGGATGACAGTGACTGGGGATCTCAGAGCCACTGCTCTGCACTGTCCAAAGGGAATGGACCTTAAAGTCTCTGCTGGGGCTGACAGGTAGCCATGGGCCCTTTCTCTCTTGTAGAGTGGATGTCAGTGCCCTATTTCCCTGACAACCTTTGCTGAGCTCCATTTGTGAAGTAGGGAGGCTGCAGCTTTGACTAACCTCCCACCCATCCCCTCTCCCTCCCTCCTCTCTCTCGTTCCATTCAAACCTGCCATGGATCAGCAGCAAGACCTCACAAATGGGCATCCAGTGATATACAAATCACTGAGAAGAGTTTGAGTTGTTTGCATTTAAAAAAACTTTGTGGTCACTTTACCCAACGAATACAAGCATAGGCATTAATGGCCATGAATTTTAAAAATACCCTGGGACATTTTCAAGTTTGTGTTAGAGAGCACTACATTACTGTGACAAAGTTCCTGAGATAATCAACATATAAGAAGAAAAGGTTTACTGTTGCTTGTGGTTTCAGAGGTTTCAGTTCCGTGTTTCTTTTCCCCATTGTTTTGGATCGGTGGCAACACAGTACACAATGGTGGGAGCACACGGTGGAAAAGGATGCTCACTTCCTGGAGGCAGCCAGGAAGCAAAAAAGAGAAAGAGAGAGGAAGGTGCATGGTTCTCACAGTCCCCTTTAACATCCCCACTTGATCTAATATCTCCCACCAGGCCCCATCTCCTAAAGGTCCCATCACCTCTCATAGCACCAAGGACTGAGGAACAAGCCTTCAACACAACGGCATTTGGAAACATTCAAGAGCCAACTCATAGCAAATTTCTACCTTGTTTTTTTGCAGTGCCCATCCTGATAGCTTCCCTTGACAAAATATATATAATTTATCCTTCTTCATATATCACCAATATCAAAGACTTTGAATCCATTTTTTAAAAATCCTGCCTTAACAACTGTGGACACAGTTTGGGGTTGCTTTCAGTTTTTAGGGCATTGGCATGTCTTTGCCAGCACGAACAGGGTTCATGGTTGGCAGAGCCCAATAAAAGAGTTCTCTTGCGTATAGTAAAGACAGCCCGCCCCAGAAGAGCCTCCCAGAGCCCATAGCTGTGTCAGGAGGAGCGAGGAGCAGTCCCATTTCTGAGTCAACTGTCTGGGGACCCACAAGTCATCCATGGAGGACTTGCACCAGGTTTCAAGCAAATAATATTTATTAGAGCCCAGGTCAACCCATAAAAGCTCTTTAAATCCAAAATGGACTTAAAGCTTAAGATTGTTGGTTAGCGTTTTAAAATACTTTTCTCATTCATGTGCTCACTCATTCTTTTAATCAACAAATATTTATTACATGCCTTTCACACACAGTGGGACATTCATTAGATTTGGGGAGCAGTTACTAGGACATAATAGACTGGAGGGGGCTGGATAGGCTAGGATCACCTGACCCCCAGAGAGTTATATTATTATCTGTGATAATTCCAGAAACTTAAAATTTGCTATCAATCCAGCCATATGCCATAAAATCAAACCACACATTGAGCTGACCACAGAACAACAGTGGCTTCAATGGGGCTTCATTCTCTTCTGTCCTAGACTCAGCCAATATGTTGCTTGGGGTCTCCCCCACTTGCTGCCTCTTTTTGGAGTGAAGCCCCTGTTTGCCTGATCCAAAATGGCGCCCGCCTCACACCCAGACCTCACCAGAGGGAGGAGGTGATGGAAGAAGGGCACAGCTGGAAGTTTTGCACATTTGTCCACTCAGATTCTACCACCCAGAACTTGGTCACATGACTGTCAGGACTGGAAAAAGTGGTCTCACTGGGGGCAACCTAGGCCAAGCCAAAAGACAGGAGCTCTATTGCTGTGAGAGGAAGAGGGAATACATTTTGGAGGATAATAAGCAGGCTCTGAAGACAATGGTGACTAAAACAGATGTGCTGTGCTGGGTGGAGCTCTCAGTCCAGAGGAGGAGATAGACAGTAAGTCACAAGTGCCCCTCAAGCGGATGCTTCTCCGGGCAAAGGCTCAATGGGAGCACCAGGGCACTCTATGAGCAGCACATGGGGAGCCAGGACAGCCCTCCTGCAGGAAGGGCACCAGAGCAAAGACCCGGGAGGTGACAGGTCAGAGCAGAGAGGCAGAGGGAATGCATATGCCAGGGTCTTGAGGCAGGAAGGAAAGTGGCACTTACGAGGACAAGGGAGGGGCCAGTGTGGCTGGAGTCCAGTGGGCAATGAGCTGAGCTGAGAAGCAGGGCTGGGACAGGAGAGCCTGTGGCCAAGGTGTGGTCTTTGGAGACCTCCCTCTCAGGGCCATGGCACATCCTCCCTGTCAGAAGGCTCGATGGCGGGTGTGACCTGCTGCACCTGTGTTTAAATCATCCCACTTTAGTGCCCATTTTCTCTGGATATAAGAATGCTGGGAGCTCAGGGAAGACGGGGGCCTCAGTGGGGAGAAGTAGGCCCCTGGAACCCGAGCCTAGAGGGTGGACCGAAAGAGAGCTTTGCGGGCTCTACCTTGTGCTAGGCATCTTGTGGCACACTGGAGGCACGGAATGTGGGGACAAGGAGTTGGAGAGAACATCCGGCCCCGCCCCTGTGTGCAGTGGAGGAGGCGGAGCCTAGGGGCAGAGCTGGAACCAGAACCTATTCTCTAGGTCCTTAGCAAGATAGAGGGGGCTGGATGGGTTGGGGTCACTGGGTTAACTGGTCTCACCTGGCCCCTGACAGCTACCTGTCTGAAGCTACTCCAGAAACTTAAATTTGCTAATGAACTTATTATTTCAGCCCTAAGCCATGAAATCAAACCGCACACTGGGCTGTCTATAGTTGCCTGACAGCTGGCCTGTCTGATCCTGGCTGTCTGCTCACAAATTGGTATTAGTGGCACCAAGAACAGATTAACACGGTGACCAGGCACCCAGCAACTTGATGCTACCAGCTGGGCTGGCTAAAGCTGACACTCTCCTCCCAGCTGCTAGGCTGCCCAGGAACCCACATTACTCCAACCTTGGGGTGCAGAGCTGTGCTGAGTTCAGCGAGGGGTGAGTCCTCTCTTGGCCACCAAGGGATGTCACTGATCCAGCATAAGATCCAGGAGAGGGAAGCTGGGAGCCATGGTCAGGAAGGCAACATTCAAAATCTCGCATGTAACTCAAGGCTTGAGACTCTGCAGGGCTCACAGGCATTTTCATCTGAGCCAAAGCCATACTGCACAGCAACAGAACTGAGCCCAGAGAGGAACCAGCCATGTCCAGGGCCACAGCACAGGACTACAGCTCACACTCATGCTGGCCTCAGTCTGTACCTGCTCTGTGCATATGTTCTTCATCTCTGAGTCTTTCTTTTACACATCAGTTCATCAATGACCATCTCCCAAGCACCTACTGTGTGCCAGACACTCTGCTGGGTACAGGGAGGCAGAAACAATAATTCTGGAAAGAACTAAAAGTCATTGAACAGAACTACCCACTGAGATTAGTGCAATGCACATTAGTAAACAAAGGAGAGGTTGGGCACGGAAGACCCCTCAGAGGGGATGAGCCATGCTGTGGGTTGCGTTAGAGTTGGAAAACACCACAGTCACTGCGACATAAGCAAGGCATTTCTCTCTCCTGTAAAATCCCAGGGCCAGTGTGGTGATTCTGATCTGCAAAGACCTCAGGGATCCACGCTCCTTCCACCCTACTACCTCTCTACCCGTCATGGACCAACAGAGTTCTAGCCATCACATTCATATTCCAGGCAGCAGGATGGAAGGACAAGAAAAAAAGCAGCCAAATATATAAATATATGTTCACAAAAACACTTGTATAAAAATATTCAGTGTCAAGAACTATGAAGGATCTGAGATTCTACCCAGTTTGAAAGCTACCCTAAAAGGTATGAAGTAGTAGCTCCCTGTGGTTTTGATTTGTATTTCCCTGATGGTTAGTCTGCCTATTTGATAGAGGCTGACAGAAGACATGAGAACCATGAATCAGGGACAAAGGATTTGGATCCTCACAGCACAGCAAGCAGCAGAGCATCAACACATTTGCATCTGTCCCTCTTGCTCCATGGCCCCATGGGAGCAATGTGGATGGGCACATGCCTCTGCAGAGAAGCCTAGAGCTTAGGGAGCCTGGATATTTGATAATGGGAAGTCGGCCTGCTTGCCCTTTGCTCCACAGGAAGACATCTGATCTTCCAAGGTTACTGGCAATACAAATACAAGGGGCAGTTAACACCGTGCTCACAAGAAATGTGAGACCCACAGGCAACTGTCTCACAATGTACAACAGTTTTATTCATGAGAGCCCCAAACTGTAAGCAAGCCAGGGGTCTGTCAACAGGGGCATATGTCCATAGTCAGGCAGTAGATCAATTGGTCAACAGCCATCCTAGTGGGTAGGCAATGGTAGCTCACTGTGGTTTTGATTTGCATTTCCCTGACTATTAGTGATGGCGTATCCTTGTTGGCATTTATATATCTGGTGAAATGTCTATTTAAGTCCTTGTCCATTTTTAAAGTGAAGTATTATTATTTTTATTTTGGTACCAGGGACTGAGCCCAGGGTTCTTAACCACTGAGCCATATCCCCAGCCCTTTTTATATTTTATTTAGAGACAGGGTCTCACTAGGTTGCTTACAGCCTGACTAAGTTGCTGAGGCTAGCTTTTAATTCACAATCCTCCTGCCTCAGCCTCCCAAGCTGCTGGGATTACAGGCATGCACCACCACACCCGGAGTAAATGGTTTTCTTGTTGTTATTGTTAATATGGTTTTAAGCAGGGTTGTAACTTAGAGCTGTGCATTAGGACCGTGAACTGGAGGCCAGAGTGGAAGTGGCAGGATCAGGTGGGGGGCCGCTGCAGTGATACAGAAATGATCTACGGCAGCCCTGGCCCAATAAAAGAAACAAAACAGACAAAACCCACGGACCCTGTCTCTGGCTATATCACCCTGAATGCGCATCATCTAGATTGATCTTAGAAAAACCACAAAACCGCCCCCCCACAAAACAAAACCAAAACCAAAAACAGCTCTTGGAAATGGAAAGAAAGGAACGGAACCCACAGCTCTTAAGGAGCTGGGACCCACAGGCTTGGTAAGTAGAATACACAGCTGGGAGAGAGAGGGGAGGAAAGTGGGTTGTCCAGGTTCTTGACCAAGTTCTTCACCTGTGGCCCCTCCCACAGCCACCCCAACTCCTGGAACTCCTGCGGAAGCAGTTCCATCTTCCGCTTTCCAGCTTGTTTTGCACTGTTTGATTTTGTTAAAATGTCATACCCAGTCATTTTTGCCCCTGGTCCTGATCACACAGGGTCTCCCTGCCACCCCCTCCTCCATCATGTCTAAGCAGCCACCTGGAGCCATTTTCCTCTTGGCCCAGGTGCACTTCAATTTCACACTCTAAGCCTATTCTCACAGATTGACAGCCTTCCAGAAACCTCTCTGGCCTTTGAACCATGGCTCCCAGGACTGCTTTTGACTTCTGCCTGGGTCAGGGATCCACTTGGGTAGTGAGAACAGGTCCGGATGGGTGTCCAGCTCACAACAGTGTGTCCACTCTGTGACCTGCCACTGGCCTTTGCTGATTAGCCAGGGTGAAGTCACTTGACTTGGGCTTAGCCAGTCAGACCCTTTACAGTTCCCCATGCCCAGGAGAACCCAGTGACTCCACTGTGGACAGCAATCCTGATGTCCAACTGGCCGCTTTCACCTTGTCCCCTCCACTCTCCCTTTGCTCCTCACATCAGCCTTACAGGCCTCTTTACACTGATCCCTCCAGGCTATTGCCTCTGCCTGGAAGGCTTTCTCATTCCTATCAAGTCTCTGTTCAAAGTCACCTCTTCAGAGCTTCGGGCCCCTGTCACTCTATGCCTTTTCACACTACTGTCTTTGACTACACATCTTTCACCTAAGGCAGGGACTCTCCAGTGTTGTTCATTGGGGGACCCTCAGAGTCTAGGAAATGCAGGCACATAGTAGGTACTCAGTTAAATCTTTGGAATGCAGAAGAATGAGTAAGGATTGTAAGCATCACTAAACCAACAGAACAGTCCGCGGGAGCTATTTTCTCTAGTAGAAGGGAACTAACTGCCTCCTTAGCAAGTAAAGGTTAGCTAGTACTAACACCATAATGGCCAGTGCGCCGTCAGGGCCAGCCTGTGTGAATAAACTTGCCTCTCTGCCTCAGTGTTTTCAGCTGTGCAAAGGGAATAATCAGATGGCCTCTCAGTGTGAGTTCATGCACAAATGGAAGTAAGGACTTTGACCTCAGTGAAGGCTTGATAGCATAATTATGGGTCATGGGCACACAAACTCCAATCTGAAGCACTTGGAGTGGTGTTATTCTTTGATTACCTGATTTATGCAATAACAGAATTCCTATTATTACCAACCAGAGAGCGACAGTGCGTGGACTGAGGGTGCACAGCTATTGGGCTGCAGAGCCTGGGGCGATCCCAGGCCTCCGGACCCATCTGCCAGCTCTGGCCGGCCGCAGGTCGCGACGGGCGCCGGCGACAGCTCCCGAGGGCAGCCTGGGCGCGGCTGGACCGGCGGGGCGGCTTTGTGCGCCGCCTGATTTCCATTTCCCCAGATAAACACGCGGCGGGGGCCGCGACCTCGCTGCATAGCAAATGCCTCTGCTCCCCGCCCCGCGTGGGGCCCGCGAATGAGATGATTTACTCCTGTTTTGCATATTAATTGATCTAAATGCCACCCGTTCTGGGAACAATTAAGAGGCCCTCTGGCGCCCGGGGCCGCGGGGCAGGCGGCGAAGTGGCGGGCGCCCCCTCGGGGTCGCGCGCCCGGCCCGGGTGCTGGGGGCGCGAGGTCGGCTGGCCCGCGGGGACGTGCACACCCCACCTCCACCAGCCGCAGGCACAAAGTGGCCTTTGTGCAGGCGCCAGGCATTTCCATGCAAACAAAGCCCCCGAGTACCCCTGCTTGCCTACCCCGTTGCAAAGGCGCCCCGAAACCACCTAGGACCAGGCTGCACCCCGCAGGTCTACCCAGCCTCTAGAGGTGGCCTGCTTTGATCCTCCCTTTCAAATAGACTGATTGACTCAGCATCGGACAGGTGGAATCTGCCTTCTCCCAGGGTCCGGGGCCATGACTCTGTCTCTTGGCCGGGGACAGGGGACTTCCCAGTCATCACGACTTTATCCAGACCTCCTCACCTACCTTGGTGCCCTAGAATGTCAGTGCCGCCAGCCAACGCCCTGCAGCCCTGCAGCCTCGCACTGACCCAGCCGAGGAATGGAAGCAGTCTCTGTTCCTCCAATCTGCACCTGTTTCTTCTCCACCTGGGAACATCAGTGTACCACCACTCCTTGCTGGGACAGAACACCAAGGAATCCCTGTGATGCTCTTACCCTGACTTGCAGGGCTAGCACCCATCACCACCTACATTTTTGCAAGTTCTGTGAGGCCCAGGATGCGCAATGGCTTGTCTCTAGTTGCCCTACATCTGCCATCTCTCCCCAGCATAGGGACCCCCACCTTTCCCAGCAAGGCTTGGCCCTGCGGTTTCCAGGCAGGTGCTCCAGGCAGCCTTTCAAGGGGTGATCAGATCCAGTCTGATCTGCACAGCCCAGCCCAGCCCAGCCTCCTCAGCTCTCCAAAGGTTTCCCTTTGTGCCCTGAAATCCATTTGCCTTTCCTTGGTCCTCAGAGACCCCTGGCACCCTGTGAGAATCAGCTTTCTTGCTGTCCCTTGGCTTCTACCAGCATACCCAGAAGATCTATTTAAGAAGAAACCTGGAGGAAGACAGGGAGGCAGCCAATAGAAGTCAGGGGACAGTGGTTGGAAAGGACAGCCAACACAAGGGCTCTGGGGCAGGAAAGCACTCAGCTGGTTCTAGGATGGTTCAAGGTCTCTGAGGATTGTGCAAGATACACACAGAGAGGGGGAGGAAAGGACCAGAGAGATGGGCTGTGGCCAGGTCTCCAAATAGGGCCTTTGGATTTTCAGCAGGTGTGTTCACATCTAGCCATTGCATGCTATCTTTATGAGTATGGGGGCAGGGGTGTCCTTAGCTCCTCCTCTCTCTCTCTCTCTCTCTCTCTCTCTCACACACACACACACACACACACACACACACACACACACACACATACCACAGCACGGCAGTCTGTCCTCAAGCCACATGGATTCAAGTCCCAAATTCCCTTGGATCAGGCTCCTGCTCTTTTGCCATAACTTCTTACTTGGGTGACCTTAACAGCACCTGCAGCTCATCCCCACAACTGTGGCCTCCCCTGTCCCCTCTTCCCCAAGGCTCTGGGCTCCTGCCATGCCACCCCCACTTCACCTGCTCACAGGGTCCTATTAGCTGTCCAGAACTCCAAGCCCATAGATCTGATTCTCAAGGGCAAAGGGCAAAGTGGCTCAGCAGATTGTTCCTTGAAGGAACGGGGGCCCAGGGCTGCCAGATTTTTAGACATTTCAGGGAAGGCCTGAAATCCAGATTTTTATGTGAAATCTCCCAGTTTCAAAATATTGGATCAAAACCAAAAATGTTTTAACACTGGTGGAACCAAACAAATTACATGTAACAAAATCTAGTCCAAGACCTGCCGATTGGCAGCCACTGCCATAGCATCTAGTACTGGACCTGACAATCAATCCAAAATTCGGTCAATAATCCACATGCCGGGACTGCTTACTACCATTTGGCCTCAAACTAGAATAAAGGCCTGATAGGTGATGGTTCTATACCCCTTGCTTTCTTCTTCTGGTACTTTAAGGATTTCATGATTTCCTTTAAACCTTTGATTCATGTAGAATTTATTTTGGTATAACATGTGAAGTGAGGATCTAAATTAATTTCTTTTACAGATGGGTAGCCAATTGTCCCAATACTAAATATGGATAAATCCTGTTTTAAATGCCAACTGGATCATATGGTAACTTCCTATACATATTGGATGGCTTCCAATAATTTCTAAATTATATGGCTATTCATATACTTGTGCCACAGTTGAAATTATTTTAGCTTTATAATAGATTTAAAAGACATGTAAATAATTGGCGAGGTTATCTCTGCTCCTTACATTTCTGTTTTCAAACTTTTCCTGGATATGTGTATTTTTCCATATCAACTTTAGAATCAACTTGTCTAGTTCCACCAGAAATCCTGTTGATATTTTTCAGTGTGATTGTGTTGATGTGTAGCTTAATTTAGGGAGAACTGGCACACTTATAATGTTAAGTCTTTTTACCCAAGAGTGTGTATAAGTTCACATTTGTATCCTTCAGTAGCATTTAAAAGGTTTTCTTCACATAGGTTTTGCACATTTTAAAAAAGTTTATTTCTAGGTTGCTTTTGCAAATGGGGCCTTTTATCCATTATATTTTAACTCTAGTTGTTGTCTATGTATTTGAAGAGTATTTATAATAGAAGATTACCTTACACAATTAGCGTGTCATTTTCAATAAGATTTTCAATGGATTCTTGGGAGTTTTCCAGGTAAACACTCAAGTAATCTTCAGTGATAGATTACCTCTTCCTTTCTCATTTGATGAGTCTTTTCATTTTACTGGCTAGCCTTCCAGAACAATGGTGATGGTGATGACAGTTTTTCTAGTATCTGCCTCCTGGCTTTGAGATAAAATATATAGGTGCCCATGTATGGAATTATCCATCTTATCTAACTTATTAAAAGCTTTTGTTTCAGAATTAATACAGGATTTTACTTTTAAAAAATTTAGAACATCAGCAATAAACAGAAGATCCTAGAAGCTTTTGGAAAATGAAAGAGCCACATAACAAGGACCAAGAATCAGAATGGCATCGGACTACTTAACATCCACCCAGAACACCACATGCCAATAGAGAGCTGCCTTCAGAATTCTGAGGGGAGATGATTTCCAAACGAGATTTATACATCCAGCCAAGCTGTCAATCAAGTATCCAAAAACTGAACTTCCCATATGCAGTTTCCAAGGAAGCTACTGGCGTATATATTACAACAAAATGAAGAGAGTACACCAAGAAAGAGGATGACTTTCAATCTAAGAAATAAGGAATCGACACAGGAGAGAGGTGAAGGGAATTCCCAGGATAATAGTGTAGAGAAATTTCAGGAGGTTACTGAACAGACAACCAGGAGAGCAGCTGGTCCAGGTCAGAGAAAGAGGGCAGAGGTCTTTAAGAATAAAAAGAGAAAAAGGAACTGATAGGTTACCAGATATATTTGACTATGTTGCTCGAAATTTTGGAACTCTGCTGACATGTTTGTGGGATGAATTAGTAGTATTATATCAAAAAGTAATTAAATGAAAAATTGAGGTCATTACCAACTCCAGGGAAAACAAAAAGCTGCATAAATCAGCTACTATAACAGTAATATTCCTTGTTCCGCTGTCAATAATATATATGTATATTATATATATATAGACATGATAATGTTAAAACGTGAAATTGATTTAGCAACTGCTTTAGGACTATATTAAAAGGAAAGTGTGTTTGTGCACGCTTGTGTACGCATGTGCAGGAGACTGATGGGGAACCAGCAATCTTCCACAGGAGGAAGCCAATAAATAATATCTTAAGAAATCAGTAAAGAATGATATTTAGAAATATGAAAGTAAATGTCAGAAGGAACAGCAAAAAGACTTGAAGTCATTCCCTCTGAAAAGAGGCAGGACGGCTGCTTCTCATTATCAGCTTTCATGGTACTATTTGACTTTTAAAATTTCATACATAAAAATTTTGATAAAAATAGAAATTTAATTTAAAAATGTTCATGCATAGACCACCTAAAGTCACTTTGTGAACCACCCCTGCTATTAGGAAAATGAGCTGACCAAAATTTGAACAGAACCAGGCTCAGCCTCAGCTCTGCAAATTACTAGCGGTGTGACCCTAGGCCAATTGTTCAGTCTTCCTGAACTTTCATTGTTTTCACCCAGAAGGTAAGGATGATTCTAGTACCTACCTCATGGGATTACTGAAAGGATTAAATGAGATCATACCTGGTTCTGGCACACAAAGCATGCAGTAAAGGAGGTCTGATGTCCTGGTAGTTGCTGTTTTAATTTCACTTCCTTTAATTCCTAAGGGGTGAACCATGGGTAACTTCTCTGAGCCTCATCTTTTAAACTAGTCTAAAGTATTTTTAGCCACTGAAGAGATAAATGAGATAACAGAAGTAGAATTCCTGGCACCTAATCTTTCTAAAATTCAGATTTCTCATTTAAATGGGAAATCCTTTTAGCGTTTGGGAGCATTTAGTGAGGTGACAGAGTTAAAGTCTTGCACTCAGTACAAGGACACATTTATTTACTCATAAAAGGTAGTGGCGCTTAAGACTGAGAACTTTTTGAATTCATAAAAGTAATACATGCTGACTATATAAAATGTGGGTAATCTATAAACATCTCAAACAAATCTCCAGTCACATCAGTGGTCCCTGATGATTGCTTTGCCATCTATTTTGTGTCCATTATTGGGTGGCTCGTGCTTCAGGGAAAACCAAAAATGTCAGTGGGTTCCAAGCACAGCGCTTTCTATCTGCTCATCCCCAGATCACAGCAGTCCAGGGGACTCTTGGGGCTGCTGGCCCCTGTGGGGACTCCAGGATACAGTCTTCTCGGAACTTCCAGGCCCACCACATGAACACACTGTCCAAAGCTGGGTTGAGTGGGCTGTAAAAGGAACATTCGCAATCAGACAGGGCAGCCAGCAAGTGAACAGGTCACCGCCCTCGCATTTCATTGGTCAAAACGAATCACGTGGTCACTTCGCTCTCACTGGGCGGGGGAAGTGGAAACCCTCCAGGGTGCCTGAAGGCAAAGGGGAGTGGGACCTGGTGACAAGTGGCGATGCATCCCCGGTATATACAGAATTGCACTCACATGGTGCTCACTATGGTGTGTTCCAGGCTGCTTTTGTCTCTTACCATTACATCATGCAATATTCTTTGAAAACACGTGGTATGTGTAAAACATTTAAGAAAAGATTTAAGTGGTATGGTGACGCTCCTTCCCTCTTTCTTGTTCTCTTTCCTCTTATTCTTCTCATTTAGGGGACTGTGTGCAGGCGGCAGAGATCCAGGCTCCTGAACTTTGCGTGTCATTGTTCAGAAAATGTCTGCCCTTTCTTCTGGTCCACTGGCGGAGGACAGGCGAGTCCCGTCATTCTCTCTTGGAAGAGCTGGTGTAGTTCGGTGGTGTCGTTCCCTCCAGAAGTAACACGTTAGGAGGTGAGGCCAAGAGAACCTGCTGAACAACTGCCGGGTTAACAACTGCACATGTGGGGTGCGGCTGCACGTGGCTCCGCTGCGGCCTCCTCGCACAGTCAGTCAGTCAGTGGTGTTAACGAGTGGTGTTAAAAGTGACACCAGAGTGCTGCAGGCGCCACTGTCAGCTGTTGCAAGAGATGACACCCAGGCCTGCAGAGTTGGGTGAGAGCTCAGGAGCAGCAGCCCCTCCTCGCTTGGGTCCCAGGATCCCAGGGACCAGTTGGGAAGGGGTCCAGGAGGAAGTAAGCTTGGTGGGCCTACTCAAGAGGAGTGTTTTGTCTCCAGCATGCAAAGGACGGGAAGGTGAGGCTGTGGGGACAGTGAGGAACATGCAGAGGTCAGAGGCTAGGAGCAGGAAGGGAAGGGGCCTGGCAAGTGGGGAAGGCCATTGTACTGATCACTGCTTAGTTCCGTTTCCTCCACAAACTTTATGCTGGAGGCCTCCTCTGGACATGCAGAGACAGCAGCTGTGATTTTCATTAAAGAGGTTGTCCACGACCTCTGAGGTTTATAATCCAGTCATGCAAATGTTACACACACACTTGGAACAATTAAAGAAGAATGCAAAGTCCACTTTTTTCTGGCATTGGGCTGACAGGGCAGATGGCCAGGGTTTCTGGAGGATTTAGAAGGAGGGAACATTTGGTGAGGAAACAGAAATGTTCCAAAGGGCTCTTTCCTTCTCACTGCTACCATCAATGGAGCCCCAGAGAAGAGGGGAGGGGAGAAGACACAAGTGACCTGGTGGCCACCACCCAACCCATTTTGCAGATGGAGAAACTGAGACCCAGGGGGCTAGCCCACTTCCCTCTAAGGGCAGAGCTAGGACTGGCCAGCCCAGTGTATCCCACAGAACAATTTGCATGTATCTTCCCCCACAGCCTGAGGATGTTCACGTAAGATCTGACTGGTGCCCAACACCAACTGGGGGCTGAACTAAGGTTCAATGTAAAGGAAAACTCAAGAACATTCACTCCCTTGGGTATGAAATAAAACAATTTGCCTCTAGCTTTAGGGTTTATAGAACACTCTCCCGTTTATTATCTCCTTTTCTCCTCACAAAACCTTGTGACAAGCACATGATTATTTTCACTTTGCAATTTGGGAAACTGAGGCTGGGAGAGAAGAGGCACTGCATTCATTCAGCTCTTCAGGGATGAATGGAACCCAGGTCAGCTGACCCCCTTCAAGTACTCATCTATCACGGCCTCCAGCATCAACACACAAGAAGTTCAGGATAACCCAGATGTGAGCTCGTGTTAGTTCATCTGCTTGCTGAGCCCCACTTCCTTTTGGAATGTGGCCTACCCTGCATGAGCCCAGCTTGAACCTGGAGTGGATTCAGAGGGCACTGGCAGCCAGTCAGATACTTCTGCTAGCTCTGGCCTTAGTGTGCACAGGAACCAGGGTGTAATATGGGAGGGATGTTAGTTGGAAGTCTGCAGATCCCCATTTCCAAGGTGCTCAAAGTTGCCCTAATTTCTTCCTCATACCCTTCCTGCAATGCCCCTCCTTGGGGGCTCTGGAGTTGGTGAGCTCTGAAATGCTGTTAATGTCTCCTTTCTCTATCCAGTGTTAGCAGGGTTTCTTCAATCCATGGAAGCCACACATCCAAAAGCACTAAGGAAAGCAACCCTGCAGGATCCAAGGAGCCTTCCTCCATTCACCTGCGGGTCCCCCCACGCAAACTCTCCAGAGTTACAAGAGTAAGAGTGGAGGATGTATCCAGCATCCGGTCCCTACATCCCAGCTGCCCTCTCAGACTCGGGCTTGGAGTCTCACAGGTCTCTCAGCTTATGCCTTTGAGAAATGTTCAGTGGCTGTGGTGCTGGGCCTCTAGAATATTTGCTTCCTTCTTCACTTATGATGCTCTAGACTGTTCCCCTGGCTTTCTTGTCCTCACAGCTATGGGTTAAATGCCACCAAGTCCATCTAATTCCTGGGAAGCTGGGTTTAGGCTTAAAACTCTGTGTTGGTTTCTAGGTGTGTCCTAGAGCTCTATAAGCATAAATTTGACTTCTGTTAGATTGGGTCATATAAAATATGGCTATTCAAGAGAATTAGTCAAGGGTCAGTCTTTGAAATGCTGGGGGAGAGCCTTGGAACCTAAGGTTGTTTTCCCAGCCTGCACTTATTCTCATCTCCTCCATCCTAAATTCAGGGTAGACACTTCTTTCCATCTGTATCCTATCCCTCCTTACAACTCTCTCCTTTCCTTCACTGCCAAATATCTGGGTCTCTAAGACCGGCTCCATCTTCACCCCATTTCCTCGAGGATCCTGAGTCTGTCCCCAGTGAACCTAGTTCCCATGTAACTGGACCATCTCCAATCCCAAGACTTCCTCTCCCAGCTTCACATGCCCCTCTGCTTCCCCACAGTGGCCCTTCCCTCCTCTCTCCCCACTGGCTTTACCCTGGAAGTATCTATGTTACTCCCTTATCATTCCCTCCCCTGACCACACTTTAATCTTCCCAGGAAACACATCATGCCCTCAATTTACAGATAGGAAGACTGAGGCTCAGGGAATGAAAGCTGCCAGAGGTCACATGGCTGGGAAATAAATGGTGGAGTCAAGATTTGCATGGAGTCTTTTTTTTTTTTTTTGGTACCAGGGATTGAACCCAGGGGCACTTAATCACTGAACCACATCCCCAGCCCTATTTTGTATTTTATTTAAAGACAAGGTCTCACTGAGTTGCTTAGGGCCTTGCTAAGTTGCTGAGGCTGGCTTTGAACTCACGATCCCCCTGCCTCAAACCTCCCAAGCTGCTGGGATTACAGGTGTGCACCACCGCACCTGACTGCACAGAGTCTTGATGGAAGAAGTCCCATGCTAGATTCTTACACTTATCCAAACACTTGCCTCCCTTCTGAGCAGGCTGGCCACCAAAATGGCACTGGAACCCTCACTGTCTGCCTCAGTGGGAACCTATCCTGGAACCTCCCTGCAACCTTTGTCTCTGCTGGGCCGCGCATCCAGGAGCTGTCTCTCCTCAATTTAAACCACAATGTCATTTCACAGCTCCACATTTCTGTCCTTGTGAGTAAGATTGCTGTCTCCTCATTTCTTAAGAAGCCCTTTAGGGTTCTTTTGCATGAAAGATCTGTTGCTATTTGCTTGATTCCCCCCTTGGGCTGTTGATCTTGCGCTCACTGGACTTAGCCTTTTCCATATGTGTTGCAAATATTTTTCTAGTATTTTTTATATAGTGGGATTTTAATAACATATACAGTTGAATTTTCAATATTTATTTTGTGGTCTGACATTTGATTTCAACCCAGTCAGCTTCACTCTGAAATATTCTTCTAGGCTTTTGGGGTGTGAAGTCTCCCCTGGCCCTGCCCAGGAATGACTAAGTGGAGATCGTCCATTCTCAGCTTCCCAGTGGTTGGAGAGCCAGTCTTCCTCTAAAAGCTACCTTCAGCTCCTTGAAAACAAGGTGCAAGCTACATGTGATCCTGGATAGTATGTGTCCATTGCCCAGGGTGGTGGCTCCAGGGACACAGCAGCAGCCAGGCCTTAGGACATTAGGATTTAGGGAACAAGCCTAAAAGGAATTTATTAGGAGAGTTGGGCATTCCAGATGGGAGCAAGGAAAGAACAAAAGTGTGCAAGACGTGGAATATCATCTGCCTTGGCTGGAACCTTTGAGACAGGTTCCTGGGAGGGAGGAGAAGGTGAGGACAGGCTGGGGATACCAAGGTCCTTGGGTGGACAGCAGGAACGCTGTTTTCGCTCACAGCCGTGGAGCAGCCATGCCTTCTCCCTCAGAGGGCGGGCAGGCCCTGGGGTCCCAGGGGTCGGGGCAGCCACGAAGGGGCGGGGCGGGAGCTTGGCAGGTCTGGTGATGCCCTAATTAAGCCGCGGGTACATTTCCCAGCCCAACTGTCAACCGCGCGTTGTGCAAGCCAGGAATGAATATTCCCAAAGCGCCAACAGAAGGAAATGCTTCAGAAAAACGGAGCCCGAGGGAGTGAAGGGAAAACAAGCCCTGTTCACACGCAGTCAGCAGCCGCCGCTCCATCGCACAGCCCCCGAGGAGGCGGAAACGGGCGCAGCGACACCGACACCGTTCCCGCGCCCTGAGGTCCCAGCGCTGGCAGATGTGGAGCGCCAGGGAGCGGGAGGCTCTTTCACGGCCCAACTTCTGTCCCTTCTGCTGCATGCCCGGTCTCCCCAGGTCCTTTCGGAGACCAGGGTGCAGGCCACCCACTTCGCGGTCCCAGGGTGGGTCCTCCAGGGACAAACATGTCAGGAGCAGTCGGCTTGCCTGAGGTTCCTTGCTTGCTGAGATCCTTTTTCCGGCTGGGCTGTCTTCAAATCCCTGCTCCCAATGTGTGTGTGTGTGTGTGTGTGTGTGTGTGTGCGCGCGCGCGCGCTTCACTTTGGCCAAGTTACTTCTCTTCCATACCTCGGAAAGGAAAAGGAAAATGGGCTTAATAAACATCACTGGTCATAGGATGAAAGCAGATACATGTATATTAGTGGCTATAGTCAGCCCCAATAAATGACAGAAGATGGTGACAGTGTGCAGAAAAGCAGTTTTAAAAGGAATTTCTCCTTTTCCTGGGTGGTGGGGACAGGGGTCCCTTCTGTTCCTTCAGTTAGGTACTGCTAACAGTGGCTGCAGGAATACTGATCAACAAGATACCAACAAACAGCTGTCGGCTTCTGGGATGACAAAGCCCTTTGGACTAGGCCTGTCAACTTCCTTGGCTGTACCCCCACCTGGTCACCCAGGGCCCCAGCCAGGTCCAGATCTGGGACCAGCCATGTTGCCTTGACCCCTCTGCCCCTCTCTGTGTGACTACAGAGGCTTTATTGAGGAAAGTGAGGCTGTGATCTTGGAGACCAGATTGTCTGGGGTTCATCCCAACTCAGCACAGAGCTCACTGCAGACCCGTATTATTACTCTCTCTGTTGCCAGTCTGCTCCCTCAAGTTCAGTATCAACTCCCTCTTGACTGGCTAATCTCTCAGTCTTGATTGGCACCTCCTTGGGCAAGTACCTTGTTTTTTCTGCTTCTCCAGCATCTGACAGTGCCTTGGTGCATGGTAGGTGAATTTAAGTGGCAGTGTCAATGGCAGCCTGGATAGTGCTCAAAGGACCCTCTGCACAAATAACATCTTCAAAGTTCTGAGCCCCACCGTGGGTCAGTTCTTTAGGCACAACTGGCTACATAATTTGCAGAGCCCAGTGCAAAGTGAAAATGAAGATCCAAGACAACAGAGCATTAAACCAGGTCCAGAGCCCTTCTGGGCGCTGAGATCCTATAAGACTGCCCAGGACCCTCACCTAGAAGCAGCCTGTCTTTAGGTCTTGATGGTTGCACTCCTTGGGTGTCTCCTGCTGAAATATACCATGTCCCCCATCTTGGGTAATGCTCAAAATGTGATTCTTTATGCTCAACTAAAGAGTGATGTTCCTCTTGTTAGCAAAAAGCTCCTGGAATATCCTGGACTTGGCTATGAAGGAGGTGTCCATTCATCCAGGCAGCTCTGATTAAAAACAAAAAAGAAGGTCCTATATAGATTCCCCTTCAGAATGAATCTTTGAGTCACAAGCTTCTCAGCCTCCTGGACTTCCCTTTCTCCCACTAATCAGGCCATTCTTTCTGTGACTATTTATTGAGCATCTATTGTGTACAAGTACTTCTTGAAGCTCCAAGAACATAACAATGATTGGGGAAGACTAAGTTCCTATGCTCCTAGGGCTGCCACTGTGCCATCACAGTGCAGGCAGGGGCTCTAAGTAGTCTGAGTCTAATACCAATTGGCCAGAGAACAAGAACTCCCTAGTGTCAGTGACAGTAGGCTGTCCTTTCCCCTCCCAGGGTTGATTCCAATACTACTTATTTTCTTCCGCACACCAAGAGGTGTTTCCACAGGCTCTCTTGTGAGCCATGGAAAGACACAAGGGACCCAGGAAATGAGAGGACACTAGACTCACACCCCTCTTTTGTGGTGAGTGCTTTAGGTCCATTCCTTGCACCCCTGAATCTCAGGCTCTTTTATGTTGGAAGGGCCAAGGGACGTGAAGCACTTAGTAGGAAGCCTACCAGGCAGTGGGAAATGGAACTACAATTGTCCCCTATTACCTTGGTGCTGGCGATGGAACCCAGGGTCTAGTACATTCTAAGTATGTGCTGTACCACTGAGCTGTATCCCCAGCCCCTTCACTATCAGGTTTAAACCCTAGCATCAGAATGCCAATGTCCCCACCTTCTTGGGGAACCATGATTTTGTCATACGCTTTATCTTCACATTTCCTTCCTGAGGGATAAAAGGAAAGGGACTTAAAGTTTGTTCTTGCCTGCTACACGTGATTCTATATCACCTCCCCATATGCCCCAGAAGTGGGCACTATTATCTCATTTCATGGACAAGGAAACTGAGGCTCCAAGAGGCTTAGGCATGCAGTGACATGGCTCACAAATGGCACTGCCAGCATTCTGGTCCAGGCAAGCCTGGACCAGATGGTACTGCTTTATCTGACCACATGGCTTTTCCAGGAAAGAAACCCAAAGGTGATTATACTCTGAGGCCTGATGCTGGGGTCTGCATCTTGTCTATGACCCTTCCAGGGAAGTTACTGGGAGTAGTATTTAATGTGCCTCAGTTTCCCCATCAGTAAAAGGAGGAAAGTAACAGTCCCTATCAAATAAGGTTAATATGAGAAAGAAAAAAGATAAACCATGCATATACCAAGGACAGTCTCTGGCACATAGTAATTGCTCAAATAATATCTTATCATTGGAAAGTCAAAATTCAGGCTTTTCTTTTCTTTTTTGCCAAAATTTTATTGAGAATTTTTGCATCTATGTTCACCAGGGATATTGGTCTGAAATTTTCTTTCTTTGAGGTGCCTCTGTCTGATTTTGGTATCAGAGTGATACCTCCTAGAATGAGTTTGGAAGAGTTCTCTCCTTTTCTATTTAATAAAATAGTTTGATGAGTATTGGTATTAATTCTTCTTTGTAGTCTTGTAGAACTTGGCTGAGAATTCCGTCTGGTCCCAGGCTTTTCTTGGTTGGTAGGCTTTTGATGGCATTTTCTATTTCCTTGCTTGAAATTGATCTGTTTAAGTTGTGTATGTCCTCCTGGTTCAGTTTGGGTAGTTCATATGCTTCTAGAAATTTGTTGATGTCTTCAGAGTTTTCTATTTTACTGGAGTATAAATTTTCAGAATAGTATCTAATTATCCTCTGTATTGCAGTAGTGTCTGTTGTGATATTGCCTTTTTCATCATGAATTTTAGTAATTTGGGTTTTCTCTCTCCCTCTTTTCATTAGGGTAGCTAAAGGTTTGTCAATTTTATTTATTTTTTCGAAGAACCAGCTTTTTGTTTTGTCAGTTTTTCGAATTGTTTCTTTTGTTTCAATTTTACTGATTTCAGCCTTGATTTTAATTATTTCCTGTCTTCTACTTTTTTTTTTGGTGTTGGTTTGTTCCTCTTTTTCTAGGGCTTTGAGATGTAGTATCAAGTAATTTATTTGTTGCACTTCCACTTTTTCTTTTAATGAATGAGCTTAATGCAATGAAGTTTCCTCTTCGCACTGCCTTCATTGTGTCCCAGACATTTTGATATGTTGTATTGGAGTTTTCATTAACCTCTAAGAATTTTTTTTATCTTTTTCCTGATGTTTTCTGTTATCTATGTATCATTTAATAGCATATTATTTAGTCTCCAGATGTTGGAGTAGTTTCTGTTTTTTAATCTGTCATTGGTTTCTAATTTTATTCCATTATGATCATATAGGATTCAGGGTAGTATCTCTATTTTTTTGTATTTTCTAAGACTTGCTTTGTGGCATAACAAATGATCTATTTTGGAGAAGGATTCATGTGCTGCTAAGAAAAAAGTATATTTGCTCGTTGATGGATGGAATACTCTGTATATGTCTGTTAAGTCTAAATTATTGGTTATTTTGTTGAGTTCTATGGTTTCTTTGTTTAGTTTTTGTTTGGAAGATCTATCCAGTGGTGAGAGAGCTGTGTTAAAGTCACCAAGTATTATTATGTTATGGTCTATTTGATTCTTGTAGTTGAGAAGGGTTTGTTTGATATATATAGATGCCCCATTGTTTGGGGCATAGATATTTATTATTGTTATGTCTTGTTGATGTATAAGTCTCTTAAGAAGTATGAAATGTCCTTCTTTATCCCTTTTATTGCTTTTTATTTGGTTTATTGTTTCCTTCATTTCAAGATTTTCTGATTGGTATTTTTTCACAATCTCTAGCTCCTTTTTAAAGTAATCTTTTGCTACCTGTATTTGCTCCCTTATCTCTTTGTTGGAGTGATCAATTTTTTGCCTGTATTTGCTAGCCTAAGTCATTCTTTAATTTGTAGATCATTTTAATTATGTACATTCTGAATTCTTTCTCTGACATTTCATCAACTCTACTGTCAATGGATTATGTACATTCTGAATTCTTTCTCTGACATTTCATCAACTCTACTGTCAATGGATTCTATTACTGTAGTATCTTGGTTTATTTGGGGCACTTTCTTCCCTTGTTTTTTCAGATTGATTATGTATCTTCCTTTCTTGCGATGCCAATCTGAGGTATTGAGGTTTCTATCCTATAATCTTGTAGTGACACTATAGGTTACCTGTATGTCACCTTGGAGTGCACTTCCAGTCCCCAGCACGTGTCCCCAGATGGACACTATTGCCACTAAAGATGGTGGCAGCCATAGTGGAGGTAACTCAAGATGTCAGTGGGAGTGGCCCAAGATGGATGCAAACACTTTCAGGGATGGGGCTAAAAGGGTGACACTTACAATGGCTTTGGGCTGATTGATCAGAGATGCAGCACTTTGGCAGGCTGCTACTTCCAGGCCCTGTCTATTGACCCAAGATAGAGGCTAATACGTGGGAAGAACTATGAGGATGGCTGCAGTGTACAAGATGGATACAGGAAGAGAGCAACAGCATGGATCCCCACTATGTGCAAGGGTAGGCCTGGGCCTGGGCTCTCACACAGACCAGTGAGGGCAGTCGTAGTCCTGATCTTGTCCTGGATTCCCTCAGGGATTCCAGGTCATGAGTCTAGCCCTGGGCCTGGGCTTCTACAGATCAGCAGGGGTTCTGGCACTGAACTGGGAGCAGTCCCAGGCCTCAGCTGTAGGGGTCCCTGGAGGCAGTCCTTTGCCTGGGTCTGGGTTCCCCTATGGGTCAGCAGATTGATGGGTAGCAATCTTGGGCCTGACCTTGGCTGGGCTCCCCCAGAGGTCCCTGAGGGTGGTCCTGGGCCTTGACCTGTCCTCCTAACAGATGGCAGGGACTCTGGTGCCCCAGCATTTTCTTAATAATGCTTTCTAATTCAGACCATCCAAGCCTACCGTTTCCTAGGCTACCCCAAAGGCAGGAAACTGGGTGAAAACTTGGCTATGGGGTCTCACTTCTGGGCATATTGTGTTTTCTGCAAATGACTATAACAAAATGTCCTACCCCATACTTTTCTATACTGGGACCTGGCACTCCCCTGTCAAGAGGTGGTCAAATTTTCTTCTCCTTTGGACCTGGAGCCAGAAATGATGTGATATATTCTGATTGTGATCAGAAAAGGCCACACAGCTCCCCTTGCCATGGAGAAGCCCAATGCTTGGGACCATCATCCTGACCATCCCATAAGGTGGAGCCAGATGTACTGACTTGCCAGCTGACTTGCCAGTGAAGCCTTATGGACATTCCAGACCAGCCCAACCACAGTCGCTCCACATGGAGCAGAAGAACTGCTCAGCAGAGCCCTACATGAGTTCCCATCAGTGTGGAGCCCACAGCATTGGCCAGGGACAGTTGTTAGGCAGGCTCAGGAAATGCCTCTGCCTGCTCTGGGGGCTCCAATGCACCCACACAGGGTCTGACCTGAACAGAAGGAGAATGTACTTGGTGCAGCCTGTGGAGATAATCTCAGGACAGCTCCAGCCTGCTGCTTCCCTTGGCTCTTGGCAGGGAGCTGGAGGTTCATGGGCCAGCAGGGACTGGAGCTCCTTCTCCTGGGGCGAGCAGATAGGAGAATGGTTCATAGTGGGGAGGCTTCCATACCAACTGTAGTAGCCTATGTCAGTTAGGGTTGCCCCAACTTACAGTCCTAAGCCCTCTTATGCTTCTTCTTGGTGCCATGATGGGCTGGGCCACCAAGAGAAGAGGCATCTCCAGGGAAGATGTGGCATGTGTTGTGGGGGCAGAGAGGGGACATAGAGGCTTTCTCTGGTCCTTCCTCCAGCTCTCCTAGTAGTGTCAAAGCCCCTGGAAGGAGGAGGACCCTTCCAGGGCACCCAGAAACTTGCCCTTATCTATATAGATAAGTGGGGAGGAGGTTTTCTGATTTGGGGATACATTGAGTCCAGTGTGCTGTATACTGACTTCTAATTCCTCCTTCCAGTGACACT
>CM053402.1:67113296-67170240 GCA_028644305.1 Xerus rutilus
CATGCCTCCTGTCAATCAGCGAGTTTTCCTGACCCATCAGGAAGGACTATGGCCTTCTCTTCCTGTACCCAAGCCCTCCCCTTCCTGACCGGGTTTTCTTGAAATTCTCTGTGCACAAAAGATCCAGTGCCATTTCTCCCGACCTGCTCCGATGGACGGGGAGATGGTCCGAGGCCTCACCTTCCAATAAAGCATGGCCGAGTGGCTTAATTAATAAAAAAAAAAAGAAACTCTGAATCTCCTTGTAGAGACTGACCTTGTGTGACCTTCACAGACCTCCTGTTCTTAGAACTGGGGGAGAGATGGGCCCAGTTTACAAGGGAGGTGGTCTATCTTGATTCATGCCACTCTGTTCTTCAGCATAAATCCAGTCCCAGGTCTGCAGCTTCCCTCTCCTTTCTCCTCCACCCCCAGGGACACTTAACCACTAAGCCACATCCCCAGCCCTTTTTTGTGTTTTATTTAGAGACAGGGTCTCACCGAGTTGCTTAGCCTTACCAAGTTGCTGCAGCTGGCTTTGAACTTGCAATCCTCTTACCTCAGCCTCCCAAGCTGCCAGGATTACAGGTGTGAGCAGCTGCCTGGCCATCTCCTTTCATAGTTGGTCAAATTAAGGCCTCTGACAGTCAAAGGCGTGCTAAAGTCTGTGCCACCCATAGCAGAGATGAGAGTCAATCTCAGGTCAACCGGACTGGCAGGAAATCTATGTCCAGAAACCCCATGTCCTTGGAAACCTTATGTCTAGATCTCCCATTGTTTCTGGAGGCTACAGAAGCCCAGAGCAGTGAGGGAGCTTGCCTGCCGCAAGTCCATAAGTGAGAGCTAAAAGCAGGATGGGAGTCCAGGGCTCCTTATCCATTCCTTCCCTGCCCTTGAGGTCCTCCAGTGGCCATCTCCACCTCCTGACAGAGACCCTAGAGGGCAGCCTCTAATCCCCTTGCTGCATGGCTGGTTAGTACGTGGAGTCAGAGAAAGGGGTCACTGCCACTCTGTCCCTGACCCCAGGCCCTCAGCTTTGAGGAAGTCCTCCCACTCCACTTGGCCAGGGTTTTGGCATAGAGCTCTGCACTTTGTACTCCGCTTATCTCCTCACAGGGTCAACATTGGCTGTTTAAATGGATGCCATTTACCTGTATTTGAGATTTGGCATTTTCCCCTGGATTTGGGTCCTGACAGGGATAATCTGGGGTGAGAGGTGGCCTGAACCTCCTAGCAGCTCCCAGGAAGACACAGCCGCCTGGGGCAGGGAAGAGATCTGCTTAGGCTTTCCCGTCACTTCAGTTTCCCACTGCTCCATCCATACTCATATGAATATACATCTCTTACTCACAGTCCTGCCTGCCCTTCCCATGTGCAAGCCTCCTGCCGGGCACTAGTTCTGGGAAGCACGGAGATGAGTCAGTGCCCTGTGTGGCAAAATTGCTACTTGCTCCCCAAACTCACTCCCTGCCTCCAGGGTACCCTGTGGGCTTACAGTTTCCAGCACCCATTGCAGTTAGAAGTGGTCAGGAAAAGAGTTTGGGTCAGAGAAATGTAGGCGAAAGAGACGCAGAGCACTTCCCAGGCCTCACTCCAAATCGCTCTATCCCAATGCCTTCTCTCTCTCTCTGTTTTCCAGTCAGAATCAGAAGATCAAGTGGGGGATGTCAAGGTGACACTATTCGAGAAGGTAGCCACTAGGTGCATGTGGCTAGTCAAATTAGTTAAAATAAAATCAAATGAAAAATCCAGTTCCTCTGACTAACCACACTCCAAATATTTGGTAGCCACCTGTGTGCAGAAATCATAGGACATTCTGCTAGAGGGCACACTCTGAGGTCCTAGGGTCCTGAATGACCATTTGAAAGGAAGGCCACCTACCAATCAGGAATATGCCCTTGAGCTTTGTGTATAAGAAAAATAAACTTCCTATATTAGATATTGACGGGACGGAGGAGAAGAAGGAGGTTTGATGCTTTAACAATACAGATCTCTTGGGGCTGAGGTTGTGGCTCAGTGGTAGAGCACTTACCTAGCATGCATGAGGCACTGGGTTCGATCCTCAGCACTACATATAAATATATGAATAAAATAAAGGTCCATCAACAACTAAAAAAAAAATTTAAAAAAACAATACAGATCTCTTGGTCTGAGGGGATTTTCTATTTAGTGGAGGATCCAACAGATAGTCTTAGTATTTGGGGATATAAGGAATGGGGGAGAGAGAGAGAGAGACAGACAGACAGACATAGACAGAGGAGCCTGAAGAGCCCTGGGCCCAAGGACAAGGAGGGATCATCAGAAATGGCCCAATGGAAGAGGTACAGATGGTCCCCCATGTGTAATTATTTGACTTATAATTTTTCAACTTCACTAGGGTGTGAAACCTACTTGGAATTTTGAATTTTGACCTTTTACCAGGCTAGCAACACAGAACAACCCTTCTGTTTTTTATTTTCAGTACAGCATTCAATAAATTCCACGAGATGCCCAACACTGTATTACAAAATAGGCTTTGTAATTTTTTGCCCATCTGTAGGCTAATGGAAGCATCCTGGCCAGGTTAGGTGGACCAGGCTACACTATGACGTTCAGAATTTTAGATGTATTAAATGTTTTTTTTTTTTTTTGGGCTGGGGTTGTGGCGCAGTGGTAGCGTGCTCGCCTAGCATGCGTGAGACACTGGGTTCGATCCTCAGCACCACGTAAAAATAAAATAAAGATATTAAAAAAAAAAAAATGTTTTTTGACTTGATATCTTCAACTTACATAGGTGTATCTGGCTGAGCCCCATTGTGAGCTAAAAGGCATCTGTCCTATCTTTGCCCCTGTTCCTTAATCTGAAGGTCACACAGGAGTGGAGCTGAGGGAGGATGGTAAGAGGCATCTTGCCTGTTCCTCTTGTGTGCCCCCTAGGGTCCATTCTTCCTTCTCTCTGGCAGACACAGGAAATAGCACCTGGACCCTCCTTTAGGCCCTATATGTCCCCCATTCTCAGTGCAGGTAATGAAGGAGTTGATTTCATTCCAGTAGTGTAATTATACATGTATATAGGGTAATAATGTGCGTCTCATTCTACTGACCTTCCCATCCCCACAACCCCACCCCTCCCCTCACTCCCGTCTGCACAAACTAAAGTTCCTTCATTCCTCCCTATCTAGGTTGGTTGCATAGTTTAGCTATTGCTGAACACTATTTTCAAAGTGGGAGCTTTACTGGGTCCACATATATGAGGCAGAGAAGGGTTGTATAGCATTCTGGGACTTTAGCCAGCCCACTGGTCACTGGCAGAGAGGATAGAAGGGACAGATCCCAAAGATGGAATGGAGTAGACAGAGAACTCAGAGACAAAGTGGAAACTCCCTACAAGAGCTTTGGCAGTCTGATGGAGATAAGTGGTTCTCACATGGCCATTGGTCTCCAGCCACATGGGAGACAGTTGGCCTATATTGAGGGATATCCACACACCTTAGGTCTTCCAAGGCCTAGAGCCCACTGGCCACAGGCCTGGAGCTCCTCCCTGAGGAGCAGACTAAGCTCTCTCTCATGCCCAGTGACGCCCCAGGACCTGTGGCCTGGGCTGTGAAGGATGAACACCACAGATGTTCAAGATGTTCAAGATGAACACCACAGGAAGTAGGAGGCTGAGCCCAGGCCCAGGTGTGCTGCTAACTCATGGGCAAACTTGGGCAGTTAGCTACCTTTCTCAGAGATATGAGCCCTTGGTGTCTTCCTTCCCAGATCCCCCCGAAGATTGATTTAAATGATAAGCACACAAGCAAAGACTGGCCAGGATAGAATCAAAGCACGGGCAAGATTGGAGTTTGTTGCCCAACCTACCAAAACGTACTGTCCTGAAGTGTGCCTTGGCAGAGGCTGGTGGGCCTTCTGGAAAGTTGCAAGGAAGCCAGATCTGACACAGCCTGGAGGCTTGGAGCCCAAGGGACTTGGCCTGTAGGAACCAGCGTGGCTAGAGTGGTGGCTGGAGCAGAGTCTGCCATAAGAAGGTTCCAACAGGGAGCATCCTCCAGTGAGTCAGGGCCAGAGGGGCCTCTGGGTTAGTCAATGTCATCTCTGTGATTAAAATACATGACACAAACAACTTAGAGGAGGAAAGATTTATTTTGGCTGATGGCTTGAGAAGTTTCAGTCCATGGTAGGCTGGCTCCCTGGCTCTGGGCCTGAGGTGAGGCAGAACATCATGGTGGAAAGATGTGGCAGAGGAAAGCTCCTCATGGAAGCCAGGAAGCAGGAGAAGAAAGGAAGAGGGCTAAGAACAAGATACAGCCCCCAAGAGTGCACCCTCAAGAACTCAATCCTTCAATTAGGTCCTGCCTCCTGTGGCTCCTCCCACCTCCCAATAATGTCACCAAATTATTAATCCACTTATGAAGTCAGAGCCCTCATGATCCCATTCACTTCCCCAAAGCCCCACCCCTGATCATTGCTGCACTGAGGACTAAGCCTTCAACAAATGAGCCTTTGAGGGACATTCCAGATCCGAACCATAGTAGTCCCTCCAAGGGCAGATAGAGAAACCAGGGTGGCCTGAGTGGTAGGCCATGGCTCTCTAGCAATCACACCAGGATTTCTCCATCCCTGGGGACAGAGATGACTAATGATGACAAGACAAAAGCCCTGAAAGCAGGTGCTTGATTCCCTATGGCACTTCAGTACCAAGTAACTTCTCAGTTCCTACACTTCTTCCCTGCAAAATGGAATACTAGCAGAATCTACCTTGCAAATCTAAATGGGTTCGTAAGTAGCAGGTTATCCAGACATTCCTGCACATCTTGAGGTCTCAATGTATTTCACACATTATCATTAATGATAGGCTCTGTCCTAACCCTGTGACCCACATCAGCTCATTTAAACCCCCTACTACTTTGGGTCAGCCTGGTCCCAAATTCTGTACTCAAAGCCACTGGCCTCCCGGCCTCCCTGTTGGGGACCTATACCACATCCAGGTTTGTATGACCCCGTTGTGCATTTTCTGGGCTGGTTTTTGCTGTAAAAATGATTGGTTATCTTCTTTTGAGACACAATTAGATGCAGTGCAAAGGATTCATTTCTTATGTGCAAAACTGACTTGTGTAAAGAAATGCATTGGTATATGTTAATGTGCTGGATGCCAGGATGGGCTCCACAAAGGTCAGTTTTCTTTCCTTGCCAGTGGGACCTATAGAATCTCAGGTCGGTTGTGATTCCTAATGTACTTTATGATCAGATTCTCATGTAGTGCTAGTAAAAAACATAGGTTCCTGGACACTGCACTGGGGTTAATGAGTCAGGCTATCTGGGGCCTGGACCCCACAATCTGCGTTTTACACCAACACCCCAGGTCATCGTAGAGACAGCCCAGGCTGCAGCCCTTGTGCCTGCAGTGGGTAGGGGGTATTAATCAAGAGGAGCTGGAGGAGGGCTCTAGGGAGGTGGCACCGGTTTGGACAGCAACATAGTGACAAAGCCCAACCTTGGAATCACACAGCCCGTGTGCTGAACCTGAGCTCAGTCATGCACGGACTGGTGGCCTTAAGTAAGTCAGTTCACCTCTTTGGGCCTGGCTTTCATTCTCCACCAAATGTAGATAAAGTCCCAACTTTGCAGGCAGTTCATTGTGGGAGTTAAAATGAACTGGAACCAGCCTTTTGGATCTCTGTGGAGTTAAAGAAGGAACCAGAAGAAAAATGATCTCCTCAAAGGTGGAATCTCTGTCCAGGTGGCAGAGGAGGGGTTAACCATGACCGTGTCCACTGAACAATAAGTGGCCGGTGGTGGAAACGCTGAACTGTGATGATGGGGTTGACAGGGGCTATTTTCGGAGCCCAACCGCACGGAGTAATAGGATTGGAGCCGAGGCAAGCGTGACCAGAGCCCATGTTCTCAGCTGCAGAGGCAACGGCCAGCGGCAGCGCTAAACAAAACACTCCGCGGCTTCTTCCTCCTCCCGCTTCCGTGGGTTTTATCTTGACCTTCATGTGATCCATCCTCTCCAGCAGCACGAAAAAGAGTGCTTTTGATTTCCTAAGTGCCATATGCTACAGACTCGCTGCTCTACACTCTTTGAAATCCAGCTGGAGTCCACTTTGCAGGGAAACTGAGGCAGGAGAGGGCCGGGCAAGTCACAGCAGGGCGCGTGGGTGGGAAGGAGTCAGAGATTTATGGGTCCCAGACTCTCACTTTCTCTTTTCCCGATGACTCTCAAAATCCAGCACCTGTCAAGGAAGTTGAGTAGCCAAGGAGCTGGGACTTCTGTGGTCTTTACCCTTCTACCTATCAAAAACTCATACTTAGGAGAGGATCCCTCTCTGCCCTTTATACCCAGGGACAGTGTCCATCGACCTCTGCATTGCTATTCTCGCCCAAGCTTGCCGGGAAGTGGAAGGCCAGCGAACCCTTGCCCTCAGGGTGAATGTGGGCCATTAAGACCTGCTCTGGAGGCATCTGGCCACTCCTACCAAGCAGAAGGAGCCTTTTACCCTCCACTCCAGATGCTAGAAGATCCTCAGGCCCAGATCGCCATCTCCAAATACTTCTGCATTAAATGCGGTACCCTTACCAACACCTCCTCAGGGCAGATTCACATACATAATGGAATAGCATTTAGAATGTAGGCATGCACCTGGCCCCTCCCTTCTTTGTATGTGACCTTTCTGTTAGTCTGCCAGAGGCTCCTAGTGCCCCTGGGAGGATTAGGGTTGTAATAAGACACAAAGAGAAAGTGAAAAGAGAACCAGGCTAGAATCTTCAAGCCCACAGTGAAAGGGTGTTCATTTTCCTTTTTTCTGCAGTACTGGGGATGGAAGGAACCCACCGCCTCACACAGGCCAGGCTAATGCTTCTACCACTGAGCTATATCCCCAAATCTAGGCTTTCCTGTGGGAATATAGGTTTTCTACGCTCTGCACATTGCTCTTTATATATCAAGTGTAACACCTGGAGGACCAAGTGTAGGTTTACTCTAAGCTGGTGTAAGGTAGAGAGGACACAGAATGTGACCCGAAGATGAGATAGAGCCACACAAGAGGGACATCAGGATGAAAAAGACTGGGCTAAGGGTGCTGCTATGTTCCACAGGGACACAAGGCCATTGGCATGCTAGGCTAGACCCCTGGAGAGAGGGAAGAAAGAAAGAAATCTCATAGGTCAAAGGAAATGCAGGGGCTCCCTCCTCTCCTGCACTTCTGGAGTTAAAGGTCCAACCTCCTCTGGGGGCATCTGTCCCCCAGAGTAGAGGAGGGTTCAGGAAGCACCTGAGAGGTCTAGAGTAGCACTCCTAGGTTCTTAGGTTCCAGGCTGTGTGGACCAAAAGGTTGCTGAGCATAGCTGGTGAACTTGCCAGGGGTCAGCTTAAGAATCTAGAACTGTAGAGAAGCCAGCCATGCCAGGGGACATCAGAGGTCCCAGGTATACGGGGCAGCAGCCTTGGAATGGGAGACCCAGTAGCAGATCCTGAGGAATGCCTCTGCATGGTTTCAATGCAGTAAACAGACTTGGGGCAGGACCCTGACCTACACGACCACAAGACTGACCACAGGACGTGTTGCAAAAAGGATGGTCCAGTCCAACACCCTGGGGTCCAGCGCTTTACTGCAGCGTGGCAAAGAGACAGAGGGAGAAGGGGCATCCTGTTGAGAGCAGACAGCTCTGCAGTAGCTCTACCTTTGAACATTCAGGTTCTTAGCTAAAAGACAGAATGAACTTGAACTCGAATGTTTAACTCTCACTTGCCCAGCAAGATGAGGTCAGATGGGGTGTGATTTGAGTGTGCACTCCTGGTATTGGGAGGGTCCGAAGTAGCCCTCCGAGAGCAGGTCTTGGGCAGGCTATGTGACAATCTTGGCAGCAGCCGAGCCAGAGTTTACCCCAAAGCTATTTCTGAGGGGCAGGTTTGCTGAGCAAATGAAAAGTGCAAACAGGATTGCAGGGGGATTGTTTAAACGCTTTGGTCAAACAGAGTTCCTCAGCCCCCGGGGCTCCCCTGGAAGCACCTATTGACAGGCAAACAAAGGATGCGCTAATTTATCCATTCACCGAGGCCCCGCCCCTGGGGGCCCTCGCCCCTACCCTGTCCTCCACCCCAGCACTAGTTAACCTTGATAACGCTGCAGCGTGAAGAGTTCTGCGCAGTTGTTCCACCCGCCCCACTGTCCCCCACCGCGAGGAGGATGAATTAATGAGGTGTCCATGTGACCCGCCCCACTCTTGTTTAATATGCGGCAGAGGTCAGAGTCACAGAAGAGCGGCCCCGTGTTGTCCGGGCTTGTCCAGAGGGGAAAGAAATGGCTGATCCCGGGTTTTATGTTTCTATTAATACCCCAGCACAAACGCATTGTGACTCAGCCCCGTCCTACTCCGTGCACGGGCGCCCTCTCCCTCCCCCGCCTCCCTCTCACAGCCCTAACCTCACCCCCAGGGGTCGCCTGCTGGGCCGGTGGCCAGAGCCAGGTGCTCAGAAGGCAACTAGCCCGTCTTCTAATCAGCATTTCAATAAGCATCCTTGATGACGCTACTGCTGGATACTGGAGTTTGGGAACCACAAGTCCTGTTAGGTACTGGACATCTTTTCCATTGGCTCAGAAACTGAATATTGACTGAAGAGGTGGAGGAAGGGATGGCCAAGCTTGCTTGTCTTGCTAAGCAGAGGTCAGCTTCACCTTTGACCAAATGAAATAATCCACTTAACCTTGTCCAGTGCATGACCTAAGAGCTGGGAGCAGGAGAGAGATATAAACAGCTTTATATCAGTATAAATTCACATATAATAAAATGCACCCTTTGAAGTGTACAACTCAATGATTGCCATATATTTTAGGACATGCAGTTTTATTAGTGGTAGTAGCATTAGTATTAATCTCCCTTTTTCTACCCAAGTTGTCATAGGTAAGACCCAACAGGAGCCAGGCTCCTACTTTCCCAGGTCTGAACACTCTTAGTAAGAAAGCCAGTGAGACTCCTGAACCTCTTCTTTTCCTACCAGGCCTCTCATTCAGGGACCTGGCTTCTTGCACTCTCCCCTACAGTGGTAGGGCTCCAGCAGATAAATCAGGCACAGCATGAAGAATGGTGGGTCACCATACTGAAGCAAGTATCTGCAGCCACACCCCAAGGTCCTTGGAGGGCTCCAGGGTTAAATGATAGTGGCAGGGACAGGAACACAGCACTGCCTCCACTCCCAACCCTCCAGCCATCTGACCCCTCATCCTGACCCTGAGGTGGGAGCACAGAGTGTCCTGTATCTTCACTGCAGCTTGTGGGTCTCCTGAAGACCTTGATTCAGAAGGGGACATGGGAGAGGGCATGGGTGTCAGGTCCATTGGGCTGCCAGCACCTTCCTGGCTGGGCTATTTGTATTTCAAGATGTCCTTGAGCCACTAATAAAGTCTCCTCTTGCCTCCTTTCCTTATCTCTGAGCTGGCTATGCTCCCTGGTCTGGCTCTGGCATTTATCAGCCTGTTCCTCTACCTACACATGTGCCAGAGACATGAGATCCTGTGTGAACATGCATGGCATGTGTCTTCAGGGGTCCATACATGCACAGGTTCCTGCATGTGTGCGGCATTCATGCAGGAACTTGTGCATGTGTTTATATGTGCATGTGTTTGCTAGGCTTTATATGTGCATGCAGCATGCCTGCAAGACTGTGCCTGTGTGTGTGTGTGTGTGTGTGTGTGTGTATTTGCAGGACCAAGTGTACGTCATGCACAGGATGCATGTGTGCATATGTGCATGCACCCAAGTGTGCAAAGGTGTACATTTGCAAAGAAACTTGCATATATGGTTGTGATTTCAAGTGTTCATGCTGACATGTGCCCAAATACATGAGCTGATGCATGGGGGCTTACAAGTGTATGTGTGTAAGAGAATTCTGTTTATAAAGACTCTTCAAAGATGTCAAGTGAGTAACTACAGCTGTGAGACCAGTGTTCAGGAAGGCAGACTGCCAGGAGGGGCCAACCATGTCAGTGGAATAGGTAGTTCCCATCTAGAGGGCTGCCCTGTGCCTTTTGACTCCCCATTCCTAATGAATATTCTTTTTTTTTTTTTTTTGGTACTGGAGATTGAACTCAGGGGCATTAGACCACTGAGCCACATCCCCAGCTCTATTTTGTGTTTTATGTAGAGACAGGGTCTCACTGAGTTGCTTAGTGCCTTGCCGTTGCTGAGGCTGGCTTTGAACTCGTGATTCTCCTGTCTGAGCCTCCCTAAGTGCTGGGATTAAAGGCTTGTGCCATTGCACCTGGCTTCCTAATGAATATTAATAAATCTATTGAGTCCTGATCAGACGAGTCCTGGTCAGTACTTCATTGCACTATCTCATTTAAGCACAGCAATAACATCAGGAGGCATTTTAATCCTCTTTTTACAGATGAGCCCAACCAAAACTGGGAGGTTAATAACTTGCAGTAGCAGAGCCAGATCTGCCTGGTTCCAGAGCCTTTGTTTTGTGTTGCTCCACTGTCTGGCTACAATGATTGAGAACACACACTGTCTGATTGTTGTGCAGACTCAGTGCCAGTAGGTTGCTATTATCGTGTGTGTATGTGTGTGTGTGGGTGGGTGTGTGTGTGTGTGTGAGGGCATGGAGGTGTAGTCTTTGTTGGGGGCGGGGGTCATTGAAAGAAGAGCAGAGCTGGCCTCGAGTGTGGACACTGGACTTGGAAAGTGCCTGAAAGAGCAGGTAAGCAGGCGAGCACTGAGGCTTCGCCGGGGAGCATTCTGCTGAGCCTCCCTCAAAATGTGGGTGGGCAGACAGCTTCCTTCCATTCACAGGACCAGTCAAGCCCCTGCTTCAAGGGTCCCCCCTGGATCCCTCACCCTTGGTGTGAGCATAGCCGCATGTGGATGCTGTCATGGGCAGTCTCCCCCTGCCTGCCCTCCTCAGCAGAAAGACCTTATCATGCCCTGGTATATCGTGTCATCTAGATATGAGCAGCCACAGGAAGAGGGAAAGAGGGAAGGAGGGATGCAGGGAGGGAGGAAGTCCACCTGGGAGCTTCAGGAATATAAACAACAGTGTTTCCTGCTGTTGGACCACAGAGCCAGGCCGAACTGCTAAACCTGTCTTCCCTCTGGTTGGCCATAAAACTAATTAGCCCTGGAGATGGTGGAGGCCATAAGCTAGCTTCCAGAGTCCCCCAGCGGGGTCTCGAGTCCTCACTGTCATAAATCAGTGTGTCATGCGTCTGACTCTGGCTCCCACACAGCATGGTCAGAATGGGCCTGGGTGGGGGAATCCATGCTCTTGCCCCAGAAGTAGGTGGCTTTGTGCCCACTTTAGATGAGGGACAGTGCCTCACTTGGCAAAGCCAGTGTAGAAAGACGGGAAGGGCATAAGCTAGTCTCATCCCTTAGCCTCCTGCCACTTCTGTGTGTTCTGCTGCTGGGGACACATGGTTCTCTATCATCAGGAGGTCATCAAAAGCTGCATGCTGCCTCTGCAGCTCAGTGACACACCTTAACTCCCCAGGAATTGGGCCTGTCCTCCCCAGAAGCCCCTCAAGTCTGCATCTCTGGGTTGGCTTTTGGGGCAGGAGATTCACTCTCATAGAAGGGGCTCAGATACAGCTCGGAGACCCGGGCTCTGACCCTGGCTCTGTCTCCCAGCAGCTGGTGACCTTGGGCAATGCCCCCACCCTCCCTGGCCCTTGGCCTTGGGTGCCTGGGCCACATGCATGTTCGACTAGCTGAAATTGCCAGCTTCACCCATCAGGCTTCATGGACCCCAGCTCTATCTCTTGTTCTCAGACCCTCCAGTCTGTGCCTTGGAAGCAGAACAAGGTTGAAAAGATAGCGATGTCCCTAGGGAACATCCTGCTTCCAACACTGGTCTGCCATCTGGGTCTTCTGGGAAGCAGACACTGAGATAGAGTTAGGAGTAAGTGTGACAAGGCTATTGGGAGCGAGGCCCGTGAAAGAGAAAAAGGTGGAGGGAGCAGCAGGATTGAGCAGGAGCGCTTCTGACTTCAGTACAACATAACAGTGTCTGTCAACTGTACAGAGAGGCCATTGCAGGCATTGCCCCTCAGAGGCGTCCTGAGTAGGACAGGAGAACCCAGACCCTGAGAACCTGAGTTCAGCTTTAGCTGGGAAGTGGAGGTGGATCCTGAGGGTGCTTAGTAACAGATTCTTTCTTGAAAAGAGAGGGCACCTCCATGAGTGCCATGTGACTGAATGGCTCAGACGCTTCATTACAGATGAGAATAAAACCTCCCTCATAGGGTGCCGACCAGGGGTAGTCTGTATTGTCACAGCCATGGTTTTCATCAGTATTGATGTGAATCCCCTCTGGTTGTTAAGATGCCAATCCTG
Organism: Xerus rutilus; assembly: GCA_028644305.1. Lineage (NCBI taxonomy): Eukaryota > Metazoa > Chordata > Mammalia > Rodentia > Sciuridae > Xerus > Xerus rutilus. The sequence goes on from CM053402.1 coordinate 67,125,588, forward strand.
GAAAGCATCTTTCCTTCTGCCTTCCCTTTCCTTGGGCAGTTGGCTGAACGTACTGGTTTCTCACCAACCATCTCTACTCTGTGGGTGACTGGAGAAGGCATACCTTCCATGACTTGGCCTCCCTCTCCATCCCCAGGAGCCAGCTCTGGTTGATAGAAAATATCTCTGGGTGTGCCTCCATGGTAGAGTTTTTGCCTAACATGTGCAAGGCCTGGGGTTCAATCCCTAGCACCACAAAAAAGAAAAAAAAAGAAAAAGAAGAAAGAAAATATCTCCAGATCTCTGGTGTTATGGCTGAATGGCATCTTCCCCACCCCCCATTACCTCAGAATATGACTATATTTGGAGATGGGGTCCTTAGAAAGGTAATTAAAATGAGGTCATTAGGCGGACCCTAATCCAGTATGGCTGCTGTCTTTATAAGAAGAGAAAATCTGGACACAGACTCCCACAGAGAAAAGAGCATGTGAAGACACAGGGAGAAGGCAGCTATCTATAAGCTGAGGAGAGAGGCCTGGGACAAATCCTTCCCACATAGCTCTCAGAAGGAACCAGTCTGGCTAACACCTTGATCTTGCATTTCCAGTCTCCATAACTGTGGTTCAATATGTGTCTGTTGTTCACATGACCCAGTGTGGGGTTCCTTGTTATGGCATCCTCAGTTGACTGATACATGTGTTTTTCAAAAATGCATTAAGTTGGAGTGCTTCCAACTGCAAGTAACGTGACATCTGATGAAGAGTGACTTACCCCACAGGAACATTCATCTCATATATCAAGGAGTGAGGAGACAGATAATTCTGCAGTGTGCTCAGCCCCCCTACCCCCCAGCTCTGTACTCTTCTTCCTAAGTTGGGTTTTTGGTGTTTGGGCTAATTTAGATGGTTGGTGTGGGAGGGCTTCTCTGGGGAGATGACATTTGACTGAGACCAGCAGGTTGAGAAGGTGCCAGCCCTGGGCAGAGCTGTGGAGCCAGGAACTGCATCCCCCTTAGGGCTGGGACTGGATAACTATTGGCCACTGACTTTGACTCCCAGCCCAAGGCCACCTGGTCCAGTGCCTGCCTTCAGGCAGAGCCAGGCGTCCATCCAGCATAGACAGCTCATTATATTTGATTATTTTTCATTCCTGGCAACATCATTAGAAGGATATGCAAATTATAAAATCAACTGAATTTGTTTCACAGAACAAAGAACGACATTTAATCAGCACAATAAACACTTACATGTGGCCATTTGCTGCATAAGATGACAGTTAATGAAGAAAGAATGGGTAGAATGAAAAGTTTGAAGGAGAAAGAAATAGAAAAGAAACAGAACAGGGAGAAACACTGTTGTAAAAGAGTGAATGAAGGTTCAAAGGGTGAAGAGGCATGGGATTGTTCATTCATTCAACAAATATTTATTGAGAATTTACTAGGTTCCAGATATTAGACATTGAAAAGAGTTTGATGAAAAAAGATACTTCTATCTACATGGGACTTCTTACCATTTATCAAATAATCCCACAAATATATACATCATTATAGATGATAAGATATGCTATGAAGAGGGCATTGTATTAGCCAGCTTTTGGTTACTAAAACAAAATACCTGAGATAACCAACTTATAAAGAAAAAAAGGTTGTATTGGTTCTTGGCTTTGGAGGTTCAAGTCCATGACTGGTTGGCCTGTTGCTTTTAGACCTGTGGCAAACAAAGAGAGTGGTGAAGCGGGCTGAGATTCCACAATCCCCTTGAAGGGTATGTCTCCCAATGACCTAACTTCCTCCCACAAAGCTCCACCTCTTAAAGGTCCCACCATCTCCCAGTAGCACCAGCCTGAAGACCAAGCCTTCAAAACATGGGCCTTTGAGGGACACTCCAGATATAAACCATACCGACCATAGGGGACTCTGACCTGGTCAAGCAGTGAAGAAAGGTTACCTTAAAGGAGCGATGAGCAATGAGATTATCAAGATGCCTAGTTGTCCATGAGGCAGAGGTTGGGGTGGAAGGTGGGGGTATCCCCACAGGGAGTAGCCTCTGCATAGGTTCCGAGGCCTCAGGAGGCTAAGACTTCAGAGATGGAGCAGGTGGGAGAAGGGCCCAGCTAGAGAGGTGGACAGGTCAGAGCCTGGGCTATGGTGAGGAGCTTGGGTCTATGTGCAAGTATAACACATAGGTTTTAAGATTGTTTGGATCTGGGGGCAGAGAATGGACTGTAGCTGGAGCCTAGAAGGTTGGGTTGGAGGCCCTTGAGCTTGAATAGGCAAGAGAATGATGGTGGCTTGGACTGGGGTGGGCTTGCCCAGCCTTGGCACTGTTGACAGGCTGAGATGGATACTTCTTTGTTGTTGAAGGAGGTGCAATCTGTACACTGCAGGGTGTTTAGCAGCGTCCTTGGCCTCTGCCCATTAGATGACAGAATCCCCCCAAATTTTAACAAACAAAAACACCTCCAGATGTTACCATAGGTCCCCTAGGGGCAAATGAACCTGGACTAGGAGGGTGATGGTGAAATGGAAATAAGTGGATAGCTGGAGAGAAAGTGAAGGCGGAGGGGACAAGACTTGGTAACTGTGCAGGGTGAGGGAGAGGAAGTGATAGGGTCACTTTGTGCCACAGGACAGCTGTTGGTGCTAATCACAATAGCAAGAGAACTTGATTTGAGGTGGGGGCTTGGGGGGCTGGGAATGGAGCATCTCTGCATACTACTATGCAAGGAGATCTCAGGCATGTCCTTCTCTCTTAATTGGCCTCCATTTTACCATTCTCAAAAGACTACATTCGTGCATGATCTAAAAGGAAACAAAAAGATGCCGCACTCCTTCCTGCACCAGAGGCAGATGTAACTAACGGATTATGGTTCTCTGAGCCTGGAGTCTTCTCCCCGCAGTGCTCCGCCCCAGACAACTACCAGCGGTGGAGAGGGAAAACCCATTTATCATCCCTGGATTTGAAATTCATTCCAGTGTCGTCCAACTTGCGACAAAGTTGACATTTTCTTTGTGAAGACCAAAGTATGTCTGATGAATTCTGAGCAACAGTGTATGGAGCACGAGACCCCTCACCCTTCAGGCCAAATCCTGATCTTACTAGGTTGTTCACCTCAAGGAGAGGGCTCCCCCTCAGGCCAGTTCTCGCAGATCCTCAAGGGGGCTTTGCAAGTCACTAGTGGCAGAGTCCTGGAGCCCTTGGGACTGACCCTGTCCCTCAGTCTTCGCTACTGTCTTCACCCTCTTGCTCTGTCTCTGAGACTGGCTGTTTGTCTCATTCGGTTGTTCTCCCCCATCAGTTCCCAACATAGAATGGAAACGCATCCATTCTGTGGAGAGCCACAGTCATCCCCTTAGCCACAGTTCTGTTTTTCACTACTTCAGTTACCTATGGTCAAATGAGATCTGAAAATAGTAGTAGTCTTGACTCCTTCCCTTCCTTCCTTCCTCCCTCCCTCCCTCCCTCCCTCGCTCCCTCCCTCCTTCCCTCTCTCTCTCTCTCTCTTCCTTCCTTCCTTCCTTTTCTTCCCAGTACTAGGGATTGAATCCAAGGGTGCTGTACCATTGAGCTACTTACCCAGTTGCTTTTATTTTTCATTGTGAGACACAGTCTCACTAAATTGCCCAGGCTGGCCTTGAACTTGTGATCCTCTTGTCTCAGCCTCCCAAGTCACTGGGATTGCAGGTATATGCTACCATGCCTGGCTGTCTTGACTCTTTCAAGAGTGATCACATTCATGTAACTGTATTACAGTCTATTATTATACTTGTTCTATTTTATTATTAGTTATTATTGCTAATCTCTTGCTAGGCCTAATTTGTAAATTAAGCTTCATCGTCGGTGTGTTTGTATAGGAAAAAACATAGTGTATGTGCAGTTCAGTGCTATTCATGGTTTCAGGCATTCTTTGGGGGTTTTGGAATATATCCTGCACAGATATAGGGGGGACAACTGTAGATATTTTATTGATTTTTCACTTTCATTCAATAGCACTTTATGCTTCCTGTTAGTGCTTTTAAAAAGCAGATGCGTGAAATGTGAATTTTAAAATATTTGTCTTCCTTCCAATTTGAATGATGTAGCAAACGCTTCATTCAAATAATCCTATACTCCTGCTGTGGGTTGAATTGTGTTTCCAAAAAAAACATGTTCAAATCCTCACCCCCAAACTTATGTACGTGACTTTATTTGGAAAGAAGGTCTTTGCAGATGTAATCAAATTAATAAAAGTCATACTGAACTAGGGGGGCCCTAATTCCATAACTAGTGTCCTAAGCAGAAGGAGATTCAGACACAGACTCAAGGAGAGCACCATGTGATGACGAGGCAGAGAATGGGGAAATGTAGCCATGAGCCAAGGACCACAGTGCTTGCAGCAGCCATCAGAAGCTGGAACAGATCCTCCCACACAGCCCCAGTTGGTCCCACAGAAGGATCTGACCCTGATGACATTTTGATTTCTGACTTCTGGCTTCCCAAATTCTGTGAAAGAACATGTTTCTCTTGTTCCAAGTCACCCCATTCATGGTAGTTTGTGACACCATCTCCATTAATTCAACCCCAAACTCAATTTCCTGGAAATGGGGCTGTCATGTATGTTGGGGCCAAGGATGGATTCCATCTTTGGATAAGTCACTTCAGGCAACTGGGGCCTCTGAGACTCAACAGACCTGGACCAGCATCTTGGGGAATGGTCCTTGCCTCTCGGGCTTGGTCCCTGTGGTGGCCAGTCTCCAAGTGGCCTGCAATGCTACCTGCTTCCTGGAACTTCTGCCCATGTGCAGAATCCAGTCACACTTGCCAGGTCACTCCCTCTCCTCACCCTAATCCAGCCCTGTCAGGCCCTGTCTTTATTTAAAATGCAGCTACTTTGTTCATTAGGGATGGTTTCACATTCCTTTTGGTTTTTCCAAATTTTGCTTGCCTTCCTAGCTGAGTTTTTGGCACTCCTTTACCCTGTGCACCCAAGCAGGGGCCTCATCTAGTCCCAGCACTGGTCCCCTCTAACGTGGCAACAGGACTGACCTATGTGACCACTGGACTGATTCAGAAGGACGTGGTTTATGAGGCTGGATCACAAAAGACATTGCAGTTTTCACCTTGGTCTCTTGCATCCCTTGCTCAGGCGGAAGTTGGCTGCCACTCCAAGGACACTGAGCAGCTCTGTGGAGAGGTTGGCAGGGGAGGAGACACTTGGAGCCAAGAGCCAGCACCAGTGACCAGGCACGTTGGGAGGCACCTTGGAAGCAGATCCTCAGGCCCCAGTGAGCCCAGATCAGTAAATGTAGCCTCACCCAACCCCCCAGCTAGAACCCTGGCCAGGTTGCTTCCAAAAACTGACTCACAGAAACCATGAGCTATGATACCTGATCGTGGCTACTTTAAGTCCCCAATGTGGGGATGTTTTACTCTGTATACAGCATTGTTAACTAATGCAGTTCCCTTGTTCTGTGTCTGTGGTGCCCTTCCCATTGGGAATGAATCAACACACCGCAGGTCAGTTCCTATTGGCTCTTCAGATTATCTATCTTCCTGTACCACCTCTTCCAGGAAGCCTTCTTGAATGCCCCCAGCTGGGTGAGATGCCCCTTACCACTCTGCTATTCAGCTGCTCTGAACTGCCTCTCATTCCTAGGAAGGATGGTCTCTCTTTTTCACTTGAATCTTCTATGCCACTGATCTCTTTCCCCACGATGCTGGCCCTATGTGCTTCTCATCCTGTCACGCTCAGCTCGGGCATCCCCACCTCCAGGGAGCCTTCTCTGACTCCCTGGCTAGGTTGGGCATCCTCCTGTAGACCCCTCTTGCACCCCGTGTGGACCTTCATCACGTTACAGTAGAGGTCTATGACACTGCCACGTCATCCTGCTGAGAGTTCCTGGAGCGTGAGTCAGGTCTTATCATAGTCAGAGTCCCTATCAAGGGATGTCAAATGAAGGACGGGATGCACTGGGTATCCCAAAAGAAGAGCTGATTGGGATCTCTGCTGCAGAGCGTCAAAACCAGCTGCTAAACTTTCAGAAAGCATTGATTATGGTCTAGGAAGGACATGGCTGCCTCCAAGGATAGATACCACAAACACAACCCCAAATCCAGGTTAACTTTGGTGCCATCAATGAAGAGGCAGCTCCATGATGATAAAATAAGAGCTGCACCCTCAGCACTGAGAGGCAGGTAGGGCAGTATGATTACTGATGGAGGATGAGTGGCCCTGGTGGGCACTGTGGCAGACTAGAGCCCTTGCAAGCTCCCAGCTCCAAGGTCATCCCTTTAAGAACATGCCATGGACCCCAGACTCCATTGGCTCTCCCTGTTAGAGGGCCGCTTGGCATCTAGCTTTTCTCCCACAAAGCGTTTCTCGTCATTGTAATTAAGTCATTTCATATGATTTGCTCATCAGAGTCTGCCTCCCTGACTGTGCATTCCTCAAGGCTCAGGACTGTGTCCCTGTCCCAGCACCCACTCATGCCTGGCACTTTGATGATGCTCTACTACTGTGTCCTGGAGGAATGGATAACTGCTTGAATAAAAAATGCTAAAACCATCCAGCTTGCAGAGCCATTCCCTGGAAAAAGAGGTAATTATGTGTGAAAACAAATTAGTGCTGTACTTGTTCTAAAATAAAACCATGGACTGGATGAATGAGCCAGGGAATGAATTAACAAATCAATGGTATCGGCTGCTTGAGTGGGCAGGGCTTAGATTCTCCTTAAGAGGCGGTGGCGCCAGGCCTGTAATCCCAGCGGCTCAGGAGGCTGAGGCAGGAGGATCGCGAGTTCAAAGCCAGCCTCAGCAAGAGTGAGGTACTAAGCAACTCAACAAGACCCTGTCTCTAAATAAAATACAAAATAGGGCTGGGGATGTGGCTCTGTGGTTGAGTGTCCCTGAGTTCAATCCACACTACAAAACAAAAAATGAGGTGATGGCCAAGGAGTCTCCATCTTTGGTTGCTGGGTGCTCAGGTGGTCTGACCTGTGAATGAAATGGTCCTTTATTTCTCTAGCTCTCCCACTACAGAAGAGAGCAGAGCCCACCCTGCTGCTCTTCTAGCACCTTCCAAGGGCCAGTTCTTGTCCTGAACCCCCACTTCACTTCTTCACCATGCTTCATTTCCAGGCAATGTCACAGAAGCCCAGAGATGATGGGTACCTGTCCAGATTCCTCTCAATGTACAAAGTGTGTGTGAGAAGCCAGGACATCCAGCACTTCTCTCCTTCCCCAGGCCTCTGCCGTTGTCTTGTCCCCACCACCCACCGGCAGAGGGCAGAGTCCAGGAGCGGAGAGGAGCCTCTTGGTGGCCTTCTGTGGCCTTCCCTTCCCCAAGGGATGCTACTAGCGGCCAAAAGTCAGAATCTGGCCCAGGGCCCAGCATTTCTGGGTCTCAGTTTTGCCTGAGGAGGCCAATTGTGCCAAAGGTCAGGATCCCAGTGGGGTCATAGTGGGAAAGTTCACATTCCCAAGGGACTCCAAGCAACAGGATTTCCTGACCTAGGACTGTTACCTTTCTCACATTACGTGGCCAGATTTACTTCCTACTATTATTAAAAGTATGAAAAAGATGAAGATGTTTGTTTAATGGAAACAAGGGAAGGAGCGTGCTTGGTTCTGGACTTGGAGGAGGAAGTAGGATCATGGAATTAGCTAAAGTCAGAGGCCTGGGATCTTAGCCCTGGCTTGGTCTGCCTTTGCCACCAGCTAGAACAAGTAATTCCACACCTCGGAGCCTCATTTCCCTTTTGTGTCAAAAGGGATGAGTGGTCCATATAACACTGAATCAGAGCTCACCGTGTTGCTGGGCAGATGAAGCGAGGTGGTCTACGCAGAGAGGTGCTTCACAAACTGTAAAATGCCATCCGAGTGTCATCCTCAGTTTAGATCACATTCTCCAACAACCCAGCACATCCATCTGGCCTTTCTCAGTTCAAAACTCCTTGGCTGCTCCAGCAACCTCCGGGAGAAAGTCCCCCTTCCTTGGCTGAGTGCAGGCATGTGACCCACCAGCCTCGTACTGGCTCTCGTCCAAGGGGGTCCTATTTCTCCATGGCCAAGTGGCATGGTTCTCTGCATCTTGTTGTGCTGAGGTTCTCAAACTGTGGCCCTAGGCCAACAACATTGTTCTCTCCTGGGAACTTACTAGAAACACAAATTCCCAGGTCCCAACCCAGGTCTACCAAATCAGAAACTCTGGGGAAGGGGTCTTCTAAAGGATTCTGATGCATCCTCAAGCTTTTCTTTTTTTCCCATTAAAGATTGAACCCAGGGGTGCTTAACCCCTGAGCCACATCCCCAGCCCTCTTTTATATTTTATTTAGAGAGAGGGTCTTACTGAGTTGCTTAGGTTGCTTAGGGCCTCACTAAGTTACTGAGGCTGGCTTTGAGCTTGAGATCCTCCTCTCTCAGCCTCCTGAGCTGTTGGGATTATAGGCATGTGTGCCACACTCAAGCTTAAGAACCACTGGGATCTCATCTCCCCAGCTGACCAGGAATTCCCTAAAGACCAGGGCTATGTGTCATTTGGTGAGTCCCATTGCTCAGCCCAAAGCCTGCCACATAGAGGCCAAGAGAGGCCATAAAACAGCCTCATGGAAGCCTGTGAGCTGATATAAACCTGGCCAGTGCCTCCCAGACACACTCTCATCTTGCCCCACCATATCTGGCTCTAAGCATTCCCCTTGCTCCCTGCTTCCCACAGCGCTTTCCTGGGTCCTCCCAGACCTCAAGCCTGCATTGTCTAGCCCTTTCCAGAAAGTCCCCCCCACCTCACCCCAAGCTCTACAGTAGCCTGGTCTGTTCCAACCTCCTTGTATAACAGCTGCTGGAACCTTCCAGACTCGACTTTGGGCTCACAACTGGGCATGCACTCAGTGAGGATGTCCTTAAGCAGGGGCTCCCCTTCCGTGTGCATCCTCTCTGTGCTGTTCTGCACTGACAGAGCCCGCATCAACTGGAGCCCTTTAATGACCAGTTGTCCTCTTCTGCTGCTACATCTTTGGAAAGTCACCCTGTGGCTTTGGCTGCCAAAGCAACTCACACTGCTTTCTGCTTCCCCTGCCTGAAGGATAGAGAAAGGGAAGACACAGCTGCTGAGCTTTGTCCTCCAGTTGCTCCGAGTCTCTTGGATGGAGCTGCAGTTTGCAGTGCTGGCCATGTTGGGAAGATCCTTCCAGGCCACTCTGATTCCTGCCCACCCCATATTTCTTTTGGGATTTGCTTTTACATCCCTTCTCCTTGCCATTACAGCTATGTGTCCCCATAACATTAGGCCTCCCTTGCAGGACTGCTGGGTTGCAGTCTTGACTCTGCTTTCTTACAAGAGTTATTTAACCATTCTGGGCCATAATCTTTTCACTCATGAAATAGCTTAGGTGGTCGCCCTGAACTACAAGCTTGTCATGCAGACAAATGCCAGGAATAGAGCTCCTGTGGTGGAGCTCCCAAAGCATTTTCCATTAGCAAGGAAAAAGGAGAGCAGGTGAGTGGGTTGCCTGGGTTGGTCGAAAATAAATTCACTAGTGCCTTAGAGAGACTCTATTTCATTTATTACAGCAGCACCTGAATCTATCTGAACATTATTCAAACATATACATGTGAGACAAATATATTTGGCCTTTGGAAAATACTTAAGACCCTGGCCAACACCCTTGCTCAAGACTGGGGACAATTTAGGTCTTCATTCAATGAAGTCTTAATATAAACCTGGCTCTCCTAGGCTGCAGCTTCCAATAATGTTCCTCACCAGGCATGTGATATGAAAAGCCCATTTTGCATAAAAGAGAAAAAAAAGGGGGGCTGGGATTATGGCGCAGTGGTAGCGTGCTCGCCTAGCACACATAAGGCACTGGGTTCAATCCTCAGCACCACATAAAAAAAAAATAAAATAAAGATATTCTGTCACCTACAACTAAAAAATAAACATTTAAAAAAAAAAGAGAGAAAAAAAGACTTGAGAGCTATATTAACTGCTCAAGACTGAGAGCTAGTGATTATAGAGCATAAATCAGGAGTAGGTGACCCTAAAATTCATGTTTCTCCCACCCACTCATTCCACTCTGCTCCATGAGTGATACCTACTATTAATCTTGTCTCTATGGCTGGGGACTGGGAACTGGAAATTGGGAAGGTACCAACAGGGAAGCAGTGTCAACAACCAGCCACAAGTTAACATTTCTCTGACAGCTGCCACTGTGTAGCAGGCAATACTAGTTTGGGTCTGGAATGTTCCTGAAAGTGTTAAATTTAGCTCCTTCCCTTGGTTCCCAGGAAGGAACTACTGGGAGGTTGTGGAACCTTTAAGAGGCAGGGCTTCATAGAAGGTCTTTAGGTCATGGGTGTTCAGGTGGCCTTTGAAGTGTGCCCTTACCAGCCATGAGCTGAGCAGTTTGGCTCCACCACATGTCCCCACCATGATGTGCTGCCCCTCCACCAGAGACCTAAAGCAATGTGATCCTCCTGATTGTAGACTGGGACCTTTAAAACTGTGAACCAAAATAAACCTTTTCTCTTTATAAGCGTATTACCTTGGCTATTTGTTACAGTAATAGAAAACTGACTAACACAGGTGCTTTTGCATACATTACCTTGTTTAATTCTCTAAGAATTCAAACCTGCTCTGTTTTGCAGAGGAGGAACTCAAGTCTCAGACAGGTTGAGTACTTGCCCAAGATCACACAGTTAAGAAGTGGAAAGAGGGCTAGGACCAGAATCCGAGTTTGCAAGTCCCAGGTCCTAGCTGGATATTTTGAGTATGTGGCCTTGCCAGGCTGAAGATAAAGAAGGCCTAAATAGTTAGCTATAGCTGCTGCAGTCCTCAGTCATGCCTTCCAATACCCTCCTGATATGATGAGTATTAAAGAGGAAATTTTAAAATCCTAATTGCCCCGAGCTGGTCCTACACTTGGGGTAATAATCAGTGTTCACATAGAATACACTGAGGGTCTCTGGGTAGAAGAGAGTGTGGGCAGTAAAGTGGACTTTTAAAAAAAATCTCAATTGAAAGTAATATTTAATGTGCCAAATATTGCAAACTTAACCCAATACACAGGTTTATTATATGGAAGGCCAGAATGTCCTAATCAGGCATTCTTACTTTGCAACAAGAAACAAGCAAATCCAGCAAGCATGACTCCCAGGAGCTAAGAAGGTATTCGTCTAATGGGATGTATAATCAGCCCAGGTCTTGTCTTCAATGCTTTGGCCCGCCAAATAGTTTCTCTTGTCTCCAGGGGACAATAATCCCTGCGGAGTTCTCTTTAGTGTAGATGGGATACTGCACAGATAAGAGGTTTTATTGCTTAGAAGCATTTCATTTTCTGTCCTGCTCTTCCCAAGGAGGAGCTGGAACTCTACTGCCTTGCATTTGTCTCTTATTCCAGATTCCTCCAGAGCAACTCAGAATCAGATGCCTTAGCTTAGGTGCAAGGGGGAGGATGGGTACAATGTAGGACAGAGTGTGGTGCTGGTCAGAAATTCTCCACCCTTCCTGTTTTATGATTCCAAACAGGTGGTTCAACATCCTTAGTCTTGGCTTCCTCTTCTGGAAAATGGAAAGGATAAAAGTTCATTCAATGGCTTGGGGACTGAGACTTCTAACATCATGTCTAGCATGGGATAGATTCAATTGTCTATTCCTGAGAAACAGCTCAACTAAAGATTGGCCATGGATGAAGATGATTCTGTGCGTGCATGCCCAGTGAGTTTAGGGTCCCTTGTCAAGCATCATTTTGATCTCTTCCTTCTCAAAAGTGTTCATCAGCTTCTTCTTCTTCTTTTTTTTTTTAAATCTTTTTTTAGTTGTAGATAGACACAATGTCTTTATTTTATTGCTTTGTATGTGGTGCTGAGGATCGAACCCAGGGCCTCACGCATGCGAGGCAAGCGCTCTACCGCTGAGCTACAATCCCAGCCCCTGTTCATCAGCTTCTTGGCTCCCCTGAATGTAATCTAGATCCTTCAACCCAGCTGTCAAAGCCCTCATTTCCCAAAATGCCCTTTCAGCCAACTTTTCCACCGTCAAGAAAGTCACTTGATAAATATTTCAAGAAAGAGCAATACAATAAGTCTAGCCTCATGTGGCTGAAAACCTTGGCCCTGTTTGCAAGAAGCACAAAAGCTAATTGGGAGCAATAAGACACCAGAAGAAAGGGAACATAACATTATTTCTTTAATTTTTAAAGTATTTTAGCCAAGGGACTGCCAATTTGGTCTTGCCTGATTCTGCCCCACTTCTGGAGAGCTGCTTCTCTGTGACATTCAGAGCATGCCACTTAAGCCACAATTCAGTGCTATAAATGACTAACCAAAGTGCCCAGGCCAGGTGGGTGCTGACAGTCTCATGAGGAAGCCCCATGCCAGAGCAAATGCTGGACCCAATTCTATTTTCTCAGTCTATACCCTGAATTTTGCCAACAAGCATAGAGAACATCAGAAATGGGTGTTTTTATTTGGGTTCGTGTATGTTAGTGAAAATAGCTGCCTGTCAACAATGTGATGGTATAAAAAGTTAGTTTTCATTGGTGAAAATGAAGGTATTCAAGACCTAGAGTTGTGTGGATTGGTGGCCTTATTTAGGGACACCCCCCAGGGGTGGACACTATGTGACCTGTCTAAAGACCCAGGAGTCCTGGAGGCTTTGCTTTTGGCTTCTGTGCCTGGAGCTTGATCTCTGAGGTCGTGGATGTAGTTGTCCATCCTCTAGGAGGATTCCCAGTTGCCTAATGCTGACTATGAGCTCTGTCCTGTTGGACAAGTGAACCCCTCAGGAGCTTTAGAATAGGTGCAAGTGGGGTGAGAGCTCCCCAAGGGTCAGAGGAATCACTGGTGTTTGTACAGTTCTTGGTTCCTTGGGAAGGAATTCTTGCTTTCCAAGTGTCTCCATGGGGCAGAATCTGAGCAGAGACATGCTTCCTTTTAACCTGGTTGTGAAGCTTGTGAAAGGATCTAATCCTGGGCAACTTCACACTTTTAAAGGACTTACACTCATCTACCAAAATTAATCTAATAGTTGTGCATGACTCAGTGATCCCAGGTCAGTCTACTGTCACAGAGCTCTTTACTAATAGTCATTTTCAGAGTGTTTATTCTAGGCCAGCATGTAGTTCCTGGACTCGGATGTGAATACCTCTGTAATACGTGGATGCATGAAATGCCACATTCATTCATCAAAATCCACTTAAATTTGTTTCAAGACTCCTCCCTTACAAAGCTAGGCAAAAATGATAGTTTTAGTCATTAATGGAGCGCCATCCTTTGTCCCTCCCTGGGCACTATAAGCATATTAAGGGGCTTAGTTGCACAGTGGGCAGTGATGTCCCCACTGCAGAGGGTGTCTCCTGCTTCTGATCATCCTTCTCTGGAGTCAGTCAGCCAGAAGGACCTCAAGCATACTATGAGACTTCCACAGTTGGGCCCAGAAGTACCAGACACCAAGGCAGTCATTTCCACCACTTGAGGGGGCTCTGCATTTGAGAATAAGCTCCTATGTACCCCCAGCATATATGTCCCCCTCCTCCTTATTCACCAGCCACTTGGAGCTGGGCCACACCTGTGAGGGGGGGATATGTGTGCGCCCACATGCACACACCAAAATCTCCATTCCTTCTCTCTTTGGGATGTTATAGTTGTATTCTCTTTGTTGGGTCCCAAGCCCCCAAATTCTGTGTCACCATAGGGGGACTGAGACCAGAACATGGAACTCAGATACGTTGATACATTGCTACCACAGACAGCAATTCGTTTAACATTTGAACAACTAAGAGCAAATAACTTCTCAGAACATCTCCAATTACATATGTGTGTTACTCCCCTGTCCATCACTATAATGAAATACCTGAAACAATCAACCTGGAAAGAAGAAAGCTTCTTAGGCTCACAGTTTTTGAAGTTCCAGTCCATGATCACTTGGTCTCATTTCTTTGGACCCGTGATGAGGGAGAATATCACGTGGGGAGCGTGAGGTAGAGCAAGAACTACACCTATCATGAGCCAGAAAACTATGAGAGAGAGGGAGGGGAGGGGGAGAGAGAGAAGAGGGAGGAGGGAGGAGAGAAGAGGGAGGAGAGAAGAGGGAGGAGAGAGAAGAGTGAGAAACATGGGTCCCCAATCCCCCTCAAAGGCACACCCTCAAAGACACCCTCCTTTCCAAAGCTTCTATTACCTCTCAAGAGTGCACAGGCTGGAACCAAACCTTCAACACAAGGGCCTTTGGTGAACACTCCAGATCTGAACTGAAGCAATATGAATCTAGTTACTGCTCACAGCAAAGCCTTGAGAAGGGGGTGCTGCCACTGCCACCCCCATTGAACAGATGGACGATCACCTGGAGTGATGGATTGTCATGTAACTGGTGCGTGGAGGATCATGGGTTTGTTTCCAAGTTCAAAGTCCACACTCTGGAGCCCACTTTCTGTAGTGGCTCCTAAAGTATGACCTGATTACATCTGAACCTCAGTTTCTTTACCTGCAAGGCAGCAGATTCTAGTTCCCAGCAGGCAGGCAGAACCCACTAAAGCCCAGGCCTGCTGGGTCAGCACCTCCTTGAGGAGGCGGTCAGCTCTGGCGGCAGGCGAGGTCAACCCTGCAGGTGTTTGACACATTTATGCTCAGCCGCAGGCCGGGTGTTATGAGGAAGTGACCCTGATCTAGGGGCACCTTATCTTTGGGCTTGGTCAGCCATAAATGAGCCAGCACCCTCCCCAGCTCCCTGGCTCAAAGGTGGCAACTCGAGTAACTTTACCCCTGGGGTATCAAAGCCAGAAAGTGACCCCAGGAAACAGTGATAACCACAGCACAACAGAGGCAGCTCCCAGGCAGGCACATCCCCCAGGTCCTCTGCCTTTTTTTTTTTTAAACAGCATCTGTCATTTTATTTAGTAGTTTCTGCCTCCCCAGCAAAGAGGGACATTCTGAAGGATGTGCTGGGCCCCACCTGGTCTTGTTCCGAAAGGAGGAAAAGAGAGGAGTTTCCAGCACCCCTGACACAGCTGGGTTTGTTTGATGTAATCTCTTAGCCTGTTTTTCTTCTGTTCTCTGCAGAATGTTTAATCTCACAGTTAAAACCACCCAAAGCAACTCTTTCTCCCCCCTCTCCACTGCTGGGGTAACACATCACCATGCAAATTCATCTGGCCCCAGGGCTTTGAAGCATAAAAGACATTTAGTAGGCGGTATGAGTCAATTTCCATTGTGCCTTTGGACAGTGATGTAACCACTGCTTGTCAGTTTCCCCATCCAGGCAGCCCAGATCCTCCAGCGCCCACATCTGGAGCAACAGATTGACAAGTGGGATTCCAGAGCCCAGCCCTGCCTCCACCCTGCTCCAGTCCAGCCTGGGGCCGCGGGGACACGCACTGTCATTGAGCACATTCCCAAGTACACACACCCTCCGCACCCCCCCTCAGCTCCTTCCTGCATTTTCCGGCAGTGTGAATTCTGACAGCTCAGGCGGGCGGGTGTCGGCCTTCCCCATCCATTCCTCATTTCACCACGCTGCTCAAAGCACCTGCCGAGCCCACCTGCCCCACCTTCCAGGCCCAAGACGCAAGCATGGGTGCCTACTCCCCATCCCAGGGAGCCAGGCAAGACAGCACACCCTCTCCACCCTCTTGCCTCATTTATTAGACTTTGAGACACATTTATTTACTGTGGTATCTGCACCACACCAAACATCTGGAGGGAAACAGAAGGAAAACTCATCAGGAATTTAAATGTTTATTCTGCACTGTAACTTTGAAAACCAAATCAGAGAAACTTGACATCTTTAGCCAACGGCTTAGTGGTGGGCAGACCTAAGCCAACATATAATCCAATAAAGGCTGTTCCTTCTGGCCTTTTCCCTAAGCATGCAACTCATTCACCCGACAGCCCAGAGACCTTTCTTCTCTTCTCAGAGGTTGTACAGCCCGTCTGAGCCAGTGGCAGTGTCGTTCAACCAGCCCTACCAGGGAGCTGAGATCGAGCCAGAGAGTTAAGGAGTTTCAGAGCCAGAAGGCCATGGAAGGCCATGGTGGTCAGCGGGTCTTCTGTTTATCTTCTTCCTCATAACATATCCAATCACTGCTCTGGCCCACCAGATCTCACCCCTTCCTTGATTATATCACATAAGCACCACATGCTCTTGATTCCCCCAAGACTTTGAAGATAGTGTGCCCCACAAAGTAGAATGGCCCACCTGATCCATCATGAGTTAGCAGTCACTCCTTGGACCAAGGAGCAGCTCGCTTTTGTTCTAGAAAGGAAAGCCGATCATAGTTAATGGAAACCTGGAGGATTCAATGTGTTTTTTTTAGTACTGGGGATCTAACCCAGAGCCTTGCCTATTTCAGGCTGACACTTGACCACTGAGTTATATCACCAATGCCTTTCGTTTTGAGACACCGTCTCACTAAGTTGAGATTGTCCTGGAACCTGTGATCCTCCTGTCTGAATCTCCTGAGTAGCTGGGATTACAGGTGTGCATGCCACAGTGCATTATTATGGATTATTTTAAAGATGAAATTCTCATACTTAAATGAATCAGCTACTTGAATTAAACAGTAATGTAAAGCCTAATTCTAAAGATGAGATCACCTTTCTTCCTTCCACATTTAAAAAAATTCTTTGCATATATCAGACCAAGAACCTAAGGAGGATTCTGAACATAGTGAGACATCTACCCCCTTCTCAAGAGCATACTGTTGGCCCCTACATAACAAATAATCATACCCGAGTGAGTGGGAAAAGCCTAGGGTGGGGCCAGCTCAGGAGCCCCAGGGGAAGCTGACTCAGGCTTGTGGAGACAATAGGAACGGCTTGGGAGTAGCATCGCTCCTGATCAACAGACCCACTGCTAGTGATGTTGACACGTTCAAGATTGTGAGCACCCCTCCTGACCCACGGCTCACTGGGGGCATGAGACCCCTTTCCTGATAAGGCTCTCCCCCTCGGTCCCCTCCAATTGTTTCAGGAGCATTCTGGACTTGGCCTTTTGCAGAAGCCCTTCCCCCTGCCTCGGGTTCCCTCTCTCCATCTCTCTGCCTGGAGTCCTATGACTCTTGATTGTCCTTCCCACAAGGCCAGCCTCATGAGCAGATGAACTGTGTAGTCTTAAGAAGGTCCCTGTGAGCTTGACATCAGTCTCTGCTGTGGCTGTATGGAGTGAGCGGAGATGAGCCGTATCCATGATGCAGGAGAGGTCAGCGGTGCTCAGTGCAAGCACAGGATCAATGTACTATGTGCACGACCATGTGACAGCCCCCAAGGCCCACTTGCTACTTGAACCAGAACTTGCTCCCAGGGCAGAAAGCCCTGGCTTTCCAAGAAACACAAACAACCAGGGAACATATCATATCCTTTCTCATTTGTACAACTTCCTTGCATTAGCCAGCCACTTATGCTGGAAATGATGACAAAGAAGGAGGAGGAAAGATAGGACAACCTGTGATGCCTCTTCCTTTACGTTTTTCCTTTCCCATCAGTGAGCAGAAGAGAGCGCCTGCACAGCAAGAATGAGGAACAGCAGTGCAGTTCGCATTCTACGGGCTCCAAGGTGCAGGAAGAACTCAACGCACAAGGTGCTGTGCTCTGAAAGACGGTTTGTGCCTTTGTGTGGTTCTGCAAATGACTCATCCGCTCTTCAGATCCCATTTAAAATTTCCATTGTGTAATGTGAAGATTGAACAGGAAAATGCACACTGATAATGTCAGTATTCTGCTTTTGTTTACTTCTAATAACATGAACAGCCAGCAAAGAAGTTGAAAAGGGATGAGTTGGAGAAAGAGTAACTACAGAAGGAAGGGAAAGGTTTACATAAAAAGTGTCAGTTTTAGTGACCCTTTTTCCTACTCTTTAAGCAAGGATCCACATTTTCATTTTACACTGGGTCTCAAAAATCATGTGGCCCAGAGCTGGAAATGTAGCTCAGTGGTAGAGCACTTGTCTAGCATGTGCTAGGCTCTGGGTCCCACCCCCAGCATCTCAGGAAAAAACAAGGGACCACTGCTGCTTTCAAAGTGCATTTAAGATATCTTCCTCCTGCCTCCATGATCCCTTCATCCTCGAGCCAATGTCCTTGCCCTGAACACCTAGAAAGTTCATGGTGGTGCCAACAGACATCCTTGTTCTCCCACAAGTCCTTCTTGCCCTTTCTCCTGTTGCTTTTCTTTCACATCATCTGGCTTCCTTGCAGGATTGTTAGGAGGCATCCATGGACCTCGCAGCTTGAACTTCCACAGCTGGAGGACATCATGTTAGGGTTCCTCTGCATCGCGCCTGGTAGTGTTTGCTTAGTGTCACAGGCCAGGCTGTGTCCTTCTGAGTCTTCTCCACAGTGGCAGCATGTGAGCAGGCACAGGACAGGAAATCAAGGGACACTTGTTTGCTAGCAAAGGTCTGGTTCCAGAGTTTTCTCAGGAAACTCCTTCTCCATGACTGGGGCAAGGCAGCCACCAGCACTTGCTCCAGTCTTAGAGCTTTAGTGCAGAAGATGAAGAGGACTGACAGCTCCAGAACATTAGCATGAGAAGGACTTGAAACAAATTATCTCCCTTAGCAAATGAAGAAGTAGAGACAGGAAGAACGAGTGATCTGTCCAAAAATCCAAATGAAGAATTCTTGCCCTCTCTCCATCGTTACCACCCCCGCCCCTCCCAACTACTCCATGTGGTCTGGGGAAATCCACTCTGCACTGTCTTACGGGTGGGCTAATGACTCAGACTAAGCCAATAAGCTCATGCCATCCTTCTGGCTATGGTGATTGACTTGCGGTTCAGCCCAAGACTTAAGGTAGCCCAGTTGGTGTGGCTTCTGCTAGAAGTGAGGGGAGGCAGACTCTTTCTCCCTATTGACCAGGAGTATGAGGAGATGTGGTCTGGGATTGTTGCAGACATTTCTGATGCCTGAAAAAGACTGACTGTAGGAAGCAAGCTGAGACCCCACAGGAGGAAAGGCAAAGAGAACAAGAGCCCAGTGTCTGCAAATCACCGGATCATTCATACCTAAACTCCGCATCTATAGGAATTTTAATTTATGTGATCCAACAGATACTCTTTTTGAAATGTGTTATTGGGAATTTCTGTTCTTTACCATGTAAATAGTGCTGACAAACAGAACAGAATAATTCAGGAGATACAGAGGCATCCCTAGAACCCAGGTCTCCTAACTCCTGCCCAGTGATCACTGCAGTAATCCCAGCTGAATCAATGATGTTCACATAACAGGTGCAACAGTGAATCAATGGAGGAGAATAAACGCAACAGACGGTGCATTATTAATACATTGCGAATGGACCAAGGTTTCCAATTCATCTCCTGTCTGAGTTCACTAAGCTAGGTCTGTATCTCCCCTGGGGGAGTATATGCTGTGTCACAGAGCACCTCAGGAATCAAGGAATGCCCTGTGCTGCTTACCTGGTCCGCCCCTTAGACACTGCTGGCTTACAGTCCTGGAAGCTGCGATGGGTAGCCTCCACCCAGTGGTGTCTGCCACAGTAGCAGCACTGTGAGTGGAACTAGAGGCTTCCAGAAGACACCAGAAAGGAATGCATTGGTCATAGTGCCCTGTGGCTGACTTGGCCACAATTTGTACCCAACACCCCAACCCTGGGGCCATAGCTCCCTCCTCCTGCCTTAACAAGCACAAGGTAGTGGAGAGCATCATTCCTGGAGAAATGGACTTAAAGGGGTGAGGCTGGTTCAAGGCTCTTATGCCTAAGCAGGCCAGACAGCAACATGCCCAGGCTGTGCAGGCACTTCATGGAGACCTTCAGCTGCTTTGCCCACTACCCACCTCTACCCCCCGGCCTCTGGGTCTCCGTGTTCAGCAACTTCCTCTACATATTTGAGGATTGGGGCCCAGGGTCTTGCAATCACCCAACCTTCCAGGCTAGTGCTTTGGGCAGGTGCTGGGGGTAGGAAGGAGTTCATGACACCTATCTGCTGCCTCAGGTTGCCTGGAGGATGTTTCAGACCTGCTGGCAAGTCAGCCCAGTGAGGGTGATGAAGGAGCAAGGCAAATTGCACTAAGGTGATAATTAAGCTCCCTGTCCTGAGAGGCCACCAGGGTTCTTGGGCACCAGAGAAGGGGAGAGCCCTGAGGACTGCATAGTCAGGAAAGAACTTGTGATGAGGTAGCACTTGGGTGGGACAGTGAGAATGGGCAGAGGTCATGAAGCAGACACTACAAGATCTCAGACACTCTCTAGCCATTCCTGCTAGACCTCCTGCCAAACCCCCAGGTCAGCTTGGCAGGTTGAAGTGTCCCTGGCCAGGTTAATGGAAGTAGGTCTCTCACCAACTGGAAGCAAGG
Source organism: Xerus rutilus (assembly GCA_028644305.1). Taxonomy (NCBI): domain Eukaryota; kingdom Metazoa; phylum Chordata; class Mammalia; order Rodentia; family Sciuridae; genus Xerus; species Xerus rutilus. The sequence goes on from CM053402.1 coordinate 67,145,844, forward strand.
AACTTGCAGAGTGTCAAGCCCTGTACAGAAGTCCTGAATTTGATGACAGCCTGTCAAGGAGGGGGCAGCAGAAGGGAGCCCCCAGGGCCTGTTCCTTGAGGCTCAAGGCAGATGCCAAGGTCTCAGGGGACCTTTTTTTGCAGTTAAGCAAAAGATTCCTTTAGTTCTTTTGACCATTAGTTGTTTAGTCCTTTGGTCAAATGACTTCACCTTGTCCAGACTCTGTTTCCTCCTCTGTAAAGTGGGTGTATAACCTGATAGGCTTTTGTTGAATATTCTCCAAATCATAAGTCTAGAACAGAAAAGTTTTCTTCATTTGCAGAGTCCCTGCCTGTTCACCCAGCCCTCTGATTTTCTAGATATTTTCTGCCCTCTCTGCCCTTATGCTCTGCCTGCCTGGGGCTGGATAGAGCATCGCAGACAGGCAAATCAAGGCCACATGTCCATCAGCAGGCACTAGGTCTCCCCAAGGACATTCCTAACTATAGCAGTAATGCCACCAGCTCCGGGCACCCGAGCTGCACCACAGGGCAGGCTCCCCACACCCGGAGGCTTAAAGGGCCAGCTCCCAGGCTCCCCAGTCAGTGGGGCAGAGTGGCAGGCTGGTGAAAAGCAGTGACAGTGGCAGGATCCGGACTTCTACGGGCACAGGTATGGTCGCAACAGCTCAGGCTCTCTGAACACCAACAGGTAGCAGCACTGCATCAGGAGACCTGCAGAGCCGGAGAATGGATAGAGCCTCTCAAGACCTGTGAGGGCCATGTCTCAGCTGTGTGGTCTTGGACAAGTTACTCCCATCATGTCCCATCTGCCTTCCAGGGCCGTGGTGAGGACTGGGTCTCTGGCACACACTGAGCCCTTCCTTACCACACAATTGACATTTTTCAGATGTCACGCACATGTACTACCCCACAGGCTCCTCCCCGCGATTTCCTGAGGACGGTGCTGTGATTATCCTTAACTTCTGGAAGAGAAATCAGATTGACTCTTGGCTTGTGTCAGCTGTGTGATCAGTGGACACTGTAGGATCCTGGGCACTTATCCTTCACTCCAGGCAGGGCAGAGGATGGACTGGGAACTGAATATCAGGAGTCCTGGCTGCTGGACTACCAACCCAGGAATGGGCAGGACAGTGGTCAGATCTGGTCATAGGACACAAGCTGGTCTTCATCACCAGGCAAGCAAGATTCCTTCAACTCCAACTCACCTCCAGTTTTTCTCCACTTGGGAGAAGAGGAACTGGAAGATCAGAGTCTCTCTGGCTGCCCTAGGTCACCTGGCTAGCGGGAGCCTCAAGCATCTCTCTCCCAGAAAAAGAACAAATAATTCAACACATGGCCCATCTCTGGGCTGCAAAGGACAGCACTTTTATTTATTTTTGAGCTGGCCAAGCTCAAAATGACCAGTGGGAAAAGCCAGTACCTTGTGGATGACTTTGTCACCAGATGGCTTAAGAAAAGAGTGCCTTTGTCCATGGGAGAGGAGGGGCTCAGTCTCCCCTCTGCGATGTCTTCTGAAGTCATTGGGGGATTTAAAACAGGAAACTGCTGATGTTTTCATCAGGAAAGTAATGTACTCCTACTATAAAATCCTGAAAATAAAGAGAGGTGGGTCTGGGCAAAGCCTTAACCCCCTCCCCACCAGAAGATAACCATTAACCTGTTTGTTTCAGCAAACACTAAGGAGATCTTCCTTTCCTGAGTGCTGAAGAAAGCACCCTCATGAGCTCACCATGTGTGTGGGTGCAAGGTTTTTATTTTTATTTAACTTTTATTTAAAATCTTTTATTTTTGATTGACACATGATAATTGCCCATATTTAGGGGTCACAGTTTGATGCTTTGGTTTCTGTTCACAACATAGAAAGATCAAATTTGAGGAACTGATTAGGTTGTGTGTTTTTGGTGTTAAGTTTTTTGAGTTCTTTATATATCCTGGAGATCAGTGCTCTATCTGACATGCATGTGGCAAAATGTAGGCTCTCTCCTTACCTCATTGATTGTTTCTTTTGCTGAGAAGAAGCTTTTTAGCTTGAATTCATTCCATTTATTGATTTTTGATTTTATTTCTTACACTTTAGGAGCCTTATTAAGGAAGTTGGGGCCTAATCCAACATAATGAAGATTTGGGCCTACTTTTTCTTCTATTAGGCGTGGAGTCTCTGATCTAATTCCTAGGTCCTTGATCCACTTTGAGTTGAGTTTTGTGCATGGTGAGAGATAGGGGTTTAGTTTCATTTTGCTGCATGTGGATTTCCAGTTTTCCCAGCACCATTTGTTAAAGAGTGTATCTTTTCTCCAATATGCTTTTGACACCTAAGGAACTGAACAGACACTTTTTAGAAGAAATACAATCGATCAACAAATATTTGAAAAAATGTTCAACATCTCTAGTAATTAGAGAAATGCAAATCAAAACTACTCTAAGATTTCATTTCATGCCAGTCAGAATGGCAATGATCAAGAATACAAGCAACACTAAGTGTTGGCGAGGATGTAGGGGAAAAGGCACACTCATACATTGCTGGTGGGACTGCAAATTGGTACAACCAATCTGGAAAGCAGTACAGAGATATCTTAGAAAACTTGGAATGGAACCACCATTTGACCTAGCTGTCCTACTCCTGGGTCTATACCCTAAAGATTAAAAAAAGCATACTGCAGTGACACAGCCACTTCAATGTTTATAGCAGCATAATTCACAATTGCTAAACTGTGGAACCAACCTAGATGATAAATGAGTGATAAAGAAATTGTGGTAAATATACACAATGGAATATTACTCAGCAATAAAAGAGAATAAAATTATGGCATTTGCAGGTAAATGGATGGAGTTGGAGAAAATCATGCAAAGCAAAGTAAGCCAATCCCAAAAAAACAAAGGCCAAATGTCCTCTCTGATAAGTGGATGCTGATCCATAATGGAGGGGGAATGGGAAGAATGGAAGAAATTTGATTGGGTAAAGGGGTGGGAAGGGAGGGGCTACAGGGGCAGGAAATATGGTGGAATGAGATGGACATCATTATCTTAGGTACATGTATAACTGCATATATGGTGCAATACTACATCATGTAAAACCAGAGAAATTAAAAGTTGTACTGCATTTGTGTACAATCAGTTGAAATGCATTCTGCTACCTAATTAGAATGAATGAATGAATGAATGAATGAATAAATATTTGAGGAATTCATATATCCATCACCTCAAACATTTATCATTTCTTTGTGTTAAGAACATTCAAAATCCTATCTTCTAGCTATTTTAACGTACTCAAAATATCATTGCTAACTAGTCACCTTGCTGTGAAATAGAACAACAGATTTTATTTCTACTATCTGTACTTTTGTACCTATAGTCCACTATCTCCCTCCCCAACCCACTCCAACTAGCCTCTGGTAACCACCATTTTACTCTCGACTTCTTTTTAGAGTCCACAAATGAGTGAGATCAGGCAGTCTTTGTTTTTTTCGTGCCTGGCTTATTTCACTTAACACAATACCCTCCAGGCTCATGCCTAGGTCCCTTACCCTACAGACTATTTTGGACACCTCTTAGGTGCCACATCAATGGAAACCAGTTCCGAGTGGGCTAGTCACAGCTTTGTGCAAGAGTGAGAAGCCTTTCTTTGTGGCCAACTCCACAGCTTTTCCAATGCTGAGCCACCAAGTGTTCACTCGTACCCAGCTCAGAAGTGCAACAGGCTCGAGCCTTGCCCTATGGGAGATGGGAGATGATGGACAACTACTCCCTCTTTGGTCTCCTGGGTGGACAGTGCTGAGCCACATTTTATGAGGCTGCCGTAGGTGGAGCACCAGCTGCCCACAGCATCAGGCAGCTCCACAACACGGTCTCCGCTTGGGTTCCCCGCCTCTCCTTTCTCTTTCTAGGTCTCTCCTTGTAGTCTTGGAAAACAGTTTGCAAAAAAGCTACCTGTGTGCCAGCTTTTGGCTCTTCTCACAGGGAGCCCAGGCTATGAACATGCCTTAATTTATTTAACTAAACCCCTATTGTAAGACATTTACGCTGTTTTTACTTTTCACCATGCTATGGTAGCACTTTTGTGTATAAAGCTTTGCTTATATTTCAGAGTTCCTATGTGGAACTACTGGATTATAAAATATTAATATTTTAAGCCTGTTGATACCTGTGGTCCAACTACCAACAAAATATCCAGGTGCTGACACCATTACAGCAGCAAAAACTGCTGAGTTTTCTTTCCCCTGTTAAAAAAATTGTTCTCATTTATGTGTGGAAGCAAAAAAAAAAAAAAACTGATCTCATAAAAGCAGAGAGTGGAAGAGTGGTTACCAAGAGTTTGAGAATGGGTGGAAAGGGATGGAGAGAGGATGGTTAGTGGGTACAGGGGTACAGTTGGGAGGAGGAATAACTTTCAGGGCTCTACGGTACAAGAGGGAGATCCTGGTTGACAGCTAATTGTTCATGTCGAAACAGCTAGTAAAGATTTTGAATGTTTTCAACAAAAATAAATGACAAATATTTGAGGTAATAGCTATATTGATTACCCTGATCTAATACATATTATATACATGTATTCAAATGTTATGCTGTATTCCATAAATACTTACAATTATTATGTGTCAATCAAAAGTTTTTAAAATTACTGCTTATTTGATAATTAGGAAACAGAAGTTGAGTGCAGTGATGCACACCTGTAATCCCAGTGACTCAGGAGGCCTACGCAGGAGGATCACATGTTTGAGGCCAGTAATGTAGCAAGACCCTATCTCGAAATTAAAAAGGGCTGGGGATGTACCTCAGTGGTAAATTGCCCCTGGGTTCAATCCCCAGTACCAAAAAAGAGAGAGGGGAGCAGAGGGGGAGAGAGAGAGAAAGAGAGAGAGGAAGAGAGAGAAGGGGGGAGAGAGAGAGAAACAGAAGGGTGTTGGTTGAGTTTCTTTAATTCTTGGTGAATTTGGTCTTTCCATTCATATCTGCCAACAGGTTAGCTACCTCTTACTGTTGTTGATTATTCTTGTTTCTTGAAGACCCAGAAGGGAGACACCTCGTTCCTATTAGGTCCTGGCTCCCAAGGGAGGGTCAGCCACCCATCTCCCTTTCCAAGGGCTTAACGCTGCTCCTCAACCTTCCCCCAACCTTCTCCCAGCCCTGATCCCACCACCAGAGGTAGAGGTGGAAGTTGCTTCATGTTGCTTCCAACTCTCATCAACAGGGGGCACTGCCTGAAGAGTTGCATAGAGCAGTTTTCTGAGGGAGTTTCTCGGTTCTTTGGAAAGACCATGATTGATTAGCAATGAGATGCATGGATACAGGAAAGAGTCCTGCTTTTGGCCCACTGACAAACTTGCCAAGTCAGAAGTGCAGACCTGGTCCAGTATCATGCCCGTCAGAGCAGGGACTTGCTTCAGTAAGTAATCCGTGTTAAGCGTGTCCTGATCGCCTACTCAGTATAATCTCCATGGCATAGAAGAACACAGACCAGGGAAGCAGGGTCCTCAGGGCTGGTGAATTCAAGATGGCTTCACTGTGGTTGTCTTAGTCCTTCCGGTTACTCTTACAAAACACCAGACACCGGGTAGCTTATAAACAATAGCAATTTGTTTCTGACAGTTCTGAAGGCTGAAAAGTCCAAGATCAAAGTGCTGGCAGGTTGGTGTCTGTGAGGGCTCATTTCCTGGTTCTTAGGTAGCATCTCGTCACTGCATCCTGGGTGCTCCTTGGACGTCACCGTCCCTGCCGGCTCAGAACTTGCCTAGTGGGAGCTAGTTCCTAGGATAGGGAGGCCACTTAAGTCTCCTGTCACAGGGGTCTGCAGGCCCCTCTGACAGATGGCTTGGGTTCTCTTCCACACCAGCACACCTCCAGCTAGGGAGATAACAGGAGGGTCCTGGGGGTTTCAGCCTCCGCTTGGATGAGTCTCGAGGAGGATCTAGGAGAGACTGAGTGGGTCTCTCAGTACTGGGAAGGAAGAGCGCCGCTCAGCCCCACACAGCCCAGAGTCTGCCTCCGATAGGTGCCCTGCCCTGTGTGACCGGGGCACAAGCAGTGGACTCGCCATCACCAGTGGTTCCCATAGGCCTGGGGCCTTGGTGGAAGTTGCCAGATGATCCAAAAGAAGCCACAGTCAGGAACCAGGAGGACCAAGAAGCCAAGTCCCAGATGCACCTCCAACGGAAGGCAGCATCTCTACCCATCCTTCCATTAGAGCAGCTGAGCCGGCCCAGACCAGCCCGGGCCAGGGCCATGGCTCCTAGACAGCCTCTGTGGCAGCCGTAAGGTCACCCTCATGGTCCTGATGATGTTGGTGGCTCCCAGGCTGCATTTCCTGACCAGTAACCAGTAACCTCCACGCCTTGGATCTGGCCTTGGGTTCCTAGACATCATGACATTTCACTTTTCTTCCATGAGCCCCAACTGAATACCCCTTGCACTCTAGTTCTGGGACCCCTACCCAGAGGCTCAGCTGATCCCCTTCTGGGTGGGCCATGTGGGTAGATGGTGCAGACTGAAACCCCACGGCTGATGTGGCACCATTCATTCATCCTAACCTTCTGAAGCCCCACAGCATGGTGGGCAGGTCAGGTGGGTGGTGTTCACGTGAGTGGCTCCAAGGGGCTTACTCTCAAGGCTAAGATGGTGCCAGCAGGCCAAAGCTAGGGGCTCCTCAGATACCCATGTAGGAGGACCACCTCTGAGCCAGGGCCTGTGCTGGGGACAGGCGGGTTTCTCTGGAGAGCACAGGCTGAAGACTAGGAAGCCCCTATGGCTCCCAGCCCACCACCATAGACCCAAGACAGCTGGAGCTGAAAGAGCTCTGAGAAGTCACCCTTTCCAGCCCCACAAGGTAGCTGGGAAGGCAGGCACAGAGGCGGAAAGCACACAGATGTCTAGGAGCCAGGCCCTGGTTCCCAGCACGGGGCTGTCACCACCATTCCAGGCAGCCTGTGAGTCAAAGCTCTCCCCTAGGCAGCTGGGCGACTCAGAGAAGAGGCAGCACACAGAGAGGGTGGAGGGGGAGTAGAGAGGTGGAGAAGGGGGTGACTTCCAGCCGCAGCCGTGGGAGAGCACCAGTGTCTAACCCAGTGCCAGGCACAACCGGGTCACTATTAGCATCTCCTCTTGGGACCTGGTCCTGCTCTTACCATGGCTCCCCCAAAAGCTCATGCGTGGAATAATGCAAGAAGGTTTGGAGGTGAAATGATTGGGTTATTCCCCTAATCAGTGTTAATCTGATAGGGATTCACTGAGTGGTGACTGTAGGCAGGTAGGGTGTGGTTGGAGGAGGTGGGTCATTGGGGGCATGCCTTTGGGGTGTATATTTTGTGAGCTGAGCTTAGTCTCCCTCTGCTTCCTGGGCATCATATTCTCAGCTGCCTCCCTCTTCCACACTCTTCCGCCATGATGTTCTGCCTCACCTCAAGCCCCAAGGAATGGAGCTGCTTTGTATGGACTGAGACCTCTGAAACCCTGAGCCCCAAATAAACTTTTCCTCCTCTCATTGTTCTTGTCAGGTCTTTTGAGCACAGCAGCGAAAAAAATGACTAAAACACCAACCTCCCAGCAGCAGAGCAGCTACTTCACAGCCGCTGTCCCCATTGTAGAGTGTGGGAGGCGTCTGAGGACGGCTACTAGATCTGATCTGGTCTAAGCCAGTGGCTTCTCCCTGCCCACTCTGTGTCAGAGAGCTGTGTTCCTGGACTGCCACAGGCCTGGCCCCAGGAGCTCTGGCCCAGCCAGCTGTGAATTTCCCAATCTGCCCCCTCCCCCTGGATTTACTGGTCTGGCAGCTCTTTGAGGGAAAGGCTGGCTCCCTTGGGGACACTCAGGGCCAAGGAGTGGTCTCAGCTGCTCACAGTCCAGGGCAGCTAGCCAAACTCACATGCCCAAATGCCAGACACACGTTCAAATGGATGGACAGAATGTTCTGGCAAGGGAGCCTAGAGGCTTCACAACGCAGTTCAGAGACACTTGTTTATCCGCTGTCCACACACCATGTGCTATTTCAAGTTTTCCCACATGAGGGACATGAGGGCCCCACATCTGGTAGATGAAAACGTGAGGTCTTGAAGATCCTGGATCTGAATCCAGGTTCCACCACTCCTTGAACACAGTATAGCATCTTGCTGAGCCTCATGCGCTGCACCTGCAGGATAGGGTTGTACTACCTGTTACCTTACCACGGCTTAGTCTCACGCCAATTTTATGATTCTCTTAGCACAGATAAGACCACGAGAGTAGCCACTAAACTCATGTTCATGAATCCTTTACAAACTGACTAGGACACGTGAAGGGAGAAATGTAAGAATTCCAACTTTACAACATGGCAGACTGAATTAATGTCCCCTTCCCTCAATTCTGAGGCAAACATGGAGAAGGACTGCCTAAAGTCAACAGATCATTGTACAAAATGGGTTTTAGCAGGGCACAGTGGTGCACGCCTGTAATAGCAGCACTTTAGGAGACTGAGACAGGAGAATCGCGAGTTCAAAGCCAGCCTCAGCAACAGCGAGGTGCTAAGCAACTCAGTGAGACCCTGTCTCTACATAAAACACAAAATAGGGCTGGGGATGTGGCTCAGTGGTCGAGTGGCTCTGAGTTCAATCCCCGGTACCAAAAAAAAAAAAAAGGAGGTTTTGTCTAATTTTTATTGTGATAAAATTTGCCATATTAACCATTTTTAAGTACAATTCAGTGGCATTACATACATTCACAGTGCTGTTGCCACTGTCACCACCATCCACCTCCAGAACTCTTTTCATCTTATAAGATGGAAACTGCCCCATTAAAAACCCCCTCCCCATCCTCCTGCCCCTTCGACCCTGGTGGCTGTCATTCTGCTTTCCATGTCTGTGAATTTGACTTCTTTAGGTAATTCAGAAAAGTGGAATCACATATTTGTCCCTTACTGACCAGCTTACTTCACTCAGCACAATACCCTCAAGGCTCGTGCATATTGTTGCATGCATCAGAATTTCCTCCCTTTTTAAGGCTGGGTGGTGTTCAATTGCAGATACTGTCCATACTTTGTTGCTGATGAACCTTGGATTGTTTCTGCTTTTGGCTATTGTGAACAATGCCGGTTATGCACATGGGTGTACAATTACCTCTTCTATATACTACTTTCAAATATTTTGATTATGTATCCAGAAGTAGAAGTGTTGGATCATATGTTAGTTCTATTGATAGTGTTTTTTGTTTTGTTTTGTTTTTTGTTTTTAAATCGGAGATTGAACTCAGGGGCACTCTACCACTGAGCCATATCCCCAGCCCTATTTTGTGTTTTATGTAGAGACAGGGTCTCACTGAGTTGCTTAGCGCCTCACCGCTGCTGAGGCTGGCTTTGAACTCCTGATTCTCCTGTCTCAGCCTCCTACAGTGCTGCTATTACAGGTGTGTGCCACCATGCCTAGCTATTTTTAGTTTTTTGAGGACACTCTATACTGCTTTCATTAGCAGCAGTGCCATTTCACATCCCCATCAACAGTGTACAAGGTTCCAATTTCTCCACATCCTCTGTAGAATTTGTTACTCTGTTTTGATATTGGCCGTCCTAATGGGGTGAGATGGTATCTCATTCTGATTTTGATTTGCATTTTTCTAATGACTAATGATGTTGAGTAGGCTGCCTTGGCAGGAATCTCAAGTCAGAAATATGAAACTCAGCAGAGTACCAGGGGAATCCCTGGAACCCTGGAGGATGGAAAGACAAACCACCCTGCAGGGCTTGTTCCCCCACCTGGGGCACAAGGGAATCCTCTAAAAATCACCTGCTGGAGATGGAGCATGCAATGACCACGCATGAGTCCCATGAGGAAGCAAGCTTCAGGCATGGTACAGGTTGTACCCCAAGAATAGGATGGGAGAACAATAAGAAGCCTAAACATCAGCATCCTCTAAATACTTACAGATGAAAGGACAAATAAAACTAAAGAAGGATCAGATACTTTGGAAAAAGAAAGAGGAATATTGCAAAAGAACCAAATAGAATTTCTACACATAAAAAGTATAATGATGGAAATGAAAACAGAATGGTTACAGCTGAAAAAAGAATTAGTGAACTGGAAGAAGAAGAAAAAAGGAACTAGGTGGAAAAATATTTATTGCATGGAAACCTGAGCAAATGCAGGGAATCTGAATGTCTCTGAATCATAGTCTAATCAGGAAAAATCTTTGTGTGTGTGTGTGTGTATGTATGTATGTATCATGTGCTGAGAGCAAAAGATAGGTGTGTGTGTGAGTGTGTACTGAAGGAAGAAGATGTGTGTATGTGTGCCTGTGTGTGCCCATGTGGGCAGGCTGGCAGAGGAGCCCCAGAAAACATGGACTCTGGATACCAATCTATTAAAAGATGACCATTGTGACTTTGCTTTAAGATCATGTCTTACCTGTCACATATTTATCAGTACGCTTCACAATTTTAGTGGCCAGTTTCATATATTTTTAATTCTATCCAATCTCCAATAATTACATTTCCTCCTTCTGGGATGTCTGGACCCAATGATGGGTCAGCAGAGAACACAGAGCCCCTTTAGTGGCTTCTCATTTTCTCACATGAGGCTGGGGGACACTGCTGGCTGAAAGAGGGTGATCACTTTAAAAAGATGCCCGTGGGGCCAATCTCTGTGTTTCCTGACTGATCCCCAAGGTCTCATCCCTGGATCTCCCCCTCCCTGCTTCATGTGTGAACAGCCATGCAGAAAGCCCAACTTAAGGAAGACTTAGGCTAGTGACTGACCCATCTTCTTGCCTATGCTTCTGCCCTGCTCTGAACCATCTCCCAAAGAATAGAGACTGTGTTTTATACTGAACTAAGCAAACACAACAGCAAAATGATTATGTCTTTTAAAAATGTTGAAGAATAAGCTTGTTGAGACATCAAAGGAAAAGGTCTTCACCATGAGCAAGAACCTTCCTTCCAAGAGATCGAGGACAGGCACCCACCCTCTGCAGCAGTGTGGATGGTGGGCTGGGTGTTCTTCTGCCTGGTGTCTCATGGCCTGTGTGATCTTGGGTGAGTTACTTCACTTCTCTGAGCCCCAACTTTTTGTCTGGCCACTGGAAATACAAAATAGTGCCAGATCCCAGAGGGGTTGAGGACCAAATGAAACTGTGTGTGCAAAACACTGGTGAGAAGCTTGGCGCTGCCATTGATCTTGTATTCATTGTGGTGTGCTGGCTCTGCTCTCTATCTTTGCCTTTGGCTGCTGTCTGGGGGTGGCCACCAGCTGGCACTGCCACAGGACTTCAGACAGCACAGGTCTGTGCTGGCACTTCCTCTCTTAGACCTTACAGATGCTAAAGTTCTCATGAATCCTATGACTGCCCATTTCCCACTACAAAGGTGTCTCATCCCACTTGAATACAATCCATACTACTTCCCATGGTATAAACGAACTGGCCTCCTCCAGCCTCTGCTGTTACTCCTCTTCCCTCATTTACCACATTCCAGTGAAACTAGGCCTCAGGGCCTTTGCACATGCTATTCCTCCAGTTTTTTCTAGTTCTTTTACAAGACTGAGGCTCTCCACATTTTCCTTTGGAAAGACCTCCACTAACCATCTAAACCCTTCTCTACCAAGCTTGCATTTCTGTCTCAGCCATCTGCTCCTCTCCTTTAGAGCCCTCACCACAGTGCAGTTATTCACGAAAAGTCAATTTATTTGCCTACTGTTCTCTCCTCACAGAACCATGCTATCCATGAGAGTAGGTACTGTATCTATTTTATTGCCAAAAGTTCTTCAGAATCTCATGCAGCACCTGGCCTCAAATCAATAATTTGAGATTAGAGGAGACTAAATTAAAAGCAAAACAAAATATCACTGCATCTCAACTTTGGGACTATTTTGGAGATTAACTTTTGGAAGATGGAGATTAAAATATCAGTTTTAATAAGAAGAGGCTGGATGGAGATTGCGGCCCTGTGGCAGCACCAGGGTGAAACCTAAATTGGACTCATCCCTCCGCCCAGGTCACTGGAGGCTGTGCATGCTGTCCCCTTCCACATGCCCAGGCAGGCAACCAGTTCTGGCTCTGTGCTGGGAAGTAAGGGGTAGAGCAGGAGGCCCAGGAATTCCCCTCCTCCTGGGACCCCAGGGTAGAGAGGGTGCCTTCTACCCTCCTGGTGCAGGAGAGGTGGAGGCTTGACCTGAAGACTATGGAAGGTGCAATCCCATAGGGCAAGGTTGACTGCAGAGAGGTCAGAGTGGGAGGGCTTCCTGGAGGAGGTGCCAAGTGTCCTGAGGGAAGCAGCACAGCAGAGCCCATGGAGACCCAGGCCTGTCTCTGCAGTCAACAAGACTCAGTACATCCGGGTCCCAGGCTCAGTGGCCACCTGGAGAACCCCAGAGCTCCTCTCCCTTCCAACAGCCATGGACCAGCCACATCCATTCTCCTTTCCAAGCGGATATTCTGGAGAGATCGGACTCCGTGATTAGGGGATTGAATCATGCGAGGATTAGAGGAGCTAAAGGTGCAATATCTACTAAGCTGTGAGGGGGACGGCGCTGGGGCTGTTTACAAGCACTGAAGCCAGGCCAGCCCAGAGCGACAACTGGCTCAGAAGACAGAAACAGGCACGTTGGTGTCTGCACATACATGTGCATTGCATGCGCACGCCCATGCACAATGTGTGTTTATAAGCAGTTTAGAGTGATGGACTGCATGTTCACGATGACCCCGTGCACACAGTATGGATGCGCAGACGGGGCTTACGAATGCGTGTTTATAGATGAATGCTCTCGTTGTACATATGAACACGCACAGTGTCCACAAGGGGTGGATCGTGTATCCAGAGCTGACCTGTCTACTTAACCAGGCAGCATAGAGACAGCACGTGTACGTGTCCAGCCAAGTCCGCGTACAGCGTGTGCATGCGTGGTGCCCACGCACAGGCGCCCTGTGAAGGCACACGTGTAACAGACACATCTCTACACCACGTCAGTGCTTGTACACTCACAAATGGCATGTCTAAACGTCAGGCATGTGCAACGCGCCACAGCATGTCACATGCGTCCATATGTTTGTGACCTGACATCAATCCAGAAAGGAAGATGAACCGGAATCCACTGTTCCCTGAGACGTTTCGCAGGAGGGCAGAGCCGGCTCCCCTTCCTCCTGCCGGCAGCACACGTTATTTATGTGAACAGTTGTAAACAATGAATCTTTCCTCTTAGGCAGCCGCCAGCATGAATGGGTGGGTTCCCGTCTAGGAGCGGGTTGTGGCGTCACTGCCAGAAGGAACAATGCACGCCACATGGGACCCTGGACGAACGGAAGCCCACATCTATAGTAGGAAGCTGCCCTTGGTCCAGAGAGGGGCTTTTGGAGGCTAGTGCTGGCACAGCCTCGGCTGGCCGGCTGCTGTTGGGTCCCGTGTTAATCATGCCCGGCGAGGAAACAAGGGCACTCAGCCCCAGGCCCTGGCAGCCTTCTCCCCCGCCTCTACTATGACCTGATAGTCAGTAGTCCCAGAATGCTTCTTGTGAGATCAATAGGCAACGAGAGTGCGGGTCAGCTGTGCAGTGCCCTGTCCACGGCATTGGCAATGTGGACTCCTGGGGCACAAGGTGGTCCCCACTCCTGCAGACTTTAGCACCATCAGAAAAACTAAGCATGGTCCTTGGTCCTTCCTAAGACAGCTCCTCGGGCTGTGTCACCCAGGGCAGACACTCAGCCTGGGCTGAATCCTGCACACCAAGAGGGCTGGGGAATGGGCGTCGAGTGCCGTCTGGGCTGGGTCCTGCCTCTTCCTCCCTTCTTGACCTGTTTCTGAGCTCCTGGCTTTAGCTTTTCCAAATCCCACTTCTCCAATCTACATAATGACACCTGTCTCAGAGGTTTGGTAGAAAAATTAAACAGCATTGACATCTTGAAGGGAATTTTTGCATCAATCAAAAGGCCCTACATGAATGTTATTTCCAGGCAGAGACAGAGTTAGAGAAGTCACCTGATTGTCTAGGTATGTGTTCTGCCTTTAAACTTTTAATCTGGCACATACAACATGTGGCAGGTAGTTCCATAAATGCCCACTGTTGATGCTACTCCTGGCATATGTGCCCTGGTGACCCCTCCAATGTTGATGCTGGCCTTGGCCACATGACTCGTTTGGCTGATGACATATTAGGGGAGGTGATGAAAGCAGAGAAGGGATGAGCAAGTGTCACTCGGGCTGGCCCTGGGTTGTCCTGCTGGGGATCACCTGTGAGGGAGAAGCAAGTGCTACAGCCCATAGCCTTAGCTGGCTGCCAGGCAGGAGAGAGGCCATTGTGGGTCCTCAACCCAGCTGAGCCTCCTCACGGCTGAATGAATGAACCTGGCAAGATCTGCTCCAGCTGCAAAATCATGAGCACATCAGTGCTTTTAAGTCACTCGGCTTGGGGAAGTTTGTTACTTGGTGACAGGTAACCAATACACAGGACATGAGAAGCCTAGAAAGTTCCTTTCCCTAAGCAGGTCTTCAGAGGAAGTTGACTGCTGAGGTAAGGATAGGACTCAAGCCCTGAATTCTTCCTACTGCCTCAGTCCCTGTACCTGTTCATTCCCTAGAGCCTCAAAGTTCAAGTCCCCTCTGGGGAATGTGGACTGGTTTGAGAGGGGATTCCTTACAAGTTGTCGGTAGGAATATTCGCAGGCCTGGTATTACAGAATACTGGAAGGAAAGAGGGCTCAGAAGGCAAGGTAGAGGATGCAGAAGAGCCACAGGGAAAGTGTCCTCCTTCAAAAGGGAAATACTAGTCAGATAACTCAAAAGGTGAGGTCAGAAGGCACTGGGGTCAGAGTCTGACTCTGGCCTCAGCTTAGTTTGTGTCTTTGGACAAGTTGCTTTTTCTGGTGAGCCTCAGTTTCCACATCTGTAAGAGAGCTATAGGGTACTCTCTTAGCAAGGCTGTGGTGCAGGGCAAAGGAGGTGTCCCTTGGCAACCTCCCCCTCCAAACCCTGGTAGCATGTAGGAAATGTGTGACAGTTCCAGAACACATAGCCACTTCTCCAGGGGCCTTGCAAAGATTCAAGGCATTTGGACCCAGTAGGTGTGACAGAGGGACAGGGTCTCCCATTAGAAGGAGCCTGGGGAAGAAGGAGGGAGGCTGGAGGGGGAGGGAAGCTCCTGCCCTGGGGTCTGTTTTCTGTCCGTCTGCCCAGAAGACCTGGTTCAAAGGCAGTTGCATCCCCTAAGAGGTGTCGCTGATCCCAGGACCCTTGACTCTGTCAGCAAGACCCCGTGGCCGCACCTTCTTCACCTTTGATGGCTGACCTGTGGCCAAAAGGTCAGACATGCACATCAAAAAGCCATGCTTCCCACAGGCTCACTGACAACCCACATCAGAGCCCACAGCTTGGCCTAGGAGAGATGGAGCCCCTTCCTCAAATCTGGCCTCACCACATTCTCATGCCTTCTGCAGCGTGGATCAGCCAGCCCCAAGTGAGCACCTGCCCTTCTCGGGGATGTCCTCACTAGTCTATAGTCATTTAGTTATTCTATCAGTTTTCTAAGCCATGAACTGGATGATTTGAAACAATGGAACTTAAAAAAAAAAATAGGGGCTGGAGATGTGGCTCAGTGGTAGAGCACATGCTTAGCAAGCAAGAGGCCCCCGGTTCCATCCCCAGCACCCACAATGCAAATCAACACAAGCAACAGAAATTCATCCTCTCACAGTTCTGGAGGCCACAAGTCCAAGACGACGCTGTCAGCAGAGCTATGCTCCCTCTGAGACATGGATGGGTATGCTCCTTCCTTGACTCTTCTGAGCTTCTGGCGTGACTCAGTCCTGGGCGTCCCATGGCTGCTCATGTCACCCCGAATGTTGAATGTCATTTTTGTTGTTGTTTCTCTCTTTTGCAGTTCTGAGGATTGAAGCCGGGGGCACTCTACCACTCAGCCACTTTCCCAGCCCTTTTTAGTCTTTGTTTTGAGACAGGGTCTCACTAAGTTGTCCAGCTGGCCTTGAACTTGCCATCCTCCTGCCTCTGCCTCCCTAGTCGCTGGGTTACAGGCGTGGGCCACTGCGTCCGGCTCTCCTCTTCTTATGAGGACACAGGCCATGTTGGATGAAGGTCCTACTCTAGTCCAGGATGATCTTTACTCCATTACATCTGCAAGACCATATTCCAAATAAAATAAGGTCACACTCACATGTCCCACAGGTTAGGACTTCATCTCCTTGGGTTGGGGGGAGGCATGATTCAACTCATAATAGGAACACAGTAAAAATTCATGGAGCATTTCTCTATGGTAAGCATAGTAATGGCAATAATGATAACAAAGTACTCGTTTGCCTTGGGGACCATTCTACAAATATGATGTATATTAATGGATGGAAATCTCCCACAAGCCCCATGCTACAAGTTCCCACAGGGGATAGTTCCCAGCTGACAGAAATGTATTCTTTTCAAAAAGTCCTTAGAAGGAGACAGGAGGGGGCAGTTTGGGGATGGCCCACATTGGAGGTCAGGGTCACATTTGGGGGTAGAAGTGCCCAAGGTTTGCCCATCTCTCACTGTGACCGCCCCCACTGTCATGCCAGATGTCTCCAGGAGATGGCCCGCCGTCAGCCCGGAGGCCAGGGCCGGACTGAGCTGCTGCCCTCCCCCTTGGACAGGGATTTCACACCCAGGAAAATAATTTCCTGGTAAGGAGATTAGAAGGCATCGCCCGCTCTCGGGAACAGGATGGGGCCGGGTGAGGCAGGAGAGGAACAGCGGGAGAGGCCGGGGGGCAGGCGGGGGCTCGGGAGGAAGTGTCACTGTCAATCAGGGCGCTGACCCATCTAATCCAGCCTCCCGGCTCTCCTGATCCCAGGGACAGATGCCGGGTAAAAAGGTGCAAACTCGGAGGGCCCGGTCCTCCCTGCAGGCCTGCAATACGGGCCCCACTGCGGAGAGCCGGCTTAATCTTGCCAAGAGATAAGCTGTCCAAAAGGCGCTCTCTGCAGCTCCCTCGCGCTTCCGCTGTGCCTCGCGTGCAGAACTGTGGTCAGTAACGCAGGGGACAGCAAATTCCCTTCAGCCGGGGGAGTCATGCACTTGGCAGAGGCTGCCATCCAGAGTTGGGGACAAGAACTTGAAAGTCTTTCTGCCTCTTGATGGTAAGGTCTCCACCCAGACTTCCTCTGGTCTCCAGCCTCCTCATTCTCTTATTCATTCAACAAGCGTTTACTGATCTAACATGAGCCAGGATCAGATGAGCTCATGGTTCTGATTGAGCATCGTAGGTGACTGCACAAGATGACATCATCATCCATCCATCTGTCCATCTGTCCATCTGTCCATCCATTACAGACAATACTCTGAGGTTGGCCAGGCACCCATTTAGAGAGAAGTTGTTGCAAGCGTCACTCACAGCCTACCCTGGATACTTGCAGCCACAAACCCAGGATGATATTTACATCTCGACATGGAACTCTCCCTCGTTTGACTCTTCAATTCAACTCTACATGAGTTGTTCATTCGATTCACTTGTACCAAGAAACTGCTCAGTCCCCTGGAGATGGCAAAAACAAGTGACCAGCTGGCCCTGGGCACAGAGATACCTGTCTGTAAGAAGAGTCCTCCAAGAAGACTGGCAGCAGTATCGGCAGGGTCCCTAACTTATAATCATCTCACTTATGATTTTTGACTTTCCCATGGTGCAAAAGTGATACATACATTCAGTAAAATCATGCTTTGAATTTGGATCATTTCCTGGGTGAGTGCTGTGTGGTCCAATCTTTCATCATGCTGGGCAGTGAGCCCCAGCTCCAGTCGGCCACACTGTCACCGGGGAAAACAACTGGCTCTACAGTGTGCTGTGTTGGGCTAGGATGTCCAGTAGGCTGGGTGTATTCAATCTATCTTTGATGTAGGATATTTTCACTTTATGGCAGCTTATTGGGACGTAACTCTATCACAAGTGGAACATCTACACTGCTATGGATTGGATCAGCTCCCTCTCCTAATTCACAGGTTGAACCCCCAGCCCCTACTTTGATGGTATTTAGAGATGGGCTCTTTGGAAGGTGACCAAGTTCAGATGAGGTCATTGGGGTGGGCGCATAGTGGAATCAGTTCATTTTTAAGAAGAAATACCCAAGAGCTTCTGCTCTCTCTCCTTTCCCCCCTCTCATGCTCAGCACACAAAGAGGTCATGTGTGCAGAGAAACGGTGGACATCTGCAAGTCAGGAAGAGACCTCACCAGAACCAAACCACCCTTGTGGACTTGCAGCCTCCAGAGCTGCAAGCAGATAAATCTGTGTTGTTTTAGTAGCCTAGTCCATCGTGTTTGTTATGGCAGTTTGAATGGACTAAGGCAAGTCCTCTCTCATAACAGAGTCTAAATTGGTTAAATGGGTTATATATAAAGTACTTAGTGTTGTGCCTGGTACATGCTAAGCAGAAAATGAGCTTCTATTATGAGTACCATTTGCTGTGGAAAATGGAAGGATAGTGGATAAACCTGGAGCAGAGGCGAGGTGTGTGTCTTTACCTCTTGTGACTTCTCCAGCCCCTTTTCCTGGAAAAAGGGGCTCACTCATCCCTGCACACCCACCCATTCAGCTTTCAGCTCACATTTTCTCAGGACCAACTGAGTTTCTTGTCCCTGTTCTTGCTCAAGGTAAAGGGAAGATCCAGCTCAGATGGCCAGGATTACTCTAAGGAGACTAGGAAATCCCTGTGGAGGGTGCCCCAGCCATCAGGAGTCAGGGGACTCACTGAATGAGGTGGCACTTGATCTATCCCACAAGGAAAAGCAGGACTTACAGAGGCAAAGTCCTCATGAAGGCCACTCCAATAAGAGGAAAAGGGGTGGGCCAAGAGAGGTCAGGAGTTTCAACGTTCAGGGAGGATCCCCAAGTCTGCATAAGAGTGACCAGTAGGGTCTTGGCGGGTGGCAAGCACTCTTCTGATAGAATCTCCCACCAGCCCTGGACAGGCCAGGTGCTGAACTATGACACTCCCGGTCCAGTCTACTCAAATAGCATTTATATGACATCAAGGTTCTGGGGCTCCTGGGACAGTTCACATTTCCCTCGGGCTTCCCATGAGCTGGAGAGCTATTCAAGGCAGGACCTGGTGAGGTGCCTCTGGGCTACCAGTTACCTCCTCTGAATGACCCACAGCTTCAGGTAGCCATCTGCCAGCTGGGGAGCTTCCCAAGAGCCACACAGGAAGGATTCTCCTCAGGATGGCCAGTGGCAGGCACAGAGAGGGTTCCAAGATGGGGAGCTGGATATAGGGAGGAGGTCAGGGGCAGACAGGCTCTGGAAGTTCCTCCCAGGACTGTCTCAGGGGAACAGAAGACTTAACCAGGGAGGGAGAAAGACCAGAGGGACAGTCATCAGAGAAGGCTCTGGGGTAGATCTGGGTAGGGGGTGGACCTCCATGGGCAGAGTCCTGCTTCTCAATGTGGCTCCCTCCTTCTCCCCACAGGGCTGTGGGTCAGGTACAGCCACATCTGAGGCCCAGACAAGGACACTGAGCTCAGAGCAGTTGCTTGTCCAAAGTCACACATGGGAACACAGTGCCTAGGATGGTCCTGAGCTCGGTGGAAGCCCCTTGACCGTCTGAATGAAAGAACAAACTGGACTTCGGTCAGGCTATTGCCTGACCAGGAAAAAGTAAAGACAAGTGAACCCTGGGTCTCCATGAGGTGGGCCACTGAGGGCGAGCACCACTGAGGCAGAGGGACTCAGAGAGGAGATGTTTAGGCCCAAATACATGCCCAAGCCAGGGCCTCACAACCCTTCCTGTTCACAGAGCAAGACCAGCCAGGGCTGCTGAAGCTCGGGTGTAAGGATGGCTTTAGGGGGCACAGTGGCCCCTATGTGTAGTAGAAGGATGAAACAGACCTACGTACCCTCCGTCTTCCCTCCTAGCTCTGCCACTTGACAGCTGTGACCTTACATAAGGGCTTTTATACCCCAAGACTCCGTTTCCCCACCTGTAAATTAGGACAAATATCCCCTTACAGAGAGCTGTTGGGTTGTTGTTGTTATTGTTGTTTGGTATCAGGGATTGAACCCAGGGGTGCAGATTTTATTTTGAGACAGGGTCTTGCTGAGTTGCTTAGGGCCTTGCTAAGTTGCTGAAACTGGCTTTGAATTTGTGATCCTCCTGCCTCAGCCTCCCAAACTTCTGGGATTATAGGCACGCATCAGCATGCCAGGCTGTTGGGGTTTTATATTCAAAGGTCTAGCCTGGGACCAGCTTCTAGGAGGTTCTCAGGAATGTATGCTCCTCCCATTTCTCACCTTTGCTCTGCCTTCTTCTGTGGACCCCACGCCTGCCACAGGCAGTCTGCAGCCCAGATCAGGGACACGCTAAGAGCTGAGGGCATCGAATGAGGCCCAGGCTGCAGCGTGGTGGTGGAGGGCCCGCCCTCCACATTTTCATCAGCTGGTCATGTGTCGTTGGTGAGGGCACTTCCCCTTTCTTGGCCTCATTTGATCATCTGTAAAACAGGAAGGAAGAGGGTTGGATTGGATCAGTTCCTAAGGACTCTTCTGACTAAGAGAAATAAACATTGGTTGAAGGTCATGGGGAATACGACTTTTCAATGGGTCCAAAAAGAGATCTTATTCCACTGGGTGGGACTCCATTCTTTCTCCCATAGCTACAGATTGAAGGCTGTTTCCCAGCTTCCCTTGCAACATAATATGCTAATGGAAGTGTCATGTGGCAGCTTGGGTAACATAAGAGCTGAGCACCCTTCCTCCTTCTTCATGATCCTTTCTTTCTCCAGCAGGCTGAAATGTGGGAATGACAGTGGGAACAGCCATCTAACTGCGAGTTCACGTAAAGTGTCCTTGAAAACAGAGGCCACTCATGGTAGGGCAACAAGCTAGAGCAAGCCTGGGGCCTTGAGGACTTTGTGGAACAGAGCTGCCAAGCCAGCCTTGGACCACCTACCTCAAGCTACTTGACGTGAGACGGAATTCCAATTCTCTTTTGCTCAAGCATTGTTATTTTGGTCTCTGCTTTGGTCTGCATATAAAACACATGGTGTGTGAAAATAGGAGGCATCCAGAGCCTTTTGCTTGTATGTAAGTAGCTGGGAACCTCATGATTACACTTCACACAACTGGCTGGAGACCACTGAAAAATCCGAGCGGGCCTCATGCAGGTGGGTGGATATACACATGCATGTGTGCATTTACATGTGTGTGTGTGCATGTGCTTGCATCTGTGCATACATGGACCATGTGTTCATGCAAAGGCATACTGGTCCACTGTCATGCATGCATGTATATGAATATTCTTGCAAGTATGTGAAAATTCATGTGTTCCTACACATGTACGTGTGCCCTTGCGAATATGCCTTAGTCTCTCAAGGACCCGTCCGTTTTGAACTAAACAGGGAAAGCCTTCTCCCACCCAGGTTGTGAGTACAGACCAAACTTCCTGATGGCCGCTCTCCTGAACAATGCAATAAATTGACTTGGTCACCCTTATTCTGGGTTGGGGCTGGGGGAACACTGGCCCCTCTCCTTCCCCGTGCGTTTTCATTGGCCCCAGCCCTCACCAGCCCCTCCCTGTCACGCTGCTCATTGTCCTCTGTGAGCATGAGCCTCGGGCCACATGTGTGCTTGGTAAAGACCAGTGTGTAACAGGGACAGTGATTAGCAGTTCATGTATTAAGGTCATGTTTATACTTCCATTGTCAACGGTGGTCATTATTTATTTGAAATGAGGCCCTTCTCATTTACTAGGCATTGCTGCTCTGAGTAAGTGCATGTTGAAGGCTTAATAATTTTCATATGGCAGGGACTGCAGGCCGGGAGGGCTGAGGCTCCCAGTGGTAGACAGGAGGAGATGCGGTTCCATGGGGGCTGCTGGCTTCACATCACAGCAAGGAAAGCGTAGCCATGAGATAGGAGAGGGGATGGTCAAGGAGCACCTGGTGGCCTCAAATGAGCTCCAGCTTCTTGGCCCAGACAAATGACCTCCCAGGATACCAGGGGAATTTGCAGATGTGAACTCAGACCCTCCGTGAGGAATCTTGGAGAAATTGTGAAGAGCTGGAGGCTGGATAAACAACCAAATTTGTCATCTCCCAAACAGGAAGCAAGTCCAATTTTAGCAACTACAGCTGGTAGGAGGCAGCCTGGTGTTAGGGAAACAGATCAGGGCTTGGAATGGAGATGGGAAAGAATCTCCCTGGCTTGGGTGATCTTGTGGGAGTCCTTGACCCCAACTTTCCTCATCTTTGAAATGGGATAGTATCATACCATGCAGGCCAGTACTAAGACACTCATGAGATAACTTTTCGAAAGAGACAAATAAATACACCACTTTTTTTTTCTTCTTTCGCTATAGGCCAGCTACATTCTCTGCCAAAGTGTGGAGAATTTGGAAAGGTCTCGGAAGAAATGCATTTCTCCTGAGAGAAGGCATGACAAGCAGGTTACTTTCCTTCTCAGTGGGCTTGCACACTTCAGAGGTCAGAGGAAGCTGTCAAAAGAAAACATGTTGATTTTGAGCAAGGATTTGCAAGGGTTCTCGTGTTGGAGATGCCGGGATCAGTAACACCATCCACCTGGATCACTTGTGGGCTCCGCTGGGCTCGTGGAGGAAGTTGGGAAGCGCTGAGGGGATTTTAAAACAGGTCATTGGACTTTGAACTGGCTAAATAATTGTATTAAGAGGAATGACTGCTGGCCCCACATGCACCTGGCAGGGGTCCCCCACAGAGTGACAGAGAGCTCTGCAACTGTCATCTCTTCCTGTCCTGGAGCATTATTATCAATGCATTCAATAAAGACTTAGAAAATGTGCTTATCAAGTGTTCAGATGACAGAAAGAGCAGCTAAGCAGGAGACAAAACGACCAGGCTTTGTATAAACGTACTTTTGCCTAATCCTCACAACCACCCAGAAGCCTGGGAGAGTTTGATATTCTCGGTTGACATTTGAGGAAGCCAGGATTCAAACGGGTCAAGTGACTTGCCTGAGGCCATGTGGCTAGAGGATGGTGGAGCCACAGCCAGGGAGAGGAGGATGCTAAGGAAAAACAACATTAAAAAATACCCAAGACAGGAGAATCGCGAGTTCAAAGCCAGCCTCAGCAACAGTGAGGCGCTAGGCAACTCAGTGAGACCCTGTCTCTACATAAAACACAAAATAGGGCTGGGGATGTGGCTCAGTGGTCGAGAGCCCCTGAGTTCAACCCCCAGTACCAAAACACACACACACACACACACACACACACACACACACAAGAAAAAGAGTTAGGTAATTTTAGAAGTTTTAGAGCTGAAATATCTCTCAACTGCAGGCCACTGCTCTAAACTCTTTGCATGTATTTCCAAATTTAATCCTTCCCATGATTCTATGAGCTAGGTGACACATCTCTTCCTACTTTACAGATGAGGGAAACTGAGGCAGAGAGAGCTTCAGTGCCAAAGCCATAGGCTCAGAGCACAGAGTGGCCGTTCACCTTCCAAGTCAGGGCAGCACCTGCCCAGCACTCCAAGAAGACACCACAGGACTGGGAGGGCACTGGTCACTAAGTAGTGGGGTCTAGGAAGTCTACCCTGTGGAGGTAACATTAAGCCTGAAGGAGGAGCCCTGAGCCATGTGAGGGGACAGCAGGTGCCCAAATCTGGAGGTGAGAATCCGTTGTGCTGGTTGAGGAACAGCAAGGTGCCTGGAACAGCTGTGCCAAGGGTCAGGGGTCAGAGGCAATGGCAGGGTTTTGGAGGCTTTGAGGTCACAGTATAGAGTTCAGGCTCTTCTCCCTTTTGTGGTGGGAAGGCCGAGCAGGAGTTTTTTCTGCAGAAAAGCAGTGATGAGAGTGAACTTTCCATGGAGTCCCAGGCCTCAGGACATGAGGCACCCAGCTTGTACCTGGTGCCCCAGGACTTGATCACCTGGGAGGCCCCTCTGACCAGCTGTACACCGTGATGCTGTTCGGCCTTCCTGGCTTTCTCCACTTGCTTTCAGAAGTTCAGAACCCTGCCCAGGTCCACTGGCCCAAGGCCTAGGTCCTCTGGATGCTCCAAGCATACTGAAAAGCCCTCCGTGCTGAGTGAGGACCTGGAGGACACACAGAGGTGCCAGCCCACAAAGTCAGGGGCTCAAATGAAGACTCAAAGGCCTGTCTGACTGATAAGCCCAAGGAGCTGAGCCCACCATGATGGGATTTCCCAGCAAGAAGTAGGAGAACCAGCCCTTGGATTCAGACAACCAATCGGAAGAGTCCAGGAGGAAGGTGGGCTGAGAGGAAGAAGGAGGATAGGGAGGAGTAAGGGAGAGATTTATGGAAGAGGGAGGAGGAGGAGCTGCCCCAGGAGGAGAAGGAGCCAGAGAGCGGGGGAGAGAGGGGAATTGGGGAGAGGAGACCTGGAGGAGAGGGAGGGGGAGGAAGGAGAACCAAAAAGCAGAGGTAAGCCAAGGAGGAGGGAGAGCAGGGAGTCAGGAGCTGGGAGGAAGTGAAGAGGGGGAT
>CM053402.1:67170340-67364460 GCA_028644305.1 Xerus rutilus
GGTCAAGCAGTTGGGACAACTGTGTGCTTGGGGTGCACCGACAGTGAGGCCCAGCAGGGCGGTGACTCCTTTGCACTTGGCTGCTCCCATGTGCTCCCCACTAGACAAGAGGTCCTAAGAGCAGGTCATTGCTGGCTCCTTCACTGCCATAGCAGTGCAGATGGATATTTGTTGGGGTAGGTGGTGTCCCATGGCACTTGGCTCCCCCTAGGCCAGCTTACACTTTGCCCTGTGGGACCCTCTCTACCAAGAGCACCCTAGGAAAGGGGATCCATGCATGCTTACCCACTTGGCTATGGCCATCTGCCCTGACCTCCACTCTGGACAGTGTCCTGGAGGCAGGCATGGGCATCGGGCACATCAAGAGGCCTCAGCTGAGCTTGAGTGAGGAGTCCAAGTCTGTACCTGGGAAGCCTACAGGGAAGTAACTCCAGAGGGCAGAGCCAGGGCCAGGCTGGGGTGACACCGAAGGCCATTTCACTCTATGCACTGCAGGAAGAATGATCTAACAACCACACCATGAAATGGGCTGGTTGGTGAAACATGGGGCCCTCTGTCCCTGGAGGTGATCTAGGAGAGCATGAGTGACCACAAAAAGCCACTGCCATTTCTGCATTCAACACGGCGCACCTACTGTGTGCCAGGCCATGGGCAGGGTGCTGGGAGCACCCAGAGAAGTCAGATCCAGCCGTGCCTTCAAGTGCCTCACTTCTGTGACAGAAGATCAGTTAACAGAAAAATCCATGTAGTATGATCAGTTAACAGAAAAGATCAGTTAACAGAAAAATCCAAGTAGTATGATACATGTGATGGCAGTAGTCACCAAATGCCAAGGGGAAAGATGGGACAAATCTAGGAGGGCTTCCTGAAGGAGGAACTGTGGGTATAAATATGTCAAGAAACAGGAGCCAGCTAGCAGCTGCAAATGGTGCAGTGGAAGCGCTTGTGTCCCTGCTGTTCCAGGTGCGGGGTCCTCCGCCCCAGGGAGGGCAGGCGGGGAGAGGGAAGAGGCGCCAAGGCTGAGCAGGTGTCCCTGGGGCCCCAGCTCTGGGGCAGCCCCAAGGTTCTGCTTCAGCTGAGTAGGCTGTGGGGACCCTCAGCTGTGCCTCTGCCATTTGCAAATGACTAAGTCAACCACACAAACCAGAGCTGCTTCATCATTACTGAAAAAATACTTTCCTCGAAAAATTCAGTGGGAAACAACATCCACATGCACAGTCGCAAGACTATCAATATCCCATTGGTCAGTGAGGGAAGAGGAAGAGCAATGGTGAGTTCTTGAAGTCTAGCTTCAACTCTTGTAGGATGCTTTAAACTTTTATAGCTTGTTTGGGTGAATTCATGGTTTGTGTGGAAGGAAGCAATCAAGGGTTTGAAAACTTTGTCATTAAAAATGCTCAATCAGCCGGGCATGGTGGCGCTCACCTATAATTTCAGGGAGGATTACAAGCTCAAAGCTAGCCTTAGCAAAAGTGAGGTGCTAAAGAACTCAGTGAGACTCTGTCTCTAAAAAAATATAAAAAGGGCTGGGGATGTGGCTCAGGGGTCGAGTGCCCCTGAGTTCAATCCCCAGTACCCTCCCGCCCCACACACAAAAAAATGCTCAAGCAGCCTTGCACTGTGGCACACGCCTGTAATCCTAGCAGCTTGGGAGGCTGAGGGGGGAGGATTGTGAGTTCAAAGCCAGCCTCAGCAAAAGCGAGGCACTAAGCAACTCAGCAAGACCCTGTCTCTAAATAAAATATAAAAAAGGGCTGGGGATGTGGCTCAGTAGTTAAGTACCCTTGGCTTCAATCCCCTGGAACCAAAAAAAAAAAAAAAAAAACTCAATCAATTTCCCACTTTTGGAAATGAACCCTAATGATGTGCTCTGTCCTCACGGGGAGGCCGGGTGATGGGTACACAGGACCACCCTGTACTATTTTTGCAACTGTTTGTGAGTCAGTAATCATTACAAAATAAAAAAAAATAAAAACAAACAGAAAACTTCCAATTCTAGAATCACATGGGGCCAGTTTAAGCATCAAATCTGATTTTTGAAAAAAGATTAAAAATAAGTTTTGTTCACGGAAACAGCTGTTTCTCATTTAATAATTTCTAGAAGATTGTTTTTGGAAGCTTATATAAATTTGTGATTTATTATGCTCTCTATATATTTTCTTTTCTTTTTTTAAGCATAATTTTATAATGTAGAGAAAAAGATCTTCCTTCTAGCACCCTTAATGTCTCCTCCTTACTCCTAAGCATCAGATAAATTGCTAATTTTCTATGTGTGCTCCAATTTGGCAAAGGTTAGGAGCTGCTGGACTGGACACAGGGGCTTTGGAGTGGTGGGGGTGGAATTGACGGGTGGGGAGTGTTTGGAGAGTGTGGGAGGGTGAGGAAGCTGGGGGTAGAGTCCTGTGGGGCTGCCAGGAGGTGATATCTACAGCCTGGAGCTACAGAAGGGAAACTCAGGCAGGTGTGATGCAGACCCAGTGGGTCCCAGTGCTCCTCTGAGCAGGGAGTGCCCTGACCTAACACTCTTCCCGACCTGTTAGAGTTTCCTCGTTCCTTCCTTTCGCTCTCAGCATTCCAGGGTGACCTGGAGGGCCTGGAGTTCCGGACAGGCACCCCACTTACGCTTCTGCTTCCCTCTGATACCCAGGTACTAAGCAGCACCTTCCTGAAGGGTGATCGGTCTCTAGGCAGAAGCCACAAGGCCCCACCCGCTCCTCCTACTAGCTCACCCGTGCAAATGGCCCAAGCAGGACCCTCCCGGCTGTTTGGGAAGCTCAGAACACCCTGTGGGCCCTGGCAGGGGCTCTTGCCAGGCTGGCCTGTGAGTTCAGTGGACGACGAGAACATGTCTGTCTGACGAGTCCCTAAGCTTCACCCAAGCTGGGGTCTGAATGGAAACATTATCACAATTTAATTACCTTTCACAAACCCAGCCTGAGAAACCCCACTCCTTGGCCAGAATGCCAACTTCAAATAGAGCCAGGGGTGAGCGGAAGCTGTGCTCCCCCATGGGTGAGGGGACAGCCCTGAGGAGCTGCATACCCTTTAATGAAGTTTCCAAGTGACCCGTGGGCCCCAGCCTGCATGAGGCCAAGCAAGTCCTCCCCCAGTGTGGACAGCAAACTCTAGCATGGAGTGGTCACTCGGTTTTGTTTAGAACATCCTGAAGGAAGGGCTTCTCTCTCTCTCTCTCTCTCTCTCTCTCTCTCTCTCTCTCTCCTTTCTAATTCCTTTTCTTGCTTGCTTTTTTTTTTTTTTTAATAAAACGGGTGATAAAGGGTCCTGCCAGGAACCATTGTCTTCCAAAGTCTAAAGTGTTTGAAATTAATTTATCTGCTTAGGATGGTGTATAAATTTCTCATTACGAGTGTCAGTGGTGAACAAGAAACCATTCCAAGAAATGTCTCGGGCCCTTGCCAAGCCCTGGGCCCTGGGTCCCTCGCGGAGCCGGTGCCCGCGACAAAGGGCTTCACACAGTCGTGAGCGTTAACTATGCATGCTTTCGCGTTGCCCGGGCTCAGCCAAATGCCCTGTGAGAACGACACGTCCACACCCGGTTTTATTATTCCACACAGATGCCGGTTCCTTGTGTGTTTGCAGCTTGTGGAGCATAATGTGGGGTGCTGGGGGGTTTTGTTGTCGTTGGGCATGTGCTTTTTTACTCTACCCCTCCCTCACCCCTTCTTTTGGTGACCCACCCCCAAAAAGGCTGGGGCAAGGGGAAGTGGGGGATAGGCCAGGAAGGTTCTTGGAAGGGCTGGGGATGGGGTGGGGGAGGGGATTAATGAATTGAGTCTCTTTGAGGTGTGTGTGTGTTGGGGGGGGGGGCGGTGTTGAAACCAAAGAGAGGAAAGGGAAGGGGAGGGGGAGGTTAAGCCCTGGGAAAAAATGGCACCCCCGGCCCTTGCTGGGCCCGACTGCCAGCTACCAGGGGCGAGTGACAGGCAGAGAGAGCCATGCTTCTGCTGCTCTGGAGCCCCAGCACCTGGGCCCCGCCTCCCAGGCTGTCCCCAGGAGGCTCTTCTTTGGAGAGAAGGGCCCCCAGGGTCCTCCCACCATGTGTCACCTTCTTATTCCCAAATGGAAATGGAAATCCTGGATTACAAGGGCTGAAGAGGTGGCAACCTGGGACTCAAATTTGGGGCCCTGAGGAGCTGTTTGCTGAGCCTCCTGTCCAGCCTCCTCCCCAGCAGCCCAGGAAGCAGTCTCTCATTCTCCAAAGCTCACGTCACAAAGCCCTAGGGTGAGGCTATGTCCCTCTATCTGCCCTGCTCTACCCTGTCCACGGGCTCACACCCTGGGCTTCATGCTCAGGAGCCCCAGCAGCTCTTCTTCCACTAGTAGAACCAGGCACAGAGGGAAACAGGGAGCCAGCCCTCAGGAGCATGGCTGGTGACCATGGGCCCCAGTCATGGCTCAACAGAGGGTGGCTTTCCAAGGGGTTTTCTAGAGCAGAGACAAATCTAAGACCTGAAGGGGCAATGCAGGAAGGCTGGCCAGGGATCTTATAGGCCTCCTTTGAATCCTCCTTTGAAACCATCTCCCTGTGTGACCCAGGCACTGTCCTGCCTTCTCTGATCTTTGGCATTCTCTTCTGAACATGAAGGGTTGGGTCCTGCAGCCCCAGCAGCCCAGCTCTGGTCTCCAGGAGGGGGGATGGCAGCAGAGGCTGTCAGTGCTGACACAGAGCCCTCAGAGCAGGCAAGTTGGAAGTGATCCCTAGGGTAGAGGCCCAGCACTGGAGAGAGCGCTGTGAGTTATGTGGCCTGTGATATCCCCCACAGCCCCTGAGATAGGCCAGTCTCCTTCTGAACATAGAGCCCTCTACTTCAGGTGTGCTGGCCAGAAGGCTGGGCATACTCAGACCCAGGGGCCACTTTGCAGAACTGCCAGTCTCACTTGGCAGGCTCATGCCCAGCCTCTGTGCCCGGACACTGAGGGCAGGGCCTCTCCAGAGTGGCTGATTGGGATGCCTGGCAAGTCACCGGCCCTGGGCGGTGGGCCAGCCTACAGCCCCCGTGGAGGTGGCCTCATTAAAGGCTCATGGTCCAGTGGGCAGGGCATCAGACTGGACATCTGGAGGCTTGGGGCCGGGTCCAGCTTGCTGCTGCTTTGCTGGGTGACCTTAAGCAGATTACTTGGCCTCTCAGTGCCCCATCTGCCCCCTGCCTCCTCCCTCTCTGGCAAGGCTTCCTGGAGGGAATATTAATGGGGCAGCTACAGCACCTCATCCTTAGCCATTCCAGCCATGCCAGGAGTGGACAGGGTCACACAGGAAGCCTTCCTCCTGACGCCCTCTAAGACCTTCCCCAGGCACTGCTGGCCTCAGGCCTGGCCTGAGCCCCAGGACAAGGCTGCAGCATCTCAGAGCAGGAAGAGCTATTGGGAAATTCTTCCTCTGCAGATAAAGAAATGGGGGAAGAATGGGCAGGACACACAGCCAGGTGGTGGCATGGCTGGGCTGGGAACCTGAGGGTCCCTCTTCTGGGCCCTTATTGGGCTGTTCACTCTAGCCGTCCCTTCCAGACATGGCTTTCACATACACATCTGACACTGTTGATCCTTGTAACAGCCTCCTGGGTGCACCTGGGTTCCTGGTGGTCAAGAACATCCACTGGCCCCCCAGTTCCCTTCCTGAAGCCTCCTCTGTTACCTTCCTCTCACCTGGCACAGCCCAAGCTCTGGCAACACCAAGGCATGAGCTCCAGGTCCTCCATGCTTACATTGGGTCCCTAGCCCTGTGCATGCTGATCCTAGCCCCAGGGGACCCTCCTCAGCTTGTCTCCTGGGTGAAAGAGCCTCCTTTGTGACTGCAGTGGTGCAGTCCTTCCCATGACACTTGCTCTAAGATGTCCCCGAAGACATGGTCCTTTCTCTTTGCTCCTGTGACCTCTTGGTTCACTGTCATCAAAATACTGCCCATCCAGGCCATGGAGCCCCACAGGGCAAAAGCCTGTGGGAGCCCATAGGGTACATGCAGGGCTTGTATATAGTAGGTGCTCAGTGATGCGTACTACATGACCAAGAAGCCAAAGCCAGTGTCCTGACTGCCTAGGCCCCTGCTCTCCTTGGCTCCCCTCTGTCACTTCAAGGGCCCTTGAACCAAACATGTAAAAGCTTTGTCCAAGGAGCAGTAAGTCACCAGGTTCCTCCTGCTTCTCTGTGGCCTCCACATTCTGGTACTTTGGAGCTAACCTGGGCCCATCCACCTCCAGCTCCTCTTTTTTTTTGCTGTGTCCCAGTCCAAGAATAATAACAGTAACAATAATACTCCACACTTCCTGTGACTGTATTTTGTGTGAGGTGCAAAATAGACATATTCCTGAAAACAACCTTGCAACTCATTTATAGGAAACTGAGGCCCAGAGAAATTAAGTGGCTTGGCTGGGGTCACACAGCTTGTACAGGCAGAGCTGGGAACCAAGCCCAGAGCTACAGGACTGCAAAGCTCCCACCCCCACCAACATCTGCTCTCCTCCAAGGCCTGCCAAGGGGGCTGCTTGCAGGCATGGCATCAGCAGAATTACTAAACGCCAAAAAGGAATTTCCCGGGTGACCCTTTTCCCTTGACATTGGTATTTAAGCCCGTTTTCAGAGCTTAACCCAAGTGCTCTCAAGGGTGAGATTTCAGACATCAGAATTATCTAATAGCAACAAGAGTTAGCACCAATAGCTCAGCAGCATACACAGTGGATGTGCCAGATTAACACCTCTTCCCATCCTTCTCCACTGTGTAACTTATGTATTTGTATTTTCAGTTGATGTATTAGTCATCTTTCCATTACTGTGATGAAATACCTGAGAAAATCAAGTTATAAGAAAGAAAGGTTTATTTTAGCTTATAGTTTCAGAGGCCTCAGTCTTTGGTCATTTGGCCCTGTTGCTTTAGGCCTGTAGCAGTACAGTACATCATGGTGGAGCCATGATAAAGAGGGTCTGCCAGGAAACAAACAGAGAGACAGGAAGCACCTAGGGTCCCAATATCCCCTGCGAGGGCATCGCCCCAATGACCTAACTTCTACCATAGGCCCCAGCTCCTAAAACTTCCACCACCTCCAATAGCAGCATGGGCTAGTGACCAAGCCTAAACACACTGACTTTGGGGGACATATCAGATCTAAACTATATCAATTGACCTTTTCAAGGGCTGTGATTTAGGGACAAGAGTCAGAAATGAAATGCTGATTAAAATATCAGGTTTCCTCCAATTGATCTGTAGATTTCACATAATTCTAACCAAAGTCCTAGAAGGATTCTTTAAAAACAGAGATTGACAAGGTGATTCGAGAGTTTCTATGGAAAATCAGTAGAATTAGAAGAGACAGAATACACAGAATGAGGAGAGCGTGAAAAGGAATAAAACTGAAAGAAATATATCCCCTGATTTCAAGGCTTATGATGAAGCTACAATAATTAAGAGTGTATGGATTTTTGGGGCTGGGATTGTAGGGTGCTTGCCTCGCATGCGTGAGGCCCTGGGTTCGATCCTCAGCACCACATACAAAGCAATAAAATAAACACATTGTGTCCATTTACAACTAAAAAAAAAAAAGACATAATTCCTTTACTTTAAAAAAAAAAAAGAGTGTATGGATTTTTGGCAAATGAGTAGCACATAGACCAATGGAAAAGAAAAGAGTGTTCACACATAGAGTTTGATGTGGACAGTGAGCTGATTTTTAACAGATGGGGGCAAGTCGATAAAGGATCATCTTTTCAGCAAATTCCGTTGGGACAATTGGACAACCCAGAAATGAATCTGGTTCCTCTCCACACTTTATGCTAAAATTATGTCAAAATGCCAATAGAAGGATATCTAGAGTTAACAATATTATATATTTCAAAACAGCTAGACGAGAGATTTTTTAACATTCTCCTTCCAAAAAATGATAAATATTGAGGATGATGGGTGTGCTAACTACCTTGACTTGATTGCCGTACAAAGTATCCATGTACTTACCGAAATGTCACATTGTGCCCTAGAAATATGTACAATTATTATGTGTCAACTATATTCTTAAGACAGAGATCATAGACCTAAATATGAAGCCTAAACTCAAGAAACATCTAGAAGAAAACTTGAACTTGATTTAAGAAAAGATTTCTTAGATATGACACAAAAATACACCCCGTAAGAGAAAAAACATTGATAAATTAGATTCATCAGAATGAAAATCCTTTGCTCTTTGGAAAGCCCAACATTCCAAGTTCTGGCAAAATGGCGGACAAGGCTGGGAGTTGGTCAAGAGCCACAGTGGAAAGCTGGAAAGATGGCAGGCAGGAGTCCAGTGGGATGGAATGAGACAGAATCCTTTCCAACAGGATGCACAAGCTAAGCCACCTTTACGAACGTTACTCAATCTGTCTGAGCCTTAGCGGTCTCATCTGTAGTCCTGGGAGAAGAAATGGCATCCAGGAAAGTTGCTTTGAGGAAGAAATGAAATACGCAAGTACAATTCTCAATAGCTGTGGGTTCCCTTCTCTTTTTTCCTGTCCTCAAAGAGGATGCAGACGAACTAAGGAGACAGAACATATGCAAGCCAGAGCACTAAAGAATGTTCTACCAAATAAACAACCATGCCAGCAAACCTGGAAAGTGAGGCTCTGATCTAGCTCTCAGAAGTTGAGGGGCCTTCCATAGAGACTCTGATCCAGCCTAAGGTCCCAGTGCTGGAGAGTAAAGGAGACATAGGGTAGTCTACCATTTCTGGGTTGTTGATGGTTCTAGAAGTGGAGATGAAGAAGGGTGGGAAGAAGGAGAAGGTAGAGATGGAGGAAGAGGAGGAGAAAGAGGGACAGAGGGATAGGAAGGAGATGTGGAAAAAAAAAACAAAAACAGAAAGACGGGAGCAGCATCAAGGCCGGGCATGGTAGCGGCACATGCTTAAAACTCCAGCAGCTCATGAGGATGAGGCAGGAGGATGGCGAGCCAGCCTTAGCAACTTAGTGAGGCCCTAAGCAACTCCGTGAGAAACCAGTCTCTAATTTTTTTTTAAAAGTGGGGAACGGGCTTGGGATGTGGTTCCGTGGTTAATCATCCCTGGGTTCAATCCCCAGTACCCCCCCTCCCAAAAAAAAACCTAGTCAAGGTAGGGAACACACATATGATGGTAATTACATAGGAGAGTGGCTCTTTGGAGTTGCCTAAAGTGTGGCCATGAGGGCCATGATGATGAACTCAGATTCAGCAGGAAAGAGGTCTGGCATTGATTAGCAATGTCTGCCACAGGTGCAGCATTAAGGAGTGATACATGTGCTGTATGTTTGCTGATTACAGCAGGAGCCCACAACTGTAGGGGATTTATTCAGGTCAAGTGCAAACAACCCTCTTGCCTCCCAGAAGTCTTTGTGCAGTTCAAGAATTGATATGAAAAGGATGTATCTGTATATAGATATGGTTTAATTATCTCTAGGTCATGAAATTGTATATTTAGGAAATATTTGATGCAAAATAGATACAAGAAAGACTTCTGGCCTTACAGGATGCATCATTCTTTGCAAATTTTAGTCACAGGGAACACTCGACCCTCCAGGTGTGCTGGAAGATTGGAGTAGTACAGTTGACTGAGTGAAAGAGAAGTATCACAGAAGGCTGCCAGGGGTGGAGTCTCCAGCAGGTTTTGAGGCTGAGAGGATCGATTCCCAGAGCAGAGAGGGGAAGCATAGCCTTAGGTACCTTGGAGTTAATACGATGTACTTAAAGAGAGGGGCGGGAGCGGGCAGGGGGCTCCCAAGTGGTTCCTTCAGCTCAGCAAGCATGGATTGTTTCAATTCCCCCTGTTCTATGTTCAGAGCCAGACACAGGATAAACAGAGACCCAGCCAGGGCTGGGGGCTCCCTGCCCTGGAGGAGCTCCTCAAAAGAGGTACTGGGGAAGGGAACTTGCCACCTGCTCAGCTCATCAGGGCTGTACCTGGTTGACATGGGTCTCAGCAGTGTAGAGACTATAAAAGTACCTAGAAATTGATCATTCCCCTCCATGGCTCCCAATTACTATTTATTATTAGAACAAAATTAGCCCCTGTCTGCTTCCCTACCTGGTCTCCCCCTCCATTTTTCCCTCAATTTTGTCCCCAGTCACTCCAGGTTTTTCTATTCTTATGATGTTCCAATTTCTTTCTCATTTTAGGGACATTCCCACCTCCCTAATCACCCAGACATCCCCTTAGGGACATCCCTGGATGTCATCTGACATCTCCAGCTCATGCTTCTCATCTCAGCTCCATTGTGGCCTCCCCAGGGAGGCTGCTGTGACTCCCGAGTGAGCCCCCACCCCCTAATGCACACTGTGCTGTTGCCTCCTCCACTGTGCCCGGCATGAGCATGAGCAGGCATGATGGCATGCATCAAGTGTTTCATTTCTGTCTCCTCTGCTACACCAGACTCCACGAAATCAGGGGCCAGCTTATCTCCTTCGTAGCAGTAGCCACTATCTCAGTGGAGTCTGGCAGAGAGAAGGTACAAATACCGGTGGTGTGGATGAATGATGGTCCTCTCAGCCACACTCTGTGGAGATCACAAAGGTGTGGCATGGGCGTGGCTGGGCATCCAGTCAGAGTGAGAAGCAGAGACAGCTCCTCACACATCTGGTGCCAGCCTGACCACAAAGGATGAAGAGCTGCCATCAGACTTGGAGTCGCATGGTCTGGTGATCACTTCTTTTGGGGCAGTGATGGTGACAAACCATAGCCCCCAAGCTCTAAGCAAGTCCAGATGTTCCTCCTCATCTTCCTGATCTACGGCTCAGTTTCTTCTGGACCCCTTCTGTCCGGAAGCCCGCGCTGTGTCATACAGTCTTCTTTGTGCCGTGTCTGTCTCTGAGATCCATATCCTGTGCCTTTGTCAGGTTTCTGTCAACTTCCTCTTGGGGCTCTTGGCTTCTCCAGCATGTTCAGCAAAATGCCTGCTACAAAGCCCTGTGCCTGCTTGGGTGTCTGCTCACAAGAATGACCCCTTCCCAGGTCAACCAGTGGCTCCAAGTGGGGACAGGGGGATCAACTCCCTGCCTGTGGTCTCAGCAAGAGGCCCTGACCCTGCGCCCCCCACGCCAGCATTGTGCTTCCTCTGTGACCTCTGCACCTCGCTTTCTGGGGGGGTCTCTGCCTTCAAGGCAGCATTGGGGAGCAGGATGAGCTTCTGGAGTTGGCAGACTGAATATTTCCCAAAGACCTTCATGCTGATCATTTAACTCAGCCTCTGTAATTATCAAAAAGTAGTTAAGGGACTGGGGTTGTGGCTTGCCTGGCACATGTGAGGCACTGGGTTCGATCCTCAGCACCACATAAAAATAAATAAAAGATACTGTGTCCATCTACGATGAAAAAAAAATTTTTTTAAAGTAGTTAACAAATAGTAGCCTACCTGGGGAAGGCATCATGGGATGACTACCCGCACCTGCTATGGAGCCTGGCACACAGCTGGTACTCAGTAAGTGGTTTTTACCCTTCCTCTGAGCACTCTGATGAGGTGGGCATCATGTTCTCAGGTACAGGCCCTACAGGCCCAGGAGTTAAATCACACATCCACAGCCTCCTAGCCACAGGTGACAGGGTCTGCTCACTGCCAGTGGTGGCCTTTTTCCAGGATGGCATAGCCCTTATGCACAGGGAGAGAGTAGGGGGAAGACGGCCGGCAGGGTGCGGTCAGCAGGGCCTCTTCAGGGCCAGTGGGTTTTGCAGGGGCTCTGTATTGCAGTGTTGCCAAACAGGAGCATCAGTGTCACCCTGAGGATTGACCCTGGGTGAAAACTGCTCCCAAGGCTTGCCCCACCTGGGCACGAGGCCACTCTGACCCCAGAGACATCCCCAGGGAGACTGGCGTCCTGCGCCACTCCTGGGCTCCACGACCGGCACATCAAGTCACGGCACGTTCTCCTTATTTGCCAATCTGTTGACTGTGCCCCCTCTGGCCTTTGAGTCCTATTCATTGGGCGGTAAACATGTTACCTAGCAACCGAGTGTCAATATCAACAAAGGCTCCGATGAAGTTGTTAATCTGGACAAGACTGACAGCCGGGCCAACGCGCTCCGCGCGCAGCTCCTCCAAGCATTGTCTGACGCTTAGACTTGCCCACGAGGATACCGATGCTCAAAAGACCCCACATCTCCCTCCACTATGAAAATTAAATGAAGTGTGTGTCACAGGCAGGGAAAAGGCACCAGCGCAGGCCTCCTGGGGATCTCGCTTGTCTTTTTTCTTTTCTGCCCCCTGTGCGGGAGCCCAGGGGATGGAGTGCTTCCCTTGAATGCGGCGACGGCTGCTAATTTCCAGGAACAATATGAGACACTCCAAGGCCAGTCCTGGGCACCCAAGGAGACACGCCTGTCGTTGGTTCTTTTGGGGGGGATCCCAGGTGGGGCAAGGAGGGCACAGCTTGCTCTGGGACTCAGCCCTGTGCCAGGGTGGGGCAACAGCCACACTGTGGACCAAGGCTGACCACACGGCAGCTGCTGCACGGTGGGGTCGGGGCCATGTCATCCAGAAAGGGCCAGGGCCCTGCTCCCTGGAGCTCCTGTTTCAGTGGAAATAGGCAATCCATGAAGAAAAAATGTGTTTCTGATCTAATGCTGTGCAGATCTCTGGAAGCAGAGCCTTGTGGGACAAGGGGGCAGCCAATACAAAACCCCAAGGATACATGGAACGTGTTTTATGTCTTCCAAGGGCTGCAGGCAGGCTGGAGTGTCTGGGATGGAGTGGGGGTGGGGGAAGAGGAGCCTGATTAGGGGGGGCCCGGGAGGCCACGGCAAGGACTTCCAAGGAGTCCATCCCAAGGGGAGTGGCAAGCCATGGTGGGGACTTGGTCTGATTCCACAGTGGTGGCTCTGTGGAAAGAGAATGCAAAGGCCTAGTGGGGACCAGCTAGGAGGCCCCAGCCAGGACAGGTGAGAGGAGCTGGATGGTGCAGCTGGGTCATGTCCTCATGAGACTCCACCCTGAGGCTGGTGGAGGAGCAGAGTGGGTGTGAGATTTTGAGGTAGGGCTGTGAGTCAGGAGCCCCAAGTCTAGGGTCCAGGGCTGAGTGCCAGGCTAGGCCTCGGCTCTTCCCCTCCAAGCCCTTGGGAGATTTCCCCTCTCAGGTCCTCGGTTCCTCCTTTGCTCGCAAGTCTCCTCTTGGCCTTGCCCACCCTCCAGCAAGGCTGGCAGGAGAAGCAGCACCATGGAGTGAGAGGAACATGGGTTTGGAGCTGGGCAGACCAGGGTGCCAGGCCTGTGCCGTTCACTGCCCGTGTGACCTTTGGTGCTCCACAGAATCTTCCTGGGCCTCAACTTTTCTTTAAAATGGCCAAGGCATCCACCTCCAATGCTGCTCCATCCAGGTTTGGCCATTTGCTCAGTGTCAAGCACTGTTAGGCCCAGGGATGTGTACGACCCAGACCTCGTTCTCTGGGGGAAGACGAGCTCACCAAGAACAGTTACCCTCAGGGGAAGGCCATCCCCTCAGGAAGGCAGGCCAGGTGGCAGCAGCAGAAGCCAGGCTCTTCCAGGAAGCTGGGTGGGGAGAAGGATCGGGAGCGCGGGTTCTGAAACCTGAGTCCCAGGATGCTCCTGTCCTACTTGTAAGGTGACCCTCAGCCAATCCATCTTCCTCTGGGTCTTGGTGTCCCCACCTGGAAAGCCACAAGGTAGGACTGAACAGTCCTCACACTTCCTTCCAGCCCTTGCCCCTGCAGTGGGAAGACCCCTGCCCCGGGGGCCTGGGCTAGTGCTGGGTAGCGAGAAGCTCCCTCAGGCCTTGCTTCACCTCCTAATCCTGACCACGTTTCATGAGGTCCTTTCAGAGCATCTCCCACAGATCAGAGTCCCCTCGGCAAGATAGATGCCAGGAGCCTTGAGCAGTTCAGGGGTAAGAGTGATGCCTGAGGGAATGTTAGCCCTTCATAATTTTTTTTTTTAAATTTGTTTTAGTTGTTGATGGATCTTTATTTTTATTTATTTGTATGCGGTGCTGAGAATCGAACACGGTGCCTCACGCATGCGAGGCAAGTGCTCTACCACTGAGCCACAACCCCAGCCCCCTTCATAATTTTTTAACACACAGTTTTTAAGAGCCTTTTAACTCTTTTGATTACTTGAAGGAAAGAACGGGGCTGACCTGAGCTCAACCCCTCTCTAGCTCTTGCTAATCTCTGTCTGAAACACAGTGCAGCCTTGGGACAGCATCTTGAGAAGGAGAGGACGTGTACGAGGACGTGATCACACTCCTTTACTGCCAACACGGATCACCTGATATTATGGCAAGTTAACAGTTTCTCATATACAGTTGGAAGGTAAAGTTCCTTTTAAAATACATTCATTTAAGCCAAGCTAGGTGGCCCATACCTGTAATCCCAGCAGCTCAGGAGGCTGAGGCAGGAGGATTGCAAGTTCAAGACCAGCCTCAGCAACTTAGTGAGGCCCTAAAGAACTTAATGAGACTCTATCTCAAAATAAAAAATAAAAAGGGCTGGGGATGTAGCTCCATGGTAAAAGGCTCCTGGGTTCAATCCCTGGTACAATAAATAAATAAAAGAAAGAGACCATTCATTTAATAAACAAAGCAGAACAATTTTGAGGGGAAAAGTAGGATGCTGAACCATATGAATTTGCCGACATCTGACCAGTTCTGTCTTCCTCAAATGGCACTTTTGTGTAGTCCAACCTGGTAGGAAGTAGTGATGGTAACAGCCGTGGCGAGCCTTTGTTGAGGGCTTGCCATGGCCAGGCTGGCTGCAAGTGCTTTACGAGGAGTATCTCATTTAATCCCAGAGCAAGAAGAGCGCGGGCGTGTGCTAAGCAGAGATGCTTCTCTAGTGAGGGACCACACGTGGGCTGGCGGCCGGCGGCAGCATCACCCATCTCGCGTTTTCACCTCTACCGCGTCTCCTGATGGCAACATTTTCTCTCTGCTTGATTTTGTCTCGTGTTTCTGCGCTCATCGTGGCTTCTGGCCTACGAAATCCACCACTGGTGTTGCCAGGAAGAGGCCCGGTCCAGTGACTAGAAACTAAGGTCAACGTGACTAAGGACGGTGAGGGTGGGAAGTCAGTGCTGGTCACCACTCACCACTCAGGCATGTCCCGCTCCACCGTCGCTGCAGCCCTGAGGCACAAGAGCAAGTGACAGAAGCTATTAAAGGCTCTGCTTCATTGGAGGCCACGAGAAGAACAAAAAATTCAGATCTGATGTGGAGAAACCGCTGCTGACCAGCACCAAGGACATGACACAGGAGCACATCTCTCTCAACACTCAATGGTCAGCCAAACAAAACACATGTTTGCGACGTGGTGAACAAGGCTGGAGCTGGCCACAGTGGTGAATTTACTGTTACCTCTGGGCAGCTGGAATGATTCCAGAATCTTTATTCACCGGGCGCAGGGGCGCACGCCTGTAATCCCAGCACTTAGGGAGGCTGAGACAGGAGAATCGCGAGTTCAAAGCCAGCCTCAGCAACAGCGAGGCGCTAAGCAACTCAGTGAGACCCTGTCTCTACATAAAACACAAAATAGGGCTGGGGATGTGGCTCAGGGGTCAAGTGCCTCTGAGTTCAATCCCCAGTACCAAAAAAAAAAAAGAATCTTTATTCATCACATGATACTAATGTCAATTCCAAGCCTACAAGTCCTAATGTGAAGGCAGACGAAGAATTTTTGGAGACTAGACAAGCTGATCACAGAGGACACTAGCAAGAGTGTCTACTGTACAGTTGAGGCATGTGGCAGGTCCTACCGTCTAGATTTGAGTACACTCTGTGATGTTCATGCAGTGGTGACTTCATCTAACCACGCATTTCTAGAATGTCCCCTATTACTAAGTGACGTGTCATTGAACTTGGAAGGCCATCAATTATGTGCCAGCCTTACAGAGGCTTTGTGTCTTGGGCAAATGCCTTTCACTCTCCGGGCGGAGGCTGGTCCAGGTCTAAGGCTCTCCATCCTCCGTCCTTCCATTGTCTGGGATCCATTCAGGGGCATATTACTGAGAAGCCCTGCAGAGAGCACTGGTGGCAAAGGCTGTGGCTGGGGATGGCAGGCAGAGGACAGAAGCATGGTAAGTCATTGTCTCAGCCTCAGGAGAGAGAAACAAGGAGGCATGGGCTTGTGGCCAGGCAGTGAGTCCCCACTGTCCAACCTACAGGTGAGAGACATCAGCGAGGTCAAGGCAGACTTCTGAATCTGCTACAGCATGAGCCCTTGAAAGCCAGGACCTGTGCAGGGCTGAAGGGCACAGGTGACCAGAGAGGCAAATGAGAGATGGGAATGGTCGGTATGCACAGGGCCAGGGAGGACACAAGATGGCCAAGCAGAGGAGGGACCCAGGATGAGACGGGGGAACAGAGGCAACAAAGGTAGGAGGGGCTTCCAAAAGACATGGCCTTGCGATTACAGAGCACTTAGGAAGATTTGAGTCTCTTTCTCAGCCTCCCAATCAGCCCAAAAGATTCTCCCCAAAGCCTGTGCACACACAGATGGTACCAACGATAGTCCAGTGGGGGACAGCCACACCCAGAGGTGCTGACATAGAGCTGTATACATCTGGAAAAGGGTCCACCTGTCCTTGCCATCTCCCTCCCCATCCCAGGGCCCTGGCTCAGTCTGGGTGCAGGGAGGTGAAGCCAACACATACTCAGGGTCTTAGGGCAGTGAGGGAATGCCAGGACCCGAGGTGACAGGCTGGGCATCCAGAAGATCTAGAGAGGCCACAGCAGTGGGCAGATCCCAAAGGATAAACGTAATTTAAAGTTCAAGGTGCCAAGAAGAGGAGAAATCAGGTTGGCGATGCTGCTGCCGAAGGAAGTCACGGGCCAGTTTGATTCTCAAGTCAAATAACGCTTTGGCTCTTCGTGTGGGTTACATCCCCTCCCACATGGGTGGCAGGAAAATGAGCAGCCTGCAAAACCAGAGAAAACCATAAATAATGAAGTTGAAGCCAGAGCTCCTCATGGTGTGATTTAGAGTAGAGGCCAAGATGGGGTGGGAAAGGAGGCCTGGAGAGGGCACGGGGCTTGGGTGACAGCCACAGA
The DNA here is from genome assembly GCA_028644305.1 of Xerus rutilus. Lineage (NCBI taxonomy): Eukaryota > Metazoa > Chordata > Mammalia > Rodentia > Sciuridae > Xerus > Xerus rutilus. Next base: position 67,187,340 of record CM053402.1, read on the forward strand.
TGGGACTATTAGTCTTGGAGATCAAAAGAGGAAGGAAAGCAAAAGAGAGCTGATTCTCGTCCACGCAGGGGGCTGATGTCACTGGCTCTGCCCGTGACCATGAGGAGTCCAGGAGTTAAATCCTCTCCATCCTTCGCCTTGCCTGGGGCACAGCGGGCCTGCTGCCCAGAGAGGAGGGAAAGCAGGGGAAGCTTAGAGAGCCAGGTTTCCACGAGGCTGCGTGCAGTGTGCCCCAGCACCTGGGGCACAGGGAGGCCTACCCGGCTGGATCCGGGCCGCCCATCCTGCCGGGAAGAGCCGAGGGTGGGGGGGCAGATGGGCCAGGCAGGGCCACACAGAGGGGAGGACAGCAAGCAGGGGCTGCAGTGGTAGCCACTGTCTCCTTCCTTCCTCTAGAAAGAAAGAGAGTCCCAGGGAAGAAAGAGGAAGAGTGAGAAAGAGAAGACAGGCTGGATAAGAGCGATAGATGGACAGAGCGAGGGAGGGTGCCAGAGGGGAGCCCCAAGGTGAAGCAGAGAGAGGGCGAAGGAGACAGTGGGGAGCAGGATAGATGGGGGAGGGGCTGCACTAAATGGGCACATGGCCCCAATTCAGGCACCTGGCTGCCGCTCCCTCACCCTCTCCACCCATGACCAGCTTGAGTGAGGGGAGCCTAAAGGGGTCATGATAAGGGCCCAGGGCTCACCAGCCTTGCCCCCTCCCCTCATGAGCAGAGCTGAATGGAGAGGGCTTGGAGAGGCCACTTGCATCTTACCCAGGCACTGGCACCTGGCCAGGACTGGGGTCTCTCTACGTGTGGCCCCCAGGCAGGTCCAGCTGGCTACAGAGCCCCAGGCACACCATGAGTATCGCCAACTTCAGCCTTGGGGGAGAAGTTTTACCAAAACCAGAGCAAGGGCCATGGTCCTGTTTAGTCTGGACAGGACCCTATCTTGAGCACTGGCCTATCTGCCTGGATTGAATGCCTGCCCCGGTGCCCCGGCCCCCACTCTGGTGGCTACAGAGGCCAACTCTGTTCTTTGCCCTGGCTGCCCACATCCACCACCCTCTGTCGTCTCCCTTTTCCTTGCCTGGCTGGCTGCGGGGTTTGGGATCCCGTCACTGTGCCCCTTCCCCTGCTGTCCCCTGCCTGGAGCACCCACTCGTGCTCAGTGAGTGCTGGCTCCTGGCTGCATTCTAACGGAGCTTCTCAACTCTTCCCTGCTAGTTCACGCATCTTAAAAACGACCTTTGTGCAACATCAACCTTCTGATCAGGTGCACAGAGCAGGCTCGGCCTCCCTTCTGGGGCTTTCTTAATAAAAATCTATGATCTAAATTTCAGCAGAAGGAAACACAGGACAAGTGCACAGGGAGAGTGTCCACCCAGGACCCTTCAAAAGTGTCAAGGTGGCAAAAGGAAGGTTGAAGGGATGGTCCTCCCTGCATTGGAGCCAGGGCCAGGAAAAGGTATGAATGGGAAAAGCTGCAAAATTCAAACAAGGCCTGTGGATTTGTGAACGGGGCATATTGGGTCAACGCCTGGGTTTGACGGTGGTGCTATGGGTGTGTAAGATGTTCACACATCATAATGATGGGTGGAAGGATAGGCAGGGACGCTTTGAACAATTTTTGCAACATTATTTCAAGTCTGAAGTGTTTTGTTTCATTTTTTTTTTTGGTACTAGATATTGCACTCAGGGGCACTCGACCACTGAGCCACATCCCCAGCCCTATTTTGTGTTTTATGTAGAGACAGGGTCTCACTGAGTTGCTTAGCACCTCACTGTTGCTGAGGCTGGCTTTGAATTCGTGATTCTCCTGTCTCAGCCTCCCTAAGTGCTAGGATTACAGGCTTGCGGGCCCGGCTCAGATCTGAAGTTATTTTAATGCAAATGTTAAAAATAGCAGGATTAATGATAATATCTATCTTGTAGGTTATTGGGGGAAACATAAAAGTTAGTAGATGTAAATGAAGCACTTACAGTGGTGTCAGGCACCTAGCAGGACTCCTTAAGCGTCAGCTGTCATTACTGTTGGCTTGCAGACCCACACCTGTGACCTGGCACTGGCTATTGGCACCAGGGGAACACAAGGCCAGCCCTATACCTTTACAGAGGCAGTAGCTCTCTATCTACTGAGCAGATGTCAAGCAAGCAGTCCTGAGTTCCTAGCTCTGCCCCAGGCTCTGAGGTCAGGAGGAGAGTCCAGCCTGGTCTCTGATCCCCCAGAGCAAGTAACAGACATTAATGGATTCGCCTCACAAACCAGTGTGAAGGGATACACAAGGGTGGTGAGAGAAGGTCCATAGGGAATGTCCTCACAGCCTCTCCCCTGGGCTTGGCAGTGACTCAGAGCTACCATGTGAAGAGAGGCAGACAGTTAAGCAGGGAGAAGGAAGACTGTCCAGGCTGGGGACAGCACGAGGAAAGCCCAAGGCAGAAAGAGCCACAGCTGAGAGGTTCATGGCTGGTGTGACTGGAGCACAGTGCTGAGAGCCAGGAGCAAAAGGGTCAGGGACTTGTCTGCTGCCATCAGACAACCTAAGGACAGAGCTGAGCCCTGCCCCCCATCAGTTCTCCCCGCTTGGCAGCCCATCATACCATGGTGGGCTCTGCTATGTTTCCAAAAGTAACTAAATTTAAACTGAGAAAGATAATCCAGTCCTGCAAATAGGCAGGCAAGTTAGTGGACTTTGAACCTAACCTTAAGGATTTTTTTTTAAATAAGAAAAATTGTGTGGTTCCAGCTCTATTGCAGGAGACTTGTTGATCTTGAGACCAGAGTCAACCCGCCAACTTGAAGAAGAAAATGTGACTGGCCTGGGGCTCTTCTCTGGAAAGCTGGGCATGTCACAGTCACTTCACAAAGTGTTTTCTGTCCTTGAGCTCTGGCTGGGATTCCCAGAATGGTTCACAGCATCTTTGCACCTAAGTGGACACTGGTACCTTGGCCCCATTCCATAGCCCAAACCATGGAGGCTGAGTGTGAGCAGACCAGAGGCCTCTTCATGTCCAGGCTGGGCTCAGCCCATCAGGCAAGGCTGTGGGAAGGATAAGAGTGGGAGGCGAAGGGACCTCTTTGCTCTTTATGGGGAGGGGGTGAGACAGGAGTGAAAGAAGACCAAGCCCGGGCCCAGAGAGGGGATGGCCAGGCTATTCAGACCTGCACACCTCACATGCCTCATTAGGAAGATGGAGATACAAACATCCCTGTTGTAGGGTGGTAATGAACATGAAGGAGTCCTGTGGAGTCCTGCCCCAGTGTCTGGCACCTAGAAGGCAATTACTAACTGCAAGGGCCCTTGGCGCTCATCCTTAGGTGGGCTTGCCCTGTAACATGGACAAGATGAGCAGACTCCTGACTAGGGGGATTCACCGTACCCACTATGCTAACGCCCTCGGCAGCAGCCAACCCTGGGCTACCACCAAAATGACCACCGTGGTGTTCGCCATGTAACGCTCACACAGCAAGTACCCATGTTAGCCGCTGGCCCAGGGCTTCCCAGTTGTTGACTCATTCCTTCCTCCCAGCCACCCTGAGAGTGGCTGCGGGCATTGCAGACACAGAGAGGAGATGGTAAAGGTGCAAGCTGCACCCAGGAAGTGTGGCTCCAAGTGTCCCAGCTCAGCCACTGCACTACTGGGGACAGCAGTATCATCACTGATATGGGTGGCATCATGTTCCCCCCCAGAAGATTCGGTGAAGTCCTAACTCCTGGAACCTCCAAATTTCCCCTTATTTGGAAATAGGTTTTTACAAATGAGGTCACTCTGGCAGGCTCTCATGCAGTGTGCCTGACATTCTACAAAAGGGAAATTTGGACACAGACACATATACATGAAGGGCGAGCTCAGGGTGACGCTTCTATAACCAAGGGATGCCAGAAAGAACCAGCCACCCACCAGAAGCTGGAGAGAGCCTGGAGCAGATTCTCCCTCACAGCCTTCCTAAGGGACCAGTCCTGCCAGGACCCGGATCTCAAAGATGGCAAAGAAGTCAATTCTACTGGTTTAGCCACCCAGTGGGTGGCCCATGTCAGCCCTAGCAAATGAATGCAATCACCATAGTCCTACATATTTCCCAAAGCAATTCCTCATTACTCCAGGAATGCTGTAGAAATTCCATCCTGTCAGATGGACGCAGGATCTTCTTGGTGTCCTAGACCAGTGATCCCTAGCCAGAGGCAATTTTGGCAATGTCTGGAGGCATTTTTGAGCATCACATTGAATAGGTGCTATAGGAGTCCAGTTCCTGAGGCCAGGGATTCTGCTGAATATCCTACAGGGCATAGGACACATCCCAACACTGAGAATTATCTGGTCTAAAATGTCAATTGTGTCAAGATTGAAAACCTTTTTGATAATATTATGAATATATAGATTCTCTCCTAAGAAAAAAGGTTTGATGTTTATATCCTCATGCATACATATAACTCTCACACAGACACACACATACTCTGTCACCCACACTCACATGTCATACATCCATCCCCAGGGGCACATGGAGTCCCTACACCCTTCCATGCTCCCCAAGCTAACAAAGCTTGCTGCTTTATAGATAAGAAATAATGCTAATATAATTAGGAACCAAATTTTCAGCCTAGTAGTAAAGAGATACAACTATAAGATAAATAAATGAGGCATGAACCCCTGTAATCATCCACTCATATTGGAAATACCTGTATGAACTTATGGTGTGTTTTCTTTTTCAAAAAGAAAACAGATATCACCTAAATCTGTTCGCTGATAAGCCCTGTTCATAAGCCCATCTCAAAATTAATAAAACTTCTAGTTCCAGATCAAAGTCTCCAAGGACTCAGGGTGCCCTGGAGAAATGGATGGTTCCAGGGCTGTTTTAAGGAAAAAGGTAAGGTGGTTTGAATGTCTCTTATACCAAAAAGCAAGGAAGTTGTCTTCAAATTTCCAAAGTTGTACCAGAAGGAGCCACATCAACATGGTTCCTATGGCTTAGTGATGGGATAATTTTGACCATCAAAAATAATAATAAGCTGGGGGTAAAACTCAGTGTGGCACTTGGCTGGCCTGTGTGAGGCCCTGGGTTCCATCCCCAGCTCTGCAACACAAGAATAGTGATAATAATCACAATAACAATGGCTAACATGGCGTGAAACAAGCCAAACATTGAGTTTATATTTTTTAAAAACTCATGTGTCACCTTTGGAAATTGTCAGGGAACCACCACATTCTTTTGAAAATTTTCAAATTTTAATTCTTAATTAAATTCTTGTTAAAGAGAAAGGATCAAGCATTTCTTTGGCCTTTCCTGTGTAAACCTCATTTTGAGGAAATAATTCATGAGGTAAAGAGTGATTTGGAAGAATTGCACCTAGAAAACGAAGAGAGAAAAAGAGGGCGTCACCACTCTGAAAGCCCTGGTGAAATGACGGTCTGTTGATGGCTGCAAATGCCGTGATGTTAAAGGTTCGTGGGAAATCTGTAAAGGACAACAGCCCCCAGTGGACGGATGGGTTTTAACTTCACGGAAAGAATCAAGGATCGCACGCCTCCTGATAAGAAGCAACAGGAAGCATGTGGCGCCACTTATGAAAGATTTCAGTCACACACCATGCATCGACATCTTGGTCAGCAAGAGACTAAAATATGTGCTGGTGGTCCATGGTGGTCAAGCCCCACTGGTCCCATAAGATTATAATGGAGCCAACCAAGGTCCTTGCTTTGTTCTGGGCATAGCTGTCATAATATCACTTACCCACATAGGGTGATGCTGCTGTAAACAAAGTTACTACCAGTTGCATCATAGTAGAGCATATAAAATTACGGTACATACTTAATAATGACAATAGATGACTATAAAAGTTTACTGTAAAACAGCATGCCATGTCCCATGGGCAGCAGCCTTAGCCATCTCATGTTTACTGCCTCTCTCTCTCTCTCTCTTTCCTTCCTTCCCTCTCTCTCTCTCTCTCTTTTCCTTCCCTGCCTCCCTTCTTCCTCTCCCTCCTCCTCTCTTTCTTTTGTGGTGCTAGGGATGGAGCCAGGGCTCATGCATGCTAGGTGAGCACTCTACCAGGGAGCTACACCCTCAGCCCTTCTTATTTTATTGTTAGACAGGGTCTTATTAATCTGTCCAGGCTGGCCTCAAACTTGCCATCCTCCTGCCTCAGGCTTCTCAGCAGCTGGAATCACAGGCTTGTGCCACCTGTGCCCTGTTGTACATGGCCTTTTTTAATAAGGAGAGGAGAGGCTGGGATAAATTAAAGGCAATGTACAGAACTTGTCTGGATCCTGATTTGCATAAATAGGTCGTCATATTTATGGGACAATTGGAAAAATTTCATCTGATAGATATTAAATAGCATTAAGGACTTCTTGTTAATACATGTAGGTCTGATAATAACAGCCTTGTGAGTTTTTTAAGAGAGCCCTATCTTTTGAAGAAATGTGTTGAAGGATGTGTGGGTAAATTAACCCAATGGGGGTTGGAGTGAGGATTGGCCATAAGAAGGTCATTGTTGAAACTGTGACGAATGCTGTGTGATAGATTCTGCTCTTACTATTTTTGTGTATGTTTAAAATTTTTGTAACGAATCATTTTAACAAGAACCACAGTGTCAACCCAGCTTCCAGCTTTGCCTGAGATCTCACACACTTTTGCTGGAGTCTAGGTGGCCCACACTAGGAGGTACCTAGGCTTTCCAGGTACCATGGGCCCAGCCTGCAGATTAGTGATGGGGCAGAAGGACAGCCAGGAAGCCTTCCTAGAAGAGAAGTGCATGCCTCCCAATAGAAGGAGATGCCCAGACTGTGGCTGGCATTGGGTCAGAGGTGGGGACATACTGCACGTACACACTGGAAAGGTAGAGTTGATGTGACCTGGGAAAGAACAAGATGTAGATGTGGGAGGAAAGGAAGAGCCAGGGAGGCCTCAGGGATGCTGGGACAGCAGGTGGGTGCTGGAGATGCTGGGATGGGGCCCATGGAGGGAGAACAAGTCAGGGGTGGAAGTAGATATCCCGGAAGATAACACAGGAGGTGGTGCCGGAACACTGAATCCCAAAAACCTCTGTTCCCTTTCTACCACCACAAGCCTGCTCTTGTCATCAAGTGGTGCTATTTATATACAGCAAAAGTTCTTTTTTCACTCCTATAAGATGCCAAAGAAAAAGAGTGAAGGACAGTGCAGTCTACACATGGAGACGAGAAGAGTCCCTCTGCAGGGGTTGGGGGCGGATATGTGCCTTCTGGGTTACAGTAGAGGCAGCCAATCACCTGGGAGGAGCAGATTTTAATAAGGCCCAGCAAACCTCAAGGAAGGACTGCTCTATGAGGTGGATAGTGGCATTTTGTGTTGGAACGTGTGTTTCCCTAACCACCCATGACGTCGAACATTTTCCCACATGCTGACTTGCCAGCTATATATCTTCTTTGGTGAAATGTCTGTTTGAATCTTTCGCACATTCTTTGGGGATTCATTTGTATTTTTTTTTTTCTTATTGGGAAGGACTCAGTCTTTCACCATTAGTATGATGTTAGCTGTGGGTTTCCTCTAGATGCTTTTTTTGTCAAGTTGAAGACATTCCTTTCTATTCCTAGTTCACTGAGATTTTTTATCATAAACGGGTTTTGGATTTGAACAGACTTTCAAAAGCATATCTGCTTTATGTATTGTTGGATTCCATTTGCTAAAAAAAAATGTTCAGAATTCTTGTGCTGAGGTTCATGAGGTCCTCAGTCTTCTTTTCTTGTGATGTCTGTCTGGTTTATGTATCAAAGTATTGCTGGCTTTACCAAATGCACTGGAAAATGCCCATTTTTCTTTAATTTTCTGGAAGAATATATGCAGAATTGGTGTTGTTTCTTCCTCAAATTTCAGTCATTAATCACTTGCTCATCACCCCCACTACCACCATGGTTTTTTGTGGAATCCACATTCTCTGTCCTTACCCACATGTTTCTTCAAACTGCCTAACTATTTAAAAACTCCAGTAAAGGAGTTTTCCTAATGAGACTTTCCATCCCCATCATGAGTGGAGCCAGTGGCACGTGCCCTCCTGCTCTGGCAGCTCAAGAGAGTCCATCAGTGTGGTCCCAACCTGTCCAAGCCCCCTAGGATAGACCCCCAGGAAAGCCCCCTTCCCAACTGTCCAGGTACAGCTTCAAGTGCGCTTTTCAGTAGCCACATGATGGAGCCATGACGCCCAGAAGCAGCTCCCACCCACTGGAGTGGCAGTCTTGCCCCAAGGGAGAGCTGGCCGTTGAGCCTGCCGTGTGTGCCTCCATGGGCATCTTGTGTCCACGAGCAATGCCCGTAGCAAGGTTGAGATGCACCGGTGTCATCCAGTGTCTTACTTTCCCAGAGGAGGAACCAAGATCAAACACGGCAAAGCAACCTGTCAAATATCACATGAGAAATTAGTGGTGGTGGCGGGGCACCTGGTCACCTGACTCCTGTCCTTGCCCTGCTCTGCTCCAGGAAGATCTTCTCTGTGAAGCGCAGTCCCAGGTCCCTTGCCTTCCAGCTCCTGCGGGACTCAGCCAATGGGGATCGCTGGCAGGAGTCTGGACGGTGGAGAGGAGCGAGGTCCCGGGAGCCTCCGGTCATCTTCTTAGGTTTTTCGCTGGGCACGGCTGTGCCCCGGGGAGCTCTGGCTCCTCTGATCAGCCTCCTTCCACACCTCATGCTCTGAACACAGTTCCTGCAACTCTGCTTCCCTGTCCCTTGGGGCCTGGGCATAGTAGCAGCTCCCACCGTGGTCAGCTCCTGGGTGCCTTACACCCCAGATACTTCCCTGAACCCTAAGGCATGTCTGCCAACACTGCCTTCACCTCCACATCTCTTCAGAAACCTCAGCATGCCTCTGTCTCCTGCCTGGCACACACAGGTATGCCTTACCTGCTGTTCACCCACCAACTCTCCCCGTCAAATGCTCAGGACACAGAAAATTTCTAACTCCCTGCTCCCAGATCATGAGCTCCAGTGCCTGCGGGTCCTCTTGTTGACACCATTTGCCTCCAAAGGAAGACATATCTGACCTAAATGGACCCAGGAACTGCCCCTTGGATAACGACCTTACCTCTACCTCCTCCCAATATCCAACCCACCCCAGACTGAAAGACCCACAGGTGCAGGGGTCATAGGTCATCAAAGGGAAGGCAGTGGTACAATGCTCAGGTAACTTGAGCTGAGGGAAAGGGGAGAGTCAGGTGTCTTCTTCCCATGAGGTGTGAAGGACAGAGGATTATTCTGAAGCCAGTCCTCTGGACTTTGACAAACACCAGATTCCCAGAACAGAGCTGTGCTGGTCACACACACACATCCAAATCAAACCACCCACAGTCCATAGAGTCTTGTGGGAATGTCCACCTTAGACATGTTTCCTGATCTTGATAAGAAAAACAACCACACACACACACACACACACACACACACACACACACACACAGCAGAGCCCGGTTTCATTTAGGCCCATGAATATTGATATTTGCACTGAAGAAGCAGAGAAAAGGAAAGAGAAAGAGACACTGAGTCTTCAAGAAGACATGCAGAGCAAACAGGGCTCAGTTATTTGCTTTAGGGACTGAAAACTTGAAGATCTGCACAGTGTGCCCCCTCACCCCCACTCCCCGGGGTAACACTGCTTGTCAACAGACACCAACACACCATGAGCCCCCAAAGCACGGCAGGGCCTGGTGGACAACACAGTGACCTAAGCTCGTGCCTCAGAGACAGCCGGCCTGGGAAGCAGCATGGATATGACCCTGGGGCCAACCCTCACCCCACCCCCAACCCCATAGATCTCAACAAAGCATCCAAACCTGGTGGGCAGGTAGGAAATTTTCCCGGAGCCCGGCTGGATTGGGGAACATCATGTTGTGTCTTAACTCCACTTCTGGGGAGTCAGCAGGCAGGCATTTGTTTACCCACAGCTGGAGGAGGTTCTAAATGGGTAAGGGAAGAGAACCAATATTTACCAAGGGCCGGTCATGGGCCTGGCCGCGAGCCAGGGCCTTTAGATCTTTGTTCATTTCACTCCAGGTCCTTAGGCTCTGGTCATGGATGCTGCAAATAATGACAATGACTGATAGTGACAGTGAGGTCTCTGGTTGAGCTTTTAAAGGCTTTTTCAGGGTCTTCACAGAGCAAGGCACTGTACCTTATTTGGCATGCGCAGCGATCCTGAGGATGGCAGGGATGGCAGCCTGTGGTTACCCCCATCACTGCTGAGAAAACTGAGGTCCAAGAGATTGGAAAGATTCTCCCACTTGGGTTTGGCATGTTGAGAATGTCCAGGACCAGAGATGGAACCCAACTCTGTACTTCCTCTCTGTGAGCTTGGCATCGTACCTAGGGTTTAAGAGACCAGGGGCCGCATTGCTAGAAGGGACTCATCACATTTGTGGAAGAGAATGTCTAGAGACCCATGCAATCTTAAGGAGCAGGATAGATCATTTATAGGCAGGTGTGGCTAGCTGGGGAGGAAAGGTGACCCTGTTGTCACCTTGTGGGCCTCCCTCCCCAACCTCCTGTGGTTCTACCAGTATCTACCTTGCAGAAAGATATACCTTAGGCAGCACTGTCACTGACCACCTATGTCCTGTTGACACAGTGTGACCTCAGACTGTCACCTCCCAGGCATTAATGTGCAATTTCCAGATGGTCCATTTTCCCAGGAGTTCATGCCTGTGGGAGGTTGAGGACAAGCTTCAGTGTCAGACACTAATCGCTCCTTGATATGGGACCATCAACAGTCCCCTGCCTGCAGGAGAGCCAGCCATCAATGGCAGTGACATATCTAGCATCATGGCTGGAACCTGGGCATGCAGACACGTTAGCTCCGTATGCAATATATTCCCTGGGCTCTAAGACAGTGGTCTTGAAGAAGAGACTATTCCCATGTGACACTGTCACCAAGGCCATGCCTCTCAAAGTAGCCTTCTCAGCCTGTGGTCCAGTTGCCAGTCTTGGGCAGGGTTGAGGGCCCAGTTCGTGCCCAGGGAATAGGCAAGACAGTTCCCCCTGCTCAAGCCAGGCCCAGAGCAGTGACAGTGAGAACAGCAGGGGGCAAGTGCAGCAAGGAGGAGCAGTCAGTCAGAGGCTCAACCTGGGTCCCCGCTAGGCTCAGATCCTGGCCTTGTTAAAGCCACCTGGACAGGAAGAAAACCTGTCCTGCCAGGTGAGAGGGCATGAAGGAGGAAGGAATCCCACAGAATGCAGAAGTCATTGAGGACTCAAGCAAGCCAAAAAGAAGTAACAAGGCCAGGAAGAAACCAGGTCACCCGCTCAGTGTTGGGTCAACACTGCACCCTCGGGCACATCTGCATGTGTGTGCCTGCAAACACATACACACACTCACACACACACACACTCACACTCATACCCGCACACTCACACACTCACATGCACACTCACACACTCACACACACGCATACACACTCACATACTCTCACACTCACACTCACTCACATGCACACTCACGCACACACGCATTCACACTCATACACACGCTCATGCACCCTCACATACATACACACACTCACACACTCATTCACATGCACTTACACTCACACACTCACACTCATACTCACGCATGCACACTCTCTCACATGCACTCACACGCACTCACACATTCACACACACTCACACGCACATGCACTCACACTCACTCACGTGCACTCACTCACACACATGCACTCACACTCACACTATCACACTCACACACACTCATACACACACTCACACTGTCACACTCACACACACACACAGACTCATACACACACTCACACTGTCACACTCACACACACACACACACAGACTCCCTACCCCATCTTTTTGGCTTTGGCCAGAATAAAGATCAAGAGGGAGATAGCAATATCAGGAGGCCTCCTCAGAGCCAGGGTTGAGCTTGAAGGATACGTGGGGAAGGGGTGGGGACAGAGAGAGGGAATGTCACACTGGGCCAAGGGAGTGGAATGAAACAGGTATGTGCTGGGGTCACAAGAATTCAGTCTCAAGGTCTCAAAGCTGGCAATGAAACAGGAAAGGGAGATAGACCACATGCTGAGGAGCTAGGGAGAGGTATGGCTGGTTGGAGCTCTTGAGACTGCATGGTGACAGCACGGAAGATCTGTACCACGGTCTACAGGTGCCTGGGTCGTGCGAAGGCTATGCTGAGCCCAGAGTTGCTCCATCTCCTGGGCACAATTTCCAGATGGCCCATTTTCCCAGGAGTTCATGCCTCTGGGAGGTTGAGGACAAGCTTCAGTGTCAGGCACTAACCAGTCCTTCGTATGGGACTTTCAACAGTCCCCTGCCTACAGGAGAACCAGCCATCGATGGTGGAGAGTTTATGAACTCACTCCTTTGGACCACACAGTGCCATTCATTCTGCCTACTCAACAGATGGGAAGAACCATTCCCTGGAGTCCTGCAGCCTGTCCTAGATGTACATGCTGAGAGTCAAATCACTGGAATTGGCCTTCGGGGAATTCGCCTTTCCCACCATCCTTTGTCTTGGGAAACCCTACCGGGCTCCAGGGATCTGATGTCAAAGTATCTGGTGACAACTCCAAGAACACCCATGGGCCCAATGGACCAGTGTCTATGGAACAGCTTCTGTGAACAGTGCTGGGGCTGGGAGCTGCGGGAGGACCAGGAAAGGAACGAGTCCAGCCTGCCTTCCCGCTGATAGCAGAGGAATGAGCCCTGCAATGCATCATAGGCAGAGATCAACCTGCCAAGGAACATGAGAAGCCCAACAGTGAACTGAGGGTCCAAGGGGAGGAAGGAGATGGGGTTCCATCTCTCACTTGCTAAGTGATCTTGGGAGTCTATTTTCTCTATCCTGCAACTGAACTTAGAATGTTGGCCAAAGTTGTTCTTCATGGGTCCCTTGTTCCAGGGGGTGCTGTGATCTTTGCTGCCAAGACCTCTTAGACCTGCTTATCTGTCCCTCACCTGCCTTTCCTTGGCCAAGCCCCTGCTGCCAGCAGTGGCCCAATGCCCAGGGGGTTTCTGAGCCCTATAGCCACTTCCTGGATTCCAGAGCTTGGCGCCACTCTGCCTTCACCCCAACCTTCTGGTATTTTAAACTCCAGAATGCAAATAAGGAATCTGAACCCATCTGCACTTCCTCCCTGTGGCCCAGCTTCCTCTTATCCTAGCGTCATACCTGGCTGCCTTGAGGGTTGAGAAAACCATGATGGCCTCAAAGATGGAACAAGCATTGGGGTCAGTCCAGTGTCAAATGTGGGCTCTGACAACCTGAGGTAGTCATTCATCCTCTCAGAGCCTCATTAACCTTACCCAAAGAGTTCCTGCCTCGTGGGGTGTATACTAGTCAGCTTTCCATGACTGTGACAAAATACTTGAGATAATCAACTTAAAAGAGAAAAGGGTTATTTTGGCTCATGGTTTCAGTCCATTGTTGCTTGTCTTCTCATTACTTTGGATCTATGGCCACGTAGTACATCATGACAGAGGAGGCCTAATCCCCTCATTGTGGTTCAGAAAAAAAAGGAGCAGGGGGAGGGAAAGGAGTAGGGGCCCCAATATTTCCTTCAAGTACATGCCCATGCCCCCAACAATCTAAGTTACTTCTACTAGGCCCTGCTTCTTAAAGGTTCCACACTTCCCGGTAGTACCTCAGACTGGCAATTAACCCTTCAGCACGTGGCCCGTTAGAGGACGCTGCAGATCTAAACTACAACAGACTCTTTGAAGATGGCTGAGATGACAAGACGTGCGGGGGCCAGAGGTGTCAAGGGGTCTATTCAGTAAATGTTTCCTTGCTTTCTCAGCAGTCTCTCCCTGTGGGAGCAGAGGATACACTCCTGAATTTAGCAGGCACTCGTGGGGAGCCCATCCATATACCATATCAACAATGATGTGCCTGAGGACTTCACTCAGCGTCATCCCTGTGCTGTCTCTTTCTTTCCTCAATACGATACAGCAGAAGAAATCCAGACCACCCTCAGCCAGAGCCGACCTGAACACCAAGGCGATGCAGTCTCCATCCTGCTTCCCCTCTGGCAGCTGAGCCCACTGCTGTATCCTCCAGGGAGCAGCAGGTGCACGGGCAGCCTGCAGTTAGGGGCTGAGGGTGTGGAAAACTGGGCCTCAAACTCAGGGCTACAGGATTCCTGGAGACTCCCACCCAGCGCAGCACACAGGAAGAAATGATGGTGAAAGGAGCAAGTTGCCCATCGTGGGCCAGGCAGACTCTCCTGGGCCATGTGCACAGCTCTTTTTCATCCTGTACAGTTAAATACTCTGATGTTCAAACTACATCCAGCCCAGCATGGTGGCGCACACCTGTAATCCCAGCACTTAGGGAGGCTGAGGCGGGAGAATCGCGAGTTCAAAGCCAGCCTCAGCAATGGCGAGGCACTAAGCAACTCAGTGAGACCCTGTCTCTACATAAAACACAAAATAAGCCTGGGGATGTGGCTCAGTGGTTGAGTGTCCTTGAGTTCAATCCCTGGTACCAAAAAAAAAAAGAAAAGTACATCTAATGCTAGTTCTCGAATAAGAATTCTAGACTTAGACACCTTAAAGAGCTGCTAATCCAGGAGTTCTCACACTTTTTTTTCCTGGAAAAAAATTAAACATAATGTTTTAATCAAGGCAATGTAACTGACAAAACATTCTGGTTGAAGACCCTGTCACTGACCCTAAATCCCTGGGCCTCCCCCAAGTTCTACCCTACTGAAGCCCAGTGGTCCGTGGGGACAAGATGTGAAAATCCCTTAGTTACTCCAGCCCTTTAGCACCTAAATAAGTGCAGACTTGTGATTTGTGCCCCGGAATGCATGTGAAGTTGGTGACATTGATGTCTATAGAATATTATCTTGTTCTCTGTTTTGTGTGCGCTGAGCTGATTTCTCTCCTGAGATTGCAAGTTCTAAGTTGACTCTGTTTGCTTCTTCTCTGGGCTCCTCTGAACCCTGGGAAAACATCTGCAAGAATTCTTGCTTACACTGAAATGAACTGAACCAGTTTCTCCCCTGGATGGATTCTGATGTCCTCATCCAGTGGCTCAAGCATGATAGGGTGAGCATGTTCAGGTGGCCCCAGGTCTGTTCCCAAGTCCCAGGAACTTCCAGTTGCTGTAGCACCAGCATCTTTACAGGGAGAGTATGGTGGTGGGCATAGAGACCACATCTGGTTCAAGCGATCTGGAGAGCTGGAGGAGAAAATGTCAGGTGTGGGTATGAACTCACCTGGCCAGGTGTGCAGTCTGGTGGAGCTTCAGCCCCCTGAAGCAGTCCAGGAATGGGAGGCACACTCTCAGGCAGGAGTGCCAGTGCAGGAGGCATCTCCATGAGACACCCTGGGTGAAGGCAGGGCACCAACTGCTGGAGCTCACGTAAGCCCCTCGAGCTGGGTGGGCTCTCACATGGGTTAGCCTTCACAGCCTGTGAACTGGCCATTTTTATTACTTCTGTCTACAAACACAGAAGCAGGGGCTTTGAGGGATTCTGGGAAATCTTGCCCAGTAGCAAACAACTAGCAAGGGAGTTGCTAGTTCGAACCCAGTTGCCAGGATCCCAAAGTTCACACTGTCATGCATGTGACCTACACTAACCACGCTGCCCACAGATGAACTGAGGCAGAGGCAGTGCTATGTTGGAGGGAAGGACATTAGGGGATCTTCAAAGGTGACTTTGAATTCTAAACTTGTACGCCTGAGTGGCAGCCGTGACTTCTGTCTGCTTGCTGCTCAAGGGACAGGAAGCAGTTTCCAAGTCCCATCCAGAACCGCTAACCTCAAAACGTTTTTGAAACCATGAATAAAGCCAGGTCCCAGCAGCCTAGGAGCAAATCTGTTGTCTCAAAAATCTGGCCCATGACTGAGCTCTTGTGAATTGAGTTACTATAAACATAGATGTGTCTGTGTCACTGTAGTATGTTGATCTTAAGTCTTTTGGGTATATGTTGAGGAGTGGGGTAACTGAGTCAAATGGTGGGTCCATTTCAAGTTTTCTGAGCAATCTCCATGCTGTTTTCCAGGGTGGTTGCACCAATTTGCAGTCCTACCAGCAATGTTTGAGGGTACTTTTTCCCCCACATCCTCGCCAATATTTATGGTTACTTGGATTCTCGATAATTGCCACTCTGACTGGAGTGAGATGGAATCTCAGTGTAGTTTTAATTTGCATTTCTCTAATTGCTAGAGATGTTGGACATTTTTTCATATATTTGTTGACCCTTTGTATTTCTTCTTCTGTGAATTGTCTGTTCAGTTTCTTTGTTCATTTATTGAAATAAGCCAATCCCAAAAAATCAAAGGCTTAACGTTCTCTCTGATATGTGGGTACTGACACATAATAAGGGCGGGGTGGGGGGATAGAAGTTCATTGGATTAGACAAAGGGAATGAAGGGAAGGGGCGGGGGATGGGAACAGGAAAGATAGTAGAATGAAGCCGGGTGTGGTGGCGCACGCCTGTGATCCCAGCACTTAGGGAGGCTGAGACCAGAGAATTGAGAGTTCAAAGCCAGCCTCAGCAACAGCGAGGTGCTAAGCAACTCAGTGAGACCCTGTCTCTACATAAAACACAAAATAGGGCTGGGGATGTGGCTCAGTGGTCGAGTGCCCCTGAGTTCAATCTCCAGTACCAAAAAAAAAAAAAAAAAGATAGTAGAACGAAGTGGACATAACTTTCCTATGTTCATATATGAATACATGACCAGGGAAACTCCACATCATGTACAACACCAAGAAGGGGATCCTAATTAGAATAAGTTATCTTCCATGTACATATAATATGTTAAAATACACCCTACTGTCATGCATACCTAAAAAGAACAAATTTAAGCATTTTTAAAAGTCTAAAAATAGCATTTTAGATTTGCACCCCAAAGGACAAACAGAAACCAGCAAGAGATGCTTCATTGCTGCTCCCTGTCGCAGGTCCTATTGATCACCTCCAGTGGAACGGTGAGCAAATCCCTTATCTGGGGTCCTGTTTACTTTGCTGCTCTTAAGGTCAGCCAATCACTTGTTTGTTGAAACTAAACTTACTTTCCTTTCTCATTCGAGACCACCAGGAGCTGATAATCTGTTTGACCATTCAGTCAACACAGTCCCACGGGGACACTAAGTGAGGCCTGGGTCTCAGGCAAATGCCCATGGAGATGAGCACATAGCTGGTGCATAATGGCTCTGTTGATCACTTGGGCTTTTTTCTTGGTTTTTGTTTGTTTGTTTATTTGGGGTTTTTTGTTGTTGTTGTTTTGCATGATGGACATTATTGCCGTTTGTCCTTGTCCTCCCACATGGCTCATGCATGTCTGAGCACATTCCCACACATGTGCACAGGTGTGTGCTGGGGGTCTTGAAGAGTCGGCCACTCCCAGTGCCAGGTCCCAAGGCAGCTACACCATGGGTGACCCGAGGCAGGAGGTCCTCACTATTCAGCCTGTCCTCCTCATGATGACCCTCCATGCTGATCAGGGGAGTGGCTTTCTCAGCCTCTTTCCCCTCATACCTGTGGCCCACCAGAGGTGTCAGGCTTCTTGCTTGCCCCCCTCTGATAAAAACCCCTCTCCTTGTTGACTGAATTCAAAGAGAAAAGAAGAATAGGTTTTCTCCGGTGTTTCGAAAGTAGTGCCTCCTTGTCTTTGGAGGCATTCGAATATACCTCCTGTGGGAGGAATGTGGGAGAAGGAGCTCCAGCGTCCTGTGGAGCAGGGACAGAGGCAACATGAAACTGGATGACAGTTAAGGTCTTTTATGACTTTGACATTCTCTGACAAGGGGCCTATGCCCAAGAACTTGGCTTCAATTCAAGGAAAAAGGTGGGCCTCCAAGTCTACAGTAAGCAGGCCCCCAGTGGACTCTGGTCCTTTACTCTGGATCCATCCAATAAAAGCTGCCCCAGGCTCTCAGCTGTCTGTGCCGGAGCTAGAATGTGGCCAAGAAGAGGAGGGAGACGGGAAAGGCCCTCCAGCCCAGTGGAGAGACCCTGTCCCCTCTTGAGGGACAGAGTTGTGGGCTACAGCTCTGGTGGGCAGCGTGGTTCCACTTGCAAACCTACACTGAGCCCCTCCCATGTTCCTGGCCCAGGCCAGGGGCAGTCACCACGTCACCTCCTCTAAGTCTCATGACAGCTCTCTGGGGCAAGACCTGGCATCTGACTAGAGCTCAATAAATATTTGTTGAATGAATGGAACTGTTCACCTAATCAGCCCGGACAGCCAAATGAGGCCCTGTTCCCACGAAGGACTCCACTCTGCTCTGAGCCTCTGTTTGATCTGTGGGAGGCACAGCCTCTTCTGGGTCTTCTCCCCACATGTATTGGAGCTTTGGTGAGGGAGGGAGTCATCTACCTGCACCCACAACTCCCACAGGTGCTGTTTGCTGTCTGCCTGCCAGAGAAGCAGAAGGAGGTCCTGTCAACCTGTGAGGCCAGTGCCACACCTTGTGGTCATAGGCTGGGGGCTTCTGTTGCAAACAGTAAGAGAACGCCACCACCAGCCATGCTGCCTCAGCCCTGGGCGGGGAGAGACAGAGAAGTACCCAGGTTGTCAATGAACCAATATTTGTCGTGTGCCTGTCACAGGCACCCAAGAACTGGGGCTGTAGCTGCCTGGGCGGGGCCTCTGGAAGCCACGCAGCTGAGCTAACTGCAATTGAGGGGTCTCTTGGCAGCATTTCCTGGGCTCCCCAGAGTTAAGCTCCTAGTTATTTGGCACTTTTAGTTCACACACACACACACACACACACACACACACACACACACACACCTCTACATAACTTTTCCTCAAGCAAGTCTTTGTCCCAAGGGCACTGGCTTTGCAGGGGTTTCCCTTCATCCAGTGCTGGGGGGCCTTCTCCTGACCCTGGGCTGTGAGGCTTAGCTCCTTAGCCTGGTTCCCCTGTGCTGAGATTCCCTCCAGAGCCTGGCTGTCTCTGAAACCTGGCCTTACTTGGGGTCACAGCAGAATATCAGACTTGTCCACAATCATTCCCCCTTGTTTTCAGGTAAATTCAAGTTCTGCCCATTGAAATGTGGCTGAGGAATATCCAGCCCTGAATGCACAGGAGGAGGTCTCAGCTGAGACAGGCCTCAGGGCCTTAGTACCTGCTCTGCCAGAATGCCCAGTGTCTTATAATAGGTCAAGCACAGAGATTCGGGATGAGAAAGGGCAGAGACCTTAATTCTGCCCTTTAAAGAGAAGTGGCTTTTACCAAGGGAAGCCAGGTTTCTCCAAAAGAAGGGGCCTCCCATCTCAGCCAGGCCAAGAAGAGTAATTTCCCAGGGGAGATACCCAGTACCACGCAACTCATCCCCAGAAAGCTGAGAACAAAGGTCTTTGTCCAAGCCCAGGCTTGTCCCAGGCCCCTCCTCTAGCTCATGACCCTCCTGCAAACAGAAACCACATGTGGGTAACTGCTGGTCTCTCTGTGCCTAGCATGTAGTAGGTCCTTGGCTCTTGGCCAAGCCAAGTTTGAATCAATGGCTCTAGCATATTTTCAAATGTACTAGATCACATTAATCCAGGCAATCATTTTTATTTTTCATTAGTTTAAAACACGACTCTTTTTAAAAAATTATTTTTTATTTTGAGACAGGGTCTTGCTTGCTAAGTTGCCCAGACTGACCTCAAACTTGTGATCCTCCTGCCTCAGCCTCCCAACTTGCTGGGATTTCAGGATGCTGGCTGTGCTGTAAGTTAGAAATGGCTGCTAGTTTCTAAGGTCCATCCCTAGCCGGCTGGGAACCTTCCAGATCTGGTTCTTGGTAATTTCAATAAGGCCCTTAGGAATTAATGCTTAGCGAGCTTCAGGGCCTCTTCCTCTTTTGCTTGATCTTACATGAATGGGACTCAGCAACTTCTGCCTCAAGTTCCTCTGTGACCCTAGGAAGGCTCTCAGAAAATTCTCGAAGCCCTCTTGCTGAGAACAAGGCCTAGACCTCCAGGCACGAGGATGGTAGTATGGCTGACTGAGTTCATCCCTGACTGTTCCTCTCACTGACAGGAGGTTTTTGGAACAGCGAGACCTCCTCGAGCCTCCACCCTGTCCCAGTGCACATCTTCTGTCCCCACCCAACTTCTGGAGTCATCTGTATGGCCCTTCCATAGGGTCATCCACTTCTCCTTTCATTTAAAATCCCCTCCCTCACCAAGGAAGCACAGGAAGTAGTCAAGCCACTCGTGTTAAAATGTGGAGGAATGAGGATGTAAGATGGGGAGCTGTGACTGCTGATCCTTGTCCTCTGCAGCCAGGCTCTAGGACAGGAGGAAAAGAAGTCGGCCCAGTGACAACAACAACAACAACGTTTACTGATTGAAAACCATGAGTTCAGCTGGGCCGTCTGTCCATGTACGGTGGTGACTGCATCCACTACGCAAAAGCATCCAATGAGCATGTGTGAAGGGCAGGGCAGAAATGTACCTGGGGCCTGTCTCCAGGCAGATTATTGTTCCTTCCCTTACATCACTGCTTTACCTAAGTGTTCTCTGCAGAGCAGCATCTACTTTTAGAGTAGAGCCACATAGCTTTACTCTTATTCAATCCACATCGTAAATGGAGGTGCCCCACACTAGGCCAGACGTCACATCGCGGCTGGGTCACCTTAGGGTCCACTGAGAGACTGTGAGTGATCAGAGCTGCCCAGCAGCCCCTGAGCACACCCCCTCCAGACACATGATGATGGGTGCCACAGAAACTAGCGCTGTCCCAGGGCTGCGGGTCCCAGGAGGGAAGTGAGTAATGTGCTCTGGACACCCAGGCCCAGGGCTGAGGCCAGATGCAGCCCCAGAGCTGGTTTTCCCACCAGAAGTGCGGGGGGTGGAGGCAGATCTCCCAGTGGGTGCCCACTTGCTGCTCACCCAGGATGACTAACAGTGCTGGAGCACCTTCAGCCTCTGGCCATACCAGGTGGGCGGCAGGAGCTGCCAGGGCCAGACCGGCTGCTGGCCTGGCGCTGAGGCCCCTGAGTCATGAGAACAATGGCTTCTCTCTAAACTATCCCTCTGGCTCTGGCTAAAGATATATCCCTTTCCCGAACCCCGTTCCCAGGGAACTATGCCCTGAGAAATTAGGAAGCTGTCACGATCCTGTGTTGAACCCTGACTGTGCCATCATAGCTGTGTAGCCTTGGGCAAATCACTTAACTTCTCTAGTCTGCCTTTCCTCTTCTGTAAATTGGGAATCAAATCAGGACATTCCTCACAAGGCTGTTGAGAAAACTGAATGAGGCAGCACTCAGAAAACCCACAGAGAATCTGCATAGTGTAGGGATTTGATTCATAACTACTCCCTCCTTCTCTGCTCTTCTTTGCATATGATTTTTTTATTTAGATGATGAGTCTGGGTTCCCAGAGGGCCATTTTATGACCTAACCAGGAGCTGCTACTCTTCCCGCAACCAAAGGTCTCCGTCTTGGCTCCCCTTTTCTCAGATGCCAGGAGGACGGTAGATGACATGGTGACAAGAGTTTTCCCAAATACCACGGGACCCAGTGAAAAGTAATAATGGGAACTTAGGTCCTCCTGTCACACCCCTTGCCTACCCCACACCTTAAGGTAGCCCTGCACTCAGTTCCCATGGACAGCTGCCTGTCCTGCCTCCTATGTCAGACACAGGAGGGCCAGGGGGGCTGGGGAGCTGTGGATGACAGCAGCGTGAGGAGGAGACACTTCCTGTGGGCAGCATCATTCACGCCGTCACCATGGAACCCTTGCTCTGCCACCCATCGTCTATGTGACCTTGGGCCACTGGCCTCAGCTCACTGGGTCCTCTAGTCTGCAAAAAGGATAAACAGTGGCAACAAGCAGGTTTGTTGTGAAAGAGGGCGGGGGAGGTGCCTCCTGGGAGGCTGTCAATGAATCGCGGAATGAGCACAGGAAGGCCATGGAAGGCCAGCCATTTTTCTGGAATGGTCTTTGTATGTGACTCATTTTCTGAGAGTGACATGAGAGACGGATAAGACACCTGCTACCCTGGAGGTGCTTCTCGGACCCATCACTTCAACAAGCCTTCCCAGGAAGGGTTGCTAGTGGGTTCCTTAGACTGCAAAGAAAACTTGGGTCACTTCCTAAGGTCACTGAGCTAGAAGGCTGGAGGCTAGAATTTAGCCAAGGGCTTTCTGCCCACTGGACACAGCACCCCCTCTCCCCATACCTTCTCATTGCCTTCCAACCACCACCCCCAGCTCTATGGCTGCCATGTTGGGTGACTTCCTTGTCTCTGTGAGACTATCAGGGGACCTCCTCTTGATACCCCACGACAAACATCCCCATGACCTCTAAGGGCCAGAGAGGCTGCAGGAAGAGAAACTCACAGAAGAATGTGGTGGGAAGGATGTAGTCTGTCACTTACCCAGTCCCACTCTCGAAACTCATCCAGCCATTGATTTGTGCTTCAAATCAAACAGGATTTCCGACTGGAGAGACTGGAGAGATGGCAGAAAGAAAAATCCCAATGGAGGGCCAGGCCCAGGTAACATTACAAATCCACACAGGGCTCCAAATAAAGTAAGAAGCCAGCCTGGCCAGAATGGAGAATTCAGGGGTGGGACTTCAGCAGTGGGGGCACAGTCAAGTCGGGTTAGGAAGACGGAAAACCTCATCCATGTATCTGGTCTGCTCCTTCATTCACCCTTGCCTCCCACCACAGCCAGTGGCCCTGTCCCATGCTGCCTTCCCCAGGGGTGGGCAGAAGTAGGATTTGCAAACTCCTGAAATCTTTTCTAGGGTGCTATCAGCATTTTACCCACTCCCCAACAGGGCAGGCTGTGTGATAAGAAATCCAGGAAGTTCAATAAACTCAGAACGCTTGGACATCACCACGGTGTATGCCAGAATAAACAGGGCCTGGTGCTGGGTTGCAAGGCCCTGTCCCAGGGCAAACACTGCCCCTTGCCAAATAGGGGATTGTTTTTGCAGAGGCTGTGTGTGTGCTTGTGGGCAGGAGAAGAGCAGTTCCGCCAAGCCCCAGACCACTCACCCAGGCACTGACATCAGTTCCTTACGGACCCTGCACCAAGTGGGGTCGAGGAGAGGAGGAGATTCTCATGACCATCGGTGAAAGATACAAATATTATTGCAAAAGAAAAAAAGAACAGGAGGAGGAGGAAATCTTAGTCATAAAGCTCCTAAATAACAATATAAAACCACCATGTAAGCCCTGCGCTGAGCTTCCTGCAACCTCCCTGTATTACTGACACATCCTCTCACATGATCTTAAAGTGCCCTGTGAGGTTGGCAGGTAGGGAAGGACGGGCTGGCCTACCAACTGGGAAAACTGAGTTGCCGTGTTTAAGGAAGGTGCCAGAAGGTTTGACAGGGCATGGAGAGCCAGAGATGGCTGGATTTTAACAGTAGCCCCACTATATGCCTTAGGAAGATCCTCCAGCTCTGCAAGCCTCAGTTTCCTCCTATGGCAAATGAGTATTGCAGCTGTCACTCACAGGGTCCTGTGATTTACTGAGATAGGGGACTTGAAGGCTCTTCGCTGTGCACCTGGCCAGTATTAGACTCTCAGTACAACAGTTTCCATCTCAGATCTAGGGTCCTATGCCAATCAGGAGCATCTCAGCCCCCCAGCTCCCCAGCAGTAAACCACAAAAGCA
Organism: Xerus rutilus; assembly: GCA_028644305.1. Classification (NCBI taxonomy): domain Eukaryota; kingdom Metazoa; phylum Chordata; class Mammalia; order Rodentia; family Sciuridae; genus Xerus; species Xerus rutilus. The sequence goes on from CM053402.1 coordinate 67,210,883, forward strand.
AAAAATTAGCTTCATGAGCTGCTGTAGGTGTGCAAGGGCATGCGTCTTCCCATGAATATACACTATCACTATGCAATGTCTGCTCAATTGTGAGAGAGCTTGTGGTGGGGTGGCACACATGTGCCTGCTTTTTGGCTTTAGGTGCCGTGTCACATGTCACAGGCAATTCCTCTATATCCAGCAAAAAAGTCATTTAATGCCCGTGGTGAAATGTGTGCCCTCCAGAGAGCATAATTAATAGGAATTAGATGTATCTCAGGCAACATAATAGTGAGTGATGTGGGTAATAACCACATCATGCCAGCTTGACCTATGGGGCCCTGATGTGACTGACGCTTGTCCCTGGAGAAAAAGCCACTGTCACATAGCAATTAGTGGCCTCTGGTGAGAGCACAGGTTAATGAATTATTGGATGGCTCTCAAGTTGGCTCCTGAGAATCAGGACTTTCCTTCCATGATGATTTGGAAAGTATTTATCTTCACTCTGACACACACACGTACTCCTCACGTCCATTTGTCCGGCACACGCTATCCAGCCCCGCAGCTCCAGGTGGCCACCCTCATCCCAGTTCACAGAGAGCTAGTGCTAACCCCTCTCCCACACACAATCACACCCGGAGGCATGTGCACCTGGGCGTGTGCATGTGGAGATCTCTCCACCACAGATGCACATGTGCACACACGTGCCCTACATTCTCACAGACGCACACCTAGCAGGAAAGGAGGGGGAACCCAGAGCAGTACAGCTGGGGAAGAGAAGACAGCCAGATAGGGCCTGCAGTGAGGTCTCCCTCCCACCCCAACCATGGCAGTGGCCTCTATGCCCACTCTGCCCCCATAAACCCTGGGACCCCAAAACTGATTCCAACTGCTCTAAGCTTTATGCAGTCTTCTCAAGGATTGTCAGCCCTTCTGAAAAGTGAGGATCCCTCAGGGAGCTCATGGTCAAGACAGCCTTGGTTAGGCTGCCAAAATGAGTCACCCCAGATCCTGATAGGTTTTGGCAATCTGCCAGAGTTCTGCTCCACACAGTCACTCAGGAACCCAGGCTGTCAGCAACTCTACCTTCTGGTACCCTCACCAGCTCAAATATCCTCAGTGGCTGTGCAGAAGAGAAGAGTCAGAGGGTCAAGACTCAAGCTAAAGGGAAGCTGCCGCTTGAATTCACATTCTATTGGCCAGAGATAATCACATGGTTGCGCCTAGCCCAGGGGCACTGGGAAGTGTAGTCCTCTGAGTTTGCATTCATTTCCTATTGCTATCATAACAAACTAACAGACATTTCATGGCTTAAAACAACATACACTTGTTCTATTGAAGTTCAGGCAGGCAGAATCCAAACTGAGTCTCAGGGACTACAACAGGACATCAGTGGGGCTGGTTCCTTTGGAAAGTTCTGGGAAACTCACATTCCTTGGCTCACGGCCTATCCCTTTACCCCATCTTCAAAGTCACAGAATAGCATCTTCTGTCCTCTGGGACTTCCTACCTTCCTCTTAGAAGGACCCTTGTGTCCACCCAGATATTCCATGGTGATCATCATTTAAGATCCTTAAATGATCATATCTACAAAGTTCCTTTTGCAATGAAAGGAACTCACAGATTAGTAGGATTGGGACATAAGCATTTGTTATGGAATAAATGTTTGTGCCTCCTCATTCATATGTTGAAATCCTAACCCCCAATGGGATGGTGTTAGGAGGCAGGGACTCTGGGAGGTAACGAGGTCATGAGGATGGAGCCCTCATGGTGGATTTAGTGCCTTTACAAGGGACACCAGATTTTAACCTTGCTTTCTCTGCTCTCTGCCAGGTTAGCACCCAGCAAGAAGTTAGCAATCTGCAAGTTAGGAAGAGGGCCAACACCAGAACCCAACCATGCTGACACCCTGACCTCAGATTTCCAGGCTCCAGACTGTGAGGAATAAATGTCTGTTGTTAAGTTCCCTACTCTATGGCATTCAATTTAAACAGTCTGAATTTGGACACCACCTTTGTGGGGGGACAACATTCTACCTAGCACAGTGTTCCAAAAAGGAGAGACATGACCCAGGATTTTTAGGACATTTTAAGAGCTGCCATCCAGCCCTCCTACCCTGTGCCACCACTACTCATGTGACCTCTCTCGATGAGTGGACAAACTCCTCCAAGGAGAGGTGCTGGCCATGAGTATCTGGCCAACAGGTGCCTGGCACACACAGGGGCTTAGGAAGACTGTAGGATGGAGGGAGGGAGGAAGGAAAATATGAATGAGTAAATTTGGCAAAAGCGAGAAATGTGTGAAGACAGAAAAAGCATGAGAGAAGGTGGGCGGACAGAGGTGATCCCATCACACACAGCCAGTGGGGAAAGTGAGTTTCCTCAGTGGTGGTTCCAGGCCAAGCATGGGCACATCATGCCCAGGCATGAAGGGATGGTGAGTGGGAGAAATTTGGAAAGAACGGAAGGAGGCAGGAGCAGGAAGCCCCTAGTCTGAGCCAGGCATGGTGCTAGGCCTTTTCCAATCAGCATCACATAAGATCTGCACAACCTTGCAGGCAGCCTCACCAGGGATGCGGGTGCTGAGGCTTGGGAAGAAGTTCCCAAATCCAAGTTCACATGGCTGGACAGTTGACTGTGCCAGAATTTACAGCCCTGTTTGTCTGGTTCTGAAACCAGTTGCCATCCTGGGATGGTCGGCTCCTTGCCAAGCTTTGCCACACTTCCAGTGGCCTTAGGGTCCTCATCTCTTTGGGTGTCAAGTCCTGTATCTGCAAAACAAAGAGGTTAAGCTGGGTGATCGTCAAGTTCGTGTTTATCTCCAAACTCCTTAGGTTCTAGGGCAGTTCTATTAATCAGGGAGTGGGCATCCTGGAGGGGCTGGGGTCTGAACTTCTTCCCACTTGACACCAGACATGCAGTTTTTTATGTGCTGCCAAGAGACGATCCAGGGCAAGGAGGGAGAGGCCCACGGCAGAGATGACTCCATGGCCCAAAAATGAGAAGCACAGCAGCCCACAGGATTGTGCAAGCTGCCCGTGAGGCTGCCAGTCGGCCCTGGCCCAGAGGAGGACTGTTTACACTCCTCGAGTGTGTGCTTACAGTTTAACTCCATGGGCCTGTGTGCACGGCCCTGAGGGCTGTCAGGAGGGTCTGTCCGGGGAACATAGGGATAGGCCTCCCCAGGCCCTTTATCCTAGACACCTGACACCTGTTGGATTGTTTGTCGTTCTTTCATTCACTCATTCATTCCTCTATTTGTCCATTCCCTCACTCATGCTCTGAGCGTGTGCCAGACATTGTGCAAGGCTCTGACAGTATGGAAGTAAACAAGACAATGTCCTCAGTAGCCTGCGGGACCTGAGCACCTCGAAGAACAGTGAAGCACTAAATATAGATAATGGCCCTCCGGCAAGGTTGCTGCAATGATACAGGCATGTGCCTGGAGTTCAGGGCACCTGGGGCAGGGGACTTTGATATCTTACTATGGAAAATATTTAACTACTTAGTTGAAAAATCAAAACAAGATAATAACTCTATACTTAATTACTTCTAGAAACGTTTTTCCCCCCACAAATGTGGAGATACGATCATGTCACACTCAAAGTGTTCTTTAGATCCCACTTGAAGCCTGGCCAGGAAAATCAACCTTAGTCATTCTCAGGTCTCCCTGACATTCTCAGGGCCCCAGGTTTGCACAGTCTGCAAGGCGCCTGGGGGAGGAGTTACCAGAGGCCCACATCCTTCTAGATGCCCTGCTCCTTATATCTAGGGTCTGGGGCCAAATCAGGGGCTTTGAATGCTGGGGCGTGGCTTATGCTTTGCCTCCAGTTTCCCTAGACCTGGAAGACCATGCCACACCCCAGGGCATTGCTATGAAGGGGACCCGAGTTTGGCCTCTTGGGGCCCCTTCCCAGGCACCAGGAACCCTCCCCCTTCCTTCTCACAGATCCTCCCACTCTTTTCTGGACAGTCTCCATGTTTTCTTTCTTGACCTTCCTTTTTCACAAAAGACAGGAAAAGATGCTACCTCTGGTAGCTGCCCGTGGAGCTCTGCAAATGCCCCTGGGACCTGGGAGGGTCTGGCTACAGATCTGGGACGTTGAAAGGGAAAATACAAGGGGAAAACCCCATGAATTCCTATTTCAATAAATTATCTGCTTCACCCAAACATAACTGTCTACTTTCATTTGTCATTTCTTTCTTTTTTTAAATATTTTTTTAGTTGTAGATGAACACAATATCTTTATTTTATTTATTTATTTTTTTGTGGTGCTGAGGATCGAACGCAGTGACTCATGCATGCCAGGCAAGTGCTCTACCACTGAGCTACAGCCTCAGCCAGCCCCTTGTCATTTCTTTAGGATATATTTCTAGGAGTTAAACTGAAACATTAACACATTTTATTTATTTATTTTTTTGTACTGGAGATTGAACTCAGGGGCACTCAACCACTGAGCCACATCCTCAGCCCAATTTTGTGTTTTATGTAGAGACAGGGTCTCACTGAGTTGCTTAGCGCCTCGCTGTTGCTGAGGCTGGCTTTGAACTCGCGATTCTCCTGTCTCAGCCTCCCAAAGTGCTGGGATTACAAGTGTGTGCCACCATGCCCAGCACATGAATACATTTTTGAAGAATACTTTCCAAGTTGTTTTTCTGAAGTTTTGCACCAATTTACGCTCCTACCAGCAATGTTCAAGTGCTATTTGACAACATCATCACTGGTAGAAGGTGTTAGGGTTTTTTATGTTTTTCATCTTTGACTATTTGGTAAACAAATAAATTTTATTTTGCTTTTTTGCATTTCTTTGATTATTTGTGTCACTAATTAGTTTTCCAAATATAAATTTATTTTCAAGGTTCCCTTTAAATACAAAAATTCCTGGCCAAGCGTGGTGGCACACACCTGTAATCCCAGTGGTTCTGGAGGCTGAGGCAGGAGGATCTTGAGTTCAAAGCCAGCCTCAGTGACTTGGTTAGGCTCTGAGCAACTTAGCAAGACCCTGTCTCTAAATAAAGATACAAGGAAAGGCTGGGGATTTCTCTTAGTGGTTATGCGCTCCTGTGTTCAATCTCTGGTACAAAGAAAAAAAAAGGAAAATTCCTGGAAAAGTACCTCAGATTTTGCTAATCTTCTCTGCCTTGGCTAGCCAGAAATTCCATTTTGTGTTTCCAGACCCTGCTCATGTGTCCCTCCTTCAGGAAGCTTCCATATCCTCCCCGCAGAGGGGGCACCCTCTTCCCACCCTCTGCCCATGGGCTGCCCCAGGGTCTGGATCACACCTGGGCTCTTAAATCTGTCCCCTCATGAAATATTGGGGCGGGTGGGGGTGGCAGCCTGTGTGCTATGGGCCTCACTGAGCCTCCCTTTCCTCCACAGCAGTTAGAATTATACCTGTCACTTGCAGTTGGGTGGGCATGAGGTGAGATAAAGTCTGGAAAGTACCCAGTGAGCACCTGGTGCTTGGTAACACTTTGCGAATTTTAGCTATTATACTGTTATTGTTACCCTTTTTCTCCTCTCTGGAAGGTAAGGGAGTGGCTTTTATCTGCGCATCTCTGGTTGCTGGCCCAGACTGTCAAAGTCAATCAATCAAATGCTTATTGAGTAAGCATTTCTCTGTCCTTGGCACCAGCTTCTCATCTAGTGAACAGTACTGTCTCCTCTGGCAGGTGGCTGATTGGATGACTCCATGCCCGTTCCCTCACCCGCATGCCCCTACCCAGCCTTTCTTGGCCCTGGCCGACTTTGGAGAAGTACATTCAAGTATTTGCATTCCCAGAAGCCCTTGCTATCAGGGACAGCCATGTGATCCTATTCTGACTAATGAGATACCAACAGGGGTCTCCTTGGAGACCCCTTCCTTTCCCATAGAGCTGAGGCCGCCATCTTGCCACCATAGGCAACATGTAGGCTCATGCGCTAAGGATGATAAACAGAAAGCTGGGAAGAGCCCAGCCCCTGTTGGCACCAAGTCAGCAACCACTCATTTCCAGTATTTTTATTATGTTAGAAATAAGAAAGCTGTCTTTGCAGATGTAGCCACGCTGAGTGTTCAGGGCTGCCCCTAGTGTGAGGGCTGGCACGTCTCCCTCCACTCAGGAGGGAGTCTGGCAATGACAAAGCAGGGCATGATGGAACTCCAGTGTCTCTGACCCTGTTAGACACTCTCAGCCTCTTCCAGGGAATAAAGAACTTGCTTTTTTGTTTTTTTTTGGTTACCTGGGATTGAACTCAGGGGTACTCAACCACTGAGCCACATCCCCAGCCCTATTTTGCGTTTTATGTAGAGACAGGGTCTCACTGAGTTGCTTAGCACCTCACCATTGCTGAGGCTGGCTTTGAACTCGCGATTCTCCTGTCTCAGCCTCCAAAAGTGCTGGGATTACAGGAGTGGGCCACCAAGAACCTGCCCTTTCTAAGCCTCTAGGAACTCATGTTCATTGAGTAGCTACTATGTGTCAGATACTTTTCAGTCATGAGAGAGAGCCCTTTGATATGGAGCTTCTCATGCCCATTTATATAAAGGAGGAAACTGAAGGATAAAGAGGTCAAATAGCTCATCCAAGGTCACACTGCTAGGAAGTGGGGGAATTTGTTCCCCTCCCATAGACAACAACCCCAGCATGTAACATGTTGTTTCAGCAGCTATTTTCTTCCCGGTCACCCAGGCACACTCCATTCATTCCCATCCGAGTGCCTTTGTCCCCGGCTCTGCCTACCCCTCCCCCTTGACCCTGAATACTCTCCTCCCCACTCTGTGGGCATCTGATTCCTGCCTCAAGACTCAGCCTTACCAGAACTACTATTCATAGGGAGAGCACAGCGCAGTATTTTGCAACAGCCCTAAGGGACAGCTACCTTTATTCAGGATTTACCGATGAGGAAACTGAGGCTGAGCGATGCATCTTCTGGCCTCTGTCATTTAGCTAGACAGGGGAGCGACCAAGACACAAAACCAGTTCTGCCTGGGGCAGTGCCCTCAGAAGAACCAGAGAAACACTGGGGTTGCTTCCGGGTGAAGGTCAGACTTCTAGAAGGGCTGCGTCTGGCCCCTTCTCTCCTCCCCCACCCTTGGCCCTGCAAATTGGCCTTGACCTTTCCCGGCCCTGCCTTTGAGTTTCCCCCCATTCAATGTGAAACGACAAAGGAAGAAAAGAGGCTCTAGCGGGAGGCAAAGGCCCCGCCCGGCCCGCCCGGCCCCGCCCCTGCGGGCGCAGCGGCCTCCAGGGTCTGTTTGCACAGTCGGGGCGCCGCGCTCGCACCCCACCTCCGGGAGAAAAGCACCGCGAGGTCATCTGTTGACTCTGGGATTAGCGGCTCCCCGCGGGAGCTCTTTTCCTATGAGATGAAAAGAAAGCGGACAATCTGTCAGGTAAACAGGCAGCATTGTTCCGGGCCATGTCGGGGGCCCCTCTGTGGGCCGGGCCTTTGAGGTCGCCTGCTCCGTGAGCGGGGAGAAGGCTTACTTAAAGGGAACGAGAGGCCCTGGCTGGCGGGCAGGTCGCCTGCTACAGTTCCAGGGACAAAGGACTCGGACAATTCCTGCCTTTCCTGAGCCGCCCCCTTTGCAAGCCCTTTCCTCTCCTGGGGTCTCGGGATACATCCAAAGGCCGGGCGCCGAGCCCGGTCTCGCTGATGGGGAAGCCAGGTCTGCCGCAGCATCCCTGGGCACAGAAGACAGCTCCTGGGATTCCTGCAGGTGGCGGCTGGAGGGAAATCTGGGACCTGGCCTGACTGCCGCTCTCTGGATGGGGATAACGGATACAACGAGACTGGTGGGGCATGATTTCCCCACGGGAGACTTCTCAGGTGCCCCTAGGGGTAGTGAGGGACACTTGGGAACAACAACCATCTCCATCAGTGGGCTGCTTAGTTTCATGCATTCCTGGAACATTTAAACAGCTGAAGGTCAAGGCTGTGCTGGTCCTTACTTTTTTTTTTTTTTTTGGTACTGGGGATTGAACTCAGGGGCACTCCACCACTGAGCCACATCCTCAGCCCTATTTTGTGTTTTATGTAGAGACAGGGTCTCACTGAGTTGCTTAGCGCCTCGCTGTTGCTGAGGCTGGCTTTGAACTCGCGATTCTCCTGTCTCAGCCTCCCTAAGTGCTGGGATTACAGGTGGTCCTCACATTTATGTGATTGTTCGCTTGAAGAAGGGGACAGTGTGCAGTCCCCACCCACCCATGAATGCTTGTGTACCTAGGAATCAGGACACCTGAATTTGGGCTTGCCCTTCCCCTAGTTTGCTCTGTGGCCCCACACCAGACATTCACCCTCTCTGGGCCCCAGTCCTCTTGTCCACCCAAGAGATAAGATGCTCTCCAAGAGTTGGGCCTTACCCTTCTGACCCTGGGGGAGTCTGGGAGGGCATTCACCTCCACTTAGGACAGAATGGAGGAGGGCCAATGGCCCTTGTGGGGAGGAGGAGCTAGCTGAACTCCTTGCTGGTTTCTAACTCCTAGGGGCACTGTGATGCAGCAGAAGCAGGTGCCCTGGGTCCAGCCACATGCTGCCAGGCAGGAGCATGCCATGAAAGAGCCCTGTGTCCAGGTGGTGAGAACACAGGCTTTGGGTCCTGCTGACCTGTGGGGATTCCATCCTGACACTCACCAGACGCCCGAGCTTGGGCAAGTGACAGCCTCCTGGTCTGTGAAGTGGTCCCCTACAGGCATCCACAGCCTAGGAGCCTGAACACTGGGGTCCTGGGTAAGCAGGGGCTGGTGCCACTCTCTTTGCTGTGTCCCTAAGGTCCTGTCTGCCCTCTGGCCTTCTCCTAGGCCTTCCTGCCTCTGCCCTCTTTCAGGGCACAACACCCATTCTCCTGGCCACCCTGATGCCAGGTCACTGTTCAGCCTGCAGGGGACAGAACCAGAAGCATAGACAACTCTAATGACACTCCTGAAGTACCAAGGGAGCCCAAAGAAGGACAGGTAGGAAAAGGTCCCGAGTCCTGGCCTGGGAGCAGTATGAACTGGCCACAAAGCTGCCTCTGGGATGACCCTGGGTGATTCCCTGAGGTTGGCCTCACTCCTGGAGAGAATCAGTGCAGACCCAGGGCTCAGCACCTAACCCCCATGAACCCACTGGACAGGAAAGAAATCAGAGGCCTAAATGTACTAGCCATTGTTCCAGGGCTCAGACAATCCTTGGTGACCTGAAGGCACAGCACCAAGCTCAGCCTCTCCTCTGAGTCTTCCTAAGCAAACTTAAATGAAGGCAAACTTGCCCATCCTCAACCATGAGCCTGTCCTTCTTGGGTCCCTGGCTGGGCTATATACAGGCTGTGTGACCCTGGGAAGGTTACTTGCCTTCTCTGAGACTCATCTCTCCATATGGAGAAAGATAAAAAGACACATGTTGCATAGATTTTCATGAAGATTAAATCACATACTTATAAAAGTGCCTGGAAAACAATAGCAGCTCCATAAATCTTTGGGTGTGTGAATCCCCCTTACTGCTTTTATATCCGTTTTTCCCCTATGCCCCAAAACCTTCCCAACCCTGGACTGGAGTTCCCAGTATTGTTCCTTGGGGGCAAAAAGAATGAGGATGATAATGACAAAAGTTCATTGAGAACTTTCTTTGAGCAAGACCTTGTGCTAAGGAAGGGTTTTATCCTAATTTTATAGAAGAGGCCACTGTACCCAAGAGCACTTAGCTGATGGGCTGAAGGTGACCACACCCAGGAAGTGTGAGAGTCAGGATTTGAACTCAGGTCAGGTGCCCAGAACCTTGCCCTCCAGAGCTGTAATTACTCCGACCTACAGAGTATGACTGCATGCCATGCCCATCGACCCTGAACTTTACATGCTGGGCAGTACTGTCCCTTCAGCAGAAAGGACAAAACTGGGGCTCAAGGAAGACTCAGTGTCACTGATCATTGTGGTGCATGCCTGTAATCCCAGTGGCTTGGGAGGCTGAGGCTGGAGGATCACAAGGTCACAGCCAGCCTCAGCAATTTAGGGAGGCACTAAGCAACTTAGTAAGAACTTTTCTCTAAATAAAAAATATCCCAACGGGCTGGGGATGTGGTTTAGTTCAATCCCTTGGGTTCAATCCCTGGAAAAAAAAAAAAAACACACACACATGCAGTGTCCGCCTCACATCTTGCACATAGACACACGAGGAGGGTGGAAGGTAGCAGACGCAGGTAGTAGCTCCTGCATGTTCTGGAACCCATTCCTGCCCACTGTCACCACCCTGAGGATGGCACTTCCTTCTGTCCCAGGGGTCTCTCAGGTCCTAGCTGATGGCAGGACCACACTGGCTGCCTCCCTGGAGCCAGATAACCTTCACCCAGTGATGTCCCTGACACTTCCCATCTCCAGGCGCCCATGGACTCTGCCTCCCTGGAGGGTGCCTGCAGTGAGGAGGGGTGGGGTTTGAATGGACAGATGATGGGAAGGAAGGATGAGGTTGGTCCCTGAGCAAGGATTGGGATGGGCAGCCACCGAGAGGCTGAGACCTCCCCAAGCAAATAATTCATTTTCTCTAACGACTACACCTCTCTCCTGCTTCCTAGCTTCTAGCAACTGGCGGCTGGAAACAAGGTCAGGACCATCCCCTGAGGATCGCAGTTTTCAAGGAGCCCCAGTGTTTGGGGGGAAGGCAGAGAGGCAGGCACTGAAGGGGGAGGAGCCTCCAGCAGCAGCTGAGCCACATCTGGCCTCAGAGACACCCTCTGAACACCCTGCCCCCTTCCTCATCCTCCTTTTTCTCTTTTGAAAGTGGCCCAGCTATTTGCTTTTCATCAGATCCAACTGGATAAACGTGGTTTGAAGGCCTGTCCTCGCCATGGATCCTTCCGGACCCCCCTGCTGCATTGGCACTCGCCTCCTTACCAGGCGGCTGATTCCATCTGCCCAACATTTCTGACTTCTAGAAAGAGCTTTGGTTAAACAGACATTTGCCTGTCTTCCTGCGGCTTCTACAGTCAGCCTGGTTCTGTCGCCCAGGGCAGAGAGCGTGGGGGAAGCGAGGGTGGGCTCTGGTCAGAGTGGCTGGCGTGTGTATCCCAGATGCTCCACGTATCAACCGAGAGACACTGAACAGAGATTTGACCTCCCTGTGCCTTGGTTTGTCTCTATGTCGGGTGGGGTTATAATAATCACTTCCAGAGGTTGCTGTGGGTTCTAAAGAGTTGGTACAAGGACAGCTTTTATTCCAGTGCCCTTCACCACTATAAATGGTCATTTTTTATTATTTTTAACATTTGTTCATTTGCATCTGCAATACTTCAAAAATAGCTGAGGGCCCCAATCATACACTCCACCTCTGTGCCAACAAGTAGTGCGCTCCTATAATTATGATCTCAGCGATGCTGGAGCCTGAGGCAGAAGGATCACAAGTTCAAGGACCACCTCAGCAACTTAGCAAGACTCTCAGCAAACTGGCAAGACTCTGTCTCAAAATGAAAAATAGAAAGTGGTGGGGGTATAGCTCAGTGGTAAAGTGGTTCACTCTCCAGTGCAAAAAGAGAGAGACAACCTCTTCCTTCAATTCTCCAACCCATAGCTGGGACTGAGACTAATCTTCCTGACCAACCTTCCCCCAAATGCCCAAAAGGCAAAACTTGGAGAGGAAGGGTCAAGTCTCTTCTGATTTTTAGGACCAACCTGCAGAAGTAGGAACAGCAAAGGGTAAAACTAGACCTAACTGCTACCCAGCATGGATAGGCAGAGCTCAGCTTGTTACCAAAAGCTTGGTCCTTGTCCCCAGTGCCAATCCAATAACAAGGACAAGGTTTTGAGAAAAAGGAAAAAGAAGGTTTATTGCTTTGCCAGCAGAGGAGAAACACAGGGAACTGCCATTCCAGAGGCTGTGATTCTGCCCATCAGCAGGAACAGGGGTTTTTTAAAGAAGTGATTCAAAGGCTACTTTCTCTGTTGGAATTGTAATTGACGTGTTAATTGGGGAGACAGTCATTTCTGAGATCTTCTGGTGCCTTCCCTAAATTCTAGATTACTTCCTTCCTGTAGTGGGTGTATGTATGTTCAGGGACAGATAACTCTGCCTAGGATGGGAAGAAAGGTAATCTTGTTTCCCCTGAGATTCGAGAGGGGGAGAGAGAGGGAGGTGGAAGGGAGAGAGGAAGAGAAAGAAACACCTCCATTTTAAAAATCAGTTGCAGTGGCTGAGCAGCAAGGGCTACATTCAAAGCATAAAGTGGACCACTGTTTAAGCTCAGAATAATAAACTTTTGTCCTTTCTGAAAATTAGAGTGGTCTGAAGGTAGGAGGGGCTGCCTGCGAGAGGAAGTGCACTCCCCGTCCCTGGAGGTATCCATAGTGCTAGAGACACTGCGGAAGGGATTTCCTCTGAGTGGAGAGTTGAACTCAATGCTATCAAGAATAGAAGCTCATCATAAAGAAGAAACAGGAAGTTCACTCCTGCATCCATGCAATAAATATTTACTGTTGAAGGCACAGCTATGCCTCATTCTCCACCAGCTACTCTCCTGCATGCACAGTTCACATTAAGGCATGAATTCTGGGAGTATTTCATGCTACCTACCTGTGGCTACTTTGAAGCTCCTCTTTGCCTTCATTTTTATATCTGCCAAACGGGTTGCTCAACAAAAGTGGGCCCCATGCAAGTTGGCTGCACTATCGTCATCATTATTGCTAGTGTTATCAAGATGACAGCTGTAAAGGAAATCTAGGGTCTCTCTCTCTCTCTCTCTCTCTCTCTCTCTCTCTCTCTCTCTCTCTCTCTCTCTCTTTCTCTGCAACAGACTCAAACAGCTTGGCATGTACTAAACCAAGTCCCAAGAATCCAGCCCAGCTAAAACCTCCACCAAGTGCAGTCTGGACCAGCTTGGACTGGAGACCAATAACACACCAGTTCCTGGATCACATCCAAAGTCAGCGACAAGAGATTTGGTGAATGTCCATTATTGGCTGCCGTCATTTCTCAGGAATGGCATCCAAAGGCCAAACAAAGCCATTTTTCTCTGAAGCAACTTAATTACTGTGGAGAGGAAAGGATAATTCTAGATCTGAAGCCACATTGGATTTTCAAATTGTGGAAATATAGGAACCCAGAAGCCTCTCAGAAAATCTGATGTCAACCATCTCCTTGCTTCATCCTCTTATTTTCAACTTGCCTGTATCATCATTATGGAGTTCCTTGTACATAGCATAGTGCTGAGTAGTGTTTTATAATTCATGTTACCATCCTCCATCTTCTCCTTGGTGTATTTAGCTCTTTTATATTTAATATAATTTTTATATGTAGCACCTAATCCTGTCATTTTATTTTTTGTTTTATATTTATTTGTCTGTTTTCCTTTCTCTTTATTTCTGTGCATTACTTCTACAGTATTTTTGAGTGTATCTTTTTGCACAGCAATTTTTTTCTCAACCACTAAGCCATATCCCCAGTCCTTTTTTGTATTTTATTTAGAGACAGGGTCTCACTGAGTTGCTTAGAGCTTCGCTAAGTTGCTGAGGCTGGCTTTGAATTCACAATCCTCCTGCCTCAGCCCCCTAAACCATTGAGATTATAGGTGTGCACCACCATGCCTGGCTTGTACAGAAATTTTAATGGTTGCTCTAGGTATTACATTTTGTTCACATAAAACCTTATATCATAATGTTATCAGTTTAAGTGAAATATAAACTGATAAAAGGCCTTACCTTCTTTTACATCCTATTTACATTATAATTATATTAAGTATTCCTCTACAAACATTCAGAAACACATTAGACAGTATTATATTTTGCTTCCATTGTCAAGCATAGTTTAGAAAACACAGAGGAAATCTATTATGTTTACCCACATTTCTGCTTATTATGTCGTTTCTTCCTTCCTGATGTTCCAAGTGTCCTTCTTTTATTATGTCCTTTCTTTTAGAGAATTTCCTTTAGCCATTCTTTTACGGATAAGCTGATGACAAATTCTCTTAGTTTTCCATCATCTGGAAATATCTTGATTTCCTCTTTATTTTTTGAAAGATATGTTCACTGGATGTAGAAGTATGAATTGACAGTTCTTTTCTTTTTTTCTTTTTTTTAAATATTTTTTAGTTGTAGGTGGACACAATACTTTATTTTTCTCACTTATTATTCTTGTGTGGTGCTGAGGATCGAACCCGTGCCTCACCCGTGCTAGGCAAGTGCTCTACTGCTAAGCCACAATCCCAGCCCGACAGTTCTTTACTTTAAGTACTTAATATTGTGTCACTTTCTTCTGGCTTCCATGGTTTCTAAGGAGAAATCTACTATTATTTGAGTTGTTTACTAGTAAGGTATCATTTTTCTCTGGCCACTTTCAAGATTTTTTTCTCTGCCTATAGATTTCAGAAATATGATTGGCATGGATTTATTTTGATTTATCTATTTGTAATTGTCTTAGCTTGGACTGCTATGACAAAAAAAAAAAAAAAGCACATATCAGGGGATGGTTTAAACAATAAATGTCTATTTCTCATGGTTCTGGATGCTGGGAAGTCCAAGCAGATTTAGTATCTGGTGAAGGCAGATACTAAATCAGTTCATAGACAGCTGTCTTCTCACTATGTCTTCACCTGTTTCTCAGAGAGAAGATGCAAGCTCAGAACTTGCATCTGAGAAAAGAAAAAGAAATATTCAGTCTATAAAGTAATTCCCCCCTCTTCTTGATTCTGTAGGCTTATATTTCATGCCAAACTCAGGCAGTTTTCAGTCATTTTTCTTTTGAATATTCTTTCAGTCCTCTCTTCTTTCTCCTCTTCTTCAGGAACTCAAATGACAAGAATGTTAGATCTTTTATTTAGACCCACAAGTCTCTGAGCCCCTGTTCCTTTTCAGCCTCTTTTCTTTCCATTGTTCAAATAAAGTATACCTTCAGGTTCACTGATTCTTTTCTCTATCACCTCCATATGCTCTTGAGCTCATCCACTGAGTTTTTTCCTTCTGTTATTGACTGTTTCAATTCTAAAAGGTCTATTTGTTTCTTTTTTATTTCTTTGCTGAATTTTTCTATATCTATGTCTTTTCTGGGCCTTGCTATTTTTTCTCATTTGTTTCAAGTGTACTTGTAATTACTTGTTGAAGCATTTTGATCACCATTGATTGAAAATCTTTGTCAGATGACAAACATTTCTGTCATGTTGGCATTGGTGCTTATCAGTTGTCTTTTTTTATTCATCTGAGATCTTCTCTGTTTGGGGCATGGTGAGAGATTTTTTAATCAAAGCCTAGACAGTTTTTTACTATGTTTCAAGACTCTGGATCACATATAAACATATAATCTGTCAGTGTTAGTAGATGGTGTGTGTGTGTGTGTGTGTGTTAGTTACTGGAGATTGAACTCAGAGACTCTCTACCACTGACCTTTTTATTTTTTAAGGCAGAATCCTACTAAAAATGACCCAGGCTGGCCTTGAATTTGTGATCCTCCTGCCTCAGCCTCCTAAGTAGCTGGGATTACAGTCATGTATCACCACTTCTTGCTTAGGAGACTTTTTTTTGACACCACTCCAGCAGGGGCAGTGGGGGAATGGTCTCATTACCACCAGATAGACATAGTCCAGGCTCCCCACTTGGTCTCCAATAACACCATGTCATCCCAAGATCCCTAGCTAGTATGTGGCCTTCTCTACACATTTCGAAGTCTTCTTATGTTTATTTTATCTATAATGTCCAAACTTTGTACTTGGACTTAGCAGGAGGAAGTAGGAAAGCACATCTACTCCATCTTCCTGGAACTGAAACTTCCCTTTTTATTTTTCCAGCATTTTTCTTTCCCTGCCACAAGCCTGGAATCAGCCACTTCACCAAGAAGCCTTGGCTCCTTTAATTGAAGAATGACATTTAGAAGCTAATATGTGCACATTTCTATTGAGGTATCATTGCTTATAGATCCTCTTAGCAGAGCTATGAAATGTATGCAAGTGTATAAATGTTTTGATGTGGACACAGGTTTTCATTTAGCTTGGGTGAATATCTAGAAGTGAAATGGTTGTGTCCTATGGTGTGGCTAACTTTTAAAGAAACTACTTTGTATAAAGTAAAATGTGCTTTGTGTTGTCCAGTTCTATGGATTTTGACAAATACTCACGCTTCTCTATTGTTTGTTTATCTATATGTGTCTTGAATGGTGTGCACATGAATTCATAATGACATCTCTAACTCTACTGGGTTCATTCTAGCATTTTCCCTTTGATTACTTGTAGGCTCTTCCTCTGAAGTGAAAAGCCTGGCTGTCATTATTTACAAGAGATTTATTTACTTGTTCAACCCTAGTATACATGTACAGTAGTTTCAGAATGTTAAACTGTATTTCTGTGAGAAACAAATTTACCAAGTATAAGACAATGTTTGTGAACAGTACTGTTCTACTTAGCCTTACAGCAGCCAAACAAAACATTATTTTCCAAAGTTACTTAGGTCAGCTCCTTTGTCCCTACCTCCTTCCGTGTGATTATGTCACTCATGTGTAATAAAGTTTGATTCATTGGTCACAGTCTGCATTCCATTTTGTGTTTCCCCACACCCTGGTGATTTTTAAAATTTGCTTACAGTCTCCCTTTGAAGAACATCTGGGTTGTTTCCAGTTTTTGTTATTATGAATAAAGCTGCTATACACATTCACATACAGGTTGTGGTGTGAACACAGATTTTCATTTAGCTTGGGTAAATATCTAGAAATGAGATGGCTGAGATGATTGTGTCATACGGTATGTTGAACTTTTAAAGAAACTTATTCTGTATAAAGTAAAATTTGTTTTGTGGTGTCCAGTCCTGTGGGTTTTGACAAATACCCAACCCCACCCCACTGCCCAGCATCCAACAGAAGAGTTCCATCACCCCAGAATTTCCCTCATGCCATTACTCGGTATTCAGCCCCTTCTCCCCAACCTGCACACCACCAATTAGCTTTTTGTCCCACCAGTTTAATCATTTGCAGAGGGTCATGTAAATGGGATCAAGCAATGTGTGGCCTTTCTGGCTTCATTCGCTCGGTAAAACATATTTAAGATTCGCTTAGGTCTGCTCTACCACTGAGCTACATCTCCAGCCCTTTTTATTTTATTTTGAGACAGAGTCTCACTAAGTTGCCGAGGCTGGCCTTGAACCTGTGATGCTCGTGGTTCAGCCTCCCGAGTCACTGAGATTACAGGTGTGCCCTACCATGCCAGGCTACCCATGCAGTTCAGTGAATGGGTAGTTCCTTCTTTTGTACTGCTGAGTTGTGTGACACAGTATGAATAGACCATGGTCTGCTTATGGTCCCCTTTTGAAGGATATCTGGGTTGTTGGGTTGATTGTAAATAAAGCTGCTATATCCATCGGCATACAGGTCGTCAGGGGAACCTGAGTTTCCATTGCACTTTGGTAAACATCTAGAAGTGAAATGGCAATGGCATGCAGTGGGAGTGTGCTTAACTGGCTAAAAAAGCCTCCAAACTGTGTCCTGAAGTGGTCATACCTCTCTGCATTCCTACCGATAAGGTGTGAGAGTTCCAGGTGCTCCCCAGCCTTGTCAGCCCTGGTATGGTCGGGTTTGTTAGTTTATTCTGGGTGTTCTAACAGGTGCATAGTAGTATCTCATCATGGTTTAATTTGCATAGCCCCGACAACTAATTATACTGGCCATCTTTTCCTGTGCTAGTTTGCCATCTGTTTGTCTTTTTTTGGCCATTTTGAATTGGGTTGTTTGTTTTCTTATCATTGACTTTTGAAAGTTCTTTATATATTCTGAACACGAATCTCACTGAATTCGCTTGACAGTGTCTTTTGAAGAACGGAAGTCCTAAATTTGGAGAGACTCCAATATATAGATTTTTCCTGTTACTAATTCTGATTTTGCCTAACTCAGGACATTAAACATTTTATTCTCAAAATTTTATAATTTAAAATTTTACACTTAGATCTGCTACCCATTTCAAGTCCATTTTTGTATATGGTGTGAGGTATGGATCAGGCTTTCAGTTTTATTTGTTTGTTTGTTTGCCATTGTTTTGCCAATTTTATGTCCAATTGTTCAGACCATTTGTCAAAAGCAATATCCTCCTGCCATTAGATTGTCTTTGCACCCTGGTTCAAAAACAATTGACCACATATGTGTGGGTCTATTTCTGCACTGTCAGTTTTCTTCATTAATCTGTGCGTCCATCCTCCTATAAATATCAGCCTGTCTTGATTGTTGCAGCTTTAAAGAAACCAGGTGCTCTAAGCTCTTCGACTTGGTTGGCTTTCAGGCTTGTTCTGGTATTCTCGTTCCTAGGCCCAGCTGCCTAGCTCAGCCCAGAGCCCCAATCTGCTCGACCTCACCTGCTCCCAGGAATGAAACCCCATACCTCATTTCCTGCAGATGAGGGGCTGCCTCAGCTTCCCACTCCACCTGGCTCTTACACACTCTCATTCTCTGGTCCTCACACTCACTTCTCCACCCCCTTCCCAGGGGAGGTCTCCTTGGTCCCATGGTCTTGGCTCCCCGTAGCTCCCTGCCCATACCTGCTGGCTTCTCCAGCCACACATCTAGTCTAACCACGCAGTTTCCTGGCACTGAGACCCCCCTCCACTCTCATCCAGTTCTAACTCTCTCTCTCTAAAGAACCGAACACAGGCTCAGAGTCAGAGAGACAGGTTGACCCTGGCTGCGCCCACTCTGATAACCAAGCCTTGGTGTTCTTGTGGCTAAAGGGCAGCAGCAGAGCTGAGCCAGGGGGACGGACAGAGAGGTCAAATGCTCCTCTGCTCTTCCATGCTCTTTTGGCTATCTCTCCCTGCTGGCTGTCTCCCTCTGTGCACTGTGAAGTCCTTACAGCACTTCCTGTTGGCGATGTCCAGGTCCCCTGCCATGACTCTGTGGGTTGGAGGAATTTCCTCTAGAATAAGGTCTCAGAGTGGCGCATCGTCTTGTCAGACTCAGCTTTCAGGACACCATGCCTCATCAGAGCCACATCAAGGCCACATCTCTAGACTGCGGGCCTGGCCATCTCTGACCCCTGGCTCACATGGTTATGGACAAGCCATGTCAGACATGTTTCCAGTAAACAATGGAACTGATCCTTATGTTGAAAGAACATGGCCTGCCACATGATCTGAGCTGCTTCTTATGTCTTGAGGCAAGGAGGAAGCTCTGTCATTAACCCCACGTGGTCCTGTGCAGAGGGGACGCAGTGGCTACCTGTCAACCGCCTGTAAATGCCAGTCATGATTCTCCACATATAATCACCCATGGGCGAATTCATTCACTGATTTGTTAATTCCAGAGCACCTGCCCCAAGCCAGGCCTGTTGGATGGGGGACAGGGACAGAAAGGAGGTAAGAGCTGTGATTGCCCACAGGTGGTCCATGATCCCATGCAGATCTTGCCCACCCATCAGAACCCTCCCAAAGTCACCATAACTAGCAGGAGAGCAAATGCCATAGTTGTGGGCACACTAGCGAAAGGGCACTGGCTGGGGTGAGGGTGGGAGCAGAGTGGGGAAGGGGTCTCCACAGGAGGGACACACGTTCACTTTCCTGTGATGACTTGCCCCCCCTCCGGGCCTACCAGCCAAGCTGAGGTGGAGGTGTGTCAGCTCACAGCTTCCTGCCTCCAGCCCCAGCAAGTAGCTTTGTGTCCTCGCCACCCTCCACCTTTCCAAATGTCCACCAGAAACCTGGGGGAACCTGGTTCCTGGCTTCATTCACTTGCTGCATACCCAGTTCATGTCACTTATGGCTCAGTGCCCTCTAGAAAATGAGGAGGGCCGGAGGGGAGACACCTGAGGTTAGATTTCTGTGCAAAATGAATTCACATGCAAGTGTGATGTGCTTGATGTCACATCAGGTAAGGAAGGAAGGGAAGGCTGTATTTGTGAAGACCCCCTTCCTCCTCCTCCTATGAATCCTGGGCGCCCACCTGGTCACCTGGTTCTCCTCAGTCAGCCTGGGCTTTGATGTCATTCATTCCTACTTTGAGCTGGGACACAGCAGTGAACGGAGTCCTGTGGCCTCGTGGAGTGTTCCACCACTCACTTCCCTATAATAAAGAGGCACAAGAGGGAACATGGCAGAGGAGGAGTCACCTAGTGGGGCAATCAGGTGGTGTCATTTCCACAGAGACCAGAATATAGAAGGAATTCACTGGGTGACGTTGGGAAGGCACAGAAAGATCACTGTGAGGAAAGGGAACAACATGTGCAAATGCACAGAGGCAGGCTCGCTCGCTCTGGAGGAAGCTGGCACTGTTTGAGAACACTCAAGGTGCCCCATAGAAAGCCTCTGGAGTAGGAACCGAGAACTCCCACCCTGTCTTGTCCCTTTGGAGCCCCCTTTGGGACAGAGTAAGTATGAACATGTCTCCACTTACTCTCCTCCTACTCATTTCTCAAGCTGAGTCTGATCTCTCCCCCGACCCCCACACCCAGGGCAGCCACATGGCTCTGGCCAAGGACCTTGGGCCTTCTGGTAGTGGGTCCTGGCCTACTTGCCCCTTGGCATCCTCCAACCTGGCTCCTCATCCCCAGCTGTTGGGAATACCATCTTCCCCTTGTCCCATGAGGATTCTCCTGGAATGCCCCTCAGCCCCCAGCACCCCACCCTCTTCTTCCAGACAATTCACCCACCCTCCATGCCAAGCACCTGAGGCCATCCTCAGCTCTAGATTGCACACCACCTGCCCCTGGATGGCCTTGGGCATCCTTGGGGACACTCTGGGCTCTTCATCATCATTCTCAAACCTGCCTGTCCTCTGGCTCCCAAACTTGCTCAACCATGAGACCTGGTTCACTCTGCTACCCAGGGCAGGAACCAGAGAACGGCATTGACGCCTTTCCCCTCACTCCCCACAGCCAAGCCACCTGTGACCTTCACACTTACCCTTCTCTTGGACCCTCTTTTCTGTACTTGCACTGCCTGCCGCAGGTCAGGCCACCAGGTGTCCCTCCTTGGGAGCTCTTGAGAGCTCTCCCTGCCCGCCCTTCCCCCAGCACATCCTACACAGAGGCCAAGGTGCGGAATCACACAGTGCCAGCCTCTAGTACCCCCTCAGGACTCCTCAAGGCTCCTGGGTTCAAGCCCACACTCCATGGTCCCCAGAGGCCAGCCTGGCCACATTGCCCCACCTCTCCAGCCTTGCCTGGACTACTCTCCTCTCTGTCCACTCTGGCCATTCTGCACGTCTATCATTTTCTCTGTTGCATAACAAATTCCCAAAAAGCTTGGGAGCTAAAAACAACAATAAGCATTTGTCATTTCACAGTTGCTGAGGGACAGGAATTTGAGGGCAGCTCAGATGGGTGGTCCTGGCTGGGGGCTTTCCTGAGGCTCCAACCCAGAAGCCAGAGGGGCTGCAATCATCTGAAGGTGTGACCGGGGCTGGAGACGGCCCTTACAAGAGGGCTCCCTTCATGGCAGGTAAGGAGCCAGAGGGCAGGATATTCTTCCTCTTTTTCCCTCAGACTTGGGGACCTGAAGTCAATGAGGCCCCAAGAAGAGGCAAGAAGTTAATGAGAAAAATTTGCACAAGAGTGGCAATAGCGCAGCCATACACAGCTGAGATCAAAAGCAGGAGACAGAATCCACTTAAAGTGCCACCCCAAGTCTCATTTCCGAACTGCTCTGGTATCCACAGCCCTCCCGTGTCCCACCAGGGGACAGAGGACAGTTCACTACTGGGATTCCAGCCCCCATGCACCAGACCCCATCCTCCCCATCTCCCTCTGTGGCCTTGAGTCACCACCTGCCTTCTCTGGGCACTGGATTCCCAGAGGATTGGACTTGATGATCCAATGTTGCAATCAGTTCTAAAACCTAATGAGTAGGTGGAGCCTTCCCTCTTTCAGCCTGGCCCCTCCTTTCCCCTCCCCACAGGGCCAGTCCCCATCTCCGCACTGCCCAGAGGCAAGAAGTTAATGAGAAATGTCCCATTTTTTGCCTCTTTCCTCTCTTTTCCTCCAAGGTCCTTCTTCTGAAAGCCAGGAACCCTATGCCTTTCAGGACTCTGCTGCCAAAAGTCAGATGGGCCTCCCTGAGGGTCGCTGGAGACCTCTTTCATAGCCTGGAGTGATTTAACACTGGCCTGGAGATGTCACTTGCTCCAGAATGAGGTGGATTCTAAGCGATGAGAGCATGCGTTTGCTGGCGCCTCCTCTCATAGTTTCACTGCTCTTGCGAATGGAGCACCCTCTAGCCTTTGGTGACACCGGTGGCATCCATGACGAGGGCAGGATGGCTCTGAGACCCCTCTGCATGCCTGTGGTTCCTCAGCCTGCCAGCTGCTACCCTGGTCATTGAGGGTCCCTGGCCCCCGCAGCACACCAACCATATTTTACCTTTCACTCCTCACCAAGGCCCCTCCCTGATGTTCACCCCTGTGACTTTGCCAGTGTTCACACCCAAAAGCTGTCCCCAAATGTCCCACTGAGACTCCCTACTCTGGCCTGGGCATCAGTGACTTGGAATGTTTGGTGCTTATCTGAGTGGCAATGTCAGTGATATGGGTCAAGGCTGCCGTCTGTCCCTAAACCTCAGGGAGGCAATAACTGATCCTGAGTCACACTCTCCTTCATCCCCCTCTGAGCACCAGTTTCAGGGCACCACTACCTACTGCCTTGTAGGTCTTGAGTGCCGATTCGACTCCTAGACACCACATTCAGGGAGAAGGGGCCATGCTCATGCCAGGGGCTTTCTCTGGCCTCATTTGGCAGGTGAGTGAAATGTGGTCCACAGACATCCAGACCTTCAGCCAAGATCGCAGAGCTGCTGATGGGAAGGACTGGAATGGGAGCAAGTTTTGCCTGACTCGAAGCCCAGGCCCTTCCCAGAGCACCTCAGCCTCTCATGGGCCCTGCTTAGCCCTGAAGCCTCCCTGGCCTCGCATGGTCTCACCAAGCCTCCCTTCCTGGCCCAGTCATCTCACTCTGGGAACCCACCTCCTTCAGGAAGCCCTCTCTGCTCATCATGATGGATATCAGAAGAGACATCAACACCTCGACACACATCACCCCTCCCAGACTATACACAGTCACGTTATTTTGCAAGTCTGACTAATTAGATTACTCCCCTGAATGCTACCCAGTGCCTGCAATGACAATGGACACAGCACAGAGTCGATTACTGTTCTTTTGACTAAAATTAAAATGCAACATCTTTGTTCTCTTCTTAGCACCAGACTGAAGCCAGGGCAGACACCAAGAGGAGTCAGCTTGGAGCTACTGTCTGTGTTTCATTACCTGAGAGATGCACACAAATGCCCCAGCCAGAGTTCCCTTTTGCAGGCCTCAGTGAGCCCTGACTGACACCACCTGGCTCTCCTAGGAGCCCCTGGGGCCACTTCAGCAGGGATGCCATGGGGGAAATCTACCAGCCATGGCTGCAGCGCTGCTATGCAGGGTTCCGGCATGGTGCCCAGTGCTCCCCTGGGCAGGTACCTGGGCAGGAAGTAGGTGTCAAAACCTGCCAGGGTAGGTTTATTGGTTACTTTTTGGTTTGGGTTTTTTTTTTTTTTTCCTTACCAGAGATTGAACCCAGGGGCGCTTAACCACTCAGCCACATCCCCAGCCCTTTTTTGTATTTTATTTGGAGACAGGGTCTTGCTGAGTGGCTGAGGGCCTCACTGAGTTGCCGAGGCTGGTTTTGAACTCCCATTCCTCCCGAGTCACTGCGATTACAGGCATGCTCCACCACGCCCGGCCTAGCATAGTTTTTTATTTTGTTTTTGCTTCACTTTCCCAGCCAGCGGCACCTCACAGTAGGAATCCGCCCTCTTCACCCAGAGCTCTGGTATCCAGGGCCTGCTCAAAGAATTCCAGGCAGTTCTGTTCCCAGGCCTAGAGTCTCGAGGTCAGGGCTCCACCTGAGCCATGCCAGAGAGTTCAGCAAAGGCTGGGCTGCTTATTTCCATGAAATATCTGAGGTTTCTAATTAATTACCAAAGTAACATGTTTATTATAGAAAATTTGAAAATTGCATGCAAGCAAAACCAAATTAGAATATAATAAACATCTATAAACCAGTTATAGATGTCCACTTATGTTCAGGAATTTTTTTTTTTGGTACTGAGGATTGAACCCAGGGGCACTTAACCACTGAGCCATATTCCCAGGCCTATTTTACATTTTATTTAGAGACAGGTGCTCGCTGAGTTGTTTAGGGCCTCACTAAGTTGCTGAAGCTGACCTTGAACTCATGATCCTCCTGCCTTAGCCTCTCCAGCCATCGGGATTCCAGGCATGTACCACCGTACCTGGCTATGCTTCTATGCTTTACAAACAAACAAAAGCCAAAGAGGATTATAGTAAGCATTATTTTACTATCTGTTAAACTGATGTAGCTCTGTGTGATTTCCTCAAACTGTTAAGCATTCCTCATGTTCTCTAACAATGACTCAAAGTAAATCATATAACATCCCCCAATCTAGTTAACCAGTCCCCCACTGCTGGACATTTTGGATCATTTCTACTCTTCATGGTTTTGCACAACATTCCACAGCCGGCCTTGTAGCTCCATCTTTGTGACTCTCCTTAGAGCCAGGTTAAGAGGCCTCTGACCACAGGAACTATTTGACATAGTCCCTCAAAAATATGCACTGTTAAATATAAACAATAAAATAAGTGTAAGGAAATCTGGCAAAGTCCCACTTTTTTCCCGATGCCTGAATGCTTACTTTGAAATACAGGCTTCCAAAAGCAATCCTTAGCAAGAAAAATGAAGCAGGAGGTATCACAATACCAGATGTTAGACTATACTACAGAGCTATAGTAACAAAAACACATGGCATTGTCACCAAAACAAACATGTAGACCAATGGTACATAATAGAAGATACAGAGACAAACTTACATAAATACAGTTATCTCATACTAAACAAAGGCTCCAAAAACATACAATGGAGAAAATATAGCCTCTTCAATAAATGGTGCTGGGAAAACTGGAAATCTATAGAGCAAAATGAAATTAAACCCCTATCTCTTACCCTGCACAAAACTCAACTCTGAGTGGATCAAAGACTTTGGCAATAAAACAGAGATCCTGTGCTTAATAGAAGAAAAAGTAGGCCCAAATCTCCATTATGTTGGCTTAGGAACAAAAATCTTCAACAAGACTCCTAAAGCACAAGAAGTTAAAATCAAGAATCAGGAAATGAGATGGATTCAAACTAAAAAGCTTCTTCACAGCAACAGAAACAAACAAGAATATGGAAAGCCTACAGATTGGGAGAAAATCTTAGCCACCTGCACCTCAAAGATAGCATTAATCTCCAAGATTTACGAAGAACTGAAAAAAACTTAACACACACACACACACAACAAATAACCCAATTAATAAATTGGGCTAAAGAACTGAACAGATACTTCACAGAAGTATGATAGATCAACAAATATATGAAAAAATGTTCATCATCTCTAGCAGTTAAAGAAATGCAAATTAAAACTACACTGAGATTTCATCTCATTCCAGTCAGAATGGCAATTATCAAAGAATACAAGCAACAATAAATGTTGGCAAGGATGTGGGGGGAAAAGCACACTCATATATTGCATGTTTTCATGAATGTTTGCATGTTTTCATTTAGATTTGGGGCTCTCATTATGCTGGTGGGGCTGCAAATTAGTGCAACCACTCTGGAAATCAGTATGGAGATTCCTTAGAGAACTTAGAATGGAACCACCATTTGACCCAGATAGCCCACTCCTCAATTTATACCCAAAGGACTTAAAATCAGCATACTACAGTGATACAGCCACATCAATGTTTAATAGCAGCTCAATTCACATTAGCTAAACTATGGAACCAACCTAGGTGCCCTTCAACAGATGAATGGATAAATAAAATGGGATATATATATACACAGTGGAATATTACTCAGTCATAAACAGAAATAAAATTATGGCATGTGTCAGTAAATGGATGGAGCTGGAGACTACTATGCTAAGGGAAATAAGGCAATCCCAAAAATCCAAAGGCCAAATGTTCTCTCTGATATGCGGATACTAACTCAAAAGAAGGGGTGGAGGTAGGGAAGAATAGAAGTACTTTGGATTAGGCAGAGGGAAATGAAGGGAAGGAAGGAGAACGGAAACAAGACAGATAATAGAATGAATTGACCATTACTTTCCTATGTGCATATATGAATACATGACCAATGTAATTCTACATCATATATAACCAGAAGAGTGGGAAGTTATACTCCATATATGTATAATGTGTCAAAACACATTCTACTGTCATGTTTAACTAATAAAAACAAATTAAAAAATTATGAATTAAAAAAAAAGAAATTCAGGCTGAGTATCCCTAATCCAAAAACTCAAAATCTGAAATTCTCTAAAATCCAAAACTTTTTAAGAGCCAACATGATGCCACAAGTGGAAATTTTCACACCAAGAAACTTCGATTCACAAACAAAATTAAAATATTATATAAAGTTACCTTCAGCCATGGGTATCAGGTTGATAGGAAACAAATGCATGTTTTCATTTAGACTTAGGGCCCTCATTATGCATATGCAAATATTCCAAAATCTAAACCAAAATGTAGAACCCTTCTGGTCCCAAAAATTTCAGATCAGGGATACTCAAACTTTACTACATTCATTTTTAAATTTGTGCTTGCTCACTTGGAAGATGGCCTTCGTTGCTGGTACCCGTGGCACATACTAGGTCTCCAGGATGTTGCTGCCTCCCTAGGACCACTACCTTCCAGTAATTTCCAGGAAGAGGAATATCAGGATCAAAGGTTTTCCAACTGCAGGGCTTTGAGGTCCATTGTGTCTGTCACACGTCTGCACCTGGAAACCTTGATAGACTATTGTCCTTTTTCTCACATGGGCTGCACGAGATTGATGGTATGTAATTGGACAATGGATTAAAAAAAGGTGTAACCAACTTGGGGGGCAGATGTTCTAGGCCCTCTAGTTTGCCTGAGCCCAGAGGATTTGGGGCAAGGGAAAGACATCTCGTTCCTGTTTGACTGATGCTGCTCAGGAAGCCCCGAGCTTCAGGGCTAAGAGCACTAATGCCTGGGGAGTGGGGTTAACACAACTGGAGGCAGAACCGGCCCTACTAGCTGTGTGGCCTGAAGCAATTTCCTTTCCCTCTGGACTTTGCTTTTCTCATGAAAAAAATGGGCACCACAAAATAATCAGCATCTCCTTTTGTGCCCCCCCATTGCCCCTGTGTAAGACCCCAACTTCTCTGAGACAGCCGAGAGGACCCCACGCTCTATCAAGAAATAGCACTGGGTACCTCTGCATGGTGGCTGCGCCCATGACAACCTGGTACTAGTCCAGTGCCCAGCTTCTCCTTCTGCCATGCTTTCCCAGAGCCCCGACACCACCTGGATGGTTCTGCATCCCTTGACAGGACCACGTCAGGCCGCCTCTCTCCCTAAGGCACCCTCACCTCCTGCTATCTATGGCAATCCCATTCAGTCAACAAAGGTACCCAGGATAATGTCCCAGGAGCCATGGCAGAAATGCAAGCCAGGTGCTTGAAGGTTCCACGGGGCAATGGTGATGTGGGAGGGGGCGTGGCATACCTCACATTGGACTGTGACTTTTCTGAGAGCAGCAGTCATGGCCCAGTTCCTTGGTGGACCAGAACAATGAGTGGTGCATGACAGTTTGGAATTGAACAACCAAGAGTGATGGAGAAGAAGATGGGTTGGGGGTTGCTTTTGTCTGTTTCCTTTAAGTTGTTCTAGTAGCACTACAAAACCAGAAGCACAGAAATGCCCCCAAAGCCTGAAACTCAAGGATGGAGATTCCCACATTGGGAATATCCTCCACGGCCCCCAAGCACCCTACCCCCTGCCTCCTTAGCACAGCTTTCCCATGAGTGAGACTGGGCTCCTTGTCCTTCAGTGTCTCGACCGTGAGGTCACCCCCTTCCAGACTGACTGCCCCTGCCACATTGTGCCCAACATCCAGCACAGCAGATTCACAACTCCAATGCTCCCAACCTAGGAAGCCACCCCTGACTGCCTCAGCCTTCAGAAGCCTCCCTCCTCCATCCATTCAGAGATGCCATCTTGGTGCCACACTAAAGTGACATTGATCAGCTGATTCATATTAAAAGTCTGAGTTTTCAAAAATTCCCTCCAAAGAATGCATATTTGATGGCCAAAGCAGGATTAGACACACATGGACACTGTAGTAGGATGCTTGGCCAACCAGTGAGGTGCTCTGGACCAAATGGCTAAGCATCCAAACACAGCACTCCGCCCTGCTTCTGACTGGCCAGCAAGAGCATGGCCTCAGATGAGGTGGCTCTCTATAGTTGAGGCTATCCTGCAGAAGCTGACAGCTGGCACTGTCTGTTGGCCACATTCCCTGCAGCTGGGCAGCAAGTCTGTCCTTGGAAGGGGCTGCGAGTGGGTAGCATATTTCCACATCTGCCCCAGATGGGAAAGGAACATTTCAAAACAACCCTGGCACAATTTTAGCACTTAGTTCAAGAACTGACAAACTATGGCTTCCGAGCCAAATCTGGCCCACCACTTGTTTTTGTTTTGTTTTGTTTTGTTTTGTTTGTTTTTGAATAAAGCTTTACTGAGATACAGTTTTGAGTGGTGTCTGTTGCCATTGACTGCTTGGTGCTACAAAGGTGGAGGTGAATAGTTTCAAAAGAGGTTGTATGGCCCATAAAGACCACCAGTTGGCCCTTTCTAGACCAAGTGTGCCAGCCCTTTTGGAGGTAGAATCCTAGGTCATGGTAACTTCTTGAGGAGTGCACAAATCACATACACGGGTACCCAGCACTATGTGAAGTGTCCCGGCCATAACTGATGGGCTTCAGAGAATGCACTTAAGTTGGTCCAACCAGATTCTTTGCACAGGAATTTGAAACCAAGAATCAGATACATTTATACCCTTGTTTGATGAGAAAGACTGTGACTACTCTTGCCCAGGTCTCCAAAACTGCCCTGATTCCATCCTTTCCTCGTATTCTAATCTCAGCTCTGCCCTTCTAGCTACATAAACTTGAGCCAGAAGGACAGAGAGAGTCACAGTTTCCTTATCTTGTAAATGGGAAACTAAACTGACCACATAAAATCACTGAGAGACATCCTGAGAAGGATTAATGAAAAGTACCCAGCTTGGCCCCTGGCACAAGTTAGGTGATAAAAAGGGAGACAGTATTTAAACAAGTAGCAGCAGCAATAATAGTAATAGTTGTAATAGCCATAATAATATTATTACTTTTAGGCTTTGCCAATGGCCTATTGATCTTCCCTATCTGGATTCCTGACCAATACCTCAAAGTCTTGATGTCAATAATGGATCCCAATGAAACCACCACCTATGGCAGCCAGCCTCCAAAGTGGCCCAAGATCCTAGCCTCTTGGTATTTCTGTTCTGTGTGGTCTCCCCTTAACATAAATGAGAGCTTATCTATAAGACCAGTTGAATATGGGGGACATCTCCTGTACGTCCCAAGGGAAGCCAGCCACCAGGTCATGAAGACACTCAAGCTGCTCTGTGGAAAGGTCAGGTAGAGAAACTGAGGCTTCCCATCAGCATCCAGCATTGCCTCATCAGCCATGGGAGTGAGCTGCCTTGGAGGCAAAGTCCAGTCTCACAAGCTTCCAGGTGACCACAGTCCTAGCCAGCACCTTGATTTAAACTCATGAGAGACTCTGAGCCAGGACCACACAGCTAAGCTGCTCCCAAATTCTAACCCACAGAAACTGGGAGCAGTAGTAAATGTTCATTGTTGCTCTAAGTGATTATGTTTTGGAGTAATTTGTTACAACAAACTGACGTGCTATACACATCTGGTTGTTCTTACAAGTCCTTGTTTCAAGGACTGCCATTCCCTTCCTTCTCATTCTGAGATCTCAGGCATCATGGAGTCTGCTTTTTCCTTTGCTGCATCCAATCTGCTCACCAGACCCCAAGGGGCTACCCAGTTTCATTCTTTGTTCTCTGATCCCTATTTCCACCAACCTAGGAGCAATAATAGCCCTTGTCTGAGCATTTACCATGTAACAAAATACCTACTGTGTGCCAGAAAAGTCTTAGCAGTTGGATGAAATAAGTTTGCAGTCCCCATTTGATAGCTGAAGGATCAGAGATTCTGAGAAGTTCAGTCATCTGTTTGAGTCCCCACCCCCAGCAGGTTAACTAGGGAATCCAGTTAAGATACAGGTTTACCATACAGCATGGGAGCTCAGGCCTGTAAGCCCAGTGGCTAGGGAGGCTGAGGCAAGAGGATCTCAAGTTCAAGGCCAGCCTCAGCCACTTAGCCAGGCCCTAAGCAACTTAGCAAGAACTTGTCTCAAAATGAAAAATAAAAAGGGCTGGGGATGTGGCTCAGTGGTTAAGTGTCCCTGGGTTCAATCTCTGGTACCAAAAAACAAACAAGTTTGCCCCTGAAGCCCATGCTTTTTTCCCAGCAGGCACTGCAGCAGCTCAGTTATGTCTAAAATGCACATCTGACCATCTCTACCATCCTGCACAAGAGCTAAAAGAGCCCCTATCCCAGTGATTAAAGCCCTCCTCCACTCTTCAAGACTCAACTCAATGGTCCCCTCCTTGTGAAGCCACTTCATCTCCCACATTGAACATTCAGAACTGTTTTCTGCTGGCAGTTATCCATTTGCTCTTGGTTTAGAGATAGAGGCACACACAATCATTTACAGTAGACAGTGGGGTTCTCAAAGGAGAGACCAGCAAGACCATCTATTACATTTGGACCCACGAGAAGGGATTTGTGTGTGGGTGGAGTGACTAACATAATTAATAATTGAGTCTCTGAGTGAATATGCACAGAAATTAATATTTCAATGAGTCAATAATTAAAAGCTCTCATGATTTAAGTCATAAATGAATGGTTGGTTGCCAAACAGGACATTGCCTAGATTCATACCCTGATGTTGTATCTGTATCTTTCCCAAGAGCAAAATATTTCATTGCTTATACAGTCAGGAGTAATATTGAAAATATTTAACAACCAGTACAGCATCAATCTGTACTGTGCTGTACTGGGAATCAATCAAGCTCGGTCAGGTCACACCCACTGTCATGTCCCTTTAGTGCAGAATCTGGAGAGGTCCCAGGAAAGATGAAAATGGCCAGGAGAACAGGGGACATTTGGACACAGCCCTTTACCAACATTGTGGAGGCATCTCAGCGTCAGTTCACTAGAGCCTGCCGGCCCCTGAAATTTCCTAGGAACACCATGGCGAGCCCAGGGCTGGTCCTGACCAGCAGGAGGAGTGCTGTCCTTCCTCGAAGAGCACCGTGAAGGACTATCATTGTCCCACGTTATAGTGAGGCCACAAAAGCAGGAGCGCTCACAGAGTGAATGGCCTGTCTTCCTGGTGTCCAAAGCTTGCCTCAGGGACACTATGAGCAGCCACATGAGAAAGGTGCAGCCAATTGAAGTGAGGGCCTGCGATTGGCTGAGCACCGTAACTGCACAGGGACCAGGCGGCAGCTTCTCTGAAAGGAGATTGGTTGAGGCTCTGGTGCTAACAAAGCGTGGCCTGAGGCAAGGTTCCCGAGGTTTCTACCCTTTGGAGCCTGGATGCTGACCCCTTCCCAAGCCAGAGGGTCACAGGAGAGAGTGGCCATTCCTGGATGGTGTCACCTGTTGGCGTTTTGCAGACACAGGAGCCTTTAGAGGACTGGGATTCATGAGACTCTCCATTTGCCATTGAGCAACATTTTGGCGGCAAAATGTCACCTCTCCAAGCTAACTTTTCTCATCTCCAAAGCGGGGTGAAGATAACCTATGTGCCTTTCCAACTTGGTGTGTGGATTAAAGAAACAACACCTATATGCAGAGATCCAGACATTTACTGTCGCTCACAGCCCCCTCCCAAAGATTGCAACCAGGGATACTCTATTTCTGAGCCACATCCCAACCTTTTTTACTTTTTCTTTTGACACTGAGTCTCACTGAGTTGCTTAGGGTCCCGATGGATTGCTGAGGCTGGCTGGCTTTGAACTTGCGATCCTCCTGCCTCAGCCTCTGAGTCTCTGGGATTACAGGCGTGGGCCACCACATCCAGTCTATTGTCACTCTTTTAAATTGTTGAAAGTCCTGGGCAAGGCGGAAAGTGACAGGGACCAGAGGACAATTGCACCCCTCTACCCCAGTGGAGGGGCGAGGAGCTTGGCTGGGTCTGGCCACCTGGCCTCACCCCCTACCCCACAGCTTCCCACCTCCCCTACCCCTCCAAGCTCTTCAGAAGACCCAATCATTTCTCCTTCCTTTTCACTTTTAATCACAAAATAATTTTGGTGCCCAGAAGCCTCCTCTGGGAGGAACATTTGTGCGGGATGATATCAGCCTAATTAAGCGCTTCAGCTTTGGGGCTTGATTTTTTCCCCCCAGATCCCGGTGATCCCTGCCAAGCAGCCCGAGCCGCCTGGCTGGCCGGCCGGCTACCTGCACATGCCGGGTTCTGGAGCGTTCGCGCCGTGCGCCCCCCTGCCCCCGCGCCGTGATTGATATCTTGATTAGGCGCCAAGAGCTGGCGGGCCAGGTGTTACCTCGGCGCGGGCTGGAGGCGGCGCGCTCTGCGAACCCGGCCCTGAAAGGCGCAGGCATGTTCCGCGGCAGCAATGAGCCTTTGTTTGCCTTGGCAGCGCCGCGGCCTCCCTGGGGCCGGCCCCATAAAGGGTTTCTGTTCGGGCTGGAGGACTCATTGTCGAAAAATTGTCCCTCGAAAAATTAGCATGGTACAGTGGAGAAAGCGGAACGCCGCAAATGACAGCTGCTGGCCGCAGACAAGGGCCAGAAAGCGGAGTTTTGCGGGGTGCGCCGCTCGCAGAGGCACCCCTCGCTGCAGGCCTGGTGTGGGCTCTAGGGTGGCAGTGGAGACCGGCAGAGCAAGGGCAGATAGGGGCCAGATTGGGGTAGATGGCCCGTGTGGCCTGAAAGTTAGGGCATCTCCCAGGGGCCTGAAAGGCCAGGTCTTGAGCGAGGGGTGTGGGAGGGCTTGTGAACCCTGGTCCGGCTCCCAGGGGCAGCTGTCTTGACGGAGGACGATGGGGTGAAGGGAGGGGGAGAGAGCTGGAGCCTAAAGGTTATGTGGTTAATTGAACATCAACAGCCACAGATACGATTGTGCCCCTTTGTGTCTTTCTCCCAGTGTGTTGATGGAAAAGTAACTAGATTAAAAGAGCCGGGAGCCTGGGTTGGAAGGGCTGGGCAGTGGGGGAGATCCCTTCTGAATGCCGACCCAGGGCTCCCGCAGTCCCAGCAAGGAGGGAAAACAGTCAATTAGAGGGGAGAGAAAAGATGGAGTGAGCTGTGGTTTGGCATTTGCATAAAGGCTGGAGCCCAAGGCTGCCACCCCTTGGGAGGGACCAGGGGTTCCTAGGAGAGAGGATGGGGGTGTCATGGGGTGAAGCACATGGTAATTCAGCCAAAGCTGGGGTGCACACCTGGTATATGAGGCAAGAATGAAGGTGTCTGTGCATGGGACATGGTTGTGCATAGATGTGTCCACACTGACCTGTTCCATCTGTGAAGATGTGGGGATCTTCCAACACCTGCATTTCCAGCAGGTTGCACCTGCGCAGCTTGGATTGGCCTACCTCTCCCCTGCTATGACCATGGGTGCATATTTGTGTAGTGTACATCTGGAACAGGGGATGTATATCTTGCTGACTCGATTCCACTAGGACAGGGAGGCCAAGTCTTCAAGATTCCCTGTGTCTGTCAGCCTATACCTGCAACTGGCCCCCAGGCTCACTGGACATCTGAGCTGCCTGAAAAACCCTCCTGGTCCTTCCAACCCGCTATTTCCATAAAGCCCCTGCCCCCTAGTCCAGCCCTTGCCAAGCCCCTCGTGTCCCAAAAGGCAGGTTTTTAGCTAAAAGGAAAAAGCAAGCAAATCCACAATTACACCAAGCTAAGGTTAAATGCCAGCTCCAGTTTGGTGACCTTGAGCACATGACTACCTTCTGGGAGTGACTATCCTGTTACAAGGAGATAATCAGATCCAAAATAGGACTATTTTTGTGATTCAGTAAGATCCCATATAAAAGTCCAAATTCCCCAGCTTGCCCAAGACAGTCCCAAGTGATGCAGGAGGCCACAGGTAGTGCTACCCTACACTCATAACATCCTACACTCTCAAAAGTGTCCCAATTTGCATTATGAAATAGATGGTTCCCCCAAATATAAGTGAGGGTCCTCCTTGCTCTTTCTCATCTGATTAGTTGAATGTCACTTCACTGATCCTTTGTGCTGTGAATGGAAGATGAGCTCCTGGTGCCGGCAGAGGCAACAGGAGCCTCTTGTCCCCCATCCTTACCACACCCGGAACTAGGTAATTCACAGCAGACACCTGATGGCTTGACAACTGCCCTAGAGGAGAGCTGACTCAGACTCTGGACACGGGTGTCTGCCATTTTCCCAAGGGGTCCAGAGCAGGACTGGGCATAGAGAAAACAAATAAGACCTGGGACACCCCATGAACCCGTGCAGGGTCAGGTTTATATGTCCATTGTCCATGAGAAGCATTCCTTTATGTGGACAAGACATCCCTCTTCTACTGCAAATGCAACTCCCATCCATCTAGACCTGAGACTTTCATTTTTCCCTGACCTCTTGGGATCCAACCTCAGTCAGCATTTCACTATAAGAACAGACAGCTCTATAGCTAGGATAACACCCCAAACCAAGCTAATGAGGGACTTCCAGTCAAATGTGGATGACTGAGCACAACTTATTTATCTATTTTCCCTCCAGAAACATGACAGTAAGATATTTTCAAAGGAAAAAAAAAACCTGCAAGGACAAAAATATGGTAAAGGAGACACTGAAAAAGAATTTTTTTGAAAACTTAAAAGCAGATATGAAAGGGGCAATTTCCTTAGGCATGTGGAAAAAGTTGAAACCTAAGTTCACAGAGGAACAGGCAGTTGGAAAAGCCAACCAGCAAAGCTCATAACTTAGAGATATCTCCAGAGATTTAAAAAGGAAAAGAGAGAAAAACAACAACAACAGATTGCATGTGAAGAATCAGGTAAAACAGCAGCAATGGACAGACAACTCAATAAAATTTTGGAAGCTGAAAGAGTGGAGCGAAATTTTTGGAGAAATTTATAGGCAGACAAACTAATCAAATAAAAGAATAGAGTAAAGGTGGGAGTCAAAAAAATTCTCAAGTTTACCTCTCATATGCTCTTTTAAAGAAACTACTAGAAGATGTTCTCCCCCAAAATGAAAGAGGAATCTAGGAAAGAGGAAGAGATGGACAGAGAAAACAGGAGCTCAACACACACACACACACACACACACAGGTTGTAGAGATTCCCTTGCTGGTGAAGCCACATCACAATGTGAGTCTAGACATAGAAATGAAAAACCTGAAAGGATGGGTAACCTACTGTAACCTGATAGGAACCTTATATCTTTGGCTAAGTGTTTAGGATGATTAGAGTTAGGTATCTAGACAACCAGCAAATGAAAACAGAAGGCAATTATTAACTCCAGGGAAAACAAAAAGTTGTACAAGACAGGAAAATAATCATAGTATAAGGTTGCACTGTGAATATTTGCAAATGTGTAATGATGTAAAAGTTGAATATTAATTTAGCCAAAGTTGTTTTTTAGAACTATACTTCCCAGGGAGGAAAGAAAATGTGTGTATGGGGAGGGAAGCAGAAGAGAGCAAAATTTTCTTACATCAAAGGAAACCAGCAGATTGATGAAAAAATAAAGAAATACCAGGCTTTTTTTTCTTTTATTATTATGTTATTTGGGGTCTCTGAGGAAGCTTCTCCAGAGCAGACACCATACCTTCTTGCCTTGGTGACTGGCATTTGAGAAACAAGTGTGGAGTTCTTTGGAACCAGCTTAATGCTGTACTCTCCTTCCTGTGATCCCATTCATTTCTGATAACAGAGCCAGGGGTTTTTTCAAAGTCATAGACCCACTTTGCTCCCATTTCTCAAAAGAGGGGGGTTCTTCTTTTCTACCCAAATCTTTTTCAGTGTTTTTGACACTATAGCTTCTAACCTCTAATGGTTTCTCAGTGAGGTACATCTTTCTCTGTGGTCTTCACCTTAAACTTCACATTTCTCTGCACAGATCAGCAAGGATTTGATCATGAGTGCCGTATGAGTCACATTAAGGCACTTAAACTTCACCCTGAGAACAATAGGGAGCCTTGGAGTTTTGAAGGGATAGTCTGAGAAGGTCTCATGTACGTGTTAGGTGGTTGTCTCTGCTTTCAGAGTGGAGAACAAGTTTGAGAGGGACAAGATTGAAAGTGAGAAGCTACAAGTCATGCAAGCCAAGTGAGTGTGGTCTAGACTAAGATGTAGAATAGTGGGTGGGGAGGGAGAAGAGCTTGAGAGACATTCTGGAAGTAGACTGTCTTGGCTCTGACAACTGATTGGACATGGAGATCATGCGGGGACAGTGGGGACCAAGATGGCTGCCAGGCTTCTAACTCTGAGAGAGACCCAGAGAAATGAGGAGGATTGGAGGAGGGGTAATTGAATCAGGAGGAGACTGCTCTTCCTCTACACCCCCCATGGCCATTAGGCCCCTGGACTCCCGTGGGACTGGGCCAGGACTGTGCCCTCACGCCATGCTGTCTACACAACTGCCCTGCTGCACTTCCTCCCCACCCTGGGGCCTGGTCCTTCCCTCTTCCTGGTGAACTCTTTCAGTTTCCTTTTCCAATAGCAGGCCTTCCTCCTCCGGGAAGCCTGCCTCACGCCCCAGGCTAGCACCCCTTCCTTGTCCTGCAGGGCTCAGGGCACTGGAAAATGTTAGAGGTCACATGTGTGCAAGCGACCCGCCCTCCACTCCACCCCACCCCAGCAGAAGGGAGAATGGTTGACATCGTCCTCTAATGGCCAGCACATAACTAGGGCCTGGCATGGTAGAAATGCTAGGGCAGGTTTGTGGATAGGGAGTGAGGAGAAGGGAGGCAGGTA
The DNA here is from genome assembly GCA_028644305.1 of Xerus rutilus. Taxonomy (NCBI): domain Eukaryota; kingdom Metazoa; phylum Chordata; class Mammalia; order Rodentia; family Sciuridae; genus Xerus; species Xerus rutilus. The sequence goes on from CM053402.1 coordinate 67,247,695, forward strand.
AAGAGGAAGGAACCCAGGTTTGGGAGAAGAAAATAGCCAATGGCCAACGCTGCCAGTCATCAGCAAGAGTGGATAGGAACCACACTGTCTTCCCCCGGAAGAGGGTCATCCCTGACCTAACTGCAGGGGGACATGGAGACATGAAGGAAGAGCACCAAGACAACTCTAGTGCCCCACCCCTTGCTTAATTGCTGTGTGGCCCTGGGCACATCCCTTCCCTCTCTGGGCCACAGCTTTATCTTTTTTGTTGAATTGGAGGAGGCATTGAGGAGAGCGTCCTAGTCTGTTTCCCATTGCTGTAACAAAATACTTGAGACCACATACTTTATAAAGAATAGAAGTTTATTTGGCTTACAATTCTAGATGCTGGGAAGTCCAAGAGCATGGTGCTGAGATCTGCTTGGCATCTGATGAAGGTCTTCTTGCTGCATCCTAAAATATGGAGGGTGGCACATGGCAAGACAGAGCAAGTATGCTAGCTCAGGTCTTTCTTCACTTCTTATAAAGCCACTAAAGCCATCATGAGGACCTCACCCTCATGACCGTATCTAATCCTAATTACCTCCCAAAGACCCCCACCTCCTAATACCATTTACATACTAATTTGATGGTTACGTTTCCAGCACATGAAATTTGAAGGGACACATTCAAACCATAGTAGATTCGTAGTGATTTTTTTTCTCTTTCCACATTTTTTATTGGTGCATTATAGCTGTACATAATAACAGGATTTGCTGTTACATATATATATACACACACTATATAACAATATAATTTGGCCAATATCACTCCCCATCACTCCCCCCTCCTCCCGCCCCCTAGTCTCCTTCCTCTACTGATCTCTTTGACTGTCATGAGATCCACATCCCGCCTTTCTTTTCCTTTTTCCTCTCTAGCTTCCACATATGTGAAAAAACATACAACCCTTGACCTTATTTTGCTTAACATAATGATCTCAAATTCCTTCCATTTTCCTGCAAAAGGACATAATTTCATTTTTCTTTATGGCTGAATAAAACTGTACTGTGTATACAGACCATATTCTCTTTTTTTTTTTTTTTTTGGTACCGGGGATTGAACTCGGGGGTACTCGACCACTGAGCCGCATCCCCAGCCCTATTTTGTGTTTTATGTAGAGACAGGGTCTCACTGAGTTGCTTAGTGCCTCGCCCTTGCTGAGGCTGGCTTTGAACTCGCGATTCTCCTGTCTCAGCCTCCTTAAGTGCTGGGATTACAGGCTTGAGCCACTGTGCCCGGCTAAGACCATATTCTCGTTATCCATTCATCTGCTGATGGACACCTAGGCTGGTTCTATAATTCGGCTGTAGGGAATTGTGCAAGTAGTGGTTTTCAACCTGTTCCCATCTCAAAGGAAGAGACATGAACTTGAGTGGAGTCAAGTGTCCCGGGCTTCCAACACCAACCTCAGAGTACACAGTAACCTTTGGGTTAGTCCTGGTTTCCTTCCTGGGTTCCCCCCTTTGCTTTTCTGTTACCGTCTCCCTCCCCTGCTAAGTTCCACCATCTTGGCTCTTCAGAGAAGCTCCAAGAGAAGGAAGCAAATGTGATCGACTAACCCTGGCTCCGGTGGTGGTGACAACATCAGCCTGCACCTGTGTCTGCAATCTGCTGGGCTTCCATCTTCAGCTGGGTTTCCAGGAATGGAGCTCCAGAGCTTGGAGCCGACATACTTCATGCCCAGATCCCTGGAAGCTCTTGGGGGACAAAAGTAGGCTAGAGAGGGTGCCTCCACGGACTTGGAGTTCCCTCCTATGGCAAGGGGCCAGGTCAGAGCTGAGGCACTTCCCCGGTGATTCTGCTAGGTGGAGAGTGCAGGGGCTGCCCAGCAACTCATCTTCCTGGAGCTGCCTTAGCTCCAGGTACCTTTCTACCCCACCAGACCCCCACCCTTCCACTCTTGCTTGGCTTGGGCTGAACACAGAGCAACGGGCTGCTTCCAGCATCTTCCTGACCAACTTGGACCCACTGCTGCTGGTTCTTATTCCCTTGGAAGACAGGTCAGGAGAGGGCCACCTGCCGGCTAGGTCCTTCTCAAAAAGTCACTGGAGACACAGACATGTCCATGGGAGCCTCCCAAAGCTGAGACCCCAAGATACACATGGTTGCCCTCTGCCACCCCCCACATCCACCCACCATGCAAGCCCCCCTTCCAGAGAATGAACAACTAGAGGGCCACTGAAAGATCACAAAAGAGATCTCACAAAGTCACCTCCAGTAGGAAGTCATTTTGAGACTCCACTCTGCCCCTAATTTGGTATTTATTAAGTACCTACTACTGAAAGTCTTTAGAAGAGACACAAAGATGAGAGCTTACATAGTCTCCACTAATGTTAGTGCCTCCTGGAGGGAAGAGACTTTCAAGCCCCCACTTTCACTTGCATTTTGTAGATAAAGAAACTAAGGCTCAGAGAAGTTGAGTAATATATCCAAGATTACTCAGCCAGGGGGAAACAGAATGGGGAGTTGAGGCCTCCACAGCTCACACTTGTCCCCTCTCTGTCAAACTGTAGCCCTGCCACCCAGTGTGTCTCATCCACTGGGGAGGAGAAGGCAGGCACCAGTATGACGGTCATTCAGTCATTCAGAGGTATGAGGTTCAGAACCGTCCATGGAGGAGAGGCCGGGGAAGGCTTCCTAGAGGAGGGGGCATTGGGAATGAAGCTCCAGGGAGGGGCAGGTGTTTGTGAGTAGAGGTGGAAGGCAGAGCAGGGAGAATTCTCGGTGGTGGGAACAGCCAGGACCTGTCCAGTGCGCCAGCTCAGGAGCCATGCAGATGGGAAGGGCGCCCCAGGACATAGTGTCTCTTGGGAGCAGTTGGCAGCAGCCTGACCTAATCGGATGGTTATGACTCATGCTTCCTGCCCTGGCTGAAGGGACCCTGTCCTAGGGGATCCTGCCTGACACTGAGGCTAGCTGACTTCCCACAGTGAAGGGCGGTCTCCCCCATGGGGTCCACTCAATGGGGTCCACAGGCAGAGAGGCCCACCCTTACCAGGCCCACCCTCCCCAGCCTGCCCCTCACTCTGAATCCCGCTAGGGCTCCCAGGACTCCTTGGCACCATTTCCAGAAGCTTTGATAAGTGAGTAATCAAATGATGATCATTCCAGCAGGATAGGGAAGACTTTGGAGTTTCAAAGACTTTGGGGAATACAGATTCCTCCGGGGCTGTGCAGGAGCCCTACTGACATGGCTACCGCCCCTTGTCCCCTCCTGCTCTTCTCTGGGGCTAACACAAAGAAGAGCAGGGTTGGCCCTTTGGTCTGACCCCTTCAGGCCTTCACAGGAAGTCTGGCTTCTCTGCACTACCTGGATTGGGGGGCGGGGTAATTCTTACCATTTCAGCTGAAGGCTTAGTCGGTAATTTGGGCATGCTGCCACCAGGTGGCGCCCTGTCAAGGCCCGCCCTCCGGGACCAGTGAGTGAGCCTGGCATCCCATCGCAGCGGAGAGGGTGTTGAGTTTCCATGCTTGCTCAGGCCAGACTCTGGTGGGCACCTGAACACCAGGCCTCCTCTACCTGGGCATCCTCGGGCGCCCTCCTGCCCTCTCACCTCTTAGTGGCCTCCATTACCTCACTTACTATAGGCTCAGAGGTCTCTAATCCTAAACAAGTTGACCCTTCACTCTGTCCCTTCCAGGCTCCCATCTCCCACAGCACCCCCAACCCTGCCCAGCTGAACCTTCTCTGAGAGTCCTCGCCCTCCTCCACTCCTGGCCATCACCGTGGACCAGCTCTCACTTCCCCTACTCCTTTCTCTTTTTCCTCTGCCTCTTTCATGGAGGCCCCAGGAGTCCGTGCTGGAAATCCACGGAGCGGTAAGGAGACAGGCTCCAGGAAAGCTTGATGGATGAAGGATTGGGCAAGGGGGCAGATAGATAAATAAACGAGCGAGCTCATTGGTTCACAAAGTTTTATTGAGCATCTACTATGTCCCAGCCCCCAGGCTAAGCAGTGAAGTGAACGAATAAATGAAGTGGCTGTCTGATTAAAGGGGGAACTAAAGAATGAACAGGGAGATGGAGGAGGGAGGGGATTGGGTGAATGGGTGGCCGGCTGGCTGGGTGCTTGGCGAGTGGCTAACGGGCTGATGAGTAGCTCCTGTTATTTGTCTGGGAAGAATCAGGTCACTTGGCCTGGGGCCAGCAGAGGCAGTGCCCCCAACAGGACCAAGCCAGATGATTCACTTAGGCATGTGCTTCATGTGCTGCTTCAGGAGGGGGGCAGGGTGGACGGGGTGCCAGAACCCAAATCACGCTTGTAGGGACACCCTGGGGAGCCAAGGCAAGGTCAAAACACCCTGGCCCAGATGGGAGCCAATGCAGATTGAGAGGAAAAGCCTAGAGACTCATCCCAAGAAGCAGCTGTGACTCATTTATTGAGCACCTACTAGCAGCCAGGGATGTCCCATAAATCAGTCCAGATCCCCAAGAACTTTGGGAAGGACAGTTAACCTCACTTGCTGAAAAGGAAATGAGAAACAAAGAAGTGAAATGACTGACCCAAGGTCACCCAGCTGCAAGAGGCAGAGTCAAGACTGACCCGGGTCCTCCCCTGGCTCCAGGTCAGCTAGTGCATGCGTTCTTGGGGAGACCACAGGGACGCCCCAGCTGATACACAGCAAATGTCAGAGGAGAGCCGATAAGCAGGGCAGCTTTCCCTCAGCAGGAAAGAAGCAACACATGGCATCTGTGGGTCCTGGGGCTTTGGTGGCAGAGACGCTACTCACTCCGGGCACATACAGGTATGTGTCTTCCCATCCAGGATCTGAGCTTCCTCATCTTGAAAAGGAGAATACATGATCCTAGAGTGACCCGTTGACCACCAGGCAGGATACAGTCAGCAGAAAGAGCTCTGCCTGCCCCTCTGTGCCAATCCCTCCATGGGGACATTGGTGGCTTCTGCTCAGCCCATCCAGTTGGCTAACATTAACTACCCAGCTCCTGGATGGCTCAGGGAGCCCAAAATAACACTGCTGCTCAGCTAAAGTGACCACTGCTTTATCACTCATGAGCCACATTCCCATTCATTATCTACCCTAGCCAGGACAGGCAGGGCAAATACTATTAGAGAAAATCATATAATAATACTGTTACAGCCTTAGAAAAGGAGTTGGAGAAGGGACTGTGTCCCTCCTGGAGCGAGGCCTCTGAGCTCTTGTGGGCAGTTGTCTCTGAACCTCTCAGGAGCTCTAGGTGTCGTATCTACATCCCCATTTTATAGACAAGGACTCTAGGGCTCAGAGAGGTTAGGTGCCCCATCCAAGGTCACACATCTCATGTGGGTCTGCACTTGATTCAAACACAGTCTCATGTGCCAGGTGACTTGGTGTGAGTCGGTGCACACGCACACACACACACACACACACACACAAACACAGCACACATCAGTCTCCATGTCCTCATCTCTGGGATGAGAAAGGTAGGCAAGGTGAATTTATTTATTGGCTGTGACACTCTGGAAGTCCATCCCTGACAGCAGAAGAAACCATCAGATTCTGAGTCCTGCCCTCTGGCTGTAGCCCTGGCTCTATGACTCACATGCAGGGTGACCTGGGCAAGCCAAGGACCCGATGGAGCCTCAGTGTCCTTATCTGTAAGGTGGCGCCGCGGTACTGGCTTAGCAGGTGGGTCAGGGTCAGGCCCTGATGAGACCCTGCTTATAGCTGACCAGAGAGCACCTAGAGATGAGGCCTGGGGACTGGAGCCTGGGACTGCAGGGTTCCTGGGGTCAAGGGGTGCACAGGGGACCCTCTGGGACTCCCCGCCCCTGCTAATTTATTGTGATGCAAAAATCAGGCTCCAGCGCTGCGGGAAGCAGAGCTGAGAGCCAAGCACGCTCCCATCCTGTTCTGTTCCACATATTTTCAGTATTTATTGTCCCCATATGTGACGCCGAACATTAAAAACATGTTGCTGAGATTCCTCCAGAAAGGATTGACATTTCACAATATTCCTCTGATGCCGGGGATTACTGCTCGGGATGATGAAAACGTGGTTTATTCAAAACAGATTGGGGCGGAAGAAAACAATGGCAAGGCCTCCGAGGGACCCAAGGCCCCCGCTCCTGGGCGAGGGCCACCAGCCTGTCAAAAGCACCGGGCCCCTGGGCAGCCTCTGTCCAGGGTGGGGCCTGGATTCAGAGAGGGATTTAGGTCAGACACAATGCCCACCCTGGGCCCCGCTGGCTCCTGGAGAATAATAATGGCCACGGTTGAGAGCACTTCTAAGTGCCAGGGAGAATGTCCCACACTGAGGGCCCCAGTGCCACCCTGCAACACCACTCTTCCTATTTTAGAAAGGGAGAGACTGTGTTTAAGCAACATGCCTAAATGCATGGAACTAGTCACCCGCAGAGTCAAGGTTTGGGTCTACAGATCTTGTTTTTAACTATGGCAGAAAGTATCCTGGGAACACAGGCACATGACTTGCTGTGTGATCCTGGACAAGTAGCTTTACCCCTCTGGGCCTTGGTTTCCTCACCTGAAAAATGGAGGTGAGACCTGGGCCTGTCCTCAGCAGGGAAGGTGAGGAGGCAGGGTAGTTTCTGTTCTTCCAGCAGGTCACCCAGGCGGGGAGGCTTAGTGGACAGGCTCACTCCACTCTCCTTGCAGAGGGCCTGGGCAGGTGACTCTGCACCCCACCCTGTGCTCCACAGAGTGAGGAGCGTGGACTCAGCCAACTTGAAGGAAGTTCCAGAGGGCACTGGATGAAGCTCGGGCTTCGGGCAGACCCACCTCCTGCCCCAGCCCTGCCTCTGGTGACCATGGGCCAGGCCTCTGTCTGCCTGTCAGGAAGCTGATTGTGGCAGCATGCAGGAAGCCATGGGCACCAGAAGTCACCATGGAGAGACAACAGCCAGCACCGAGTCCAGGGATAATGTCCAGACCTAGGTGTCCCTTCCAGTCCCTACTGCCCCATCCCATGGTGTCCCATAAGAGACCCGCACAGTCTCCACCCAGCCTCAGGCCCAGGGAAGCCCCTCCCCCAGGATCATGTGCTGTACCCTCCCAGGTGTCAGGGACAAGGGGCAGTATGATCAGTCCCCTTCTCCCGAGGCCTACGAGTCCTAGACAGCAGTTGGTGCCTGACTCTCTCCCCAGGCTCGTGTTATCCGAGAGGTCTTTGTGTTTCTGTGGAACCTTGAAATTTGCACACACGTGTGCATGTACTTTTTCTCTCTCTCTCTCTCTCTCTCTCTCTCTCTCATGATTTTATTTAGTCCTCCAGCAGGAGTGGAGAAAGGGGAAGAGGCTTGTCCAAAAGCAGAGAACCCTGAGGTTCTTGACCACATGGGAAGGCCGGCAGTGGGCCCTGGCTGCAGGGATCACAGAGAGTGCCCTAGGCCATAAGTGCCCGTAGCCCTTTGGTACTGGGGACAGCAGGGCCAGAGGTGGTGGTGCTGCAGGCAGAGTACCCCTGGACAGGTGGCAGGGTGCCGGGGCCTCCTGCAGAGCCCACACCCCTCTGTTCCACCGAGCCTGCCCTTGCCCACTCCAGACTCCGCCTTCCCAGAAGGGCAGGCTGCCCCCCTGCCAGCACCTCTCCCTCTGGAGACTCAAGTGCCAGCTCTGGTCCTCCATGAGGCAGGCAAGGGCCATTAATGCTCTTGCAGAGCTGTGGAAGGGAGAGGGTGTCCCCCGTCCCCACAGCCTCACTGAAGGAAGGGAAAATGCCAGCGTTTGCAGACCCAAAGCACCCATTTTGGGCTTGACTCATTTGGCAGAAACTGAGGTTTCTGGGTTCACAGCCTCCTATGCCACCTCGCACTTAGCTCCTCTCTGTGCCTTTGGGACCTGAGGCCAAAGTGCCAGCTTCCTCACCAGGCCTCGCACAGAGCCAGGACTGCCCTTTTGGACTCTCCCTTCCCACAGGTTCAGTGGGCACTGGTGCAGTGTGTGCCGTGTGCCCTCTGCGCTCCTCTGGGCCCTGGGGGATGACAGTGTGAATCGGGCAGAACGCCCTGTCCCCAGAGCACACGACCCTGGGAGCTCATGGATCCAGGTGCTATTACCATTCCTTAGGAGAAAACCCAAACTGAGGTAAGGGGAGAGCATGGGGGTGCTGGGCACTTGAGGGGCATACAGCAGAGGCCTGGAGGAGACCAAGAGCCAGCCACAGGGACATCTGGGGGGCTGGAGCAGAGAGGGTGGGGGTGCAGCTGATGTCACATGGGCCACACCGGAATTTGAGACTATACCCTAAGTGGAGTAGAAGGCACTAGAAGGGGCTGCACTCCTTCACACAGACGGGGAGGGGATGTCTGGAGCACATCCGTGACCAAGCTCCTGCTCCGTTCTGGGTTCCAGCTCTGGTCCTCAAGGCCATCCTGAGAGATCAGCGACACAGCTCAGCAATACAGCTCCTTCACAGGGGCGGAGACTGAGGCTCCAGAGGTTTATGTCACTTCCTTAAGTTTGTAAGTCCGGGATTCCTCCCTAGACTGTGCAACTGGACTCCAGAGCTGCCTCTTACCAGGCTGGGAGCAGGGACAGAAATAGAGCTTCAAGTCAGGGGCGGAACTTCTGCCTTGGAAACTGTGTGCCCCTAGCCAGTCCAGCACATGTGTCTCTGAGCCTCCACTTCCTCACGACTTCCCCCACTACATGATGGTTGGATTTATGATTTTTTAACATTTTTCTTTTTCAGGGAGGGGGCTACTGGGGATTGAACTCAGGGGTACCTAACCACTGAGCCATATCCCCAGCATTTTTTTATATTTTAGAGAAAGGGTATCTCTGAGTTGCTTAAGGCCTCCTTAAGTTTGACCTTGCAATCCTCCTGCCTCAGCCTCTGGAGCTGCTGGGATTACAGGTATGCACCACCGCACCCAACTCCACTTACAACAATGCAAAGTAATATACATAAAAACCATACTTCAAATTTTGAACTTAGATTTCTTCCCAGGCTAATGATACGTGCTCAGTGCTCTTGGGAGGACAGGCGGGGAGCTGCCGCTCCCAGTCAGTCCTGGGGTCCTGAGCACCCTGTAACGTGAGCTGTACTGTACGGTGATGGCAGATCGCAGGTTAGTGTAGTAAATGCATTTTCAACTTAAATATCTCCAACTCACAGTGGGTTTCTAGGGAAAGCCTCATCCTAAGTAAGGGGTAAGGGGAGGAGGCTGGCAGGAGAGGAAGGGTGGGTGGAGCCGGGCCTCGAGCAGCCAGTGCTGAGCTGAAGCAGGAGCTGCTGACAGGCTTGAGGAACACCAGGGAGCCCTGGGGCCCCAGTGGAGGGTGCTGGAGGGTGGTGGGTGGGTGGCAAGGCCCTGAGAGGGGCTCCCAAGAGACTTGCTGTGGGCTTGCTGAAGCCCCTCACTGGTTTGCTCAGAGGAGTGGTAACATCTGACCGCCTGGTTAGAGGGTCTCATCTGCCCTGGGGTCACCTGCAGGGGGATGGTGGGCGGGGAGGGCTGCAGGAGGGGGCTCAGATAGGCCTCTGCAGTAGTGGAGGGGCAGGAAGTGACTAGAGCGGAGGCCGGGTTCGAAGGAGAGCTCTTAAATGGAACCGGGGCCACCTCCCAGGCCTGATGTGACCAAGAGGGGCAGAGCTCACTCCCTGAGCCTGTGCGGGGTTCACGCGCCTCCTGGGCCTGGGAATGGGTGCACAGAGCCTGGGGTCACGCTCCCTTACATACCACCAGGACTCAGGCCACGAGTCTGCCCAAGACTACTCTCCACATCACCAGAGCAGCACACCACAAGCCAGTCCTGACCTTCCCAGGGGCTCTGCTCACCTGTCCAGGCAGCTGGCACCAGGTAGGATTGCCAAGTTTAGCAGAAAACAAAAACACAGGATGCCCGGTTAATCTGAATTGCATGTGGACACCGAATCATTTTTTAAGTCTATCTCAGGCAGTATTTGGGGTATACTCTTACTAAAAACTCTTTGTTTTGCATTTGAAGTTCAGACCTGAGTATTCTGTATTTTACCTGGCAACCTTGGAACCAGGGCCAAGGTGAATGCTCAGGAAAACAAAAAGAGCAACTCCGTTTCTCCACCCCTCCTCCTGAGCCTTGTGCTCAGCTCACTGTCCCCAGGAACTGGCACCAGCTTCTGTGGGCTCTCTCCTTCCAAAGCCCCCACCCAGCCAGGTGCTCATCGGACACCTAAGGCCTTTGTTGGCAAAATCACTGACCCTTGTCCCGGTGTAAGAGTGTTGCTCTGCCTCCAGGGTGGTGCCAAGGCCCGTCCTGGGGGTAAGGAGCAGGCTCCCTCACATTCTGGAATAGATCACGGGCCTCTCTGAGCCTCTCTCTCCCATCTCTGTATGGGCTCATTTCATTTCAAGAAACACATACCAAGAGCTACTTTATGCCAGGAGCTATGTGGAGTTCTGTAAATTCAAAGATATGTGAGAGCCAGGCGTGGTGGCACACTCCTGTAATCCCAGTGGCTCAGGAGGCTGAGGCAGGAGGATCTCATGCAAAGCCAGCCTCAGCAACTTAGCAAGACTCTAAGAGCTTGGTGAAACCATATCTCAAAATAAAAAATAAAAAGGGCTGGGGATGTGGCTCAGTGGTTAAGTGCCCCTAGGTTCAATCCCCAATACCAAAGATCAGTAAGCCACACCCCAGGAGTGGAAAAGACAGGGCACTGGAGGCAAATGACAACCACATGGGGAAAAAGGCAGAATAGTACAAAGTACTTTCTGTATGGATAAGGCAGTGGGCCTTATCCAAACCCCAGTTCTGCTGTGTGATCCCGGGCAGCTTAATTAACCTCTCTGAAGGGTTCGATGTGATTCATAGATCAATATGAATCCAATCTGTGAAATAGCATTGTTCTTTTCCTGCAGGTGCTGTGTCACCCTAACCATTTCAGGCATGCTGTTGAAGTCTGGTTTGTTTTAATAGTAATACTCAATGATGGGAAGAGTGGAGAAAGAACAGAGATATGTGAGTCTAAATTTTATTATACTGACACTCATTTGAAAGTAGATCAAGAGCTTTAAAATGTCCCTCTCTCTTAGTGCAGCAGTGACCCCTCCTGTGTGCCACTTGAGGAGGGCGGCTGAGTCAAAGGCACTCTACAGGGATGGCTTACTTAGATGGGTGGCCTTAGACAAGTGACTTCATTTCTCTGTGTTGGTTTTGTCTCTGAACATGGGGAGCTAGGCCTTCACGCGCTAGGAAAGAAAGCAGAAGAACCTCTTGTGTGGCTCTGCCCACAGGCCATAGCTCATCACCCACCCTGTGGTGAAACCGCCCACACCACACCATGGGCTCTGCCCTGCTCTGCTTTTTAATCCTCCATCTTGAATATGAGCAGAAAACCAGGGTTCCAGCCATCTGGAAACTTCCTCTAAAGGAAAAGACACCAAAACAAACAAGGAGGTGCAGAGGTAGTCTGGCCAGGAAAACAAAACACTAAGAAACTAGTGTTCATTTCCTCGGGCAGGTGAGAGATTCCATCACACCCCAGAAACAAGAAAAGGATGCTAGAAAAAGGAACATTCAGAGAGCAAGGAGCCAAATCCTAGAAAGTAAAAGCAGGAGGACAGAAATTAGAAAATCAAGGTGAGGAACTTACTGGAAAGTAGAGCATAAACATGAAAGATGAGTCTGGTGCAAAGGCATGTGCCTATAACCCCAGCTCCTCCCGAGCCTGAGGCAGGAGGATCACAAGTTCAAGGCCATCCTGGGCAACTTAGTGAGAACCCGTCTCAAAAAACAAAACAAAACAAAAAAACAAAGGGATGACAAATAGAAAAGAAAAAATAAGAAAATTTGAAGCCTAATCCATAAGATCTTTGGATAATAAATGTTCCAAGTAGAGAAAATGTGGAAAACAGGAAGAAATCATCACTGAAGTAACTCAAGAAAATTAGGACTTTCTAGACTGGAGGTATTTTTATAGTTCAACCAAATCACTGGAAAAAAGACCCACCCCCCAAAATTTTTAATTGTAAGTTCTTAACACTGAAACAAATAAAAGATTCTCTCCCCACAAAAGCAAGAAAAAAGTAAGGAGGGGATGTGGCTTAGTGGTAGAGGGCTTGCCCAGCATAGGCAAGGCTCTGGCCCCAGCACACAAACAAAAAAAAAGAACAGGAAAGGAAAAAACTGTCCTACAAAAGATCAGAAGTACAAACCGCTTCAGTCTTCTCAATTGTTTTAGAAGCTACTGCACAAAAGAGTAATATTTTCAAAATTCTGGAGAAAAATGATTTTCAACCTAAAATGATATCCAAGCAAACCATCAGTCATGGGCTGGGGTATTCTCAGTTCTGCAGGGCCTCAAAAAGTTCGCCTACTCTGCATGCTTTCTTAAGAAAATACTAGAAGAGGTGCTCCACTAAAAAGAGGGAGTAAGCCAAGAAAAAGGAAGAGATGGAATTCAGGAAATGAAAGATCCAATCCAGCTGGGTGTGGTGGCACACGCTTGTAATCCCAGCAGTTAGGGAGGCTGAGGCAGGAGGATGACAAGTTCAAAGCCAGCCTCAGCAACTTAGCAAGACTCTGTCTCTAAATAAATATTTTTTTTAAAAGGGCTAGGGATGTGGCTCAGTGGTTCAGTGCCCCTGGGTCCAATCCCTGGTACAAAAAAAAAAAAAAAAAAAATCCAACCCAGGAGAGGAGCTGAGAGATTCCTCAGGATGATGGAGAAGCAAAGTGACAGGCTAGTCCCAGCCTGGGGCAGGTCAAAGGTTCTGGGAGGGACTTTTCTGCAATGGAAAAAATTGGTAGAATATCTGATATAAATGAACTTCTTGACACAAGATTTAGAGGTGCTGTTGACAAAGTTCCACATACAATTTGTGACTGGTACTTTGATAACTAAGCCAACATGGAGAAAGTGAGGCAGGGGAAAGAGAGTAGGAGACGGACAGAAGAAGAGAGAGACTTATTAACATCAAGGAAAACCAAAAGTTGTTCAATAAAGGAAAGGCATTTGTAATCTTCTACATAGTACAGGCCTAACCTAACTAGTGTTCACAGTTATAATAAATTCTTTCAATAATAATGATCTAAGTAAAATAATTAGATTAATTGCACTTAGAGGATGGGATGAATGTGTAAGTCTGTAAGGGGAAGAGAGTCCAGCTTTTATCTCACATGGTTGGAAGTTGATAGACAATAGCTAAACTGGAAAATCGATTACCATACTGAAATGAACATATTTATAGCTAGGAAGCTAAGTTGCAGAACTACAGAGTTGAAGGACACACCTCTGGAAAAGAGGAAATAGAAGATGGAGGTCTGGGCTTGCTGTTTTTCATAACAAGCTTGTCAAATTTGTTGATTCTAAGCCATGCACATGGGTGATTGGTTTTTTGTTGTTGTTGTTGTTGTTTGTTAAAAAAAATGAAACAAAGAAAGAAACATAGGAAAGAAGAGAAGGGTGAAGAACAGAAAAAAGACTGGAGGGAAGTCCCTCCCTATCGTGGTCCTTTCAAGGTGAGGATCTGACAGGTAATTTTTCTTCTTTTTTGTTCTTCTCCATTGGGTCCTCGTCTTGACAGCCAGCATCGATTACTTTCAGTGTCATTGGAGATGAAGGAACCAGTGGAAGCTGCCTGGCAGCCTGTCCTGGCCGATGCTATGCCAAGCTCTCAAAGACCCTGCCGGGGATTGAAGGGAGACGGGCGGCCAAGTGCATCTGAGGAAACCAGCGCTGCTCTCGAGTGCCCACGCTGGCCCTGGACCGGCCTCCACCCCCATGGGCCAGAAGAAAGGGATCCTGGGCAAACCCCAGCAAAGACCATCTGAGCAAGGCCCGGAGGTCCCCACTTCAAAGCCTCAAGCTAATGCCTCCCGACAAGCGTGGCTGAGCCTCGGGGTGTTCCCTCGCTGGCTGACAGCGTCTGTTCCCAGACAAAGCGGACGGGAGCAAGGCGGTGTGAGGCCAGGGGCACACTGCGACCAAGCCTTGGCCTGGTGGGGAAAATGTGATTTCACACCCAGGCCTGCCGCCAAGCATTCATGCCCATCCAGGGTCGGGGGCCACTTTGGGCTGGCTGGTCATGGGGCATCTCCTCAAACACCCTCTCCCCCTCCTTTTCCCACCATGGTGGCACTTGGGTCCCAGCCTTGACCACACCTCTAGGCTCAATCCCCAGTCATCTGGTCCCAGAAGGAGACTGGAGGGGGCGTGGAAGGAGGGCAGGCTTGGAGGCACACAAATCTGCTCCATCGCCTTCTCTGACTTCATAATATTAGGCAAATGACTTTAATCTCTGATGTTTAGTCTCCCTCATCTGCAAAGTGGTGATCTTATCTTCATTGCAAGGTGGTTGTGAGTTTGATGAATAATGCAAGAAGCCAGCCAGGCCTATCCTGCAGCAGCCTGGCCTTTCCCATTATCTGTCAGTGCCTAATGATCTCTCCCAGAGCTGAGAGGTTTAAAACAGCAGCCATTTCATTTGCTCCTGATTCCTGTGGGTCAGGAATCCTGGCAGGGCTCACCTGAGCAGTTCTTCCACCTGTATAGCATCAGGAGACCCACTGGCTGCTCTGGCTGGTCTCTGGCTGGGCTGGGAGCTCCGGAATGGCCTCGCTCATGTGGCGGGCAGTGGGGCTGTCAGCCAGCCCTTGAGTTCTCTTAGGGGTAGCATTTTCCAAGATGCTGAAGGAGACGCTTCAGGTCTGGGACTGGGCTTGGAAGTTACACAGTGTCACTCTCAGAACATTCTATTGGTCCCAGAGTAGGCAATATCCAAGGGGAAATAGTTCCCATCTTTTGATAAGGAGAGTAGTGAAGAATTTGTGGCCACCTCTAGTCCATCAAGGGACATATCATTATTTTATTTCTACTGTCTTAGCCAGGATCTATGGACTAACTATGCTAAGTTCTAACATGGCTTAAAATCAGCACCCACTTGTCCATTCAGCTATATGATAACTAATACTTACTGAGCAATTACCATATGCTTGGAACTAGGGAGGCTATCAATGAGCAAGAAAACCATAGTTTGATCCTTCCTGGGAAGACAAAGTTTTGAAGCCATCAGTTATATCCAGGTGTGATATGAGCTATGCCGGGCTCTCATAGGACAGGGAAGAGAGAAAGGACAACTCCGGTGCCGGAGTGAAGTCAGGACATAGGCAGGACACTAAGCCAAGGCTGAAGGGAGTGAAGGAGCTGGTAGACATGGAGGGGGCAGGAGGGGGCAGACAGAAACCAACAGCATGAGTGTGGCCAGAGCGTGACTAGGTGGCACAGGGCTACAGATTCCCACAGGACCAGGTCGGGAGGCCTTGGAAGCTAAGAGCAAGGGGTGACCATGGATGGGATTAAGACAGGCAAATGACCTAACTCAATTTGAACTTGATAATGATTGCTGAGAATTGGGCTAAGAAAATATCCCAGCAATCTAAGTGGATGATGGCGACTTTGGAAGGAGGCAAAGTTGGGAAGGACGAGAAGAAGTGGATGGTGGCTTAGAATAATTCAGAAGCCCACAGATGGCATTAGGGACAGGCGGGGTAGGGGAGGAGCCAAGTCTGATGCAAAGTTGCTGGCTTTTGTGGATGGCTGCATTATCCTTTATTTGGATGGGTAATGTGGACATTTGAGCAGCAGTTGGGGGAAGAGAGGAGCCCAGGGGACTTTGAAGTAGACAGGCCCTGTTGGCATTGGATCTGCTCATCCAGAGTCCAGGAAAGACGGCTGGGCTAAAGATACCAAGCTAGTAGCTGTCAGCATAGTTGGGCCAGGTTATACCTGGTAATAACCACCCACCCTGAAGTCTAAGAAGCTTGTGACCACAAAGGTGTCTTCTCTCACTCATGTCACAGTCTGCTGCTGGTGCCTATGGACAGGACCTCAGACAGGCCCTGATTTTATTCCCTCAGCAAATGATGTCTTAAAGTCCACAGAATCAAGTCCAAGTGTCCCCATCCCCACTTCCAGGCCTGGGGCTGGTACAAAGTTGCAGCAGGTAGCTATTGGGACAGGGGCTCTGAAGAGGACTGGCTGACCCAAACAAAGTGGGATTGGTTGGCAGGCTATGGCTCCCCCAGGCTGCAGGGAAGTCTGGGAAGCTGGTTACCCAGCAGACCAGCCTTGGACCTCTAGAGGTATCCAAGAGCAAGACCCTCTGAGAGATGGCCTCTGGAGTGAGCTGGTTCCTACCCCTTTGCTCTGTTTCCTTACTCTGCCCAAAAGGCCAGTTGACCACATACAATTATGTGTCCCCTTGAGGTAGCATGCAATCTTGGTGGTGGGGCAGGAGTAGGAGTGAGAGGCACAGATTGGGCCACTGCAATCAGAAAGGGATGCTGGGAAGCACAAGCACAACATGTGCCTGCCACCATTCGTCACCAGGTTGTCCAATGGGGGTGTTTTGTTGGTTTTATGATACAGCGAGTTCACACCAAAGCACACACACTGGTGTGTACACTTCAGTATTGTGTCACACAAGTGTACCCTCATAGCCAGCACTCAGATCAAGATATAGACTGTAGCATCACAAAGGTCCCCATCATACATCTTCTCAGTCCAAACACCCCCAAAAGTGCCCTCTGTCCCCATGTCCTGCTGTACCCGACTTTGTTGTTTTGTTTGTTTTTGCTAGAGATGGAGGCCAGGCCTTACACATGCTGGGCAGGTGCTCTAGCACCGAGCTACATCCCCAACCCTCTATATTTTTTATTTTTGAGACATAGTCTCTCCAATTTGCTAAGGCTGATCTTGAACTTGTGGTCCTCCTGCCTCCACCTCCCAAGTGGCTGGGATTACTGGCACCCTGGCTCTTTGCCTGCTCTTGAACTTCACACGGACACAATCAGGCAGCGTGAGTGCATACATGGCTACCTTGACTTATCATTCCACCTGTGACATTCCTTGTGTCCTCATGAGTAGCAGCAGTTGGTCCTTTTTTTCTTCTTATTGTGTAAATGCACCACTGTTTATCTGCCCGTTCTTCTGCTGAGGGAGATTTGGGATGTGGGCTCCATATATCATCAGACTGAACCAGACCACAGCGGTCTGAAAGACAAGCACTGAGGCAGGCACTGTGGTTCTCGCCAGCAGCCTGCTCACTGTTGTGTCCTGGGGCTGCCTCCCCAGCCCAGCCCCTTGCACAGCATCTGGCATCTGTGTACCCAGTGAGCTATGAGATGGAGTGAAGTCCAACCTCATCCTGGACTCCTGGCCTCTCCAGATGGCCGCCCCATGGAAAGCTCTGCTCCTGACCACCCTATAGATAAGTTGGGGTCTCATGTGGGCACAAGGATGAAGTTAATTCCCTGAGAATAGGCAGAGGCTCCAGTTGGCACCAGACTGGCACATGGAGGGGACCCCCAAAATATGTGTGGAAGGGATGGGACTGAATCAGTTAACGCAGGGGTGCCGCCCCAGGCTGCAGGACGATGAGAGGGACGTGACTCCCAAGCTCCCAAGGGCCAGGATCCACCTGGGCCTGAGGCCAGGTTCCGGCCTGGCGAGGACGGGATGGACGCTGTGTCTGTTTTGCTACAGTCAGGGCAGAAGACCGTGCCTTGGTTCCCTGGCCAGGGCCTTGCAACCTGGACCGTCTGGCGGGGAGAGGCAGAGAAACAACTTCTGCAGATGCCCTCCCTCGGTTTCTCAGGCCGGCTGGCTGTGCTGGCCACCACGTGAGAACCACAGTGGCCTTGCTCTCCCAGCAGGCAAAAGCCGGGAGTCAGGTGCCTTCCCCATCCCAGCCTGTCCTAGTTGAAACAGTTGCAGACCTCCATTACTGTTTCCTGGGACTTCGGGCAGGGGCAGGTCAAGGAGGCCTGAAGACTGAGCTCCAGGGGACAGTGGAGGTGGCTGGGATGGGTAGCAACCAACTCTGCACCCCTCTCCCGACCAGCAACAGCAGGTGGGAGTTGGGGGAGGGCACTGAGATTTGAAACCTACCAGTGACAACTCTGCACCAGGAAGCTGGCGTGGCCATCTTGGGCAGGAATGGCACCCCATGCTCCCTTTCAGAAAACCCTCCAGGCCAGCCTCAGCAGGGGACTGTGGCTTCCAGTCCCCCTGAAGAGCACCATGTAGTCTGTGGACATCAGTTTCCCCATCTATCAAATAAGAAATGCACCCCTGCCTCCTCTGCCTCTCAGGAGGCGCTTGCTTTTGAGGGCGGAGCCTCACTTCGCGCCTGTTCCCTTCTGGGCATTGTCCTAATCACCGTGAAAATGAGAGAAGTCGAATTTTACAAAACCACAGGAAGTGGGTCATATCACCATTCCCTGGTTTATAGGTAGGGCAACCCCATCACAGAGGATAATCCAGGTGTCTGACCCCAGGGTTTGTGTTGATGACACATCCAGGGCCTGACCATGGCCACACTGCTCCTCACCAGACTGCAGCCTCCTGCACCCCCGTGGGTGACCACGGGCAGGAGGGCAGCCTCTCCACAGCAGCCTGCTGCCTCCCCTGAGTCCTTCCCACAAGCCTGCTGAGCACCCCCTTCACCTCACTCCTGCCTGGGCCTTCTCTCCTTGCCCTTCCTGGGCTTCTCCCTGACCCCTTCCATAAACAGCCTTCTCACTCCCTGTTCTACTCTCCTGCCCACTGGAGACCACTGGCCTCCCAGCCCCAGAGGAGGGATCAGCAAACCCGCATCCTGCTGCGGCCATGCCTCTTGGAAGTCCAAACCACCTGTCCTTGGCCTCCTCTTTCCTGGACTCCAGGATCAGCCAAGCTGACTTCAGCAAATAAGGAAATATATTTTTCAAAAAAATGGAGTAGTTTGGATTCAGGTGTGGTTTGATCCGGAACTCAAAAAAAAAACAACCACTCATTCTCTTTCTACCCTTTCACGGAGCCAGCCCTCCACCTCTCCAGTCCACCATCATCACAACACAGTGGACAGTGGAGAGAGAGAATCCATTTCCTAACATCTCAAACAGAAGCCCTGGACTTTTATGTCCTTGAGGGACGGGAAGGGTCAGGGTTTGTGCAATGTGCTGATTGGCTTGGCCCAGGTCACATGCCCGCACTTGAATCCGGGACAATGGGAGGAATGCAAGGATCAGCTTCATCAGAAGGCCAAGTTCACGGAGGAAATGAATGTCCACCACAAATTCCCACTTTTTCCCTATCAAAGTGGGCAAAGCCACATCTGGCATCTTGTCCTCCCTTTTGACTCCAAATCTCCCTCTCTGGACACCCTCTTGGAGAATCTTGGAATACTCAAGCAGAAAGGGCCTTGGTCATCTCACAGCTCGGGTGACCTCATTTACATCCAGCCCGCTGTGGCCTCGTCCAATAGCAAAGCATCTCCCAGCTCAGCCCTCCCCAAAATCCCTGACATGCAACAGTGTGAGATATATTAAAATGGTGGTTGTTTCCAGCCATAACATTTTGGGATAATTTGTTATGCATCCACAGACAATTGGAACCATCTCCAACAGAAATCCATGCATATGTGCACCAAAAGATACGTACGAGAATGTTTGCCATATCGTTATTTGCCAAAGAAAAAAATAGAAACAACCTAAATCTCCATCAACAGAAAAGTGCATTTTAATAATCATGATCTATTCCTACAATGGGATACATCTCAGCAGCAGGAAGGAATAATGGGAGCTACCTGTGTCAACATGAATGGTATCAAAACTATTTTGGGCCAAAAATCAAGTTGCAAAAAGATATGTGCAGCTTGGGAGCATTTATATAAAGTTCGAAATGATGCAAAACAGTACAATATTTTGTTTATGAATACTTATCTATAGAGCAAAAATATAACCACATGCAAAGAAATGAATACCCAGTTGGTTATGGTGGTTACTTTTAAGGAAAGACGGGGGGAGCTGATAAAAGGGGGTTCACAGGGAGCTTCCATGTTCTCTGCTGTTCTATTTCTTTTAAGAAATATGAAATAAGAAGCCAGGTGTATTGGTGCATTCCTGTAATCCCAGCAACTTGGGAGGCTGAGGCAGGAGGATCATAAGTTCGAGGGCAGCCTCAGCAATTATGGAGACACTGTCTCAAAATGAAAACAAAAATAAAAAGGACTGGGGATGTGTCTCAGTGCTTAAGCACTCCTGGGTTCAATCCCCAGTAGAAAGAAAAAAAGAAGGAGCCAAAGAAAAAGAGAGAAAAAAGAAATCTGAAATAAATGTGAATATAGATTCTGCTCTGATGACACTGAAAGGTGGGTACCACCAAAGGATTCACTGCTGACTTCTGGGGGTGTCTCAGGATGCCCACCTTCATAAAGAGCACGGAGGGCAGGGCAGGGACAGCAAGCTAACCATCCAGTGGTGGGGTCTGTGGACCCAGGGCAGGGGAGCCTTGGAACTTGGGAAAGCCCTGGAGGTCCCCACAAGGCAAGGGCAGAGGCTGCTGGCACTGCTTGTAGGCAAGAGAGGCAAGCGCATGGCCAGTCCCTGGAGGGCACTAATCAGAGCTGGATGCAGGGACACAGGGAACCAGACCCACGGCAGGTGGTAGCCAGGAGGAAGAGGGTCAAACCTCTGACGGTGGCCTCAAGCCAGAACTGAGTGCACCACCCAAACACCACCAGTTGGTCATCACGCGGTGACCTGAGCATCTAGAAGGGTCTTTGGAGTCACCTAGACATCTTCCCTCAGCTCTGCCCTAGTCGCAGCAGTAGTGCCACAGCAGGCGGTGGGTGGGGCCTCTCTCCAGCCCCACCCTTACCAGGATGTTGGGAATCTGAGAGGAAAGGGGTCCTTGCCTGAAACTTGGAGAGTGTCTGGGGCATCAGGAGAGGAAAGGCAGGGAGGCTGCACAGCCTCACCCACGGCCCACCACCCTGGACGGGGTCCGGGGGAATTCGTGGCTCTGCCCTAGTTACACCTCACGGTGTCCCCCCCTCCAGACACACACACACACACACTCACGCACAGACCCACGTCAGTCATGGCACTCAACAAGGCACGCAGATTCTTTCTGCGTGGTGCTCTTCATTTTATTCTCCCTTGGACCCCTCCCCCAACTTACACCCCACAGGCCTAACAGTGGACCCTCTGGAGCCACAGGTTCCGCATGGGCTGATTCAACCAAACTTGGATTGATTGAAAATATTCAGGGACAAAAATTTGGCATCTGTACTGAACAAGTTCAGGCCTTATCACTATTCCCTAAACAATACAACTTACACAGCATTTATATTATACTTGGTATTGCAATCATCTAAAGATGATTTAAAGTATACCGGAGGACATGGGTAGGTTACATGCAAATACGAGGCCATTTTATATAAGGGACTTGAACATCTGAGGATTTTCGGTGTCCTCTGGGGGCCCTGAAACCACCATCCCCCTTGGATCCTGAGGGACAGTTGTATTTGATATACAGCCTTGAGTTCTCCCGAATCATTATAAAATGAGTAGGGGTGACATGTGGTGTGCTTATGTGTCATCAATAAACATTAATTACAAAATGCAGTGGTTCTCAAAGTGCGGCCTGTGAACCCCAAGGTCAAACCTATTTTTATCGCAACACTAAGACGTCATTTGCCTTTTTATTAGCAATCTCTTATGAGTACACAGTGGAGATTTCCCGAGGCTACATGACATAACCTCTCCCTTCTAACTGACTGAATACAGATGTGGACATGTGACTCTAGCCACCTTCTATTAGCCACATAGATAAAAGATTTACCATTGTTAAAGGATGCCACTTCTCGATGTATTTTTATATTGGAAAGTGTGACTGTTTTTCATTATATGTGTTCACGCATGATGGATTTGTCTTTTTAATTAGTTTCAATGCTTCCATTTTAATTTCTTTCTTTTTTTGTTTTTGGGGTTTTTTTTGGTACCGGAGATTGAACTCAGGGGCACTCGACCACTGAGCCACATCCCCAGCCCTATTTTGTGTTTTATGTAGAGACAGGGTCTCACTGAGTTGCTTAGTGCCTCGCCATTGCTGAGGCTGGCTTTGAACTTGAGATTCTCCTGTCTCAGCCTCCCTAAGTGCTGGGATTACAGGCTTGCGCCACCGCACCCGGCTCCATTTTAATTTCTGATAGGATGAATAGAGGTAAATATTATGAACACCAATCAGAGCTCTTTGGTATCTTTGAATTTTTCCCCCCTTTCTTTTTTTGGAAGTGCTGGAGATCCAGCCCTGGGCCTTGTGCATGCTAGACTTCAATAATTTTTAGAAGTAGAAAGGAGTTCCAAGACAAAGTTTGAGAATTGCTGGTACAGGTGATCAATACCCTCCCCGCATGATTCCAGAAGCTTCCATGTGCATACCTTGTTCCTTGAGCAAGGCTGATTCCACTTCCAGGGTGGCCCTCCGCAGTTCATGTGCCCACCTGAGAATCCTGCCTGAGTTGCCCATGACTTCCAGCTACCACGAATGTCTTCGTTCATGTCCCCATTAGAAGAATTTTGCTGGGATATGTACCCAGGAATGGCATTCCCAGCCAAAGAATCAATGCAAACTTTATCAAAATAAAGAATATTTTCCAGACTAGCTGCACCTGTTTACACTCCTCACTCAGTGGTGCACCAAGGGCTCATCCCCACACACACCTGTCCACACCTGGTATCCATTACCCACCCTTCTATTGCCATTCTGATGGGTGCAAAGTGGGAACTCCTGGTTTCGATTTGCATTTCCCTGGTGACTGGTGTGCTGGAACATCTCTACACACACATCTTAGTCATTTGAAATTGCCTTCTGAGAGTTGTCCGTTCCTATCCGTTGTCCATTTTTCTGTTGGGTTTTCTGTTTTAACCCCGTTGACTTCAGTTACTGATCAGTGCTGCTCGAAGCAGGGACTGGAACAAAAAGTTTTAATAACAGAACATTCTTTCTAAGAATGGCCTCATGCAGGTTGATTTCAGGTGCACACACTCTGTCTCTTTGCAGGACCAGTGCTTTGAGTAGTGCAGGTCTAGATACCAATACTTTATTAATTGTCCTAATCTATTATTTCTCTTTAATTATGCCTTTGATGTCCTTTACTGAACAGAAGAAAACTTTACTTTTTTAGGTTCATGTTTTTTTCTTTTTCTTTTTTTCTTTTTGGTGCCAGGGATTGAACTCAGGGGCACTCAACCAGAGTCACATCCCCAGCCCTATTTTGTATTTCATTTAGAGACAGGATCTCACTGAGTTGCTTAGCACCTCGCTGTTACTGAGGCTGGCTTGGAACTCGCGATTCTCCTGTTTCAGCCTCCCTAAGTGCTGAGATTACAGGCGTGCGCCACTGCACCCAGTTTGGTTCATGGTTTTTAGATCTTGTTTTTAAAAGCCTTTGTGATGGCCAGGCACGGAGGCACTGCTAGGGAAACTGGGGCAGCAGGATTGCAAGTTCCAAGCCAGCCTGGACAGTTTTGTGAGACCCTGTCTCAAAATTAAAAAAAAAAAAAATTTAAAAAGACTTTGTCATTTGAACTTAGACTGGAAATGAGATAATATTGGGTAATAATTATTGAGTTTGCTAGGTATGATAATGGCATTGTGAGTATAATTTTTTAAAGTCACTACTTGCTAGAGGAACACTTGAGTTTTTATGGGTGAAATAATATGCTGTTTGGGCTTGTTAAAAATACTAAAGCACAAACAAATTGAGGAGATAGATAGAAAAAGGTTGTTTCAAAAAATCTTAGAATAGCAGCTCTTCACCTGCCTGTATGGGAGTATCTTTTCCCTTTTCTTTTGCTCTTTTTTCTTTTTTTTTAATTGTTGCATTGTTTTTTGTTTTGTTTTATTTGGGGGAGCATCATCACTAAGCCACACCCACAGTCATTTTTTATTTTTTTATTTTGAGACAGGGTCTAAGTTGTGGAGGCTGGCCTCCAACTTGCAATCCACCTGCCTCAACCTCCCAAGTCACTGGGATCACAGGCATGCACCACCATACCTGGCTGGAAGTATCTTAATAACCAGGTCATCCAGCTCAATATCAGAGTGGAGTAAATGAATATTAATTACCATTTTTCTCTTCTGCATAAAAGCAGAAACAAGATTGGCAAAAAAATACATTATACTCTGCGTATGTATGGTATGTCAAAATACACTCTACTGTCCTGTATATCTAAAAAGAACAAATGAAAAATGAAAATTCAAAAAAATAGGCAAAATACTGAAAACTGCTGAGTATAATGTGCACAGAAAGATTCAAATCGTTTTTGTGCACATATAAAACTTATTTTTAAAATTCAATAGTATTTTTCCCTTGTTAGATCACACACACACACACACACACACACACACACACAATCCTTGTACAATTTTTATGGGTTTTTTTCCATTATTTAGAGAATACTTTATTAGTTCCTGTAATCCAGCCCACACAGATAAGATCTTACATATTTCATACAGTGTGCTACCCCCGTACAAATGGGGGAAAACATTAAGTTTAACATTTCTAGACCAATACGGCTGTTAATTTCTGTACAATGCCAACTCAGCATGGTAAACTGGGATACTTTTCCCAAAGTTGACAGAACAGCTAAAGTTTCCACAAATTCAACTCAAATATATATATATATACACTTTTTACTGTTAACCTTGTAATTTCACCATTCACATTTGGGTCTTCAGTTCATCTAGAGTCTACCTTTGGTTTACAGCGGGAATACAACTTTTTCTTTCTCTAGATGGTGAGTTACGTGTCCCAACAGGAGCTGCAGAGTCCATGCTTTCCCCGTTGACCTGCGTTGCCACCTCCTGCCCTTGGCCTGGTCCCTCTAACTCATGGGACTGTTGTGGAGCTTGCTCCTCTGGGCACAGCCTTGTCTGAGCTCCTCTGGCTTAGGGGATGCCTATGGTCTGGCAGAGCAGGTACCCAGTGGTGGGAGTTAGGATACTGGGGTGGCTGTTTTAACAGAGATGACGTGGAAGTTGCTTTAGAAAGGTGAGAAATCAGTTTCTTTTCTTTTCTTTTTTTTTTGGTACCAGGAATTGAACTCAGGGGTCCTTGACCACTGAGCCACATCCCCAGCCCTATTTTGTGTTTTATGTAGAGACTGGGTCTCACTGAGTTGCTTAGCACCTCGCCGTTGCCGAGGCTGGCTTTGAACTCGCGATTCTCCTGTCTCAGCCTCCCAAAGTGCTGGGATTACAGGCGTGAGCCACTGCACCCAGCTCGATTTCTTTTTTATGTCAGTCTCTGGCATGTACAGGCAGTTCTGGGTGGGAGGCAGGTCTGCTGCGTATTGTTACTTATGAGTTGACGTTTTATCTTGCATCCTGCATATGTACCCTTGAAAGTTTGATGAAACTTACCATAAGACTGTCTGGGCCTAGACTGTCAGTCAAAAGACGTGATGATCATTTCAATTTTTTAATAACTATTGACCTATTAAAGCTCAGTTGGTAGAATGCTTGCCTTGCATGCACAAGGCCCTGGGTTCGATCCCCAGCACCACAAAAAACAAAACAAACAAGAAAAAGTTTTGTATTCCTTCTTGAATGTATTGAAATTTATCCATTTTTTATCAGTTTATTATCATGTGATTATCTATATTATTATTGTAGTCCTTGAATATCATTTCTTTGTAGTTATTTCATTTTCATTATATATTGCAATTGTATATTTATTATTTTTCCTTAAAAAGGCATTTTAATTTATTCAGAGAAACAACTTTTGGTTTACAGTAGTCTATTACTTTTTCTATATTTCCTGGAATTTCTTTTTTCTTGTTTCATTCCTCTCTCTCTCTCTCTCTCTCTCTCTCTCTCTCTCTCTCTCACCACTCCCCCCCACTTTTTTTTTGTACAAGGAATTGAACTCAGAGGCACTTAACCACTGAGCCTCATCCTCAGCCCCTTTTTCTTTGATTTATTTTGAGACAGGGTCTCACTAACTACTTGGGGCCTCACTAAATTGCTGAGGTTTGCCTCTAACTTGCAATCCTCCTCCCTCAGCCTCCCGAACCACTACGATTGGGAGCGGGGGTGGTACCACTACCTCGGGCTTTTGTTCTCTCCTTTATTTTGCTTATTTTCTCTTTTACAATTTCTTGAGTTGAATGCTTAGTTCAGTTGCTTTGTAATTTCTTGAATTATGATTAATGTACGTAGAGCTATATATTTTTTGTGAGGACCTTTTTTATCTGGGTCTCCAATTTTGGACATATAGCATTTTTATGGTCATTCAGTTCTAAATATTTTATAATTTTCCCTGGTGATTTCCTCTTTAATCCAGGTGTAATTTACTAGTATGTGATATATTTTTCAGACATACGGAATGTTTGCAGTTATTCTTTCGCCACTGATTTATGATTTTAATGCATGGTAATCAGACAATGCAGATTATGGGATGCTGGTTCTTCTGAATGCTCTGAGGCATTCCTGGAGGCCCAGCACAAGGACAATTTTTATGAACGTCCTGTGCATGCTGGAAAAAAAATCATATTCCATGTGGTAGTTTGGACCTGGACTGTCCCTCCAAGGCTCCTGTGTTAAAGCCTGGGTCCCCGGCTTGGTACTATAGGAAGGTGGCAGAACTTCAGGAGGTAGAGCCTCATGGGGGTCTTCTGAGCCTTAGGATTGTACCCTCCAAGGAGACTGTGGGACCCCAGTCTCTTCCTCTTTCTCTCTTTCATTTGCCAGCCATGAGATGAGTGGTCCTGCCCTGCGACGGGCTCTACCCACGATGTGCCCCCACAAGCCCAAAGCAGCAGGACTGAAACCTCCAAAACTGTGAGCCAAAATAAATGTTCTGTCCTTATAAGTTGATCAGCACAGGTCTTGGTTACCATAATAGAAAGCTAATGCGCTCTGCGGTACACTTCCATATGCTCATGGAAATCTGGGTCCGTTCATTGGGTCCCTCTGTTTTTCCGTCTTTTTTGGTCTGCTGGATCTGTCAGGCTCTGAGAAGCGTGCTCATGTGGGTAGAGCAGAGCTGGCTTTCTAACACATATCCAACCACATCCTTATCGTTGCTGTGGGGCAGGGGACATCCAGCCAGGCCACAGGCCTCCCTCACAGGCTCCTCGCTCCTCCCCGCCACCCCTCCTGACACACCCTGAGGTCCCAGTGAATTTGCCATCACGTGGCGAGGGACCAGCACCCTCTCGCTCCCTGGGCACAATGACTCCTGCCCCTGGTATTTTCTCCTGAGGCTTACCCAGCTCCTCACAAATACCCACTTGCCCTTCAAGATTCAGCTCAGGTTTTTCCGACCACATCCACCACAGCGTCCCCACAGACACCTGGACTCCAGCCAGGCTGCCATCTCCAGATCCATGCCCGGCCACAGCCTCTCCCACAGCTGAGCTGTGCCCCTCCGGTTCCCCCCACCCCGGGGGCATCTCTCAGAAGGACATCCTCTCTGCCACTCCAGGACTCAGGTCAGACCCTTCTCTTACCAGTGTTTCCCCTCCCCTCTGGGTGGGACATCTCCTTCCAGCCCATCCTGCCAGTACCTGGTGCCTGACCCTGGGTGAACCTCAGCTTTCCCTTGAAGGAAGTGCATTCTGGAACCTGGGGTGGCAAATTCAAATGCAGCCAAGGCCCAGGCAGGAACTATCCACAGGGCAGCAGCTGCCTAGAAACAGTGAGGTCTGCCTGTCCCTCCTCTAATCACCACAGCTGTGACTCAGTGCCACCACTGAGTAGTACTCAGGACTGTTGTCCCACCTTACACGATCACCTGAGTTTTCAAGAGAAGCCGTTACATTTTTCGACACTGGCACAGATATTTCTGAAACACAGAGCTGAACCATCAAAGCAAGTCTATGGCCAGGTGTGGCCAGGTGTGGCTAGTGGCTGCCCAGGCTGGGGCATCTGGTTGGGGAGCACATCAGGAGCGGTTGCCTCTGCCACGGGACAGCTCCCAGGGGTGAAGCCACCTGCATGGAGTGCCAAACAATGAGCAGGAGGAAGTGGTAAGAAGAGTCAGGGAGAATGTTCCAGAAGGAAAGATAGTGATCAAATAATGGCCCCCGTTGTTTCAGTGTATGCCCCACCCTACCAGTCCAGGTGCGAGGAAGGCCCAGGCCGGCCTCAATGGGAGCCCGCTCCTGTGCCCCAGGCTGCACAGATAGGATGGCCCAGGCCTCTGGGGCTGGTCCCGCCCCACAAGAATGAGTGCCCAACAGATAAAAGAGAGGAAGAGGAACATTCCCCGCCATCAGGCCCAGGCTGGTGCCTGGGAAGCCAGAATCCAGTCCAAGACCAGCTCAAGAGATGGAACCTAGCCTGGTAGCAATGGGCGGGACCGCCCTGCCACTGACCCAGTGCGTCCCCACCAAGGGCTGTGTCCTTTTCTATGAACATCCTGGGGGTGTGGCATGCAAGGCCACCTGGCCGGAGACAGCCCAGGGGACAGATGGACAAGAGATTCAAAGAAGAAAGTCAGGGGCTGGCTGTTTTGTCTTTTGTGTTTAGTGGAGCTCTCTGTTTTCTGGGTGGTGGGGAGGGGTTACCGGAAGGCTTGGTGCAGGAGTGGATCAAAGAGGGGCTCCACGTGGGTCTGATTCAGTGCCACAGAGGTGAAAATAGGGACAAACGAGGCTCCGGGCACTGGATCAGAGTCCCATGGTGCATGGGCCCTACCCAAGCCAGGTGCGCCACGCCCCAGGCCAACCTGTGAGCTGCGCATTCAGCTAACATGCCAGGCACCTGCTGGGCACTGGTGGTGGGGGGTGGTGCCACCCTGGTCACAGGGAAATGGATGCTAGGACACACTGCTGAGCACCAGACCCAGAGCATCTGGGTGCCAAGGGGACCTGAGGGCCAATGGGTGGAGTGAGGGATTCATAGAAGAATTTCAGAGCGGGGATCACTGCAGAGCTAGGTTTTTTTGTTTTGTTTTTGTACTAGAGGTTGAACCCACGGCTACTTTACCACTGAGCTACATTCTCAGTCCTTTTTATTTTTTTTATTTTAAGGCAAGGTCTCGCTAAGTTGCTTAGGGCCTTACTAAATTGCTGAGGCTGGCCCCGAACTCGTGATCCTCCGGTCTCAGCCTCCGGAGCCTCTGGGATTACCGGTATGTGCCACCATGGCCCGCTCAGGCTGTTTTGAGGAGAGAGGAAACATTGTCCAGAATGACAAGGAGAACGGCATTCTGGACGATGAGTGCAGCTCAGCAGAGGCAGTGGGGAGGTGTGAGCACCCTGGAGTTTAGCAACTGCCAACTCTGTTCCTTTGATGGAACCATAAAGGCCAAGGTGATGGCATCAGAGGCTTGAAGACTTCCAAGCATCCTGTGAGCCTAAGCTTCATCCTTCGTGCAGTGGTGGCCCGCTGTGGCCTCCAGCCTTAGGCAAGCTACCTGGACAGTGGTGGGAGGGGCAAACCCAGTGCTCCAGGCCAGAGCAGAGAACCAGGCGACTGTGAGGGTCTCTAGACAGAGAACCAGCAGAAACTGCCATTGAAGGCGCATTTGAGTCTCTGGTATAGGAACACTTTCTCCATCCTGTAGCCTCCGGGGTGTGTAAGAGCTGCCAAGGGTCCTTTCTTCCCAAAAGGTGAACCCTGACATCAGAAAACTGATAGCTGACAGTTATAGCTCCCACAGGCGTCCGGGCTCTGCTCCCTTGGGACTTGGACTCCTAAAGTACATTGGGAAACCTGGCCACGGTCAGAGACCCAAAGATCTGTGTGCCTTCCCTTGGAGCCTCAGAGCTCTCTGTCATGACAGCAGACAGAGCAGGAGGCAGGAGGCCAGCAGGAGGTCCAGGACACCCCTGCAGGGTGCTTCTGGGAATGACTCTCCATCCCAAGCAAAGTGATGCTATGGGAAGCTGGGCAGGGGGGCTAGATTTGGGACAGGCTGACCTTGAAATCCAGTTCTCCCTTAGGGCTGTATGACCATAGACAGGTTTCTGAACCCCTCTTTTTCATCTACAATTTACTATGTTACTGTCCCTGTCCTAAGTCACTTCCTGTCTAATTTTATGCAACCCTTACAAATACCAGGAGCAGGCACTGTCACTTGGCCCACATTACAGATGAAGAAACTGATGTTCTGAGAGGACCAAATACACATCTCTTAGAGGTCTAGGATCAGGGACTCTGTCTGCATCAATGGCTGAGTTCTACCTCCAAGGGTGTAATAACCCTGACTCCCTGCCTTTTCATGGAGCCTGGTACAGGGAGGAGCCAGCCCCTGTAGGCTCCTTGCCTGCCTCATCATCTTCCATCTCAACATCCTGCTTCTTGGGGACTCGTGGCTCAGATAGAATCAGACCCCAAGCTCCTCTTCCTATCCTCTTTGCTGCTTCTGCCTCAAAGCAGCAGACAGCCCCTCAAAATTCCTGAAATTCCAGCACCCTCTTGGTCTCCAGCTCATGGAACCACCTTGGGTCTGCAAATCAGCTGCCTGGGTCCAGCTCCCCCAGGCCACCAGCAAAGCCCAGCATTTCCCTGGGTCAGTGGGTTTCAGGGCCTAGGCGTGCACAGTGCCTCCTCCAGGGGAAACCTCACTGTGCCCATCACTGCAGCCAAGCCCAAAATAACCACGTCCCCTTAACATACCCTGGCCATTTGTCTACTCCAAAATGGCCTCCCTCGGGCCCTCCAGCTGCATACTTACACACACATGCACATTAACATATTCACATGCACACATGTGCACCCACACGGACACACACACGCGGTCA
The DNA here is from genome assembly GCA_028644305.1 of Xerus rutilus. NCBI lineage: Eukaryota > Metazoa > Chordata > Mammalia > Rodentia > Sciuridae > Xerus > Xerus rutilus. The sequence continues at coordinate 67,278,177 of CM053402.1, forward strand.
CACCTGTTTGCATGCCTGCACACACAGATGTAGACTCGGGCGTACTCACACCCATGTGTACACACACATGCTGACCAGCTTCAGCTCCCCCCGGAAGACGGTTTTGCACCCTTGAGGCAGCACCCTACTCAATGACACAAACTCCACCGGAAGGAAACTATTGCCTTTTAAATAAGGTTTCTTGCAACAGCTGCTAATTCTATCAAGGTGTTTGGTGCTGAGGAGCTCTAGCATCTTCCTCATACTCATTAATCTCTCCTCTGAACAAAATGAGCAAGCCTCGGGCTCAGAGCTGCCTCTGCCCTCAGCGTCCAGTTACAATGGAATAGCCTGCTCATGGCACACGCTGTGGTTTTCTGTTTATGGTAGTGGTACAGTTTCCTTGTAAAATAAGTGGAAAGGAAATTTTAAGTATATTAATGTAAAGAAATACCACATAAATAATGTTACAGAAATTCCCAGAAATGCAAGGTGGCAAGATATCAGTAAGTGTCACCCCTTCCAGGAAGCTCTCTTTTTTTTTGTTACCAAGGATTGAACTCAGGGGCACTCAACCACTGAGCCACATCCCCAGCCCTATTTTTTTTTTTTTTTTTTTGTATTTTGTTTAGAGACAGGTTCTCATTGACTTGCTTAGCATCTTGCTTTTGTTGAGGCTGGCTTTGAATTCACGATCCTCCAGCCTCAGCCTCCTGAGCTGCTGGGATTACAGGCATGCGCCACCGTGCCTGGCTCAGGAGGCTCTCTGATGCTCTGGGAAGCCCAAAGTAATTGGGTGCACCTGTGTTATCATGGTGACCTGTGTTTACAGAACTGCACCGCCTCCCAGCAAAGCCTGAGTCCCCAGTACCTGTCTGTGCCACACACTGTGGCCCTGCCTGGACAGTACTGGGTCTCATGTGCTCTGCCCAGTCTAGCCACCCACCCATCATTCCCCAGCTGCAGACAGGAGGTTTCTACCATCTCTGGACACAGCTTGTTGGAAGGACCAACCTCAAGTGCAGGGGCTTTTGTGCAGCCATAGCCTGGGACCTCGGTCAAGTCATAGGATCTCCTGATCTCTCTGGAAAGCCTGAACTGACCTCTGTCCTCAGGCCTGACCCTCGGTCCCTGCACACTGCCAGTCCCTCCTCTGGGATGCTCTCCCCTCCTTGCCCCACACTTCCCCTAAACCTGACTCCTTGTTCCCAGACCTGTCACCAGCCTCCCTGCCCCAGGCCCGCCTCAGTTCTCCACATGGACAGCCCTGTGGCACTGTCCATCTCTCCCTCCCACAACCTCCTCTCCTGGTCAAGCTCACCAGGCCCTGCAGCTCAACCTCTCCTCTGTCATGGCCACCACACTTCCACTCGCTGCCTCCAGGAAATATCTGCCCTGAAGATCTCCACAGCTCTGATCATGACCTCCCTCTTCAGTCCACCATGGCTCCCCACCACTCCAAACAGGAAGGAATTGGGCACAATCGTCTTCGGAGCCCTTTCCACAAGTTATAACAGCATGTCGTGTATATAGAGCACTCAGGGAATTTTCACGACAGTTTGTTGCTATTCCTATTTCCCAGATGAGGACACTGAGGCTCAGAGAGGCTGCGCCAGTCAGCCATGTGGAAAGAATCGTAAGGAATAGCTCAGGATGCTAGGCACTTTGTGAGGTGGGAAAGGTAGAGTGGCTGGGGCCGGGTGAGCACCCTGCGTGTGAGCAAGCAGGAAGGGCGGGCCTGGCCAGGCAGAGCAACCCACCCAGGCCTGGCATACGTGTACACGTGGGTCCATCTGGGCTTCATCCCTCCCAGCCCCACCCCACCCCACAACACAGTGTGAATTCCGGGGGGGCCAGGATCCAGCAGCATCCCTGCCAGCCCCGTGCCTGTCTCAAGAGAAATGCAAAGAGTATATAGAGCACTCAGGGAATTTTCACGATAGTGAAAAACCTCTCCATGAATTGGCTGCTTGTATTTAGGAGACAGAAAGGTAAATCCATTTGCAAGGAGCAAGAAGCCACTGAGTGGGGGACCTATGGCCTGTCTCCTCACCATGCAATGAACACCCCCCAGAAGGGTCAAGGCGAGAAAATCCTTGAAGGCTCTTTGCTCTCCAGTGTGACCTGGAAGAATCCAAGAGGCAGCGGGGATGGCAGGTGGGGAGGAAGAGGTACAGGTGTCCACCCTGTCATGGTTGATCTCTTGGTCCCCCTCCCTGAACTGCAGGCACCTGATCTGCTCCAGAAGGTGACACTTCTTCCTTCCACTGGACATGCAGGACCTCTGTCCTCTGGCTTTCCTGGCCTCCTCTGGGCTGGACAACCTCCCAAGGGAGCCCCACAGATTTTCCCCTGGACACTACTGCCAGCCAACACTGCCAAACCAGAAAGGAGGATGGATCCCTGGCCTTGGGTCTGTGGCCTCCAGGGACCAGCACAGTGCCTGACATGTGCTTGATGGTCAAGGAGTATTTTTGAATGAAGGAAGGAACATCAGGCTGGCTGGCTGGCTTTTACTGTCCTTTCAAGAAACTTGGAGCAACATTTCAACTGCCAAGTGAGACTAATAGCATTCATAGCAAGCATAATAGTGACCCAAACATAACGTCATCCTTCAATGGGTCGGTGCCTCTCGTGAGTTCCTGGGAAGCTGACAGCAGTTCTTTGGGGTAGGGTGGAAATCACACAGCCTTCCTACAAATGAGGACCTTGTCCCACTGTCCCAGCAGGAAAGCCTGGCATTCTGAGGCCTCTTCCAGCTTCCAAGTGTCCAGAAGAACCTGGGAACCAGGGTGTGGCGTGGAGAGGCCTGGAGGAGATGGGACCCCATCTGAGGGCAGCATGGCAAAAGGCTGCCCCCTGAGGACACGAAAGCCAGGCGTGAGAGCCAGGAGCTCTGGGCACCCTAGGGCAGTGTTTTGACCACAAAGGCAGCCAGTGTGACCTTTTTAAAGACACCAAGCCTACTGTGCCTCCCAGACCCTCCTCCTTGGACCTTCTGACCAGTAGAGAGGACAGCATGCTCTCCATCCCCCACCCCCACCCCACGGATGTCCCATGAGGGCAGAAGCCCAGTGCACAACCCCGCCAGGGCCAAAGGCCACTTGGCTTCCCAACATCCAGCTTGCCATCCTATGGAGTGTCTTGGCCTCTCCTGGGAGGTCCCAAGCTCCCTGATGTCCCCCTGACTGAGACAGGCAAGGAAGATGTCTGGCCCTGGGTGAGGGAAAGATGGACTCAGTGTGGAGCATGGACATAGGCAGGCACCCTCCTGGGCTGACCTTGTCACCACCCTGCAGGCTAAGCTGGGGTGGAAGTGGAGGACTACATGGGAGTGGAGTGCCCTGTGTGAGATGGCCCTGAAACCGTCACATGGGGACAGCAGGTAGCCCTCAGATGGCAGATTCCAGAGTGCCCAGGGAAGAAAGGCTGCCCTATCTGATCCAAGGGCTGAGCTGGTTGTCTCCGGAGCTGAAGGTAGAGAAGGCCACAGAGGAGCCGTTGGAGGGTCCAGCCACCAGGCCTTGGTTCCAGGGGCGCCCCATCCAGTCTGCATAAACTCTCCCCTTTTCTCCCAGCAAATGGCTACATCTCCAACCTCACAACCAAGACGGCCCTGCCAGCACGCACTCACCCCGATCCTCACCATATTGATTTACTCTGCATTCAGAGGACCTGTGGCCCCAACAGATGGGGCTCCTGCCTCCCGCCTCCCACACGGTATCTGTGTCTCGGCCAGCTGCCGGCAGGCATTTGGGGAGCAGGCTGCCCGCTTCCATTTAGGTCCTGGCTTTTGTGATTCTCGTCCTTATTGCTGCTTTGCTATTTAAGAATCAGGTTCCTGCCGCCCTACGCTGCGTCACGACCAGCACTAGGCATTGGGTTGGAATCCGTGCGCCCCGTGGGATCGGGAACCTGGTTAGGAAGGACATCTTGGGCCTTGCTCATAGTTGCTGTGTGACCAATACTTGCAGGGATGAGTGCATGGGGGCAGGAACGGCAAGAATAGCGAGCACTCACACTGTTCTCGCCAGTGTCCGGTCTGCTGACTTCCTGTATGGTCTCATTTAATCTTCACAGCAATCTAAGGCGGAAGCACTGTGACCTTCTCATTTTACAAATGAGAAACTGAGGCTCTGAGAGGTTCCATGGTGTGCCCACCTGCACTCAGCTAGAAGGAGCCGGTGCCCGGCCTCCATCCTTACCTCCAAGTGCCCCCGTCTGGCCCTGCTCTCAGAAAGGCTCTGGGTGAGGTTTCCATGCGACGTTGAGAGATCCTGAGAACCTCTTGCCATCCAAGGTGCTCGGGCACTCGAGGCTCAGGATGTCCAGCACTTCCCCTCCTGGGTTCTCATGTGTAATTAAGTGTCGCCCTCTGTATGCTCCACCCCACTAGGATAAGGAGGACGGTAAACCCTTCACACTCGAGTTCGAATCAGTCATGAATAGCTCCTGGGAATAGTGGGTGTCTGTCCTGACATCTGCCATTCACACAGCGTGGTGTCCCTGCCCGGAAGTCCGTGCTAACTTGAGCCAGGCTCTGGGCTGAGAGCTAATGCAGTGCAGGGGACTAACTGAGCCACCACCCTGGCCACAAGAACCCCCAGGGGAAATCTGGTGAGTGCAGGACGCAGGACACCAGGGACCCAGGGAGTGGGATCAAAGCCACCTTTGGAGGACAAATGAATGAATGTGTGGTGACTCAGACATCAAGGAAGTTAGTAAATATTGTGTGTCCCTCACAGGCTGGGAACCACGGAGAGGGCCTCCGAGAGGACACGTTCAATTGCCTGGCCTTTGGTGAGACTGTTCTCAGATCGCTTTCCTGGATCCGTCCTGCGACCAAGGAAAGCAGAAAGATTTAATCAGTGAAAGCGCGGCCGAGCTGGTGTTCCCGTGTGTGGCACCCGGGGCTGGGCGTCCGCGGCAGCCTCGTCACGGATCTCTTCCTTCCAAGGCCTTGGGGAGCCACTCACTCCTCTGGGACTCAGCCCCCTCGACACGGGCAGTCCAGGTGCTGCCTTTGCCCCACTGTGCCATCTGGAGCTGGAATGTTCCCCAGGGACTCACGAGTTGAAGGCATGGTCTCCGGCACAGCAAGGCTGAGAGGTGGGGCTTTGGGGTGGTTGGACCGTGAGAGCGCTGACCTCACTTGGTGGATTTGGAATCTGAATGGATCATTAGGGGGTGGTGAAAACTGTAGGAGGTGAGACCTAGCTGAGGAGGCAGGTCACTGGCAGTGCGCAGGGAAGGCAATTTCTTGTTCCCCGCCCCCTGCTCTCTGGCCCCATGAGCTGAGCAGCTCTACTCCATTGTGCCCTTCCACCATGATGCTCTGAGCAGCCAATGACTGACGGAAACTGTGAGCCAAAATAAATCTTTCCTCCTCCAAGTTGTTTACGTCAGGTATGTGGGTCACCGTGACAAAAAGATAACCCCTGCTCACATCCCTCGGTCCCCTCTAAAGGTCACCTGTTCTTCAGTGGACAGTTCCCCATCACCAGGACAGCTGCCAGTCTGGGTCCTGTCTAGTGCTGGCTCACCCCCTGCCCTACACGTGCAGCTGCAGATCGGGCAGGCGGCCATTCTCAGGGCCAGGAGAGGAAGTCCTTCCGTGTAATGACCTACACCTCCTCTGGCCCAGCCAGGGCAGGAGCAGCAGACATGATCTCCCGCCATCATCTCCATCCTATACAACGCCCACCAGTCCTCAAGACAGCCCTGGGCAGTCAGCAGCCATTACCGTCACTTGACAGCTGGGGAAACTGAGGCCGACGTCAAGTTCAGAACAGCACTAAGAACTCCAACCCTCTGCCACCTCTGTGCAAACCAGGATGAGGACACAGGTCCTGTTATCCTCCATGAGGGGCAGAACCGCCCCGGGGGAGGCTAACATGAAGCCCAGGAGGGTGAGGGGGCTGCCTTGCCTCCAGTGAGACCCAGGGGATTGGGCGAGTGTCGGCATGGACGCTGACCAGAGAATGAACATGGACAAGAGACTGCTGTCACTTACCACGCCGCGAGCGCTCACCACCCCCCCTTCCGCGCTCCCGGGTGCCCTGAGTGTGAGTGGGTGGGTGGCTGGGAGCTGTGGAGCAGCTTCGCAGCGACAGTCTCTGCAGCTCTCGCGGAGCCCCCTCTTGGCTGGGTGTCAGCCCCGGCCTTATGCACAGGCAGCTGCCTCTGGGGAATGATTTGAAGAGCTACCAGAAGCAGCCCACCCCTCGGGAACATCCCCCACCCCTGCCTGCCTGTCGCGGGCCTTCCCGAGACCAGGCTGAGAGGCGGGAGGAGGAGGAAAACCCCGGCAGTGGCCTCAAGGGGTCCTGGCTCTGTGCTGAGTGACCCACACATCCCCTCCATTGCAGCTCCCCAACACCCACCTGGCTTCCTCACCCCACTCACTGCAATTCATATTCACCAGCCTCTTGTTTAGAGGTGAGAACACCTGATGCAGGTACACAATGCACCAGGTTCTCAGGTCAAACAGAATGGCTGAGCCCCTGTTCCAAACCAGGTGTCCTGGGCCTTCCCTGCTTCCCATCCCATCATGGTAAGAGGAGAGTCCAAAGCCGGGCACGGTGGCGCACGCCTGTAATCCAGTGACTCTGAAGGCTGAGGCTGGAGAATCCTGAGTTCAAAGTCAGCCTCAGCAATGGCAAGGTGCTAAGCGAGACCCTGTCTCTACATAGAACACAAACTAGGTCTGGGGATGTGGCTCAGTGGTCGAGTGCCCCTGAGTTCAATCCCTGGTACCAAAAAAAAAGAAGACCCGGGGTGGCCAGAGCTGCACTGCGGGCACACACGCACAGGCGCACACGCACATGAACACAGTGTGCGAGACAAGATTGACTCCAGGGAGGAGGAGGGCCCTTGACACAGCCTGGGAGATGCCTATGGACAGAGACTGATGGCTGAGCCCCACGCCCCATTCCCCAGCCGCCCCACAGAGCCTCCACCACGCAGCCAGCTATGCAGTGGCCCCCTGCTCCCAGCCCCATGGCACTTGGGCCAGACACTGCACCGCTGTGCCACGAACGGCAGCTCACTACCTGAGCACTGCGTCCCAAAGGGCTCAGGGAACTGAAGAGTTTTTGCACAGGGGTTGGAGGGAAGAGAAAAGAAACCGGAGCCAGGTGCACCCCAAGAAGGAAGCAGGGAAAGGGGCACAGGGAGCCGTAGACAGCCAGGGGCACCTCTTTAGGGAGAATTTGCTAACAAGTGCAGGTCCAAGAAAGGTGCTCGTGGGTGCACCCCTTGAAGGGGCCGGTGTCCTTTCAACTGAGGACCTGTGATCTGGCAAGGCTGACACCAATGGCTAGGACCATCGAGGCTGGGAGCCTTGCAGAGGGAGGAGTCACACAGGGGAATCTGAAGCCTGAGTTTGACTTCTTTGTAATTTTCTTTGGCCAGTACAGTGCCACAAATGATATTTTAAAAATCAGATGAGTTGCCTACATTTTAAAACCAGCTTGGTAAAGGTGCAACAGCCCTGCAGGACATTAATCCATTGCAGGTGAGAAGGAGCCACCCACTCCAGAGGCCTGGATTGCTCGCCACAGTCCCCACCCATCCCTATTGCCCACCTGAGTCTGTACACGTGTTTCCTTTGGTCAAGTCTTTGCTTTTGCCAGAACTTGATGGGATGATGTTCCTTCCAGCCTCAGATGCCAGGTTCTCTGGCAAGTGGACCTATTTCCAACACTTACATAATGCATCTGACCTTTTAGTAGGATACTAGGTGTGGAAGACGGAAAGTAGGGGGACCACATGGGCCCTGGCCTCTCCCATGGACAACCTGAGAAAAGCAAACTAAATGAGAAAGCCAACCCCTGGCTCAGATTTCGAGATGCCATGAATAGAAGGAAGGCAGAAAAGAAGGAAGTCACAAAACCCTGTCTCAGAAATGCTAACTAATTAATTAGTTAATTAAAAGCCGGCCTGGTAGTGCACACTAGTAATCCCAGCAACTCAGGAGCCTGAGGCAAGAGAAGCACAAATTCAAGGCCAGCCTGGGCAACTTAGACATTCCCTGTCTCAAAATAATCATAGAAAAGAGGAAGGAAAGAGTACCCTGGAGTTTGGTGCAAACCTTTGTAATCTCTCACTGCGGTCTGTGGTGGCCAAGTCAGAAGGACATAAGAATGTATCACTTAGCTAGGGATCATAACAAATCACCCCAAAAGTTTGAGACTTAAAGCAACAAACATTTTTGTTTTTTAGCTCAAGATTACACAGGCTGGGCTCAGCTGGAGTTCTTGTGGTTTGGGCAGGCTGTGGGCTGGACTGAGCTGGGCTCACTCCGGTGACTACATCAGCGATGGAACAGCTGCGGGTTGCTGCTCCAAGATGGCGTCTCTCTCATGCCTGGGCCTGCCTGGTGGTCAACTGGAGCAGCAATGGGGACCAAGCATGTATCCGTCATCCAACAGGACAGCTGGGTGGGCATCCAAGAGGTGGCCACAAGTATTCAAGAGCTCTTGGGACCTAGGTTGGGAATTGTTCCAGTCACTTCTGTGTAACAAATACAAATGGTGACAAAATGGACTCCTCCTCTGGTAGCTGCAGTCACATGGCAAAGGCCGTCATACAGGAAGGCGTAAATGGTCACAATTATTCTTATAATCAATCCACCACAAACAGAAAATGCCTGCAGCAAACAAGATAAAGGTTTATTTCTCTCTGACATGAAGAAGCCCTGAGGTGGCTATCTAGGAGTGGCAAGGGAGTTATTCAAAGTCCTCAAGAACTCAGGCTTCCTCTTCCTGCTGCTGCCTCAATGCTGCTTCCACCCTGAAGGTTACCTCATGTTCCATAATGGCTGTTGGAGCTCCAGTCATCAAATCTTCATTCTAGGTAGGAAGCAGAAGGAATTGAGGCAGTGATGGGGGACAATGCACTCAAAGATATACCTCCCAGCTGAGTCTTGCCCACTTTGTGCATGTTTCCTCCATTGATACCAGCTGTCAAGGAAGACAGGTCCATGAGATGAGAACCTTCCACCTGGAATAAAGTGAAGTTTCTATTAGTAAAAGAAGACACGGAGGATAAACAGTGAGTGGAGGGAGGGAAGGGAGTGGAGGTATCAAAAGGAGTTTGGGACATTTAACTGAAGGCCTAGGTCCTGAGGACAGTGGGGACCTCTTTTCTAATTATTTTATCCATGAAATCATATGGTACATACGAAAGCGTGTGTGAGTGTCTACGTGTATTTTTATGAAAGTAAAGAAACATCCATGTGCTCAAAGGGTGAGAGACCTGGGCCAGCCTCGGCAGCAGCCCCTCCGTCCTGCTAGCCTCCCCCTCCCTGCAGGCCCTCCAAGGCCCTGAAGAGCACAATGAACAGGAAGAAGGGCTGGTGACCAAAAGAGATGCTGAAACATAAAGTGCTGGCAGGGCTGCTCAGGTGGGGCCGGGCCCACAGGAAAGGGCACAGGGCCCTGGGGGCTGCAGCGTCAGAGCAGGCACTCAGGCAGGCAGGCCAGAGGGAGAGTCCTGGGCAAGCAGACGCAGCACGGGCCCCAGGGACTGCAAAGCCCGCTCCAGCGTCCCAGCAAGAGGCCTTGGCTAGGCACCCGCTTCCTCGGGCCACCTCATGTGGCCTCCAGCGCTGTGCTCTTAGCTGACCTCAGAATGAAGGGATCTGAGCCAGCGAGAACCACTGAGAACCCTGCCTGTGTGGAATGAGTGCTGTGTAAGAGGACCCCAGGGTGCCCCACCCCACGGCCAGTGCTCCCCTCCAGTGGGTCCCTCATGTTCGACTCTCACAAACTGTCTCTTTTGAAGAAAGGGTTCCTAAGCCAGGCGCAGGGGCTCACAGCTGACCCCAGCACTCAGAAGGCTGAGGCAGGAGGATGGCAAGTTGGAGGCCAGCCTCAGCTACTTCATGAGACCCTGTCTCAAAATGAAAGAAGGTGAGGGTGTGGCTTAGTCAGCAAACATCCCTGAGCTCGAGCCCCAACCCCCCCCATGCCTAAAAAAAAAAAGACTCCAGGCTAAGAGTGACTGAGTGCCAGGCGTGCAGCCATGTGCCTGGAGAGCACAGGGATCTATTCCACAGGAGCTCACCAAGTCCTCTGGGAGCAGTCCTCTGCATGCAGCATCAGTGCCGGTGACTGAGGGGACAGAGAGGCAAAAACTCGGCCTCACCATCATCCCTGGAGAAGAGTCCAGTGGGAGAGGAAGATGAGACCATTAGAGACTAGAAAGCCCCCCCACCACCACCACCACTCCAGGGCCTGCTCTGGCCCTCCTCCCACTGGGCCCAGATTCTGTGCCGCATCCTCCCATCTCCAGCCGGCCTGAGCCTCCCCTGCAGCTCGGCCCCACCGCAGCCTCAGAACGAGCCCGATGGTGCCCAGTAGTGACCTTGCCCCCCTCCTTGCTGGTGATGTGTCCAGACGGGCCACTGAGGCTGGAGCAGAGGCTTCTGGGGGCCTCCGACCAGTGTCCTCCCCCCGCAGGACCAGGGGACACCTCTCCCTCCCCTCGATCCACCATCCACAGGGCGTCACTCCCTGCCCAGAGGGGCTTCAGCCCCACCTGCAGCCCTAGAGCACACACCCCTTCGCCAGCCGGGAGGGGCTTCTGAGTCTTGCACCAGGAGTCACCCCCAGGTGGCCCAATAGGGGCTTTCCCCCAGGACAGCTTTTCTGCTTGAAGGAAGGGACATATAGGTGGAGTTTTAAGAGATAAGTATGAATTTTCCAGAAGCATAAGCAAAAAAGAACATTCCAGCTAAGGAAAATTTGCAAAGTCCTTCAGGGTAATAGGAAATACAGGATAATAACAGTGGATGGTGATTGTCACCACGTGTTGTTTTTTCTGATGAATAAACTCATTTAATCCTCACAGCAACATAAGAAAACATACAAATGGTATCTCCATTTGAGAATAATAATTGGCTTTATCCCCATGAGAGGATTAAGGCACAGAGAGGGTAAGGAACTTGCCCAAGGTCACACAGTGGTAAGCAACAGACCTTGGATTCCCAGTCAAGTCCAAGGTCACTGAGTCCACCACACCCGTAACCTTCTCCTTCTAATCCTAACTGTCCTGTAATTCTGGGCAAGTCATTTAACACACCAAGCCTCTGTCCCTTGTAGCCTAGAGATGTAAAATCCTAATGGTAAACCAGAGACTTGAGCTAGGACTTTATCTTTTGCTTATCTTTCACTGGGGGCTCCTGTTCTTTCTCCCTGAGGAAGGCAGTCTCAGGAAATGGATGGGAACGCAAGCTTGGAAGTTCCCAAGCCAGAGTCCTGCACCCCAGCTGGACTGCTTTCTTTCTAGGGGGTTTGAACAAGCATTTTAATTCCAGAACTTTGTTTACTCACCTGTAAGATGGAGTCACCCATCCCAGCCTCACAGGGAAGCCCAGCCAGGTGTCCGACTCAGGCAAGTTATGCAGTGGGGCACAGGCCCTGTCCTAGGGGGCTTGGGAACCAGGAGCCCAGGAAAATACACAGTTAGAGGCAAGCCCGGCCCTGGGACTACCGGGGACCTGCAGAGGCTCAGGAGCACAGCAGGCCAAGGAACTGCAGCTGCCAGGAGCCAGAGCCAGCCAAGGAGGTGGCAGGTGGGGTCAGCCCTTCAAATGCCAAGGAAAGGGCATCCGCGATAAGGGCCCCAGGAGCCTGTCAGCCTGGCAATTAGGAGGTCATCAGCGGCCTTGGCGGTCGCTGTCGGGGCAGCGGGAGGCTGCGGAGGGCCGGTGGGAGGCAGTGGGGGCTGGCGGGCGGCAGGGGCCTCCCACGGAGGAGATAACCAGGAATGCCAGGCGGCAGATAAGGCGCAGCCGAGGGCGGGCGTGCGCAGCCGGGGCTCCAGCCGGGGCTCCTGGCGCGCTCCGCCCCAGCAGGGGCCGCACCGCAAACCCTGGCAAGGGCAGGGCGGCCGCTTCCAAGGACTCAAAGGTTTCACCTGCCAAGTCCAACCCAGCTGGACTCAGGACTGCCAGCCTCTGAGGCCTGTCTTGTCCTAACTCCAAAATGTGTAGTTTCATGTCCTGACTATGAAGGTTTGGAGGGCTTCACCGAGGAAGGGGGTGGGTGGGTGGATAAATGGATGAATGGGCAGGTAAGTGGGCGGATAGAAGGAAGGACGGACGGGTGAATGGATGGGGAGCTAGGTGGGGGGATGGGGGGATGGATGGATGAGGGGATGGGCGAGTAGATAAAGCTCTAATAATAAACGAAAATTGAACTCTTTCTGAATCCAAAACTAACTAGTAGTAATAGAGTCAAAAAGACAAGAAGTCGACCTCAAGGTGGCACATCTCTCCAGCCCGCCCTGCCTCCCAGCCAAGGGACCTGAGAACCAGCCCCACAGTCTCTGCCCGGGCTGGTCCTGGTCCTGGTCCTGGTCCTGGAGCACACTCCTCTGCCTTCCTCATTGGACTGCTTCCTGGTCAAGGTACCCCAGGCCGTCCCTGACCTTCACCTCCAGGCCCTCCAGCAGGGTGAGGCACACCTTGGTGGGGGGCATCTCTACTCCCCTACACCTGTTCTCAGATCCTTATTGCCTAAGAAAGTGCCTGGCGTGTGGGAGACGCCGAGTATATTCTTTAACTAATCTGTTAAAGGCAGGAAGGAACCAAGACAGAAAGAAAATGAAGGGGCCTGCCATGCGTCAGAAGATCTGATCAGCCACAAGGGGGACAAACGCTGAGGTGCTGTGCTCCCGGAACCCTTGCTGCTCCTAAGGGGCCTCCTGCTCGTGTTCGCCTCGACCAGCCGAAGCCATGCCTGTGACCAGCAGCGCCGGCACTCCGCTCTCCGCGTCAGCCGCACAGGCCTCCACCACCCTCTGACCATGTCCCTGAGTCAGCCATGGCCTTGAACCACACAGGCTGGAGAGGGAGCAGGGCAGACAGAACCCTACCACCTGCAGACTCCCCAGAGACTGCACGATCCAAGAATGGAGGACAAGATCAGAGGGGGAGAGAAAGCAGCTTGGGTTGGGCAGGTGAGGGGCGTCAGGCAGGTTTCAGGCAAATATTTACCGAGCGACTGCTTAGGCCAGCTGCTGTGTTGAGGCTATGATCCAGGTGTGAGCAGAACCAGGGCCTTGGCGGGCATCAACGCCACCCACAACCAACGGCCCAGTCTAAACGGCCTTTCTTAGAATGAGGATATTTTAATGTAAAATGAATATATTAAATCTCTTTACGAGAAATATTGCAATCTCTCCGCCTCCTGATCTCCCTTCCCTGCTTTATCTTTCTCCACGCAGCGATCGCCATTTGACGCGTCACTTAGGGATTTGGTTATAGTTCATCTCCACAGCTAGAGTGTAATGTCCAGAAAGGCAGCTGTTTTGTTTATCTAGAATAGCACCTGCACATAGTGGCACGCAAGTCTAGGAACAGACGGATGGATGGATGGACAGGGGGGTGGGGGAGTGGGTGGATGATGGATGGATGGGTGGATGGACAGGTAGATGGATGGATGGATGGATAAGTAGAATGATAGATGAGTTGGTGGGTGGATGGCACATGAGTGGATGAAATGCTCTTAGGCTGTCTGGTTTGGCAGAAGTAGTAAGTGACCACTCAGCTTACGGGAATATTTTGAAATATTTAACACAACATCTTCCTGTGACTTTCACTTGAAGTCATCTAGCACTTTTCTCTAACTTGAGCACTACTATTTTGATTGTTCAATCCAAGTGTTTCTTCCCATGGACAATGTCTCCCCACCCCCTCCTTCAGCAATTTATTACTCCCAAGTCCTCGAACCAAAATAACAGAGTAGTTGATGTTTCTTACACTCCTGTGTCTGCACATTGTTGGTCTAATTTAGAGTGAGTGGAGTGTTAAATGACTTTGGCATCTCTGAGATGGATGTGACAATAACTACCCTCCATGGCATACTGGTCTATTATCCCACAGGGAGCACCTGGGACAGGCCTGGAATACAGTAGTTGCTCAATAAACATTGGCTTTTCTTTTTCTTTTTTCTTTTTTGATACCAGGGATTGAACTCAGGGGCACTCGACCACTGAGCCACATCCCCAGCCCTATTTTGTGTTTTATGTAGAGACAGGGTCTCACTGAGTTGCTTAGCGCCTCACCGTTGCTGAGGCTGGCATTGAACTTGTGATTCTCCTGTCTCAGCCTCCCTAAGTGCTGGGATTACAGGTGTGAGCCACCGCACCTGGCTTATTTTTCTTTTCCATTGAAATCATCACTCATTTGTGGGATCTCTGTGGGGTTCTTCTGGGGCTAGCCTCTTGTCAGGCATTCTGGAGAACCACCTAGAACAACCATGACTGCATCAGCTACACCAAGCCCTCCTATATCCCCAGATTCTCGCTACTCAGGAAAAGAGAAGCCAGGCAGAGTGAGAAGCCAACCTCCTCCCAGGGCCCACGGCACAACCCTGCAGCAGAAGGACTGCATTCAATTCCTGCTCTGCCCCTTATTCAGCTGTGTGACCTTAGGCCAGCGACCTAAGCTCTCTGAACCCTACTCCTCTCATCTGTAAAATGGGAACAATAACTACACAAAAAAATAAATGTGAAGCATTCATCTCTGCACCCAGAGGAAACATTCAAAAATAGTAAGAGTAATAATCATTATTACTTTTCTAAAATAACAGTTTTCCCTGGATAGATCACTCTAATTATACAAATCAATTGGCCCTCACAACCATGGTAAGACAGGGCAGAGGTTCAGAGCTAAATTATGTCCATAAGGAAACTAGCTGAACAGAAAGGGTAGGAGACTGGCCTGAGGTCACACAGCAAAAACACAGTATCAGGAAGAGGCTTGCAGCTCCTGCCTGATACCACTCCTGAGACCTTAGCCAGACACCCTTTCCCACCTCCCTGGGCCAGGCCCTGCTCATCTTTGTCCTGTCTTCCCCTCCCCTCCCCCAGGCAAACACGATTTCATTCAGCCCCAAACGTGTGAGAAGCTTGGGCTGATGCATAATTCATGATGGCAATTTGCATCCTCCACCAGGCCTCCACCTCCTCCCCCACCGCCCCCACCCAGCCCAGCTCCTCCTCCCAGATCGGCATCTGCCTTCCCAGGGACATTTTGCTAGCAATAGTGGTTCTGGAAACCCAGCCCAGGGACAGATCTCACAGAGCTGGAAACACTTTATTCACAAGGTGTTTCCTTGCCCTCGAGGACCTCTTCAGAGGCAAGGTCAGGCCCTGCAGGGTGGCCAGGGGCAGGATGGACATGTGCACAGGCCACAGGCAAAGGCTCTTGTCTCTTCCCCTGCGGAAGGAATGTGCGCTTCACTCTTCGTTTTGGCCCAAGTCCCAGGGTGCGTGAGGTCAGGCTGGCCGCCCTTGCCATCCTCAGAGCTCGTCCTCAGACGAGAGGACGGGGCTGTCCCAGGACCTCCCAGACTTCCGTGGATAATCTGGCCGAGGCCTGGGGAAGACGTGGCCTTGGCTCTGTGCCTGCTCTGCGGGCCTTAGCTCTCCCAACCCCTGACTGTAGAGGACAGAGTGGCCAAGGGAGCTGGCATTGCCAGAGACTGTCCCCTTGGGAGGCCCCAGCTGACCTGCAGGGATGCAGGCCGGTCTTCCCTATCCAGGAGCACTGGTCACCTCCAGGGACAGGCTCATTCTCCCGATGGACTCTTGGTGGACAGAACACACGATAGTGTGGCACCCTCTGGGTCATCAAAGGGACAAGGACGTATATGAGCTTGGCTACCCACTACAAGTGCCCTGGACCAGCTGGCTTTGGGGTCGGCCAGGTTTCCAGTGTAGGGACGGCATCTCTGAGGCCAAAGGTCTTGTCAAGCCAGCCTCCCATCCCCACGACCCCAGGCACTGTCCCCACACTCCAGGCATCCAGCAGAGCCACCGTCCCCAAGGCCTAGCCCCACTGTGCAGGCGAAAAAGACCAGTCCAAAGACATGATGTCCTAGTCAGTCCAAAGTGACACAACTGAGCAGTGACAGAGCCTGGACTCAGGCCCAGGTCCGTGGAAGGGCCACCCTTTTGAACCATCTGATGCCTCAAGATAAGGGAAAAAGGGCCAGGCACAGTGGCACACGCCTGTAATTCCAGTGACTCGGGAGGCTGAGGCAGGAAGATCGCAAGTTCAAAGCCAGCCTCAGCAACTTAGTCCCTGAGCAACTTAGTGAGAGCCTGCTCCAAATAAAAAAATCTTGGGGCTGGGATTGTAGCTCAGCAGTAGAGCGCTTGCCTTGCATGCGTGAGGCCCTGGATTCGATCCTCAGCACCACATACAAACCAGTAGAATAAAGACATTGTGTCCATCTATTTAAAAAAAAAAAAAATCTTTAAAAAGGGCTGGGGATGTAGTTCAGTGGTTAATTGGCCCTGGGTTCAATTTCCAGTACCAAAAAAAGAAAAAGAAAAAGGAAAAAGGATGAGAGATTCATGTCCCCAGTGGAGGAGAGGCCTCCCCAGCAGCCCCATCCCAAGGCCACCTGGGCTGCAGGAGGGGAGCGGGCAGCAGATAGCTCCCTGGAAGCCTCCCTGAGTCTTATCAGTCAGTTGGTTCGATGAGGTCACAGTCGGCTCCCTGTTTCTCACCCCAGCCTTGTCCTCCTGGCTCTTTCTTCTGTTGTGTCTTCCAGGCGCAAACAGACTCATCCTGGTATCTCACCCACTGACAGCCGGAAGTGCCGGGCCGAGGAGGGCCAGGCCGAGCTTCCTCCCGGGATCCGCTGCCCCAGTGGCTTGCCCCCCAGCCAGCAGCTGCCTGGTCCCCAACCAGGGCCACAGAAGATGACTCAGAGCCCTGAAGCTCATCCAAGGGACAGGAGAACCCAGTATCCTTTCTATAGGTAGCCCTGAGCGCCACGGGAAGGTAGTCCTGGCCTGGGGAGTTGCCCACCCTGCTGTACCAGCCTTGTCTATGCTCAGGGCCTGATTGCTGTGCCCGTTTCTCAGACGGAGAAACAAGTACAGAGGTTAAGTTTCTTGCCTGGGAGTTTGCCAGTTCTTGGTGGTTGGAGGGAGGCGTATTTGGGGAGTCAGGGAGAGGCAGGATACCCAGTGAGCCTGAATACATGTGCCAGACGGCTCACCAGCGCCTGGATTGGACCACATCACCCTGGGCCACGGAGCCTTGGTTGGAGACCTGGGCTCAGTCCTTTTATATAGAGGACATGGAACAAAGAGGGGTTTAGAACTTGGCCAGGCCTGCACAGTGGGACCAGAACAATGAGGGTTAAATCTGGCTTCTTGGCTCACTGCACCCCAGGCCAGAAATGCTTTATAAACCCAAACTCTGAGGAGACAGACCAGTCCAGAGCACTTTTGTCCCTTGGTGCTAATTGGCAAACTGAGGCATGGGCTAATTATTTTTCTTTGCAAGATCTAAGGAAAAGGGGGAGCTCCCAACACACGGTTATCTCCTACCAGACACCTTTCACTTACTAGATGTTTCCTTCATTATTTCATTGACCCGCCATGTGATGGGTCCTATTGACCCCTTCCTGCAGATGGGGAAACTGAGGCCAGTGAAGCTGTGTGCACTCAGCTGCAGTGCTAGGTAAGTAGCACAGCTGGAACTCTGGGACCAGGATGGCTCCAAGGCCAGGACTTTGACCATGTCACCAAAGCCCGTGAGCCTCAGGGTGGCTGCTGGTTCAGGCTATGAACCTGGACCTCATGCCTGGGTGCAAACCCAGCTCTGTCACTGTCCACTGTGTGACCAGGGCAAGTCCCAGTGTTCCTACCTATGATATGGGCTCATGACCATGGCTGCCTCACAGCTCCTACTCCATGGAGGTGATATGGATCCAATGGGCTTTGACACCCGATAGCATGGTCACCTAAGGGCTGACCCTACCCTGGGTCTCTGATCCAGCCATCTGGGGTGGGATTGATATTTGCACCTCTAAAGTTCCCAGGTGAGACTGTAACAGTGGTCTACTTTATGCTTGCTTCTCTACCATCGTAACTTTTTTTTGCAGGGGCGGGGCGGGTGCCAGGGATTGGACTCGGGCACTCAACCACTGAGCCACATCCTCAGCCCTATTTTGTATTTTATTTAGACACAGGGTCTCACTGAGTTGCTTAGTACCTTGCTTTTGCTGAGGCTGGCTTTGAACTTGCGATCCTCCTGCCTTTAGCCTCCCGGCCGCTGAGATTACAGGCATACATCACGTCACGCGGCCGGGCTACAACTTATTTTTGAAATGGACATGTTTCTCTGCCTCTCTCCCTACTCCTCCCTAATCTCTCCCCCTCTCTGATCTCAGGGGAAACAGGATTACCTTTCTTCCCCAATTTAGACAGAGTTATCTGTCCTTGAGTACACACTCAGCACAGGAACAAGTAATCCAGACTTTGTGGATGGCACCAGAAGATCTCCGAAATGACTATCTCCCAAACTAACAAGTGAATTGTAACTCCAACAAAGAACTTGTGGAATGTAACCTTTGAGTCACCTCTTTAAAAGCCCCCTGTTCCTGCTAATGGGCAGAATCACAGCCTCAGGAACAGGAGTCTTCTGTGTTTCTCCTTTGCTAGTAAATCAATAAAACTTCTTTTTTCTTTTTCTCAAAACCATGTCCTCATTACTGGATTGGCATTGGGGACCGGACTGGTAAGGACACAATGCTACTGGTCTAGGGTCCACACTTAGGACTCTCTTATAGAGCCTGTTGAATTTTGAATGATCTAAAAGAGAAGCATTGGCTGGGAGGCTCCAGGGCCATGGCTCTGGGGAGATCCCTGGAGAGACCCAGAAGCAGGAGTGCATAACTGAGCCGTCGTTGTCGGCTCATTGTTGAGCTTCACAGCCTCACCTCTCTGTGGACTGTAACTGTTTTCATCCTGTGTCAGCTGGAGCAGAGCCATGCGCCTCTTCTGGGGTGAAGGTGGCTCTTGGGCCAGGAGCCTAGGGTCAAGTTGTCCACCCAGGTCCCTTCCACCTGGCCTCCCACAGCACAGCCAGATATACAGGCAACGAATCAGACATAGCTGCTCCTCTGATGGACGACCTTTACCCAGCAGTTGCTTCCCCAGTACCCACAGAAACCTCCCCCAACTAGGTGTATCTACAGGAGGCACCCAAGGTCAAAGGGGACAAGCAACTTGCCCAAGGTCACACGAGCGAAAGGAACCAGGCTAGTCAGCCCATAGAGCACCCCTGGGGCTCCCTCTCATCTTGAGATCCCATTCAGCCCAGGGCTGAGGCCCCTGGAAAGCTCTGGACTCCTGTCCCGACGCCGACATCTGCGTGTGTCACCGACTCTGCTTGCAGGTTCGTATCCATCTCTCCCACTTGTCCTGCATCTGTCTCCTCATGAAGTACCCACTCCATGAAGGTGCGGACGGGTGGCAGGGCCTCTTGCTCCTCACCAAGTACCCAGAACAGGGTACAGCGCTGTCCCAGGAGACTCACCCCGGGCAGCCGGCTCAGGCAGAAGCCCTGAGGAGGTGGACACTCTGCTTCCTTCTGGATACCTTTTCCCGTGGGGCCTAGGGGCCCAGGCCTGGAATCCCCAAGGACTTCCTGACCCACCCGGACCCAAGCCCTCGGGCACAATGCCAGAACCCGCAGCCCACCCAGTGTGGGGCTGGCTCTCATCCTGGGCCATGGCCTCCACCTCAGAAGGCCCCAGGGGATGGCGAGATCTGGACAGGCCCTCCAGGGAGCCTGTCCTGTACTGGGGCAGTGTCTGTGTGCTTTTCTAAGCACTTTGTTTTAAAACTGACAGCAGAATGTCTCACCGTCTCCAATTGCAGTGCTAGTTTAATGGACCTGTGAAATGGGTGGATGGCTGGTCATCCAGTCTGCCCTAGGGGGATCTCAAGAGCCTGGGAGGCTTGTGGGGTGACCAGCTATCCAAGTTGGCCAGGACTGGTGAGTTTCCTGGGGGACAGGACTTTCAAAACCAGGACAGTCCTAGGCAAAGAAGGGAAGTGGGCTCCGTAATTACCGGAGGCTTCGACAAGGACTCCACCCCGGGGGTGTTAGCCCCTTTGGCTGAGGAGTAGCAGCTGAGGGATGCGCCTTTAAGGTTTCCCAGCAAAAACTCCCCAGTAGAACTGGCCCAGGACCCCTGTAGGTTTTCCTGCAGCTAACACTGCCCACCTGCGTTGTTCACCTGCGTTGCTCACCTGCAGGATGCTCCCCACACCTTTTCCTCAGGGCACCTGTGCTCACCAGGTGCCAGATGGAGCAGCCCCTTTGGAAGTTCAGCTGACAGGTGGGGCTGGAGCCCACTATGGAGATCACCGCTTCCCTTGCCCTTTTCCTCAAAGTCTTCTTCTCCAACCAAAGTCAAGTCCAAAACAAACATTATGCTTCAACCTGGCAACAGGTGGGAGACCATGTTGGAGGACTTGGGGAAGGCCCCTGGCAACAAAACAGGGGATCCACGCCCTGTGTAGGATCAGGGCGCCTGGGGAGCCCTGCGGTGTCCTCCGTGGGCATGGCGCCCCAAGAACCAAGCCAGCCAGCTGGGCCCAATGGACAGGCCAAGGAGGCCAGAAGAGGCGGCTAGAAAGGGGCAGCCTTCCCAGGGCCTCGGCGTCCATCAGGTCTGCCTTAGAACCCCGGCTGTCGCCCACCAGTCAGCATCCTTGGTGAGCACTTGGATCTCTCTGGACCTCCGCTTCTCGGTGGCCTTCCACGCGCCCAGCGCTGTGGTGGGCTGCACCACTCCTATCCTCTTGGTGAGGAACCAGGCTGAGGTCACAGGGCTGGTGAGTCTGTCCTTTAAGATACAGTGGATGTGCTGTGCAGGGGCCTGTCATGCAGGGCAGCCAACGCACCAGCGTCCTGCCAGTGGTGCAGAGCGGGGGTTTTGTTGCCAGGGGCCTTCCCCTGCATTGAGCTTCTTTCCATCTTCTTATTTCTTGAAACCCTGGTGCTGGGCTAACGCTGGCATGCAGTAAGTGCTCAGTTAAAGGTTTCTGAAGTGAACAAGTGCTCTTGATTGTTCTCTCCTCCTGAATCTGTCCATAGCTAATATGAACACACAGGCACGTCCCCCCAGGGCACCCTGAGCGGGGTCTGCGTCTCCCACTGTGGATGTGTCTAAATGTTTGCACACGTCCTCATGGCCTCTAGAGGAAGCTTCTCTGACACAGGCTGGGCAGGCCACATGCCACTGGGGATTGAAGGTCTCAAAGCCTCAGGGTCGCCTCTGCTATCCACTCCTGACTCTATCCTCTGCTGCTCCATGCCCCACACCCTGTCGTGAGAAGAGTGGGTAGATCCTTCCACCTGGGAACCTGGTCCCCTTTCCTGCTGGTGCACCAACCACGCCCATCCCAGCCCTGTCCTTGCTGCCCCTCAGGCCGGCAGAGTGGCTGTGGGTCCTACTGCAGAGGTACTTCAAGGGGTCCCATAGAAAGCGCATGCTCCAAGGAGCTCTCAGAAGTCCCCACCCAACCTGGGGGAGTGTGGCCTCTGCCAGGCTGAGAAGCAGGAGATCCAGGAAGAGGCAGAGCCCTGGGCCTTCTCTGACTCTGCATAGGCATGCAGACCAGGCCCGGCCCCCAGACCCCCAGCAGCGAAGCTCCAAATTCAGAAAACCAGCCTGCTGGGTGGGGCAGGGTAGGGGTGGGGATCAGAGCCCCAGGCCACTGAGTTGCCAGGGTCAGAAGTCCAGAGGTCTGGCTCACCTTCCCCTTTTGGGGTGCAGAGGGCATTTCTCTCTCAAATTTGCCCACAGCCCCTCCACCCCGAGCCCTCTGCCTAGTTTAGCCCACCCACCCCTCACCTCTGCGCCCTCCTCTAGGCATGTCTCTCCATGCTCTGCCCCAACCCGAAAACCAGCCCTTAATGGTTCTGTTTCTTTCCGGTTTAAATCTGGGAAGCAACCTAGGACACAGCAACATGGAAGGCAGCTCTGTGACCTTGAGCAAGTCACTTGACCACTCTGAGCCTCGGTTACCTTAAAAGTGAGTGGCGGTAATGACTTCTCTCACTCAGAGAATGATTGGAGATGTGTGTTCTCTTCTGCTCTTCTGTCCTCCTTCCCTGTCCCCTCAGCTGAGCATGGAAGGCCAACACCATTCCCGCGATTCCCTCCTACCAGCATTACTTCCCATTTCTTCCCAGGAGGAGCTGCTGTTCACACAGGCCAAGTTTTTGACTGGCAAGCCATGCTCACCTGGGCTCTGGCCCAGGCTGAGCCCCTGTCCCATCACCCCTGCTGCCCACAGCCCACCCCACGCAGAGCCCCGGGCTGTCTATTCTGCAGGTGTGTTTGCTGACCTGACATCCCACCCCCAACCGCCGCCCACCTAGACCGTCCTCGCTGGCCAAGGTCTCCGCAGTCAGAATGAAAATGACAGCTACTGCCTGCCTCTCCTAAGCCAGCTTCCTACAGATGCTGACTCGTCGAGTCCCCACGAGTGCTCATTAGCCCGTTTTACAGACAAGGAAATCGAGGCTCAAAGCTTGGATAGTGGTCAGAGTGCCCAGCAGGAAGATGGTGAGCTGGAGCAGATCTGGGTCTGTCTGGCTCTGAATTCCCACCGACAATCACGGCAATGAGGTCAGGCAGGCTGAAGCAGGCAGCTGACACAGAGCATCCACAGGGGACCCTGGCAGAGGAACTGCACCCAGAGAGCCTGGTGCCCTGACAGTGGAGCGCAGACGGGAGCCCCGGAGCAAGGCCAGTTTGGCCTGAGGCTCCCCTAGTTTGGAACCGCTGTCCGGAGGACCCTGTTGCCCTGCCTGGGAACAGGCGAGGCTGGAGGCATTAAGCCTCGCTGGAGAGGGGGCCACCAGCGGCTGGCCATAGGACTCGATGCCATAGAGCTACAGAGGCCACATGGACAGCAGAGGGTACACATGCACTCCAGGCAGAGCTGGGGCCAGGGAGGCAGAGGGAGGTGTGAACTAGGGTCTGGGGAGGGACCAAGTGACAGGTGCCCGCCCCCCACATGGCTCCTGTTTCTCCAGGAAAGCTTGGTGGGAGCATCACACAGGGTCAGGGGCTCCTGAAGGCCGAGGGCAGCCAGCAACGAAGAGGACACCTGGAGTGGTTCTCTTCAGGTACTGGGCAAAGGAGGCACAAGGATCTGGACCGCCCCACCCCACCATGCTCCATCCCTCCTAAGCCACTGCAGTGGAAAACCAACTCCTGGGCTTTTGTTTGTTTGTTTTTGTTTTTGGTACTGGGGCACTCAACTACTGAGCCACATCCCCAGCCCTGTTTTGTGTTTTATTTAGAGACAGGGTCTCACTGAGTTGCTCAGTGCTTCGCCATTGCTGAGGCTGGCTTTGAACTCGCGATCCTCCTGCCTCAGCCTCCCAAGCCGCTGAGATTACAGGTGTGCATCCCTACACCAACCAACTCCTAGACTCTTGCAAGGAGGCTTGATTCCCCGGGCTAGGCCAGGGCAAGGGTAGGGCTCAGAGAGGTCTGGACATGGCCACAAGTGACTGGGAACAAAGGAGCCCCAGGGGAGCATCCCCATGCCCACACTGGGGCCTCTGAGGGTGTGGTTTGGTCTGGAGCCACTGCACTCTCTAGTGGGGCCCAGGTAGATGGTGCATCCTGGGTCTCCTCTCCTCTCACGCCACCGTGCCAACAGGGCACAGAGCCTGACTGTCAGGTCACATCTGCTTTTCCTTTCCTGTTATCTTTACTGGATTTGACCCCACAGTTAAGATAACAGGAAAGGAAAAGCACATTGAGTGGCTGGGCAGTGACACGGCAGGGCAGACACATTACAATTTGGACAGCGTTTCTTCTTTAAAACAGGCCTGGAGCAGCGAGTTATGCCCCATCCAGCAGAGGAAAGCACTGAGGCCCAGTGTGGCCCAGTGTGTGGCCCCTGCTACATCAGCAAGGTGGCTCAGGCTTGGGTCCTGGGGTCGTGGACTTGGACTTAATCCAGCCCTGACCAGCTGTGGTTTGGGGCAGATTACCTACAGCTGCTCCTCAATTACCTCACTGGTCAAATGAAAATCCTAACAGTTCCTGCCTCCTCGGGTCACTCTGCCGATCACAGGGACCCAGCCCAGGGCAGAGCACAGGGCAGGTGCCAGGCGCACAGCCAGAGCTCACCCGAGGGGCCAGGCGCCTACCAGAACGCCACAGCCAGCCCCAGGCAGAGCCAAGCCTGAAGCCCACACTTCATCCTGGTCCCAGGCTGAAGAAGCAGCCTCAGTGGGACAGTCCTTACAAGAGGCCATTTCTTTGAGGGTTTTTGTTTTTGTTTTGGTCACTGAAGCCTGTGGGGGGTGGTGCAGGAGAGTGGAGGGGCTTCCCCCCAACAGAGCAGAGGGGAGGCGCAACAGGACAGGAGAGTGGAGGGGCTTCCCCCCAACAGAGCAGAGGGGAAGCGCAACGGGGCAGAGAGAGATTGCAGCCCAGAGGAGGAAGGAACGCCAAGGTCGCCACAGTCAGGCTGGCTGCAGCCACCAACGCCCCTTGGGAAATCTGTCCTCTACGGCTCTCCCAGTGCCTGTTTCCACCGTGTGATCTTAAGCTGTGGGTGGTGGAGCCTGGACCCAAATGTGACAAACTAAGGTCACCTGGCCCTGAACCCGGGCTCAACTGCAGAGTCCTCATCATCCTGGAGGTCACGGCCCTCCAGCTTTAAATGGCTACTTTTAGAAATGCCCCCAGGCTTAGCAGTTCTGAGTTCCTCATCAGTCCTGGGGACCTGAGACTCCTAGGACCAAGGCCAAGTACAAGGAGGGAGGGGTCACAGTCACCGCCACAGTGAGCTGCACAGACATGGGTTTAAAACACACTAAAACACACCTGGGCCAAACTGCCCGTTTCTCAGGGGAAACCTGAAGCCATCCAATGTGAGCCTGGGCCAAGGTGGGAGACCTGCCTGAGCCCACACT
Organism: Xerus rutilus; assembly: GCA_028644305.1. Taxonomy (NCBI): domain Eukaryota; kingdom Metazoa; phylum Chordata; class Mammalia; order Rodentia; family Sciuridae; genus Xerus; species Xerus rutilus. The sequence goes on from CM053402.1 coordinate 67,302,928, forward strand.
GCAAGGCATTGGCCGAGGTGCCCTCACGGAAACCTCTGGGCACTTGGCCTGATGACTGTGCCTCAGACTGGCCCTGCCTTTCCCTGTCAGTTGCAGGAAGGCCCAGGGTCCACCAAGCTCTGATGGGCAGGGTGAAAACCAGCACTCAGGATGTCCAGAGTGACAGGCCTCTGGGACTCTGGCAGAAGACAAGGGCCTGTGGCTTCCTTGGCTCCATCACAGAGTCCCCGTTCATACAGCCCTCCAGAAAGACCTCTCAGGCCACATGGCAAGTGAGGGCAGATAACCAGGGGACACGGGGGTCTCCACGTCGCAGGCTCTTGGGCAGCAGGCACAGCTCTGCCAGTTTGAAAACAGCCATGAGCTGACTCTCCTGCTGCTGGGGAGCAGGGACCTTGATGGCCAGGACTGGGCCAAGGGGCGCTGAGCCTAGCCTGGCCAGTCCCCAGCACAGCTGGGATAGAGAAGCCCCTGGCCAGCAGCAAGACACAACAGCGATAGGGGTTATCAGCGTGTGGCTGGGGCAGAGGAGGGCAGCCAGCCTCAGGGTCTGGCCCCGGGAAACCAGGAGGGCAGTAGGGGCATCTCCTTTGGAAGCCCATGCCCCAAATGTTGTGTGTTGGGGACTAAGTGAGCCAAACCCAGCCCTGTCCAATTCTGAGTTCACCACATCGGAGCACCTGGACAGAGGGACAGGCAGGTGTCTTGGGTGAGAGATTGAACTCCCCAGCCAAGGAGGGAGAGAAGCCCTGGGCCATTCCCTAGCCTCAGAAAGGCCCATGGCGGGCAGAGGCAGGGTGCCATGGTGGGAACTGTCCTGGGCAGAGCCAGAGGCCCCAAGGTGTCTCCATCCCTCTGGGGGAGGCTAGGGACTAACCTCTCTATAGAGACCCGAGGCCCCCCAGCATGAGGTCCAACCCACCCCCACCCATGAGCATGGGCAGGTCACCTCTCCTCTGCGCTTCGGACTATAATGTCACCTTTGTAAGATTGCTGTGGGAACTCAATGGGACAATGTGACCAGCCTGTTGTTGGCTTAAAGGGTCCAGTAGACGCATTTGTGATTCTGAAGGGGGAACTCATCTGAGCCTGGAGGGCCCAGGGCCTGTCCATCTCTGGTGCCTGTGGTTCAAGTCTCATCTGCTCCTATGTACCAACTGTTAAGGCCACTGTGGCACGCAGCATCCTCTACAGGAGACATGAGTCTTCTCTCCATCGCACACACTGGAAACAGAAGCCCCAGAAGGTGTGATGGGCCCAGGTCTCTCTGCTCCCAGGCCTTTTCCATCATCCCACTTGCTCCTTTCTAGAAGAGACTCAGGAGGCCCTAAAATTCTCTGGCCCAACCCCTGACTTGAACAGAGACACATGCTGAGCTGGTATAAAAACCAAAACTCAAAGAGATTAAGCAACTTTCTAAGGTCACACAGCAGGTACTACATCTGAGCTCTTTACCTGTGGAGTTTCTTGTAGGTGATAGGACTTGTGTTGTGAGAGGCTTCGGTCACCCATAATCTTCCTGGGGGCTCTTCTGGGGGCAAGTCTGGCCTTCCCCCGGCTTCATGGCTGGCATGGCCCAGAGACCTCAGGTGTGTTATCAGGTGACTGTCTTTCCTGCCACTTCCCATATGTCTGTCTGAATTCCCACATGCCCCTCCAGAAACCCTCCTGCCCCAACCTTAGACCTCCCTGCATGGCCCCATTTCTGATCTCCTTCCTTGCCAGCTATTCTCTACTAGGGACAGGCTGGTGCTAAGGTTCTCAGTGGGCCTCCAGACAGGGCACATCTGCAGACAACACAGCACTCACAGAAACAGGGGTGGGCTGCCTCTCCTTCCAGATCCCAGGGGGATTTGTACATAGAGAATGCTATCTCCACCTACAGCCCCATCTGGGACTCCTTGTCACTATTCGAACTACCTTTCACACAAGTCCTGCCACTTAAGGAGAAGCTCAGATGCAGTGCCTGCTGTGTGACCTTAGGCAAGTTGCTTAATCTCTCTGAACTTCAGGGTTTTTTTTTTCTTTTTTTCTTTTTAGTTGTAGATGGACACAATACCTTTATTTTATTTATTTATTTTTATGTGGTGATGAGGATTGAACCCAGTGCCTCACATATGCTAGGCACATGCTCTACCACCGAGCCCCTTCAGTTTCTTCATCTGTAAATTGGGACAACATAGGACCTACCACATTATATTGCTGTGAAGTCAATATCAAGTGTTTAAGACCGAGGCTGGCACTTGGGAACACCATATGCACGTGTTTGTTTTTTGTTATTTTCAGGGTGCTGGGGATCAAGCCGAGAGCCTCGAGCATGCTAACATGTGCTCTACCACTGAGTCACAAACCCACTTGGCATTTTTATGGTAACACTCCGAGCCTTTGCCGTTCTGAATGTCCTTCCCCACATGAGTAACTCTGAGCACCTTTCAGGACACCTCCGACACCTCTCGTCCATGGAGCCACCCTTCCTGCCACCCTCCCCAGCCCACCTACCGATCCCCTCGCTCTGTCCTGGCTCCCAGTTTCTCCCCTGCATCCAAGGGAAGGTCTGTTTCCCGCAGGCCTCCCCCAGCACCCAGGAGTCCCGAGCCCAGGCTTCATTTCACTCTGCCTTCTGGGCCTGGGCCGGGACGCGCCCTCCTGGGAAATGTTTGCAAGTGCGAAACCTCAATGTGGGAGTCTATGTTTCCTGAGAGGAGTCTGCCTGCCAGACCCTGGAAATCTTCCTTTTTTTTTTTTTTTTTAATCTTTTTGCATTGTAATTAATTTTTTTGCAAGTAAATGAATAAATTATCCTCATAAAAGAAACTAAATGCAGAGGTGGCTAAAATCTCCTTGGAAATCAGGCCATGGAAGGCCTTCTCTGCCTTCCCAGATGCCACCAAAGGCACTGGGGGGAGCAGCCAGGTGTCTTTTGTTCGTCATGTGTGTGAATCTGTGTCCACAGGAAGCTCAGCACTCTGTGGGGGACAAGTGTGCACACAGGCGGCCCTGCACAGCCTTGACTCTTTCCCCAGCAATCTGGCTCTGGCCTCTCCCAGTGCCGACACCTGGTTGGAGATCTTTGTGACCGTGCTGTCTCCCCAGCCATGAGCTCTTCCTCCTGAAGGCAGACCTGAGCCTGGTCCTACTGTGGCTTCCCAAGGTGAGACCTGGGCCAAGGAGATTCCAAAAGGAAAACGCGATTCACTAGTCAGACTGAGTGAGAAACAGCGTTTTTAGTTCCTTCTTGAAAACTTAAGAGCAAATAAAGGCTCTGAGAAGTCCTGCAGGGGAGAAGTTTATTAGACTTTGCTTAACCCAGGATGAGCCAGGTTTGGGAAACTGTGAAGGTCTTTGGAGTGTTCATCTTGATGCAGGTGATGTGTTGGGGGTGGGCCCCGTGGCCCTGAAGAGTTCCTTTGGGACTCTGAACATGAAAGTGGTAAATTCTCTGATCAAAAGAAAAAAAGACAGGAAAAGCAAAGGAAGCCACCACACTCTACATTTCTCCATTAGGCTCGCGAGGGTACCTGAGAGACTGACCACACGTCCTGCCCAAAGGGCCTCTTGGCCTCCACACCACGGCAGCACCTGGAGCTGACCCACAGAAAAAGCAGACACAAGTCGGGCCTCCTGGGTTGTACTCCGTGGCTGGCTGCTCTTGTTCACCTTACTTTCCCCTCAGTCGGTGACTTCGGCTGAATACCAGAACTGGGCAAAGGGCAACCTGGCATTTCTGCCCATGCAGTTTCTAGAATTCTTTGCCCCACTGGAGCCTGGAGCTCTCGCCCACCTCCAGTCTCCTGGCTACTGCCCTGAACTTGAAGTCCACAGAGCTTCCCAGCAGTGCTTCTGGAGCCTTCTTGGCCCAGATACTCCAGACCCAGAAGGAAGCAGTTTATTAGAATGGTCTTCTCAGCCGGGCGCAGTGGCGCATACCTGTAATCCCAGCACTTTGGGAGGCTGAGACAGGAGAATCGCGAGTTCAAAGCCAGCCTCAGCAATGGGAGGCACTAAGCAACTCAGTGAGACCCTGTCTCTACATAAAACACAAAATAGGGCTGGGGATGTGGCTCAGTGGTCAAGTGCCCCTGAGTCCAATCCTCGGTACCAAACAAAAACAAAAACAAAAACACCTAGAATGGTCTTCTCATCCACCCTGCCTCACTCTTACCCTATTGATCTTAGGACTGTTCCTCTGCCCCCAAGCATTGAGACCTTCTGAAAGACAGGTCTTGGTGGAGGGCCTGCCTGTCCTTTTGAGGGTCTCACCCCCTGGAGCCTGCATCAGGCTGGACTTCATGATGGCCTTGACCCTGCAGATCTCTTCTCCTCCAATGGACTGGCCTTGGGATTTTTCTCACACCCTTCCAACATGACCACATTCCCTCATATCCAGCAGCCCTGTCCAGGGTCACCAGGGGAAGACAAAGTGGCTTCCCTCAAGGACACAATTGGGTTGAACCAAGAAGAGTGTCTTGGGGGAGGGAGGGAACAGGATTTGGAAAGATGGAAGACAGTATTGGAGGGAAGTGTCAGCACAAGTCAGCAATGAAAGGTGAGGGACTGGAGCAAGGGCAGGTGAGTCAGAGACCAGGAGGGGTACGTGCGCACTTACCCATGTGCATGTGCGTGTGTTTGTGCATGCGCACGTGCATTCATGCATAGAGCTGGAGCTACCCAGGTATGCAGGGAGCTTGGCAGGGCAGCCCAGGACTCCGTGGACAGATTAAAGGCTCTGGCCAGGGAGCTTGCACTACAAGATGAAATCAAGGTACCAAGGCTGGAAAGGAAGAAGTAAAATCATCTCTATTGGTGTATGACATGACCTTGTATACAGAAGATTCTAAGGAATCCACCAAAAAACCTATTATAACTAATAAATGAGTCCAGCAAGGTTGCAGAATACAAGATCAATATATAAAAGTCATGTCTATTTCTACACACTTGGAAAGAACAATTTGAAAGTTAAGAAAAAATCCCTCTATGATAGTAGCAAACATTTTTGAGAATAAGTTCAAGAAGAAAGCACAAAATTATTCTCTAAAAACTACAAAACTTTGTTGAAAGAATAAAGTAAGACCTAAACAAACAGAAAGACATCCCATGTTCATGGACCAGAAGATTTAATATGGCTAACACGGCAATACTCCCCAGGTTGTTCTATAGATTCAAGCAATCTCCATCAAAATTCCAGCTGGCTTCTTTGCAAAAAGTGACAGGCTGATCTTAAAATATTTTTGGATATTCAGTGGGCCCAGAATAACCAAAACAAAATTTAAGAACTCACACTTCCCAATTTCAAAACTTACTACAAAGCTACAGTAAACAAGACCGTTAGCAGCATAAGAATAGACAAATAGAGGAATGGAATAGAGTTGACATCACAGAAATAAACCTTCATATTTCTGGTCATCTTGTTTTTTGAAAGGGTGCCCAGATAATGCAGTGGGGAAATGATAATCTTTTAAGTAAATGGTGCCAGGGAAACTGGCTATCTACATTCCAAAGAATGAAGTTAGATCCTTACCTCACACCATACACAAAAATCAACCCAAAGACCTAAATGTAAGTCTAGAAAACTCTCTAAGGAAACATGGGTGTAATTGTCATCTTCTTGGATTAGGCAATAGCTTCTTAGATATGACACCAAAAAAGAGAGCAGCAAGAGAAAACATAGATAGTTGAACTTCACCAAAACTTAAAACTTTCATGCATCAAAGAACCCCATTTAAACAATGGGGAAGGAAACAGAACAAGAGAAAATGTTTGGCAATTATATCTTTGATATGGGATTCATAGTTAGGCTAGATTAAGATCTCTTACACCCCAATAATAAAGAGACAAATTGTCCAGTTTACAATGGGCAAGAATCTGAACAAACATTTATTCAAAGAAAATATACAAATGTGCATTAAGCACATGAAAAGATGCCCAAATCTTTAACCATCAGGGGAATGCAAATCTAAAGCACAATAAGATACAACTTCGAACTCACCAGGGTGACTGTAACAATCATATGAGATCATACACGAAAACTTCTCGGTGCATAATAAGTGCATGATAAAGTAGTAACAAGTGCTGGGGAGAATGTGGAGAAACTGGAAGGTAAAATGGGATTGGAAAACACTTTGGTAGTCCCTCAAAAAGTTAAACATTTTTTGTGGTGCTGAGGGTTCAATGCAGGGCCTTGTGCATATGAGGCAAGCACTCTACCAACTGAGCTATACACCCAGCCCAAAAAAGTTAAATTTTGAACTATCATATGACCCAGCAATTCCACTCTTAAGTATATATATCCAAGGGAACTGAGAACATAGGTCCACATAAAAACTTTTTTTTTTAAATATTTTTTAGTTGTAGATGGACACAATGTCTTTATTTTATTGCTTTGTATGTGGTGCTGAGGATCGAACCCAGGGCCTCACGCATGCGAGGCAAGCGCTCTACCACTGAGCTACAGTCCCAGCCCCCCACATAAAAACTTATACATGAATACTCAGCAGTATTCTTGGAATGAACATCCATGAACAGATGAATGAATGGACCAAGTGTGGTATGTTCATACAATGGAATATTATTCAACCATAAAAAGGAAAAAAGGCTGGGCGCTGTCATGCATGCCTGTAATCCCAGCAGCTTGGGAGACTGAGACGGGAGGATCACAAGTTCAAAGCCCGCCTCGGCAATTTAGCAAGGCCCTAAGCAACTCAGTGAAACCTTGTCTCTAAATAAAAAATAAATTTAAAAAAGGGCTGAGGATGTGGCTTGATGGTTAAGTGCTCCTGAGTTCAATCCCTGGTATCAAAAAAAAAAAAAAATCCTGGTACGTGGATGAACCTTGAATACATCATGCTCAGTGAAAGAAGCCAGACCCAAAAGGCCACTCACTGTAGACTCCATTTTCATGAAATGTCCAGAAGGGGGGAATCTGTAGAGACAGCAGGCAGGTGTGGGAGCCTAGAGCTGGGGGATTGGGGAGAGGAGGTAACCAGCTAATGAATCTGGAATGGGGCTTGGGGGGTAATGAGGATTATTTTGGCGGGGGGCGTGGTACTGGGGATTGAACTCAGGGGCACTCAACCACTGAGCCACATCCCCAGCCCTTTTTGTGTTTTATGTAGAGACAGGGTCTCACTGAGTTGCTTAGCCCTCGCCATTGCTGAGGCTGGCTTTGAACTCGCAATCCTCCTGCCTCAGCCTCCCAAGCCGCTGGGATTACAGGCGTGCGCCATCATGCCTGGCTGATGAGGATTTCAAAAAGTTGACTGTGGTGACGGTTCACACTACTCTGTGAATGTATTTTAAAATCAATGAATCATACACTGTAAGTGAATTGCATGGAATTGCACGGTGTGTGAGCTTTATCTCAAGGATGCTGTTAAAATAAAATAAAATAAGAAAAGACCAGTGGGCTCATAAGGGCCTGGCAGGGGCTGGCATGGTGGGCACAAGATCTCCTGGGTCACATGCCCTCCTTTAACCCCCTGACCTCTCCGTGCCTGGAGAGTTCCTTCCTCAGCCCTCCCTCCCACTTGCCACAGTCCCCAGGGAACCTCTCCTGCTCCCGCGCCACTCCTACCTCCCACCGCGATACACCCGACACAGGACCACTCTGCAGTTCCCCCCTCTGCCTGAGCTCCTGGGTGCCAGACCCACATCTGCTTGTCCTGATTACAGTGTCAGTGACAACAATGACATCTAACACTCATGGTGCACTTCGTCTGCACCAAGAACTTTATATGCATTATCCCATTTAACTCTCATCACAACCCCATAAGGCCTATGCTACTATTATCAGCTCCATTTGCAGAGGATGAAACTGAGGCTCAGAGAGGGGGAGTTACTCGCCCAAAGACACACAGTTGTGGAGCTGAGATTCAAACTGAGGCAGCCCAGCTTTGGCACCCATAGCCTTGAGCCCTGGGCGGAAAGCATTCTCTTCCCTGGGCCACTGCACCCCTCTCACCCCACCAGGCCCTGCCTGGCACAATACCTCCCTGAGGTGACCACCTGAGAATCCTCTGCTCTCCCCAGGCAGCCCACTCCGGCCCTGGAGACCTCCTGGCTTCCTGGGGCAAGGAGGACCACGTGCAGAAATGACTCAGGCCCACCTCTGGTGTCCAGCTCTGTTCCAGGAACAGCTGACTCAGGGCCCAGATGAGTAAGGCAGGCATTCAGCCCGACAGACAGACAGACAGTCAGAACAGGGGACCCGGGTGTGGGGCCACAGGCTGCAGGCGCTGCAGGCGCTTCTGGCCATCCGCGTGGCCTGAGTTCACACATTCTGGAATGAGGTTCCCAGGACAAGTCCTGCTACAAGGGGACCCCAGAGGACCCCTCAGGAGCAGCCTGCAAGCCCCACTGTGGGAGGAGCCCCTGCCCCACCTGCCTCCTGACAGGATCAGGTATTTTCTGTGCCAACCACAGCCCTTCCCTAGGGCTTGGTGATCTAGTTTCTCGTTTCCTACCTTAGAAATAGCTCATCACAGCAGTTTACCCACAAGCCCGCCCTTCAGAGGGTGGAGGGCCCCTCACCCCCCAGGAGGAGACTCTCACAGCCTAGGAATTTCTGAGGGCATAGCTGGCCTTGGGTGATATTCAAATAAATTTTTCTTGAGTGACACGGAAGGAAAGGAGGAAGGGAGGGAGAAGAGATTCCAAGAGCCTCTGGTTAACTGAGCGTCCTTGAATTTGTTGGTTGAGATTATTCTTGTCTTCTAGCCACTGTGTGACCTTGGAGAAGTCCAACAAAGTCTCTGGGCCTCCCTTCACCAGCAGTCAGCGAAGACATTAGATTGGGTGAGATTAGGACATTCCATACCTCCTAAGATGCTAGTGATGGGACCCAGGCCCAGGGGTGTTACAAGGCCTTTTCAGTGACTAGCAGCCAGCTCTGGCACAGTGGATCTCATCTGAATAGCCACGTCCCTAGCCCACCTGCCAGTACCTGCGGACAGCCTCTCCTTGCAGCCCCTGGAATGTCCTGTGCAAAGTGTGGGGACAGGTCAGAGCTAGGGGCACTCCAGAGACAGAATCCCAGCTGCTCCAGGATAATCAGTATGTGTCAGTAACTCTGGTTGGTTGGTTGGTTGGTTTTGTACCGGGGATTGAACCCAGGGCGCTTAACCACTAAGCCACATCCCCAGTCCTTTTTATATTTTATTTAGAGAGAGAGTCTCACTGAATTGCTTAGGGCCTCGCTAAGTTGCTGAGACTGGCCTTGAACTCACGATCCTCCTGCCCCAGCCTCCTGAGCCACAGAGATTACAGGCATACACCACTGCACCCGGCATGTGTCAGTAATTCTGATGATACGAGTAAAAAAGAATCCCAGCCCCTCTGGAGAATTGGCTTGGAAATACCAGCTGCTGCCTGCCCCCAACCATGGCGCTGGTGCATTTCCTCTGGTAAAGTTTACGTATCCTCAACCCTGGGACATTCAGGGAAGCTTGGCTGCTTCCCAGCTTATCTGCACACAGAACCTGCCCCCAGACACGCTTTCTACCAATTCCCAACTTCCCGGACTCAAGGCCCCCTGCCCATCTCACCCTGTTTGACCCAGGCTGATGGCAGGAGGACTTCAACCTCTCTCTCTTCCTCTTTCCCTCCCTCCCTCCCTCCCTCCCTTCCTTCCTTCCTTCCTTCCTTCCTTCCCTCCTTCTTTCCTTTATATGGTACCAGGGATTGAACCTGGGGGTTCTTAAGCACCGAGCCACATCCCCAACCATTTTTTTTTTTTTGGTACCAGGGATTGAACTCAGGGACACTTGGCCACTGAGCCACATCCCCAGCCCGATTTTGTGTTTTATGTAGAGACAGGGTCTCACTGAGTTGCTTAGTGCCTCACTGTTGCTGAGGCTGGCTTTGAACTCGCGATTCTCCTGTCTCAGTCTCTCAAAGTGCTGGGATTACAAGCATGAGCCACTGCGTCCGGCTTCCAGCCATTTTTTATATTTTATTTAGAGACAGGGTCTTGCTGAGTTGCTTAGGGCCTCACTAAGTTGCTGGCTTTGAACTCACGATCCTCCTGCCTCAGCCTCCCAAGCTGCTAGGATTATAGGCATGCGTCACCATGTCTGGCAACTTCAACCTCTTGACTGTGTCCCCAAAGGAAATCCCCTTGCTTCATTTTGCAAGTTTGGGAACTGCCCTGAGCCTGGAGAGATCTGACCTGGGAGGGATTCTTGAACACAATGCCCAGCTACTCCCAGTGCATGGCCCACCCCACCTCAGGCAGCACGCCCCTGAACCAGCAAGCACATGTGTCTGCTCCAGTGCAGACACACATGGCCATGCAGACAAGCACACTCGCCTTGTCTCCCTTGGGTACCAGCATATAGGAGCCTAGGGGTTCTGCCCCGTAGAAGGCTCAGTATCCTCTTCAAAAGAAATGAGGCACTCAGAGGAGGAAGATGAAACAGGAGGAGGCATGTGAGGCCACCTCATGGCCTGTCAGGGTTGTTCCCCGTCTCCCAGGCCCAAGACGGGAGGCTGGTGGCCACAGGGACGAAAGGCCTCAGCTGATTCTGCAGCCTGACTCCAAGGCAGCCTAGGCAGGGGAAAATCAGGGCCATGAAAGCAAGTCCCACATGGCACCCTGGAAGCAATAAGGCAGGCAGGCTCCACCAGTCCTTGGGGCTCCCGTCCTGGTCCACCCCAGGGACAATGCTCAGCAATCAGAGTGGCCCAGCCTCTGTGGACTGCATACTGCCCAGGGCCCTCAAGCAACTGCCAGAGCCTTTGCATTTCTTGAAGTGCCCAGGGCACAGAAGCCCTGGCCAGCTACAGCTGCTCCCCAGAGCTGATGCCCTGACTGGTGGTGGCACCGAGGAAGTCTTTCCAAAGAAGCCACACCACTCAAGGATGGGCTTTCTCATCTGGGGGCTCCTAAGAAAGGTAGACTCTTCAGTCCACCTAGACCCCCCCGGGTGTCACACTGATGTTGGAAAAGCCCCACCTGCCCAGGTATCATCATGGTACCATTCCTGGTGGTCACACGCTCACCCATGCAACCACCACAGATATTCATCACAGTGCTATTGGAATATTGAGAATATTCCAAATATCCAGCAATAGGAAAAGGGTCCTTAATTAAGAGATGGCCAGTAGAGTACTCTTTCAAGAACGTTTGGTGGCATAGGAAAATGCTCCAACTGTAACTTTACATGGCAAAGCTAAGCTTAGACCAGGTGCAGTGTCGCACACCTGTAATCTCAGTGGCTCCGGAGGCTGAGGCAGAAGGATCACACACTGAAGGCCAGCCTCAGCAACTTAGCGAGGCACTAAGCAACTCAGTGAGACTTTATCTCTAAATAAAATATAAAAAGGACTGGAGATGTGGCTCAGTGGTTAAGTGCCTCTGGGTTCAATCTCTTTGTTTTGTTCAAAACAAAAACAAAAACAAAAAAACTAAGCTGTGCATACACCATCACCTACGGGACAGCCCCACGCATGTACAAATTTATTAGCCCTTTCCCTGAGTGCACCCCCAGGTAGCTGGGATTACTGGTGAGGTTTTATTTGTTTCCCTTTATCTTCCTGTGCTTTCCTAATTCTCTCAGTTCATATGCCCTGCGCCCATGATATGAAACCATCAGTAAATTATATTCTCTCTTTTTTTTCTTTTTTGGTACTGGAGATTGAACTCAGGGGCGCTCGACCACTGAGCCACATCCCCAGCCCTATTTTGTGTTTTATGTAGAGACAGGGTCTCACTGAGTGGCTTAGTGCCTTGCAGCTGAGGCTGGCTTTGAACTCGCGATCCTCCTGTCTCAGCCTCCCTAAGTGCTGGGATTACAGGCCTGCGCCACCACGCCCGGCTTGGAGAGGCGTTGTTAAATCAATTCATTCTGCTGAAGAGCCTGATTAATTGGGATGGGGATGCAACCCAAGGCCTGAAGGAGGAAGCGTGGGAGGGGGGTCTGTGGTAGAGAGGCGCTGTGAGGCAGAGGTTGTGCATACCTCCTTGGCAGATTGGCCTTCTGGGGCCTGGCTGGGGGAGGGACACCTGTGGACTCTGCTCTGGGCCTTGGTCACTACTGTATCCAATTCCCAAAAGACTGATCTTCCCTGGCCGATTCTTTTTTTTTTTTTTTTGGTACCAAGGATTGAACTCAGGGGTACTCGACCACTGAGCCACATCACCAGCCCTATTTTGTGTTTTATGTAGAGACAGGGTCTCACTGAGTTGCTTAGAGCCTTGCTGTTGCTGAGGCTGGCTTTGAATTCATGATTCTCCTGTCTCAGCCTCTCAAAGTGCTGGGATTACAGGCATGCGCCACCATGCCCAGCTCCCTGGCCGATTCTTATCCATCCTGTAAGATGTGGCCCAGGGACCACCTCTACCAGGAAGGCCTCGGTGATCCCTCTAGCGTCAGCCTCCAAGATCCCACAATGGCCTCCTGGGTCCCAAACAGGGACAATGTTTCCAGCATGCATCATGACCACCAAGTTGCTTAGGGCCTCACTAAGTTGCTGAAACTGGCCTTAAACTTGTGATTCTCCTGTCTCAGCCTCCCGAGCCACTGGGATTAAAGTGTGCACCACCATGCCCAGCTCATTGAGGAATTTTGTAAGAATACAATGAGACAGGAAAGTGCCCGTCTGGTACCTGGTGAAGGGAACAAGCTCAGAGCCATCATGCTCAAGGGAAGAGTCCGGGCAGCCTAGAGGGGGCCCACGTGTGTCTCTGAGCCCTATGACTATACCCAACCAGGCCAGTATTGCTGGGCTTCTTCTCACAGAGGCCAGCCTCAGGCAGAGACCTGGTATCAACAACAAGGACATTAACTTTCTCTGGGGTGTTTCCTTGTGCAACTTGCTTCCTCAGGACTGCCCTGGGCACCATTGCTGAGCTTTCTGGGGGTGGACATAACACCTGCCTCCCGGCTCTCCCAGGTGAAGGCCTGGCACCCAAAGGAGCAGGCCACTCACACCCACTCACTCACAGAGAAGCCACATGGGAGAGGCCAGGGAATCCTCACAGCGGGGGGTGGGAGGGGACTGTCTGCTGTCTCCCAAGAGACCTAGATGGATGGTCATGGTGGCGGTGGCTTCTATTGCTGAGTTTCACAGGAGTTTTTTTTTTTTTTTTTTTGGTGCTGGGGATTGAACTCAGGGGCACTCGACCACTGAGCCACATCCTCAGCCCTATTTTGCATTTTATGTAGAAACAGGGTCTCACTGAGTTGCTTAGCGCCTCGGCCTTGCTGAGGCTGGCTTTGAACTCGAGATTCTCCTGTCTCAGCCTCCCTAAGTGCTGGGATTACAAGCGTGAGCCACCGCACCACTTCACAGGAGTTTTTTGAATTGTTAATTGTGATCAAATATTCCTAACGTAAAATTTAGGACTTTTTGAGTGCATGCTTCAGGACCTGAGGCACATTCATATTGTACCACTGCCGCCAGGGCAGTTGAGCAGGGCTTGCTCACCTTCCCAAGCTGAAACTCTGCATCCCCTGCCCTCCCCGGCCCAGCAGCCGCCACTGCGGGTGTCTCCTACAAGAGGACTCCTACAGCACTTGTCATTTGTGTCTGGCCTACTTCACTGAACATAGTGTCCTCAAGTTCATTCATGCCATTGCAAGTTTTGGAATGCCCTTCCTTTTTGAGGTTGAATGATATCCTATTGCATGTATAGACTTTTTTTTTGGTGGTGGTGGTGGTGCTGGGGTTTGAACTCAGGGTTTCACACATGCTGGACAAGTGCTCTACCACTGAGACATGTCCCCAGCCCCCTCTATTGCATGTATATTTCACATTTTATTTATTTATCATCAGTGGATAGGGAGATTGCTTCTGTACTTGGGCTATTGTGAATAACGCAGCTATGAACATGGGCATGCAAATATCCCTTCAAAAGGGGATATTTTTTTTAGTACCAGGGATAAAACTTTTACCAATTCTTTTTTTTTTTTTTTTTGGTACCAAGGATAAAACTCAAGGACACTAGAGCACTGAGCTCCGTCCCCAGTCCTATTTTGTATTTATTTAGAGACAGGGTCTCACTGAGTTGCTTAGCATCTCACTTTTGCTGAGGCTGGCTTTGAACTCACAATTCTCCTGCCTCACCTCCAGAGCTGCTGGGATTACAGGCATGCACCACCACGCCCGGCTCTAATTATTTTGAGTATAAATCCAGAAGTGGAATTTCTGGATCATAGGAGTTTTGTTTGTGGTTCGGTGTGGGGTTTTCTGTTTTGTTTTGTTTTGGTTTGGTTTGGTTTTTTGAGACAAGATCTCACTGTGCTGCCTAGGCTCGCTCTGAAGCCCTGGGCTCAAGCAATCCTCCTGTCTCTGTAGCTGCGACTACGGGGGCATGCCACCATGCCTAGCCCTATTTTTAATTTTTTGCATACTGATTCCCACAGTGGTTCTGGTCCCACCAACATGGCCCCAGGACTCCAGCGTCACACATCTTCACTAACGTTGCTGTTTCTGCTGTTTAGATAGTGGCCATCTTAGCAGGTGTGAGGTGGTATCGCCGGTTTCAATGCCAATCCCCTGGCCACTCTGCACTGGTACCACTTGGCACTGGGCTCTATAAAGGCTCTGAAGAATCACAGAGTTCCACCTTTGGCCCTGCAGGCCCTTATTCTAAATATTTAAGACAGACACACTCAAAGTGCAGGTGTCAGTGATTGTCTTAGCCAGAGCTGCAGGTCCACCTCTGTACCTATCAGCAGTAGGAAGGCTATAGGGATGGGGAGCCCCCCAGGAGGAAGATAGGGGCAATTTCAGTGCCTGCTGGCACATCTGCCCTGCCAAGGAACCTTTTAGATTAGGGGCCAGACACCTTTTTCAGGGAAGGTCCAATAGTACATACTGTAGGTTTGCAAGCCATGTGGTTCTCCATCCTAACTAATGTATAATGAATGAGGTCGCCATTTTCCAAAAAACTTTATTTATAGGCACTAAGTTTGAATGTTATATCATTTCTATATCATGCAATATCATTTTTTTGATTTGTGTGAAGCCACTTAAATATGTAAAAACCATTCTTAGCTTGTGGCTTTGGCTACGGGCTGCGGCTTTCCCAAACGCTGCTCTGGCTTTGTGAAGGCAGTGTCCCCAGCTCTCTGCAGGCCTGTTGTCTCAATGGGGTCAGGCATCCTGGGTGTCCCGGTTCCACGACAGACCAGAGATCCAGGAGGGCGTTGGCCTCAGCTTCTGTTAGCATTGCTCATCAATCCACACCCAGCTCTGTAACCCCGTGTTGGCAGAGGGGGATCCATGGGCATCTGCTAAAGGGGACTCAGGGCTGACAATAGGGCACAAGCTAACAAGAGCTCTGGGGCGAACAGTGCTGCACTGGCTTGGTCACTATTCCCTAAAACAACTCCAGAGTCTTGTCTTGGCTTTGTCTTGGAGGGAGGACCACAGTCAACCAGGCTGAGAGGACCAGCCTGTTTCTCCACACCCTGAGACAGGCAGGAGGAGAGAGGTGCTTGGCCACCACTAGGGCAGGTCAACTTCATAAGGCCAGCAGGGTATAGACCCCACAGGTCTTGACTGGGGGTTCAGAGCCCAGAGCACGTGACCTGGGACTTAATTCCAGGTCCTCCCTGTCATACTGTCTGACCTCATGATCATCTACCTCAGTTTCTTTATCAGTAGAATATAAATGCTAATAGCTCCTAGAGTTATAGCCGATCCACTGGATTAAAAACATTCATGTAAATGTCTTAGAACATTGTGAGTGCTAAGTCATCGTGCTATTATTTCATTTAATCTGAATGAGTGTATGATGGAAGTAGTATTTTTTCATTCCCCTATCTGATGAAGGAACTCAGGCACAGAAAGGTTAAGCAACCAGCCCTAGGGCACACAGCTAGGGCGGAGCTGCTATCTAGAAAGTCATATCATGCTCTGTCCATGGCTTGTGTACTCTCTGGGGAAACCATAGGAGCAGGGATAGGAGCAAGGAGACCTAGACCCAAGGCTGGACCCTGGAGGAAGGTGCCTGGGGTCCGCCTTCTCCAGGAAGCCTTCCATGTGACCACTTTCCCTTTCTCCCTCTCACCTTCAAGAGCCACCTGCACACTTAGGTATGTCACGGTGCCAATGAGGATGACATTTTGGGAGTTTGGCCTCTGCCAAGAAGGGGCCTCATGGCCTGTGCACAGACCAAATATTTGTAATGCATCTGAGCTACTCAATGGGGCTTTCTTAGCTAGGGGGCCTTAGGCAAGTCATAGCCCTGCTCTGGGCCTCAGTTTCCCCATTTCTAGAATGAGATGGGGCTTCTCTACAGTCCTCACACCTAAGCAGCGTTTGGAAGATCCTCCACTGGCAGCAGTGACTTCCACCATCCAACCCCCAAACCACTAACCTCCAAGGACCTGACTCTCCCAATTCATAGATGACAGCATAGGAGCTTCCCTGAGTCACTGACCCAGAAGAGTCCCTGCCAAGCCAGCACATCTCACTCTCCATGCCAGTGACCTCCCCTCCCATCCCCACTGTGTGGTTGGCCCCGGGTGAGTGAGGGCCCGTTGTGGGCTAGCGGTCAGAAGACCAAGCACTGCACAGAAGCCAGCATTCTGTCCTGCTCCCGCAGCAAGAGTCCCTGCCCCACCACCGAAGCCTTCAGAAAGATCCTGTAGGCAGAGGCCAGCAGGCACACTTGAGTCTCTGCCCGAGACCTGAAGTGGACACGAGGCAGTCTCTGGATGACTGGCCATTCCAGATGCCATCCCAAACCTCCAAGGGCCCTCTTGCCTCCCTGACAGAATGACCAGAGCCACACCATAGCCCCACAAGGAGCAGCAGACAACTGTACTCACAGGGACAGGAATGCTGGCTTCTGGGTGAGGAACTGAACAAATAAACGGACCATCTCGCCCAATCCAGATGACAACAATGGAGGCTAAGGATGGTGAGAAGGTTGACTGAGGTTATGTGACGATTGAGTGGCTGGGTCTGGATAAGACTGCCAATCAAAAAGTACTTATTGAGCCGGGCGCAGTGGCGCAAGCCTGCAATCCCAGCACTCAGGGAGGCTGAGACAGGAGAATCGCGAGTTCAAAGCCAGCCTCAGCAATGGCGAGGCGCTAAGCAACTCAGTGAGACCCTGTCTCTACATAAAACACAAAATAGGGCTGGGGATGAGGCTCAGTGGCCAAGTGCCCCTGAGTTCAATCCTCAGTACCAAATAAAAAAAACAGAAAAAGTACTTGTTGAGTGCCTACTATATACCAGGTACTGTCCCCAGTGTTGGGATACAGCAGCATACAGGCACACCCAGTCCCTGCCCTCATGGAGCTTAGTCTTGCTCCTAACTGACCTCAACCCTGAGTGCTTTCTCAGCCTACAATAGCAAAGAAGACCCTTGGCCATGAGGCCCCAGTCGGCTCCTCCGAGAAAACAGAAAGCAGCATTGGGTGGCAGGCTGGTTTGCGGAGCTGATTCAAGTCTTGTGTACTTTCCAGTCCTTCCCCAGTGCGGTTGGAGATTAATTATTAATGCTGAAATAATTGGCACTCATTAGTGTGCCAGTCATCTGCAGGAGGGGGGAGTGGGGCCCTGCATTAACCAATTCCTAGCTCAGTGATTGATTAATTAAAGCTGAGCTTTTACGAGACACCCTCGGGTGACAAACCACACTCTCCCGAGGGTGGAAGACAAGGGCACGAAGAGATGCCTTCTTCAGGGTTCCAGGGAGGAACCAGGAAGCCAGCACAGATCTTCATTGGCCCCCAGGCCCCAGGTGCCACCCATTTGGGTTGGCACTGTTTTTGTCTGCAGCGGCGGCAGCAGCTTGTGTGAGAGGCTGCACTTTCCATGAAGCTGAACACAGGGGCAAATTACAGGCTTTTGAAAATGTTGTTTACATGAATCACCTGTGGGGCACGGGGTGCTCTTAAAAGCAAGCAAGACAACAAAGGTGTGGGCCAGAGCTGTCTTCTGGTCCCAGCCAGAGCTGTGCCTCTCCCTGTAGGGGTCCTGCCAGCCTCCCAGCTGCTCCAACAGGGAAACAGTGAATAGAGTCAGCTTGTCACCCATCAGTGGCATTTCTTCACTCATTTAAGAGGCGTTTATTGAGTCTCAGGTGGGCATGGGGGGAGTATTTGGTCATGCAGCCCTCAGGGGAGGCAGGTGGGCATGTGGTCAGTGACCCTGCAGGTGAGGCTGGAGTGGAGTTCCACAAGCTCTTGTTGTCCAGCTCCCACTCCAGCACCATGAAGTGTGAATGGCCATCTGCAAAGCAGGGGAGAAAAGGTGTCCCAGGAGGGGAGGGCATTTGGTGCAGGGATGGAACATGAAGCTAAAGTGTGGCACTCAGGGTGGGCTCTAGATGGGGAGGTGAGCAGCCTGGGGTCCTGGGAAGCCCACAAGCCATCAGACCTCATGCCCAGGGCCACAGTAGTGACAAGGTCACTTAGATGGTCACTAGGAGGGACATGCTTTGGAAAAGCCTTCCATCTTCTGTGGTTACCTGCAGTGCAGGTCTGAGCAAGATCTCAGCTGCACTGGCCTCTTCCAAGCTCCCAACACCAGTTGCTCCCGAATAGCATGGCATGCCTAAGAGGGACCTGAGGTCCAGGAATGAAGCACCCATCTGACCAGCTTTCTAGAATCTCAGGCCATCAGCAAGCAAGTCGAGGACTGGGGGGTAGGCTGATGGCACTCAGAAGGCCCTCAAGCCCCTTCTTTGAAGGAAAAATCCCAGGAGGCACCCCACCAAGCAGAAAAATTAGGGAGCTGCTTTCAAGGCACTGTGAGAACTCACCTGCCCACCTCGCTCTGCCACCCTGGTAGCCTCCCCTGCCTGGGGCACAATCATCCTAACTTACCTCCCTCCAAGACTTCCCCTGGGAAGAGGGAGGGGACACCTGGAAAGCACAGCACAAAGCCAGGCAACTTCACGGTCCTCTGGGGCAGGGGCAGTTCCCTCACCTACTGGTCACTATAAGCCTCACCCAACCCCACCCCTGGGGCCTGGCTGGGGCTCTGGGAGGCTGAGGGCTGTTTCCTCCAGCCAGAGTTCCCTGGGGGAAGGGAATGTCTTCCAATGCCTCTCTCACACACAGGTGCCCAGCTGGGAGGAGTTCCCTCCCCTGACTGACTGGCCACCTGGGGATCCTGGGCCCTGTCTTGTGCTCCACCCACAGGCCCCACAGTAAATGTGATGGTGGCAGATTCTAAGCACGGCCAGCCCAGGTTCCCACACCCCTCACTCCACACAAAGGCTGGAAACAGCACCCAGAGACCCACCCTTGCCCCAGTTCCTGGGTCTGGGTGGGGCGGGCCCCAGGAGCCCAGGCCAGGGAAGACCAGGTGCAAAGAGAACACAAGCCAGTGAGCCACCAGCAACCTGGCAGGGACAACCACAAAAATAGCAGTGTGAGCTGACCCAGGGCCCCTTCCCACAAGCACACCCATCTGCTTCTGCATCCCCAGCACCGACCACGGCTTCCACCCTGCAGCCCCTCCCACAGAGCAGACAGGTGCTAGAAGCTCCCCGGGTGAGGGGTGGTAGGTTCCTTCTGTGCCTTCCTCTGCCCCTCCCCTCCCCCACCCCTCTTCCATGCCTTGGTGATTTCACCCAAGGAGTACAAAACTCTTCCCTGAAATCCCACTTGAAACCATGCTCAGTGTGCATGTCCTCAGCATCTTCGCGGGTCTTCACCCCAGCAGATCCCCAAGGACCTGCCATGACCCCAGGCGGGGCCCCCATCCTATTCATAAGAGGGGTTATTCTCACTAGATGGGAACTACAGGTGGGCTGTATCTGGAGGTGGATAAACCCTTGGGTGCTCCCCATGGAGATGGGATGAGGTGGGGGGATGGGGGCAGCTGCAGACTTCTGATAGACCTCCAGCAGGCCTCAGGCCCCCTCTCACCTTACAGCAGCGCTCCCTGAAACTTCCTACACCGTTTTCCTCAGCCCCCTGGGACTCAAGATCCCAAAGGCCTCTTGGGAACAGTGAAGGCAGAGAAGGCAGCCACAGGCTTGGAAGGCCACAGGCCCAGTTCTTCCCCTTGAGCAGCCATGAAGACTCAGACAGCTGGGTGCGGTGGCACACGCCTGTAATCCCAGCAGCTCAGGAGGCTGGGGCAGGAGGATTGTGAATTCAAAGCCAGCCTCAGCAATTTAGTGAGGCACTAAGCAACTTAGCGAGACCCTGTCTCTGAATAAAATACAAAACAGGGCTGGGGATGTGGTTCAGTGGTTGAGTGCCCCTGAGTTCAGTCCTTGGTACCAAAAGAAAAAGACTCAGACAAGATGCTCAGCTTCCCTGAGCCTCAACTTCCTCATCAGTAAAATGGGCATGCCTCCCCTGTCCAATGGGAGATGGTAATCTGAACCACAACAAGGTGCATCAGATACGCAGTAAGTGCTCAATAAACGTTTACTGATATCATCAGCAAGGCCTCTGTGAATATTTATCCAATGAATAACTGAGAATGAAGGTGTGCTGCAGAGACAGCCCCTCGGAGGAAGGGCAGGGCTCTGGCTGGGCGCCCAGCACCCTTCCTGACACAGAGCAGAAACTGGAAAACACAACAACAAACCCGCCTCAGAGCCTGGCCCTGCTCTAAGCACGTTCACAACAGCCCTCTGAGGTGGGCACTGTCACAGTCCCTTATGTAGATGAGGACTCTGAGAGGAGACACCAGGCTGGAGTAGAAAACCAGGTTGATGGACACCTTGTCTTGATGAAGACTGTCCCGGTCCCCTCTTCCTGCACCACAGCACCCAGAGGCAAGGTCACTAGCTTTCTGCACCTGCCCATCCCCCATCCCCTCGCTCATCTTCACACCTGGACATGGCGGCCATCTCACTCACCTGGCCACAGAGAGAGTGGAGATGGTGAGTGGATGGCTGTCCCCACAGCCAGACAAAGGCCAGCTCAGTGAAGAGTTTACAGTGATGCCCTGGGGTGGAGTCAGAGTCAGAGATAGAGAACAGGACCCCTCCAAATGAACACGAAGAAAACCCTGAGCCCCAGCCTCCCCTCTCTTCCAGTTAGGCCCCAGAGCAGCTGTCCTACCCCTTGGTCCTCCTCCTGGGCAGCCCAGGGGCTGTTTGTGACTCTGGTACCTGGGGAAAAAATCTATGCTCTGCTACTCAGAGCTGTGCAACCTCCAAGGAATGGCTTACTGTTCCAGCCTCAGTCTTCTCATCTGTACAATGGGGTTAGTGACACCTGCTCCCCTCCGCCCCCAGGTCCTGGTGAGGACTAAACTGAAATGATGCCTGAACGTCACATACCAACAGGCACCAGGGGAATATTTGTTGAATGAGTGAATGAATGATGAGATGGTCCCTTTCCACTTTTAAAGTGCTCTGGCTTTCAGGCTGCAGGGACACTATGGTGATGTCCTGGCACTGCATGGCTGTGAAACCACAGAGGGCATCTGCACAGGACACAAAGGTTGCCTGTGCCCACCCCTCCCAGCCGGCCCAGCACCTGCAGGCACGAGGCAGATCAAGGATTCCAATTCTAAGGGGAGATTCCCAGCAATCACCCAAATCTGAAAATCTAGGTCCCCCAATCACAACACACATAACTGACCAGAAGGGGATGAAAAGGAAAATGACAGGAAATGCACACAGCTACCCATGCGACCACACCCCCACAATCAGCCAGTCCCCAGCCCCACACAGTGTCACACTCACCCACACAATGGCCGACCTCAGACACAGCCAGCCGCACACACTCCAGCTCACCCACAAGTGCCTGCCCACACCCCCACACGGCACCGACCCCGCACCTCACCGCACGGCTGCACACACTGATATACTAACGATGTCCTTCCCGCAGCCCCACCCCACTCACAGCCCAAGCCTGCCCTGGCAGACCCCAGCCACTCTCGCGACCCCACCAGGGAATTCCTTTTCTGCTCCTGCACCCCACTGAAAGCCCCACAACAGGGCCAGGGAGCCCCTAGGGCCTCTGCCCACAGAATAGCGCTCTGATTCTGCTAGTTGACCCACAAAGGTCTGCTTTCTCCAGTCCATGGAAGTGTCTGTGGTTTGGGGCACCCTGTGACCTCGCCAACACACACACTCTGCCCACTCTTCTTCCCAGGAGGTCTAGGCACTGCATGATTCTCCAAGGCAAGATGACCTGCAAGTCCCCTTGGAGATCCCAGCAGTTGTTCCCACAGGGCCTGGCAGAGGGCCTGACAGGGAAAGGCCCTGAGCCAGCCTAAGTTCCAGGTGGATTGGGGGCCAGGTCACAGTGCCAGAGCTGCCCAAATCCTCCGAATTCCAGGACCCCACCTAGAATGGTGGTACAGATCCTGGCAACAGGATTCTATCACATCACAGGTAGCAAGCATTAAGCTCTGACATGTAATAGGCCCTCATAAATACTGTCCCAAACCTGGATTGGGCTATAGGGAGCCCCTTATGTGTCCCACTCTGAGCCAGGCCAAGAGAGAGAAAATGCAAACTAAGGACACCTCAGGTCCTCTGATGCTGGTCCCTTCATCTGCCTAACTGGGACAAGAAGTGAGGGGAGGTAGAGGTGGGTGTTGTCCTCAGTGTGCTCCCCTGCTCCAGAGCCACCCTCAGCTTAAACCTTGGGCTCCACCAAGTCACTAAGGAGCAGGGTATGCGTGAAGGTCAGTGAGGAGGAAACTGGCATGATGGACAGCCAGGCATTGCCGGGCAGGGAGGAAGGAGACATTTGAGGTGGGGACAGCAGCCTTCTGGCTCTGCCCAGCCCTGGCTCCAAGTGGGACTGAGATGAGAATAAGAGGTAATAGCCTAGAAGCCACAAGAAGGAAGGGAGGCCAGCAGAGGGACTGCAGCCAGAGGCCCAGGCCTGGGACAGTGGGCTGCTTGCGTGCTGGTCGGGCAGTGCAGGGTTCCAGGGGCAACTCTCAGGAGACAATGGCAACCGTGGACCAGGCCCACTGGGGACAGAAAGGAAAAGACCGAGAAACAGCAAGAGGAAGACAGGAGGGAGAGAAAAGGGCAACGGAAGCCGTGGCCCCAAGAAGCACCAGAAGCTGTGCAGCCCCACTGGAGGGACACCCAGCCCAGGACAGGCCCCAGTGCCCATCCTCCCTGCTCTTCTCAGCTAGTGCCCCAGAGGGGATAGACCCCACAGGTACACATGCCCATGTGGAACAACAGTCACCCAAGGGCCCCTCTCCCTACTTTCATGCTATTCTCTGGGCTTTGGCCTAAAAAAAAAAAATCCTAGGGTAGCACAAGGTAGGGCTGGGTTGAGGGCCTGGGGCTACACCACAGAGAAAGTGGTTAGCTAGGTTATGAATTACTCCCTCAAATGCCCAGGCCACACCCATCATCATTATTATTTTGCCCATGAACGATCATAGTATCTCACAACTTTGCAGATTCACCTCTCAGGATAAGAGACAGCAAAGCAATAGCTCTTAGTAGGGCAGAGAATAGAAGATAGAGGCCTTAAGAATATCCCCTGCTAGCTACTGGCTACATAAACTTAGCTGTCTGGCCTCCCTCAGTTTCCCCATTTTTACCTTAATGGGGTTAGATTATTCCTAAACTCAAGTGTCCTGAGATTTTCTGAGGAAGACCACAGGTGACACAAACCCCAGGGCAGAGCCCTTGTGGACCTGCAGGGCCTCAGAGGAAGGCAAGGCCACAGGGCTGCCTTCCCCCCACACCCTGGGGGGGAAGACAGGTAGGTCGGCAGCGGCACCTGGCTCAAACTCCCAGGGTCTCTGTCCTAGGTGGTGAACCTCAGGCAGGGCCTGGACTTTCTGAGCCCCGGGTCCCAACCTTTGGCAAGTTAAAACGTATCATATGGTGGCTGTGAGAGAACAGGACTGAACTGGTCTCTAAGTCACCCCACGGTGGCAGGGGAGCTGTCACTACCACCACCACCCTTTTCTACCAGTTCAAACCCCTGCAGGACAGGACACCGAGCTCTTCATGGCCTTGTCTCCATTTCCCTTCCTATCCCAAGATAGGAAGCCCCTTCTAGGTGACAATTGCCCAAATTAGTACTTGGAGGGAGGTGAGCAGAGAGGTCGGGGGGCTTCACCTTCCATATTCTACCCTTCCTTCCAGGGATGGGTCTCACCACTTTCAAATGGTAATAGATGCGGCCGTGGGGAAACATAATTAGTCTTGGGACTAGAAGGGTAAACAAATGCGTAATTCATGAATTTGCTAATTGTCCTTCATTTTGATCTTCTGCCATCTTTGCTAGCTTGAGTGACATACATCTCATGGCAAGGACTCAGAGAGTGCCGGGAGCGAGCCGCGGAGGCTGCTGGCATGGGAGCTGGACACCTGGTCTGACCCTCCTCCCAGCTGCCCACCGCCTCAGACATCACACAAGGCAGGAAGCCCGTGGCACTCAATCGTTTATTTTCTTAAACTGTACACAAACGTAAAATACTTTAACAGCCAGTCTATGGGGAAATTGTTTGGTTTTAAATTATTATGAAACAGAACCTAAAGGGAGCTTTTATTAAATAAACATAAAGATGAGGATTTAAGGGCACACACCTGCATTCTAACCAGTCATTTTTACTCTACCTTCTGGGTGTGTAAGGATAGAAAAGACACATCGAACTGAATAAACAAAATCCATTTATACCCTGAAACGCTGGCAGGCCACTCAAGCGATTGTTCAGAACGTCTACCTCACAGAAGACGGCCTCACCATCTAATAAAAATTAAAACTGATCTGTTGGCCTCTTTGGTTCCAAAATTATGTATAATACATTTAACTGTATTCATTTTTTTTTTGCTGCTATAAAAATAACTTCTTTTTTCAAATGGCAGTTTCTGACTAACCATGCAACTAAATCAGTGCAAACATTAAAAGCAATCATTCGCTTAAAAAAGAAGCAAAGGATTTCATTTCAAGTATAAAAAATATAAAAAGAGTCATACGAGTCCAGTTTCATCTAGTGTGGGTCAACCCTTTAAATTGCATAGTTCATGTGGCACTTGGACATCTAGAAGGAGAGCGACTTCAGTGCTCTTCCCAGGGCCACTTCTGGACACGCGCAGATCGGCAAGTGCTATAATCATGTGCGTCAGGCAGGTCGGCAAGTGCTATGCAGGACAGGCGGGCAGGCGGGTGAGTGGGCAGGTGCCATGTCCATGGCTGGCCCCGGTGGCCGGGGCCCACCCACACGGGCAACTTCTGCAAAGCAGGGAAAGCCTTCTCCATCTCTCCAAGGCCAGCGGAGTGGCTTCCATCCCCACCCTGTGCTGAGGGAGCCCCCCACCAGCATTTCCAGAATGCCTTCACCTCCCATTGCCTCCTCTGGGCTCATCCCTTGCCTAGTGGTCATTCCCACCCTCCCCCAATCAGTCCCAGAGGAATGTCCCCAGGGAAGGGCACCGATTGCAACTTTTCTTTTCATTTTGAACAATTCGGTTTTTCACGTAAAAGGTCATACCTGATAGAAGTCTTTTCAATTCTACAACTGGCACAAATGACCTGTCAACTGTTGGAGATCAGTTAAAGCATCAAATTAAGACCCCTCTCCTCTCCCACCCTCCCCACCCCACAGACACACACACACACACATACACACACACACACAAGTCAGGTCAGAGACCCGAGTGACAAACAGTCAAATGGTCATTGCCCCTGCTCCACAGTATCTGACAGGTGGTATCCTTCCTGGGCCTCCTTCCCTCTACAAGGGCGTGGAAGGACAGTTCCCCTGGTCTTGCATTATGGAGAATGCCAGGTGGGGAGAAAGTGGACACGTCTGCACCAGGAGTTGCTGCAGCAGATCAGGCCTGGTCCAGCCCAGGGGGACACACAGCCTGCCGCACACTCCCTGCTTTCTTCTCCATGGCTCTCTCTCTCTTCCTCTCTCTCTCTCTCTGTCTCTGTCTTTGTGCTTTTATGTGTGCTCAGAAGGCGCGATTCAGAGTGGCCCGGCCAGCTGGTGGGAATGGTGGCTGCTCACCCCATTCTCTTCAACTGACAGGCATTGGTAGCTAAGCTGCCATTTGTCACCGCATCCATTTGCTGGTATCCTGGAGGCTGCTGTGTGGGTGGCAGGATGCGTCTGGCTGTGCGTGTCTACGTGTGCATTTGAAAGTCTCTCATGTCAGCTGAGGGCTCTCCCTCTGGTTTCGACTGGTTGCTCTATGAAGTAGTAGGAAATTCGTTTGGGCTTCACCCTGGCACTCTCTCTGCAGCCCAACGGAATGACCTCGCTCAGCCCACCAGGCACCTCCTGTTCCCGCAGGAGCTGGAAGAAGCCCACTGGGGACTGTCGTCCACACCCCACTGCCACTGCGGCCCTGCCCTCAGCCGTCAGGCACAGCCACACTCTTCCACGATCATGTTGGGCACATCCCGCTTGACGATGTTGTACTCATCATCAAAGTAGAGCATGGACATGGAGCTCAGCTTGGTGGGGATGCAACAGGAGTTCACAGGGCCAGGGTTCAGGCCCCGCATGCGGTACTGGTTCACCACAGCGGTGTGAAAGGAGGAGGCGGAGCCAGGTACCCCTGCCAGGTAGGCTGGGCAGCTGCCCTCGCAGTAGTTCCCGTAGTAACCAGTGGGTGCGATGATCCAGTCATTCCAACCGATGAGCCGGAAGTCGATGAAGAACTGTTGCCTGCAACAGAGGTTGGTCCGGCCATCACACTCCAGACCCCGCTTCCGGATGCGATGCCTGTTGTCGCCCAATCGAGCTTGCACTACTACGAAGGGCCGGTGTGACTCCTCACCGGGGTCCACGAACACTGGCACCACGGCCAGCTCCTGGCAGCTGTCACATTGCACATCCAGGTTGAGTCGGCGTTCACCGCGCTCAAACAAGGCCTGGATGGCCTCCGTGAGCGGGAAGGTATGCCAGCCACTGCGCTTGAGGTCCACCTTCTTCTCCACCACATTCCACCTGTCACCATGGCCCTGCTCCTGGAAGTATACCTTGACCCGCACCTTCCGACGACTACCCTTCTCCAGTACATAGGGCAGAAGTTTCAGGTAAAGCCACAGGCTGGCCTGCACCACAAACAGGTTCTGGTTGCCTTCATTGGAAACAAAAAAGTACAAGCGAACCCGGGAGGAGGCGAGGCCATCTGCAGAGAAAAGGGAGAACAGGCCAAGTTAGTTCAAGGAGAACACAAGGCAACAGGGGAAATGGACTCCGCTGCCTCATGCTGGAATGCACACTTGCCACACAGCTGGAAAATGTTACTGACCAGAAATACCGATCCCAGAGCCCAAGCCTCTGCCTGTAACCTGGGAGAGGCAGAGAAAATCATTTCCCATTGAGAAACCTGGACCAGGTTGGAGCTAGAGGGTCCGGGCCTATAAAATCAGGCCTCACCTCTCCCAGGCCAGGACTCCCTGGAGAGGGCCTGTCAGGCCTCAAAGCTCAACAGAGGAACTTGTCAGGAGGCCAAGATCTTAACAAGTTGTTATGGGTATCTGTGAAATCTGAAAAACAAAACCAGGATCCCAGGGAGGATTTTGGGGTGGGTTATTCTAAGTAGGGCTTTTTTTTTTTTTCTGGTTAACTTAGGGCATTGCAAAATCGAGCTGAGCCACCTACCGCCTCTTTCCAGTGTTTACCTAAGCATGATCTGATCCAACCCCCAGTGGAACCTCCACAGCAAACAAGCAAGCTCTGCTCAGATTTCCAACACAGGAACGTGTGCTTTGCAGGCTGCAGAGTGCAGCCCTTGTTTCCAAGTAGTTCCAAGGGACAGGACATTCAGCCTTGAAACTTGGAAGTCCAATCCTTTAACAAGACCCTGGTTCCCTGTTCATGAACGTTCAGAATCTCCAAGGAAAGCAGAGGCTGGTTTGTTTAATTCAGCTCAATAAGAAGAGTGGCCATGCCAGCCAGGAGATGACTCCCCTCTCATCCTACATTTGGGTGACCCTTCCCTCTGATAATCCCTACTTTTTCTTTCTTTCTTTCTGTCTTTCCTTCCCCCCCCCCCCCCCAGGAATCAGGCAACTCTGTGGACACGGCTAGTTTTATCAAACCTCCCACCATGCCCCCCCAGACCCCCTCCTCAGGCCTCGCCTAGCTCCTCTAATAACACTGACATCTGACTTTGAAATGGGGGAAGCTGCAGCCTTAAAAGCTGCCTGTGACCTGAATCTGTTATTTATAAGTCAAAGAGCTGGCTCCGTGAAACGGACCAGAAATATAACAGCCCCCGCTGTCATTTTGTGCCACCGGGACCAAAAGGCCTCCTCGACCTTCCAGAGTCGCATTTCTACCCTGGGCCCCAAAGCACCTTTTAATCCAAGCCCTCTAATTGCATGTCGAGCTTCCCCTGACTCGGGCGGACAGCTAAAACGGCAATGCATTTCTTTCTAAGCACAAACCAGCCCTGATTGTCTCTGCTTTTCTCCACACCCGGCCATGCAAAACTTTTCATCCCTTTTCATCCCCAGGCGGCATCAGCACGGTCTGACTGCTGCCTGGGGGAGCGCTGGGGGGGCATTTGCAGCCAGGGGCACAACCGACCCCCCTCCTCCCAGGCTCCCTGCTTGTCCCCCTCTGCCTACACCGGTGCTTCCCCCTGGGACCTTCTCTGCAGTCCCCTCTACACAAATGGGGCCGAGCTCCAGGCACAAAAGCCAGCCTGGCTCATTCAAGTCCTGAAAAGGACAGCGGAGTCGAAAGCACTTGCAGCATTTCAGCGCAGGCACGTTTTCCTCCTCCTTTTAAACTTCCCAAAGATTTTTCTCTCCCTGATTTTTATATTTAGACAGAGGTAGAGATCTACAATCGGGGGTAGGGGGGGAAACTGCAGAAAGGAGTCCTACCCTTTGTTAACTACGAACTCTGTAGCTCGGACCAGAGGGCTGCCGCTGCTGCCAGGCAAGCCAAAGGCACGGGGCTGTCCCCGAGCCGCATCTTTCTGTGTAAATGATGGACCTGTTGAGAAGCCTGCCTTCCGCCCGATCCTGGTGCCCACACAATCGGAAGAGAGGTTGCCTAGCTCTCCCCAGCGAGGCTTCAGAAATCCTGGCAAGCCCACGCCGCCCAGCGATGGAAGCGGCCCCGGGGGCCTCTCACGCAGGCACACACATACATGCGCACACAAACACACACACACACACACACACACACACACACATACACACACACACTCCTCCGGCCCACGTATATCAACAAGCACACACATCTCCATCTACACTGCTAAGCCTACACTCCGATCGTGGGAAACAAAAACATTAAGCAATCACCAAGCAAGTGCCCACAGAGCCAGGGCCGCGCGCATCTGCCGGGAGGGGGACGCGCGCCCAGAGGCGCTGGGGCCCGATTCCCAAGAGCAGGGGTGAGGGGCAGGACGCTCAGCGGCGTGAGTGGGGTACCAGGAAGGGGTCTACGGCCTGAAGGAAGAGAAGGGCTGAACGCGCAGGGCCATGGCCAAGCTGCTGGGCTGTGAGTCCAGGTTGCCCCCGGGGCGCGCCGGCTGTGGCGGCGCCCGGCCGCAGGAGCTGGCAGAGGAGGGAGGGAGCGCGGTCCGCTACTGGCCGCCCGGAGGCCAAACCCACCTGTCTCCGCAAAGCTGATGATTTCGGAGACGCGCTCCTGGCCGTCGGCGCCAGGGCTAGCGTGGCCGTCGAGGTGTGGGATCTCCACGCGGCCATCCTCGCGCACCTTGCCCGCATGCAGCTTGCGCAGGGCCGTGACCATGGCGGCCTTGGGCACGGCGTGCGTGATGTTGGGCCGGCCCCGCAACTGCAGGCGGTTCAAGATGTGCCGCTTCACCGCCTCCAGGAAGTCGCCGTCCACCCGGCCCAGCTCCTCAGGCCGCCGGAAGCCGCCGCACGACGTACAGGTGTCCTGCGAGGCACTCGGAGCTCCGGGCGGCGGGGGCGGCGGCGGCGCAGCGGGCGACGGCGGGGGCGTGGGGGAGCCCCAGGCCTCGGGCCCTAGCCAGCCCGCCGCCAGGAGCAGAAGGCAGGCAGCCCCCAACGCCCGACCGGGCAGCCCGTCCATGGTGCGCCGCTGGCGACGAGGGCGCCCGCCGCGAGGCGAGGCGAACCGAGCGCAGGGCCGGGCTCCGGGCTCCGGGCTCCGGGCGCACCGCCCCGCCCCGCCCCCGCCCGAGCCCGCGCCCGCCCGGGCCTCCGCCCGCCCGCCTGCCGGGAGGGCCGCCGCGGGCTCGCAGGGGGAGGGGGGCCGGCCGGGCCGCGGGGGTTCCCGCGCGGCGGAGAAGGGGCGCGGAGGGCTGCGGGGGCTGGAGGTGCGCGCCGGGCGCGAGAGGGTCACTGCCGCACGGGCGTCTCGGGGAACCTCAGCATCTGCAGCCTTCTGCCCATCCTCTTCGCGTCGGGGCCCCGCAGCCCCTGCTCGGGTGAAGCGAAAGCAGCAGCGGCGGCGACTCAGCCGCGGGGATGGGAAGGTAGCGGAGGAGCCGGTCGACGCAACTTGGTCGAGACCGAGAAGAAGGCGCCGGAGCCCCCGGAGCGGAGCCGGGCGCGGCTTGGCGCGGCGCTGCGGCGGGCGCTGCGGCGGGGCCCCGCGCTCGCACCTGAGCGCCTCGCCCTCGCTGCCTGGAGCGGAGAAAGAGCCGCCGCCGCCGGCGACGGGCTGGTCGTCCCCGCCGCGGGCCGGCGGGCGGCGGCGCGGAGCGAGCGCGGTGTTGGGGAGCGCCGGCCGCGCGGGCTAGCTCACAGGCGGCGCTGAGCCCTCGGCCGCGGGCCCTGCAGTCCTCTCGGCGCGTCACACGGCAAAGTTGTCTCCAGGCTCCCGGCGCGCCGCATCCACGGGCGGGCAGCGGGCGGACCGGCCGCTGCGAGCTCCTCCGGGGCCTCTGCTCTGCCCGCCTCCTCACCGCCTCCCTCTCCCTCCGCCTGCTTGCGCGGGCCGGCCGGGCGCGGGGCGCCGGCCGAGGAAGGCTAGGCGGAGGCCAGGCCCTTCTCGCTCGTGTCTCTGCTTGCCGCGGCGGTGGCGAGGTCTGCTCGAGCACCTAAAAGTCTTCCGGCGTCCCCGAGAGCGGATGCCCTAGCTCGCGCTCACACTGGCACACGCTGCAGGGCCGAGAGCGGGCGGGTGGCAGCGGCGTTCCCGCGCCCAACCGCGGCACAGAGTGTAGAGCACACCGAGGAGGAGTTCTTCGCTTTGCCCTCTCTTCTTTTACACTCCCCGTTTTTTCTCCCGAGGGGTAAAAAAGCTGCACACTCTCCGTATGTGCGCGCGTTGAGATAGACGTTGGCAGAAAAGGCGGGGGGGGGGGGAGGCGAGCGTCGTCCTGACGGTGCGAGAGGAGACGGTCCGCGCCTCCCCGCTCGGGCTTCCCAGGGGCGGAGGGGGAGGTGGAATCTGTTCAGGTCGGTGCTGCCCGCTCCCCCGCCCACCTCTGCTTCCCTCCGCTTTTTCCCTTTCTGCCTTAAGGAGGGGCGAGTCTGTTCAATCCCCCCGCACCCCTTGCAATGCCGGGCCACTTCTGCTGCCTCGAAACTTTCCCCCACGTGGTGCCCCGGACCCTCGCCCAGGTGGGTGGTTGGAGGTACCAATGGGCTCCGGGCGCTCGCCACTCACCCCCCTACCCTAAACAGCCCCTTATTTGCGGACGCCCAGGACTTGCCCCTGTCCCATTTGCTGTCCTCCCGGACCAGGACAGACGACTCTCGCTGAGCGGCCGCCCCTGGCGGTCCGGGGGTGCTCCTTCTCTTGCCAACCGGGTGAGGTGGGGCAGCAACGTGCCTGAGCTCTGCGGGTGGATGCTGCTCCTGGGCTGCAGTGCCCTCATTGTGCGAGGACCCAGCCTCAAGGCCCAGAAGCCTCTGAACCCTGAGGCTTGTCAGACTGATGGGGTCTGCAGCAATCCCACCCCCACCTTGGCAAACCATGGCTTCAGTCAAAGCCAGGTTTCAGTTGGGGCTCAGCCACTGCCAGCTTTGTAGCAGTGCTCTTGGATAGAGCCCTCACCTTCTCCAGTCTCTGTCTCTTCGTCTGTAAATGGGGTACAGAAACACCTTATTATCACTAGCCCAAACGAGGTGACTGGGCCAAGCTCCTCGCAGAACTGATGGTTCCAGGGAGCTGTTCTATGGCTGCCAAAGAAACACTATCAATGGAAATCTGACCCCAGATCCTGTCCAGAACCCCGAGTGCCATCCATTCCTTTTGTCCCTTCTCACGCTCCCCACTGTATCTGGGGCAGCACAACAATGCCCACAGGGCACAGAGTTTGGGTTCAGGAACACAGTTTTGCGTATCCCCTCCCTAGCAAGGAACCTTATCCACCCTGGCCTCACCTGGCAGCAGGCAGGACTGCAAGGAAGAAGTTGGATGGGAGGTTATTCTGGCTTTCTTCCAGTATTGAGGAACCAGGATGACCTAGGCAGAGCATGGCCTTTGGCCCCCCATGGTGAATCTTTGGGAGGGCCGTGCACTGTGGAGCTTGGCCAGGACTGCAGCCCAGCGAGGCCCCTAAAGTCTGGAAGCGGAGCGCCCCCTCCCTCCCAATCAGAGGAACCTACACAAGAAGTCCGAGGAACAAAACTAGGGCGAATCTGAGTTTACGAACTTGAAGTCAGAAGCAGGTGCCCAGCAAGAGCCCTGAGATGGCAGCCCTCCTGCTTGTTTAAAACCTTCTCAAGAATCCAGTTCTCTGCTGCCCAAACCAGACTCCATCCCTTTCCCTGTCCAAAGCCTGTGATCCATGGACAGGAAGGAGGCACTCTGCCTCTCAGGCAGCCTGGGCCAGCACATCCCGTAAGATGACCGGGAACCAGGCAGCACCCATCTTGATGGTTTGGCTTGCATCTTCTCACGGGCAGACGCACTCTGACCTCAGGCTTTCTCCATCACCAAAGCCTTTGGCCACTTGACAAATTCATTCTCAGTCTTTAGGACCCAGCCCGATCTCTCTTCCTTGGCAAAGCCCTCCCTGACCTCTTGTGTCCTGGATGGTTACTTGCCTGATGAGGACCCTGTGTCAGTGCCTGGCTATTAGTTCCTTACCTGTCTATCTCCAGCACAGGAACCAGGACTCATGGGTGCTGTCTAGTGTCAGATCTGACATGATCAGGGAGTATATTGAAAGAATGATTGATTGAATGAATGAGGTAGGTCATTAAGCCAGCAAAGGATTTAACACCACCAGCCCCCCAGCACAAGCCCTGGAAGTAGCATTCTTGGCCTGCCCAGCTTCAACACTTCTTATTGCCAGCCTCACCTGGGCTGGACAGGAAAGAAGGGTAGGCAAGGGCTCCCCACCTTCAGTAAGGTGCAACAGCGTGCCTGTTGGCCTGGCACCTAGGAGAGGCAAAAGCCACTGTGTCCTTGCCAGTGGGAGGAGGGAAGAGGAAGAGGGGGGTCCACACTTTGCTCCCCTGGTGGAGAAGCTGTCAGCCCTGCTGCCAGTCATCTGCTGGGAGGGAACTGGGTCAAGCGGTAGTCAGAAACCATCTGCTCGAGAAGCTGGGATTATCCTGCCCTCTGCTGATCCCCCAGCCCACAGGAGCCAAGGGTGTAAATTGAGTCCTTCCAGATCACCTTGTACTTTTTTTGGAGGGGCGGGACTCTTCATCCTCTCCTGAGGGGCAAGGACCTGTTCCTGTTGATTCAAGCCTCCTTTAGCATTGGGCTCAATTCTTGTGCTGGTGACCTCAGCCTTCAATCTCAGCCAGGGATGTGACTGCGCCTGTCAGTTTTGAATACAATAATGCACAACGATGCTGTAGCCAACGCCCTGTACACAGGCTGCAGGACCAGGCCGCCCCCACGCAGGATGCTGGCTCCCTGCCGCCATTAAGGACCTCAGGCCCAATGGAGAAGGCAGGAAGGAAATGTGGTGATACCATAGAGTCAGGCATACAGAAAGTGGAAGAGGTATCTTCCAGAAAGCTCAGAGCACTTTGTTCTCACACCAGTTTCTGTTTGTTTGTATAACCCATTGCTAAGTGTCAATTCATGGCTGGTGAAAATTTCCAGAGTGACAAGACAAACCATAAAAGCAAGACTGAGGTCTCATTTGTAGAAAGAATTAAGAACCCAGATGCAGTTCTTGGCCACACAGCTCCTGCAGGGTGTGGAGGAAGAGAAGGCCTTAACTGGAGAGAGGTTTTGGCAGAGTTGGGCTCAAGGACCTGGCATTCACTTTTCTACCACTGGTGGAGAAGCCACTGTTGCCAGACATCACCATCCTACATCACGCCTCTCTAGAACAACGCAGTGTCTGCATGGCAGGAGCTGTACACCTGGCTCATGGTGGCGTCCTGCCCAGGGCATAGGAGATGGACAAGGTGAGCCTGGAGCCAAGTGCAAAGAAGGATCCAGCAGAGGCGGGCCCTATGGGGCAAGGGGCCAAGCTTGCCCTTTTAAAAGCTCCGTCACCAACATGGAGCCCCGAAGAACACCTCAAGCTACCTCATGCATTTGAAGTCACAGAGCCAAGTCCTTGATGAGCAAATGGGCGTGGGAGGGTTATTTTGATGAAACAGATCCATGTGTCTCGCCATGGCACCTGGACAGCACCCACCAGCCACAGAAGGCCTCAGTGGCTGTCTTCACCTTAGGTCTGGCAACTCATGAGCTCCAGCACAGTCAGGCCGAACTGCCAGTGCCCAGTGTTTGACTCAGTGCTTTGATTCATCATATGGGACACATGGAAAACTGACGGGCCACCTGTGGCTTAGCCAACACCCTGGAGGTCCGCCATAGGCCTGGGACTCCATCAGAGACCCACAGCAAGCCACCACCTGTGTGCTCCTGTCCCTTCTCAGGCATACACATCTGGCCACGAGGCCCCATCACTCCTGCGCCCCCATTCTGTGGCCTGGACAGGCTTTCACACAGAAGCATGCTGTCGGGCTTTTCATCCACAGCATTGCTTTTGAACTGAGTTCCTCAGTCCCTAACCCCCTGGAGTCCATTGATTGCTATCAAGAACCACACAAATCACTGTGTCCTGGCCCCATTCTCAGTAAGACCATGGAACCTGAAAGAAAAGAGCTCGAGAGGACCTCCTGTGCTTCACCTAACCGGGCTGTGGGTGGGGCTCCTGGAGGCTTTTCAAGAGTAGGATTTAACATGTTTTGAACACTCAGGAAATATTTGACAGCAGGCCCCTGGGAATGGCTGTCCAAGTTGTGTATTTTCTAGAAAAAAAAATAGAGGTGCTAAATACAGCAGTTGGTTAGTGGCCCACTTCAAATTACTAATCACAAACGTTCCTAGTGCAGAGTTCCTTCCCATTCATTCAGGGAGCATGACGAGCTAGTTAGTTGCTGGGGATGTGATATGGCAGGTGCAGAAGGCATCATCTCCCACCACCTTCTTCATCTGCTGGGAAGAATAAAACATGGACACGTATGGTTCAGGGAAAGGCTGAGATGACGCAGAGGACACCTAAACCTGCCAGGAGGAGTCTCGTGGAGGGCAGAGTTTGAGTGGGAAGGCGGTCATGGATGAGGGTCCACAGGAAGAACCACCAAGGATCCAGGATGAGTTCAGTAAGCTAGGCCCGGGGAGGGGCAGGGTGCCTTGTCAGCCCAGAGAGAGGAAATGAGGCTTCGAGTGTGTGTGCTCCGTCACTGGAGTGTTTCGGGAGGGCACTGGCAGCATTGTAAGTGGCTGAAACACTGGAGTCTGGGAGGAGATAGGGGCTAGAAGAAAGGTGGTAATAATGGGGATCAAAAAGGAGAATATGGAGGGACTGGACTCATTGTGCCAGGACCCCAGGACTGGGCAGCCTTGAGATGTGGGAGAGTTGAGCAAGATGGGCTGAAGACCCCCGCTCCACCATTTCCACATTGGCAATTTATGTTGCTACAGACAGCACCCACGTGTCCACATGGGGCCAAGAACCCTGTGAACTGGTTATTTTGCAACTAACAAGAGAAAGATAGAGCATTTCTAAGAATTTTGTTTGCTTTGGGTCTCTAAACCTGTGTCCACTTTGGGAACCCTTGGTTCCAATTACCGAACTCCCTTTAAATGGCATTCCTTGAGCCATTGCTGTTCTTGAACTTGCAACATTGACCTTTGAGATCTGCTTCTTGGAGAACAAGACATTAACTTTCCAATAAGGCACAAAAAAGAAGAAAAGAAAAGAAAGAAAGGCACAGTTGACCCCAGCTGGCATTTTTGTGGGAGTGCTACGGATTAAACCAAGGGTTGCTTAACCACTGAGCCACATCCCCAGCCCTTTTTATATTTTATTTAGAGACAGGGTCTCACTGAGTTGCTTAGGACCTCACTAAGTTGCTGAGGCTGGCTTTGAACTTGCTATCTTCCTGTCTCAGCCTCCTGAGTCGCTGGGATTTCAGGCCTGTGCTACCTTGCCCGGCCCCACCGAGCATTTCTTATGTTGTTACAGGTAACAGGGCCAACACAGAAATCAAGGAAATTGTGCTTGTATACAGACAAGAGAGATCATCACTTTTTAAACAAAATCAATAAACTCAGCCCATTTATGTATATGTGGCTAAGGACCTCCATGCCCAAGGGTGACCACCCTCCCCCCACCACTGCCAGCTACACGTTGACACTCGCCATTGATCTAACTGAAAACTGTGAAGCATCCACCACCAACAGGCTCAAAAAGAAACCCTTCATGCTGTCAGGATTTACACCATTTCTGCCCCACCTGACGAAAGACCTTGATTGAATTTTTGCAGTTAGTAAATCTCAGTCTTGGCATTAAGAGGAATGCTGCAGGGGGAGCCACTGCGGTGGCAAAAGAAGAAATGCACCAGCGGCATCGCCAGCTTCATCTCTCCCAGCTCAGCCTCTTGATTGGCCCCTATAGCTGTGTTAATTTCGGGACCTCTCAGCTCTGAGCCCTTTTCCTGGGCTCTCAGTGGCAGGTGCCCTTGTTCACACTGGGCGTCTCTCTTGTTCCCCATCCCAGGGCCCATGGCTCAGGTGTTAATCCAAGAAAGGAGACTTTTCTCATTCACCTCCTTGGGCCCCGATGCATTCAATGTTTTCAGTGCCTTCCTTTCCCATACATGAGATTATGGGTTGAGGTGCTGGAGACAGGGGAGAAAAATATGAATGAAAAGAGAAGGATGGGAGTTTTGCTTGATGGTTAAGTGTATTTGTATCTGATTAGTAGCTCCCACTGTGAAGGGGGACAGTGTTTTAGTTCCGGCCCGTAGGAGGACAAATATGTATTGTGCATCCGCTGTCAAGGTGGTGAAGAATCAGTCAGCAGTAGTGCAGCCAGCAGAGCCACGACTAGCCCAGGCTGCCGGGCGGTGACTTCAGCATCCCACCTGCCAGCAGGACCTGTCAGCCCAGAGATTTTCCATGCAAACTGGTCTCAAGCCAGGGATTTGGAGATTTGCCCTTATACACCTTCCTGGTAGAAGAAGAGGGAGAAGGGTAGAGAGGGGGAGAAAACAGGTGGAGGGAGGAAGAGAAGAAGAAAGATTAGATAGACAAAAAAAACCAGCATATTTAGGATAAAGAAATACCAAACATTAAACTTCTCCTTGACCTTCATCTCCCTTAGTGTCAGTGCTTCTCAGAACCCTGCAACTTCCCACTGATTCGGAAATAATAGCACAGAGCAAGGAACTTAATTAAAATTTAAAAGAAGAAGCTGCGGAGGCTTTGGCTGTCATCAAGACACAGGCGCTGGACCACTCTGCTACCGTGAGCGGAAGAGGGTAGCTCATGCATTATCACACAATCCCTTTAGGACATTGTCTCTGTAAATAAGGGAGTCACACTGTGACTTATCTGAGCTCAGCAAACCATGAGTCCTTCAGTAGTTAACTCTAGGTACACTCTTGTCTAGGTATACTCTCAGGCACGCTCATGTTTCGCAGGGAGAAGATTTGGGGTCAAGTCCCCTCAGCCTGTTCCGGCTCTTCCTGATCCCTCTGCCTGTTGTTCAAAAATAGCTTTTTTATTTGTTATCCACCTGCACTGAGGGCCTGGTAGGAACAGCACTGTTCCAGGCAGTGACAGGCTGTGGCACTGACCTGCCTTAAGACCAAGTGGCAGGTAGAGCCAGGTACCTTGTGGACAGCGCTGGCACACAGAAGGCTGAGGGCCAGAGAGGCCCTGGCACTGTGGGGTCACAGAGGGTGGAGGGAAGAGGCGGGCTTGGGGAGAGCCTCCTGGGGCAGATGCGCAGAGGGTTGGAGTGACACTGGAGGAGGTAGGGCCCAGCCGGTCAGGGTCAGGGAGGGGTGTCTAGCTGGGCCTCCCAGACAGCCAACTCCCAAAGACTGGACTAGGGTCATGGTGACTTTGCAGGGCTGCCCCAGCAGGCTGAGCTGCCGTCCAAGCTTCGTCCTGACACAAGAGAAGAAAACCTTGAGCAGTTGCTCCTCTGTTATTTGGGGTTTTCCATTGTATGCAGCCAAACTTAGTGTTTGCTGATTCAAGGAGACTTTAAGCTGAGGTGGCATAGCCACCAGTTTGGGAGCAGGCGGGGAAGGGAGCAGGAGCAGTTGTGGGGTGGAGAACCAGGGCAGGGTGGTGTCCCACAGCAAGAGTCAGCTCTGGAGCAGGGCCAGGGATGCCAAGAGCCTAGGTGGCCCAGGAAGGCTAAGAGAGGACGCTGCCGTGGGCAGTGGTGGGCAGGAAGCAGGTGGTCTCTGAATCAACAAACTGACCAGGGCGAGGAAGGAACAGGGGGCCGAGGACTGCACAAGGGCACCTTCTGCCCTCCTCATTGGTCCATGAGGCTCTCAGAGCTGGAGGGCCAGAGAAGGCGTGGGGTCACTTTAGCTAGGAAGCCCTTAGAAATGGAGCCAAGGGAAGGCAAGATCCTGTGTAGGCAGGTCTGCAGGTCACAGGGGACAAACACAGGGAGAGTGAAGGAGGAAAGCATTGCCCACGGCCTCTTAGACCCAGAAGTGGAAATGGGGCTCAATCTGCTGCCCTGCCTGCGTGAGGCACAAGGCCCAGGAAGGTCAATGCAGGAAGTGAATTCAAAGAGCTAAACTGCGCACGCGTGTGTGTGTGTGTGTGTGTGTGTGTGTGTGTGTGTGGTGTGCATCTAGGTATGGGGGTCTATGGACCGAGCTGTGTTGCTGTGCACGTTTGGAGTGTGTATTTGTGTATTGGTGTATTGTGTGGCTGTATGTGTTAGGGTGTGTGTGTTGGGGTGTGTTGGGGTAGGTTAGTTGTATGTATGTGCTGGGAGTGTTGGGATGTGTGTACTGGGGGGGTGTTTGGAGTGTATGTTGCACAATGTATGTATTTGGGGGGGTGTCAAGGCATCTGCCGTGCACTGTGTGTTTGGGGTGTGTGTATCAGGGTATGTATGTGGGTGTATGTGTTGGGGTGTGTATATAGATGTAGGACCGGGGCACTGAAACACAGGTATGTGTTTTGTCTGGCATTAGAGACAGGCCCTTAGCCCTACCCATGAGCCCCTTGGGCCACAGAGCTGTGGCAGGGCTGAGATGCTCTTGCTTTTCCTTTAGTCCCCACCCTCACCCCCACCACAGAGAGCAAAGGCTTCCCAAATCCCCTGGGATGACTTTCCCCAGGTTAGTGTGGAAAGTCTGGCCTGCAGGAGGAGAGGAAGAGACAGAGGAGGGAGTCTTTTCCTATGTCACAGCTTCCAAAGGGACAACTGAGCAAAAGCTGGTGACACCCCCCAGAACTACCTGTGAGCACAGTCTCCAGACTCGCAGGGCATTTAACTTTAACTATGCAAAACCCAGGTGAGCCTGAGGCTGTTTCCTCAAGCAGCTGCCAGTTCCCAGCCTGCCCTGGGTACAAGATGTGATGCTCTTGGAGACAAAGCCCTGCAGCTGAAGGGTGGGGCTCCATGTGTGATGCAGCAGGAGGGAGCCTTCAGGGATGGCCGGTCTATTCACCCTCACTCGCACCCTGCAGTCTTTGCTGGTGATTCTCTACTGTCAAGGGGGAAGTTCACATTCTTCATGCTGTTCATGGACAGTGATCTTGCCCCTGAGGTCTCTCATGCTGGATGAAGAAAATCCTCACCCACAACCTGCTCACTCGCTTTCTTCTCCAGCCACTGAGAGAGTCACTTCTAGGGACCTCCAACTGGCCCTGGCTTTAGGATCACTACCATCCTGGCTTGCCTGGGACCATGGGTTTTCCTGGATGGGGGATTTCCCAGGGTAAAAGCAGGATGGTCCAGACACGTGGGTCATGCTACAGCTTCCTGCACTTCACGGCTAGACTTCCGCCTGCTCCGCCTGCAGCGCACACTGGCCTGCACCTTGACTGCCAGGAACACACTCTTCTCTGTCTGACCCTGGCTCAAGCATCAGCCACCCCATCAGACTTCTAATCGGCTCCTGCCTCCCTTAAAACCCCAAGAGCCTACCACATGGTCCCCCTGTGCCTTCCTAGAACCTCACAGAGCTCCAGCATAGCACTCCGGTACAGCACCATCTACATCAGCTGAATTCTCTGTCTTGCCCATGAGGCTCTGTGTTTTCAGGAGTGAGGAGCCATACTGCCACCATATCCTTGCTGCTGGCAGAGGCCTGGCAGGTTATGGGTGAATCCAGGGTGCCGGCTGAGCTATTTTCTACTCCTTCCTTTTTTTGATACTGGAGGTTGAACCAGGAGTGCTCTACCACTGAGCTACAACCCAGCCCTTTGTATTTTTTTATTTTGAGACAGAGTTTCACTAAGTTGCCCAGGCTGGCCTTGAACTTGTGATCCTCCTGCCTCAGCCTCCCAAGTTGTTGGGGTTACCAGTGATAAAATGAACCTGGGATCAAGCCCTGATACCAAAAAATAAGAGGGAGGAGAAGGAGGAGGGGAAAGAAGAGGAGAAGGAAAAATAGGAGGAAGAAGAAAAAAGCAAGGGGGAGGGGAAGAAAGAGAAAGACAGATAGTCACAGAGACCTAGAAGAAGTGCTCCAGATGGAACTAAGTGATTCCAAGGGACATAAAGAAAGCCAGTGTGGTGGGACATGGTGGTAAATCAAAAACAAAGTGATTAAAATAAATACGAGATGTAGAGAACAGATCAACAATGCACTTTGTAAGTTCTCTTCCTTAGGATTAGATTTGGCCTCAGTCGGCAGTTAACACAAGATGTTTCTTAAATAGAAGAAGCTCAGTATTAATGATTCCAAGCTGGGTAAGATGGTGGCTTCATGTCATTCAAGATTCATGCTCCTTCTACCTTTCTTATGAAATTTCCATCATCAAGGTTGCTTCATAATCACAAGATGGCTACTAGAGCACCATACATCATATTTCCATTTCAAGCAGTAGAAAGGAGAAAAGCAAGGAAGACCAAAATTTTGCATCCTCTTAGCTGAACTACTTCCCTTCTAAAAGGACAATCCCAGAAGCCCCATTCGAAATGCATACAGCTAGCTGGGTGCTCTGCTGCTCTCAATAACAAGAGTTCAATCAGAAAATAAGAAACACCAAATAAATATTAAGTTTGCACAAAGGGCATGGAAAAGAGCTTGCGTTTCATTCTAAGGGCTATGGAAAGGTGCTCGAGGGTCTTATCAGGTGCTGCTGTGATTTGATTTAGCCAGTGAGATCACTCTGGCAGCCAGTGGAGAGCGAAAGCCAGGCAGGAGTTGAAGCAGCGAGATGAGTCGGGCACTGTAGCAATTATCCAGGTGAGAGACCAGAGGCCTTAGCTAGCGCTTCAGAGCGAGGCGATGGGCAATGGCCGGATTTGGCCTATGGTTGGGGCTGGTGCTGACAGGACCTGCTGATAGGTCAGGGGTGGGCATGAAAGGAAGAGAGAAGAAAGAGGACAAATCCCAGGTGACAGGGCTGAGCAAGCAAGATGTGATGGCATTCATGGGGCTGAGAGAGATAGGAAGAGGAGCAGGGACCAGTCAAGTGTCTTCCCAAATATACTGCCTTCCAGAAGCGCGTTAGGTGCTAAGCAGAGCCACTTACTTGGTAGGTAGAGGTGGAAGTTTGGGATTCAGGGTGGAGGTCAAACAAATCTGGATGCCACGACTAGCTGGACGGTATTGGGCAAGGTGAGTGTACCAGTGCGAGGTGTCCATGGACACCAGACAAGGGCCAACGATGAGCGCTGGGCCGTCTGGCCTTCAGACATGGGAGATCAGCAAAGGAAGAGAAAAGGCCAGCCAGGGTGGCGCAGAGGGACAAGGGCCTGGGGCAAAGTGCTGCAGGCATCAAGTATGGTGTCAACCGAGAATTCACCCCAGATCTAACCACATAGGGGTGGTAGCCACCCTGGC
Source organism: Xerus rutilus (assembly GCA_028644305.1). Classification (NCBI taxonomy): domain Eukaryota; kingdom Metazoa; phylum Chordata; class Mammalia; order Rodentia; family Sciuridae; genus Xerus; species Xerus rutilus. The sequence continues at coordinate 67,344,969 of CM053402.1, forward strand.
AAGAGCCAGCCCTCTCAGTGGAGAGGATGCCTAGAAAGCAAAGTAGAGGAACAGGGGCCAGCCAGGAAACTCCCCAAGAGCGTTGCAGTGGAGGAACAGAGAAATGGGAGCTGGAGGGGTCATGAAGTCATGGGAAGACCCCGCTGTCAGGCTCAAGCGCCCAGGGTCATTCCAGAGAACAGCAAGCCTCCATCCTTGCTCTGCAGATCCCCTGAGCCAGTGGGCACAAAACGGATTGGAGCACACTCTCAGGCACAGAGGGCCACGCCCTCACAGTGGGAATCGAGCATCTGTCTTCCCAGGGGACCGTGGAGGCACTTCAGAGCCAAGCAGAGCTGGACAGAGTCCCTACTTGGCACACATCCCTGTACTGGGGACAGTTAACTGCTTCAGCTTCTTGCTCACCATCTGAGAGTGAAGAATTCAACCTGACTTACCTGAAGCCATGTCTGAGTTCAGGGGGATCTGTCCCCCTGAATGGGGCCTGCGCAGGTGCTGGTAGCCGCACTACATCCTCCACAGCATTTCCCCAGGTCACTGTCCACATCTCCTTGGGCCTGCCTGGCTTCCTCTCTCTGGGCATTCAAGGAGGAAAAGGGTGAAGCTAGGATGACTGGGGTTTTATTTTGCCTTAAGCTCTTTGTAGAAATTCCCCCGATATGGGCCAAGAGTGGGGAGACTAGCATAACGTCCCCTATGGCTGTCTTTGGGTGGACGAGAAGTGTGGTCGCTTGGTCCCAGAATTAGTTCTGCCAACTGCTTGCAGCAGTTTCTCATACTGCTGTTGTCGAACAAGATTGGCTCATGGGTCCACATTTCTTGGATCAGGATGTGCATTTTTCAATGTAATAAAATGGAATAGGATAGAAAATAACATATAATCACATGTAAATGCTCTTTTGGGACATTGGTGTTTCGGTGGCGTCTGTGTCTGTGCTTGTGTGTGTATGTGCGTGTGGCTTCTAGGTGGCCATGTCCAGTGGATTTGTTGGATGAATTCATAGTCAAAAGACAGTGACAGCTGGTGGCCTCCCATCTCCCCCTTCCTCTTGCCTCCCCAGCCCCAGCATGATGTCCTCGATACAGCATCTGGATGGAGGGTCATCCTTCATGGCTACAGTGGCTGTTCTGCACTGAGGGGGATTGGTGTCATAGATGGACAGATTGACATGGAGACATAGTGTACCCCAGCTAAGGTTTCCCCAGACCAGCATTTCTTTGGAGATACACAATGTAGTTTAATGCAACTGGGCGATTCGGTGCAAGGGCACTGCTCCTCCTGAGTGGGGTACAGCCACGTGGAAGCCAAAATCACTGAGGGCCAAGTGACTTTCATCCTAGCAGCACACCAGAAGCACCAGCAAGCTTTATAAACCACTGCCATGAGCCACTCCTGAAGAGTCTGCTAGATTTAGGAAGGGATGCTGCTGGGATTCCCCCAGGTGATGGAGGGCTGGGCTGAGAACCAAACAGGTGTGGGGCTCCGCCTCACAGAGCTGGGGTGCTGGAGCCACTGCATGGGAATAGGTATGCCTGGTGGCTTCAGTGTCCTGGGCCACAGAGCCCTGGCTGTGGCAACGTCACAGTCAGCTGCTCCCTCCTAACAAACCCTGGGGATGTCAGGCCCCTGTGCTATCCTGTGAGCAAAGCACCCTGACATCTCAATTCTGCACAGGGACAGCTGGGTGTCCTCCCGCCTTCAACTACCTTCTGACATTCCTCGTCCACCACACCCATTTGGAAATGGCTTCATCCTGTGGGCCTGCAGGTGGCACATGTGCTTCTCCACCCTGCTCCTCCCCAGCCAGTCCTGCTCCTGCTTTCCCCTTTCCTGCCTGCCTCGGTTCCCTCTCCCTAACCCTGAGAGGAGGAAGGCAGTATCCAAAGACAATTGGGGCCAGGAGTTTCCTTTACTGTAAGCTGCTGGGGGAAATTCCCAAGCACATATAAGAAGAGTACAATGAGCCTCCATCCCATGCACTGCCAAGTAACTGTGATGGTAGAGCCCCACTTGCCCACGTGCTTGCGTTCCAACGGAGAGGGGATAGCTGCCTCAGTTGTCCACGTGTCCTCCCAGGATCCGGCTCAGGAGGAACAATCAGAAGCTTCCAGTGAACACTCTTGAATATCAGGAACTCTTGTTTAGAGACCTGGGCTCAGACATGAACAAGAGCCCTCCCTGTGTGCCTGGCAGCCGTGATCCCAGCCCCTTCCCTTATACTTCTCCTCTAAGGAGAAAAATGGAGCTCGTGGAGTTTCAGTGAAAAGCTGCTGCCCTGCCTGGGTTCCACCTCTTTACTGGTTTGGGGACTTGGTGACCCACTCAGCATTCAGTTGGTGGATAACACATTGGCCAACCACTCTAGAAAAATATAAAATCGCCTCCCAAGTCCATCAGCACCAAGGTTACCACCTTTGCTGTGAGATGAAAACTTCATATGAAGTGTCTTTTTTTTTTTTAAGGAAGAGAAAGGGAACAGGCAAAATGGTTCATTTCAGACCTTAGTGGCTTTGTCAGGGTTTTGCTCAATCCCTGGCTAACGGCTAAACCATCTGAACTCCAAACCAAAATAAATACACCTCTGAAGTTAAACAATGTTATTACATCAAGGCTGATGTAATGGTTCCAAACCATGAGAAAATACTATTCCAGCATAATGGGTTCCTCTGTTTAGCCAGAGGAAAGGCCGGGTGGCTGGCATGGTGTCAACTGGAATTTGGCGTTTTCTATCATTATTAAGCTGGGTGTGTGTGTACGTGTGTGTAACCCCATTAACAATGTTTCCGTCATTGTGATGTGAAAGTGTAGAGATAGATATTAAAATATAATTGAGGGGTGCAGAGCAGGTCCCGTGGACCAACCCAAAGAAGGGTTCCAGAATGATCAACCCCTGCCCGCCCCACCCCACAAGCCTTTCCCAGACTCAGCTTTTCACAGGGGGGGGGCCCTCCAGAAGGGCATGTGCAGGGGTGAAGAAAGGTCACACGGCCCCAAGGATGCTTCAGCTAGGAGACAACTTCCAGATAAGAAGTCATCCTGTCCCAAGAACATATCCTGGGCACCCTCGGTGTTGATGACAGAAGAGTTGACTCTGGCACCAAGCTGAGCCAGGCAGGACAAGTGCTATATGAGGAACTTCTCTTGATGGATGTTCTGCACCAATGGCTCAGACCTGCATGGAGGGGTCCCCAAGCTCACGTGGGTCATGTCCCCGGCCTGAGGCCTTGGTCTTTGGGCTCTAGCGCCCTTGAGCCTTTCACCAGAGCCAGGACAGGCAGATGGTGCCTGGAAGGTGTGCCCTTTCACCCTTCCTTCACCAGGCCAGAGGCTGCCATTGAAAGACCTTGATGTAAAGAGCCGTAGGACATTCATTCAAGTTCACAGTCAGAAATCTGCCAACCAGTGCAACCTGAGCCCTTCTGATTCCAGGTTCTACAGATTTGGGGGGTTTGGGCTTTTTTTTACTATCATTCTTCAACACCAACTGCCAACCCTGGGTGGAACTCAGAGCCAGCTTCTGCCCAGGCCTACGGGATTCTCCATCAAATCAGGCCAAGATGTGGGTGGGGACATATATTCATTGCATCATATCTCATTGAATTCTTACCACAAAAATATCATTAAGCCCTTTTGCAGATAAGGAAACAGGCTTAGAGAGGTTAGGACCTGGCCCAGCATTTCATGTGTGGGGTCTGGCAGAGTTATAGGCCTCAATCATAAGAAAATGACAACCCACTCCAGGGAAGTCATCAGCTTGCTAAGGCTGTACTATGATTTCAATATGGGGAGGGGTCCCTCCCCCCCAGGGTACACATGTTGAGGGTGTGGTCCCCAGGGTGGAGCTACTGGAAGGTAGTGGAAACTTTAAGAGGTGGGGCCTAGTGGGACATCCTTAGGTCACTGGGGACATGCCTGAAGGGGACTGAATTGTGAGATTCCACTCATCCTCTCTTGAATTAGCATTTCTCTCTCTCTCTCTCTCTCTCTCTCTCTCTCTCTCTCTCTCTCTCTCTCTCTCTCCCCTTCTCTCCACCTCTCTCCCTTTCTCCCTTTCTCCTTCTCTTCCTGGCTTCAGATATAACTTGCTCTGACATATACCCCTGTCATTGCCAGAGGCTCCAACCAATGGGGCTGCCTGATCTTGGGCTTAAACCTCCACAATTGTGAGCTAAGTAAACTTTTTCTCTTTATTAGTTTCCTCAAGTATTTTGTAGCAATAACACAAAGCTGACCGATAAAGGAGGCATGACAAAGTACCACAGATTAGGTGAATTAACCAGCACAAGTTTATTTTAGCACAGTTCTGGAAGCTAGAAGTCCAATGTCAAGGTGTCAGCAAGGCTGCTTTCTCTTGGCCTCTTTGGCTTACAAATGGTTGTCTTCTCCCTGTGTCTGCACATGGTCTTGTGTGTATGTGTGTGTCCTAATCTCTCCTTATAAGGACACAGAATAGATTTAAGCCCACCTCGATTATCTCTCTAAGTATAGTCAGGGACTCAGGTTTTAATATGTGGATTTTGAAGGGACACAACTCAGAAGTGCTGGCAGGATTAAAGGCAGAGGTGTTACAGGTGCCTAGAGCAGCATGTAGCCCGTGGCAGCCCTGCTCATGTCATCGTGGAGATGGTGGACAGCCGGCTCTGGCTTTTCATCGAGTGGCTGCAGCAGGTCAGGCCAAGGCTAGTATGAGATAGCCCTAGAGGCCACTGGGCAAAGTGACAGGAGAGGACAGCAGGAAAAGGAGATGCTCACAACAGTCTGTGGAACCATCCAGAATGCCAAGAGCATGCAAGAGGCTTTGCAAATACAGTCGCCCCCTTATTCATGAGTTCACTGTCGGTACTTTCTATTAGCTGTGGTCTATAGGAAGGAGGAGCACCAGACAATAAAATATATTGAGAGTTATTTACATAACTTTTATCACAATATATCACTGTAATTGTTCTGCTTTATTAGTAGTAATTGTTGCTAATCTTTTACTGTGCCCAATAAATTAAGTTTTATCATAGGAATGTGTGCATAGGAGGAAACAGTATCCATGGTGTTCAGTACTACCCTGGGGTGCAGGCATCTGCTGGGGTCTTGGAACCCCCATGGGTGAGGGGGAACCTCTATATGTTCAAATCCTATCTGCCCATGGCTGACTCAGACTTCACAGGCCCCTCTGGTGTCCTGCAAGCTGGGGCTGGAACTGCCCTCAGTAGCCAAAGGAGCTGGACATGCTCAGTAGTATTTCCCCCCAGCACACAGCGTAGCATGTGGCCAGGGCTCAACAAGAACTTGCTGAATGAATGATGACGCAGATGCCAGCTTTGGCTGATTCTGTCCCCCTGCTCTGCCCTCAATAAATCTTCTTCTTCTTTTTTTTTTTTTTTCTGGAACAAGGGCCAGAGCTTGGTAGAATTCTGGACCAGACTCACCATCCACCAAGCGGGAGGAGCAGCCTGGAGCTGGGGCTGCCCCAGGGTGCCAGCCAGCTCACAGAGTGGCCCAACTGTCCCTTACCTCCAGACTCTCTGCGTTGCTGGCCCACTCTGCTCTTGCCTCAAGAATGGCAGATAGGCAATTTCCCACAATGCCAGCAGATGTTAGGTGGGTCTTCAAAACCCCTTTGGGGACAAGCAGCAGCAAGATTCAAAGCCAGGACACATAGGTAGAGGGCTTGTTAAATGCTAGAACGAGTTACCTGGGGGAAGCACCTCTGAGTTTTAACCAACAGTTTGGTGCCCGGCCGTCAGGCTGAGCTGAGGTGCGTTCTCACCTAGAGGCAGGACGGGAAACTAGATGATCTCTTTGGGTCCCTTCCTGCCCTGGGATGTCAGGCAGACATTAACTTCTGAGGAGTGACAGTAGCTGAAAGATCCCGATGGCCTGGAGCCAGCAGTAACAGGGTGGCCCGGTCTGGGCAACCCACCTGGAGCTGACCGACTGGTAGAGTGGCAGACAGCAACTTGTCTGGCAGCTGCCAGGGTTACCCATCCAACAGTGGTGGACGGGACTGCTCAACCTCCAGGAGCCAGGGCAGAGCGAGCGTGGGCGGGGGCGTGCACCCACACCTGCCCACTGACAGGCACACACAGACGGTGTTTATGAAAAGGTGGTGGGAAGGCCCACCTGGGAGGTCTCTCCTCCAGCTCCTGAAAAGCCCCATGCAAATCACAGCCTCCAACCAAGAGCTGGGCCTCTCCTAGAGCCTCGCCACATCCTCTCAGGAGCAAAGGGCCAGCCAGGAGGAGCAGCCTGGAGCTGGGGCTTTCCCATTTCAGGAAAGACAGACAAGCAAGACTAAGAGATGGCCACGATCACCCGACAGTCGTCCCAAACCCAAAGTGTCTGCATCCCGGCTAGAGTCCCTATGCCTTTCTAGTCACTTTTCTGTCCACCTCTGAAATCAGATTTTTTTCCCAATATTGAGGGTTGAACCCAAGGACATTTTACCACTGAGCTCCATCCATAGGCCCCCTTTTAAAAAATTTTTTATTCTGAGACCAGATTTCTCTAAATTGCTGAGGCTGGCCTCAAATTTGGCAATCCTGCAGCCTCAGCCTCCCCAGGACCTACGAGTACAGTTATGTGCCCATCTGGTTTTCTTTTTTAAGCCTGGTGTACAAAAGCACTTAACCCATAATCCACTAACCTTATTGATAGTAATTTACATACATGCATTTTGAGGGTCTACCCTTGAGCTAAAAACTCAGAAAATGTGAAAGAAACATACCTCCTTTCAAAGAGCTCAGTGTTGGGAACGCAAGAATTCAAGGCAAACAATAACGAAGGGTCTGAGGCAAGCTGTGTGTTTGGGGGAATTGGGGACCCATGGGGGAGGGTGGTAGGGCAGCCTCCATGGGAGAGACGGAGGCACCGAGGCCCTACAGGAGGCTTCGGTGAGAAGCATTGGGGCAGATGGCTTTCCAAGCCAAGGGAACCAGGAGTAAGCCTGTGCCAGAGCCATAGGCAGAAAGGGGCCCCCAAGCTGAGTGCTGTGGCCCCCAGTGGGACGCAGGTGGAAGGAGGTAAGTGGGGTTGGCCTTGAAGGCTGTACAGAGGGACCTTGGCCTGAAGCTGTGGTGATCAGGAGCTAGAGAAGGTTTCTGTACTCAGGAGGACGGCCTGAAAGCATTTCTAAAAATGACTGTCTCACACACAAGACCATGTGTCATTTCCCAGCACACAGCAGGCCTTCCATTAGCATGCACGCTATTAAGTGGCCTGACTCGGAACCAACAGTGAAAAAGATGGAGGCTGTTTTACTATAGGGGACACTGAGGACCCCAAATGGAGTCCCTGAGAACCCCAGCACCTCTCAGGTTATTGAGTTCCTGTGAATTTCTCCAGGCATTCATAACATGCACACACACACACACACACACACACACACACACACGCATGCATGCACACATTGAATCACAGACACAAATATATACGAATTGACTTTTCTTTAGTTAAAATCATGTCTAAAAATCTAAGTGTTATGTTTTAAATGTGGTTTGTCCCCCAAAGGTCCATGTGTTGAAAGTTTGGTCCCCAAGGTAGGACCTTTAAGAGACAAGGTCTGGCAGGAGATGATTAGATCACAGGGGCACCACCTCATATGTTGCCTCTCAAGAGACTGGATTAGCTCTCTGGAGAGATTAGGTCTCACAGGAGTGAGCTAGATCTCAAGGGATTCCAGTAGTTACCTGGATAGAGGACTATGAAAAAGACCACCCTCCTCTGTGTCTACCTTCCACACGTGCTCCTTCTCACCAGGCACCTTCTTCCCCTTGCAACTTCTCCACCATGATATGATGCAGCACATGGCCCTCACCAGAAGCTGAGCAGAAGTCAGCACCATGCACTGGGACCTCCAGACTATGAGCTAATTAAACCTCTTTTCTTTATAAATTTATCAGCCTCAAGTGTTTTGTTATAGCAACAGAAAATAGACTAAGACACTAAGGCTGGAAGTTAACCTCTCAAAAAGTTCTGTATGTCCACTATTAATCACTGAATTGGGGGATTCATTCATACCCTCTTTCCACAATTCAGAGAGGTTTTAATAGTAAAACTCAGGGCTAGCCTGGTCTCCAGGAGCTGACTGGTCTCTCTCTCCTCCTCCTCTTCAATACATGTTCCATCAGGCCTTCCTCTGCTCAGACCCTTCAGTGGCTCCCTGTGTGCTGTAGCTTTTTTTCCCAGCTCCTTTGTGATGTCTCCATCCTGAAGCATTTGTTCTTCTGGAGTGTGTGTTTATTAAGATGTCACTGTGGGTCTGCACAATCACACTTAGGTACCACTAGTCAGCTTCCCAAACACATCTGAAACCCATGGTTCATGTCTGGAAACCCGTGTCTATGCTGGTGGCTGTTGAAGTTGGGAACAGGCACATGCTATTCTACATGTTTAAATTTTCTGGAATAACCAACTAAACCAAACCCAAACAAAAAAAGCCTCCTCCTACCCAGGAGGTCTTGACCTCCAACAAAGCTATGTTCTGAGCTTTAGACCTATTGGCTAAATATTAAAAACTGAATTGGGGGGCGGCTGAAGGAGCATCCTTGCCCAGCATGCTCAAGGTCCTGGGTTCCATGCCCAGCACTGTAAAAACAACAAAACTCAATCAAGGAAACTATTCCTGGTAACAGATTTTAGAGTCCATCTACTCTGCTTTCCAAAGTCTCCCCCAGCCCCACGACACCCCCAGCCAGTCCTGCCTCTCATGGGCTCACCAACATCACCTTGCCAGCAGCCCTGCTGAAAGTTCCCAGTGCGCACCAGGCCCGTTCAGACTCTGTGCTTTTGTTGGTCGCTCTCTCTGTCACATCCTTCGCTGAGTTCACACTTGACAAAGTTCTACTCATCCGTCCAGTTCAGATTCAATGTCAAGTCCTCAGCAAGGTCCTCCTTCCTTTCTCCACCTGCTGGACTATGCTCCCGCGTAGGGATCCTCCAGGGCAAGGTCCCCGGGTGCTGCATACACAGTTGCTTTGAGTGCTCATAACTGCCATAGGAGGAAGGCACCAGGGTCCCCGTTTCAGAGCAGAGCAAGCAGTTTAGAGCAGGCAGCACCCTGCCCAAGGTCACCCACTTCGTCTGAAGTGTAGAAGGGCACCTGACCGAGCCTGCAGAGCGCCTGCTCCTCCCCACGCTGCACGATGCCCACACGGGCTGTCTACTCTCCCGGCCCCTCAGGCAGACCCTGCCCTGGCCCTCTGTGGATCCCACTTCCGCCGGATGTTCCACCTACATCCACTGGCTCCACCCCCACTCGCTCTCCCCCTGTGTCCTTTCCTTTATTCCCAAGCCAAGGAAGCTCCTTGGGCAACTGAGGCCTTGGCTGCTGACCTGAGGCCCAGAGGTGCCGTGGACACAGTGACAGAGTGCATGTCAGCCTCAGGAGATCCTCACATGGGTCCAAAAGCGTCTCTGACGTCCCATGCAGAGGCCCACGTTTGCACTTCAGGGAATCCAAAGGGGACAAGCGGCCCTCAGGAGTTTCCATGAGGACACCGACCTAATGAAGCTCATTTCCAGGCCGTTTAACATGAGTCCCTTACCTCTCTTCGTCCTCACGCAAAGATGAAAGGCAGGACCCAAAACCATGACCAAGGTCTGTGTTCAGACTTGTCCCTGATGGAACATGAACCACACCCACTATAATAATATACTTGTTTTAAAATGTTGTACAAAAGAGCTCATGTACTCAAAAAAAGTGTGAAGGTGTAATTTCTCCCCAGTGCTTCTGCTGAACGTACCAGAACCTATAGAGAACACCTAGGCAGCAGGCTGCTACCCCACCAGTGCCAGCCTCTTCCCACAACTGTGGTTTCCTTGGCCTTAGCAGGAAGGCTGGTAAGGACTATCATGAACAGGTGAACCCAGACTTCAAAATATTTTAAGCCTGTTATTAAGCTAGATATAGACGACCTCCAGCCATACCAACTGAATTCACCTCTGCTCCTGCCTGGACTTCCAAAACCTACCTGTTTCCATTTTTGGTGAGAGCTTTTCTCCTTTCACCTTTCCTCAGCAATCAAGTGCTCAGGCATGTCTGTTACTTGGGACAGGTTCTGAGTCTGGGATATGTATTAGTCCATTTTCTGTGGCTATAACAAAACACCTGAATCCAGGTAACTTATAAGCAATAGAAGTTTATTTGGCTCATGGTTCTGGAGTTTGAGAAGTCCAAAGCATGGTTCTGGTGTCTGCTCAGCACCTGGTGAGGGCCTTCTTACTGTGTCCTAATGTGGCAGAGGACAGCACATGGCAATGGACAGCAAGCATGGTGACTAGGGACTCTCATCCTCTTCTTTAAAAATCACTAATGGCCAGGTACAGCAGCACACGCCTATAATCCCAGCAGCTTGGGAGGCTGAGGCAGGAGGATTGCAAGTTGAAAGCCAGCCTCAGCATCTTAGCCAGGCCCTGTCTCAAAATTAAAAAAAAACTAAAAAGGGCTGGAGATGTGGCTCAGTGGTAGAGCACCCCTGGGATCAATCCCTAGTACCAAAAAAAGAAAAAAGTAAAAAAAAAGAATGAAATTTGTGTGGGAAAAGTATAAAAGTCAGCAAGGAACAAACATTGCGTAGCAATAGCCATTCAGTTTTCTGTCCATGGGGTTTTTGGTTTTTGTCTTTCTAAGATTTTCATAGACTCCAAAGGTGGGAAGAACAGGGGTGTTTCAGGGCTGTGTCTTCCTAATCCAGTGACACAGGCACTCATATCTATTGTATCGTCAAGTTTCACCACCCCCACCATGGGAAGATGGGGGTCGGGACAGTCAAGGCCTCGGGCAGACTGACCCTGGCCCCAGGCCTCACTGCTCATGTGCACAAGGAGGTTGGCATGGGCCCTACTACCACACAAGCCCTGTGAGGCTCAGGGGACAAAGCACATCACACACTCCACCAGCTGAAGCTTTGCAAATCCTCATCGGGACTGGACATCCAGGGGGTCCAGTGGTCAGATTGTCCTGAGTTGCCTAGTGCATGAGTGACAATGTCCAGCATGGCACTCCAGTGTTCTTTACCCTACGAGCCAGACTATCCTTAACAGCTGGCCAGAACAGCTGGAGACCAGGCAAGTGAATGCCCCTGGCTGGGTGCAGGACTCTGAAAAAGCCGGTGCTCTTCTGCAGTGGGCACCTTCGGGGTTTTGTGTATTTGTTGGTTTTTTTTGACCTTTGCAACAAGCCTGGTTTCTGCTTTTAAGGCCTGAATTAAGAAATAGAAACACATTGGAAATGCATAGTCTCTGGCCTCATGCTGTCCACATGGGAGCAGAGTGACACCTGGGCAGGTGCTGGCCTGCTGGAGCTACCCAAGGGTCACCCTTGAGACCTCGGTTGAGTATGAAATTTGATTTCTTTGCAGAATATGTAAAAGCTGTGTGGGATTCCCCCTTCTGGTGTCCTGGTCTGGTCAGGGCTGTGAGGACCCCTTCCTAAGGCACCATTCGCCTCCCAGGTGCTCCCCAGCACCAGCAGCACTCCTGGAGAGGCAGGCCTCACTCACCAGGGTCCCTGTGGCCTCCTCATTTCATCCGCAGCCCATGAGATGAGTTTCCAGTGGCCTAATTTTCTGGTAGAGGAGGTTGTAAATGTCATAGAAATAAAAAGTTTCAAAATGAGGGATCAAGGGCTGGGGGTTTGCTCAGTGGAAGAATGCTTGCTTAATGTATGCAAGGCCCTGGGTTCCATCCCCAGTACCATGGGAAAGAAAGGGGAGATGAAAGATCCTTGGCTTAAGATCTTGGGGTACTTCACAGGATCAGCAAGACCTTCAGGCAGCTTGAAGGACTGACGAGGTCGTGGTCACTTCCCACCCTCCCAAGTTTGTAAGCCCTGGACTCAATATAGATTCCCAGGCTAGGTGTTCCCGCAGCAGAAGGGAGGGAGCAGGCAGCTGTGGGCCACTGGACACCTGTCATGTGCCCTGAGGGTGGACGTGCCTCCCTTACTTAATTTCCACGGCCCTGTTAAAGTAGGTGTTATCACATTTTACATGTACAGCCCAAGCCTCAGAAAGATTAAGTCATTGCCAAAGTCAACAGTTCCTGGGTGGCAGGTCCAGGACAGGAATCCAGATCTGCCCGAGCCCATGGCCCACGCTCTTCCCGCCTAGGCACTACGTCCAGGCACGCAACATGTCCACCTGCCTGCCCGTGCTCCCTACCTCTGTCAGTCAGCGCCCACTGGAGGATGGCAGGAAAAAGAGGTGGGATGGAAGGGAGGTGAGGAACAAGAGGGTGGTCACTTGGTTGCTTAGAAGGCTTAATTAAGAGAAGAGAAGAAGGCCAGGTGTAGTGGCATACTCCTGTAATCCCAGCGGCTTGGGAGGCTGAGGCAGGAGGATCACAAGTTCAAAGCCAGCCTCAGCTAAGCAACTCAGTGAGACCCTGTCTCTAAATAAAATATAAAATAGGGTTGAGGATGTGGCTAGGGGTCGAGTGCCCCTGAGTCCAATCCCAGTAAACCTCTCCCCCCACCACCAAAAAAAAGAGAGAGAGAAGAGAACAAGGCAGAGACTCCATAACCATGAGGTGGGTACACTCAGTACACCTCACAAGAGAATTAACAGGGCTCCTAGCTGCCACTCACACCTGTCATTCATCACCAATATTCCCCAAGTGGCAGGCTGGGGAACAGGAGCACAAGGAACAGACCTAGGAGACAAGAGACAGGGAGGTGTTATCGTCTTGGATGGCAGCAGGAAAACACAGAATGTGAGGAGCAAACCTGAGTCAGGAATACCTTTCATGTCTCCTGAAGTCAGAGCCAGTCAGGGCTGGAAAAGGAAGTTACCAGAAAACCAGAAAAGTATTGACAAGGGCCAGCCCTGCTCCAGAGGGAGGGCCTGGCAGAAGGCGCCCAGTGCCAGAAAGAGGCTGAGCATGGGAACTGCAGACACTGGCAAATGTAACCACTGGGACTGGCTCTGTGCAGGTCATCAGCCAAAGTGGTGGGAGGCAAGGCAGATTGCACCTGCCGGGAGAGAAGGAGGAGGGGGAGGAGACAGCAAGGAAGCTGCAAGTGGAGACTGTTTTTCAAAAAAGCTGATATTGAGGAGAAACAGATACATGAGTAACAAAGGTTTTTGTTTTTGTTTTTGTTTTTGTTTTTAAATAGGAGTTGTTGGAACATAGGCACAGACAAGAAGGAACAAAGCCAGGAAAAGATAAGATTTAAACAGTAGGAGAGAAAAAGTATTCACAGGGCAAAGCTAAAGAGGAACTTGGGGTCAGAATCAAGGACATAAGTGGAGAAGATTAAACTTAAAAGGAAAAGACATTTTATCCTCTGCAATAGGAGAGAAGGATGAGCAAAAGGGAGCTGGGAATGAAGAAGTACTAAGGCAGAAGGGCTAGAACTCATGCAGAGGACACTGAGCAACCCAGAAAAGCAAGAAACAGGGTCAGGGCAGAAAACAGGGCAAGGGATGGGGCCAGGGAAGTGTTGTCAGTCTGTATTAGTGAGGATAAGTGATGCTAGCTGTTATAACAAGCAATGCTCAAGCCCCAGAAGTTTCACTCAATGAAAGCTTATATTGTCATTCCTTTTAAGTCCATTGCCAATGTTTCTGGACAGCAACAGTCTTCTGCACATTCTGGGACCCAGGTTTCTTCCCTCTGGTGTCCATACCATCCCTGGAGAGGACCAAGGAGCAAACAGATGGAGAATCATGTGGGAAGCTTTCTGGGCAGGCAAGAAGGAGCACACAACGTTTGCCCCCACATTTCACAGGTCAGACCCCAGTATCACAACCACACCCAATGGGAGCTAGAAAAAATAGTCTTCCTGGGTGCCTAAGAAGAAAAGAAAATAGATTTTGATAGAAACACAGCCATTTCTGCCACCAAATGAAGTCTCAGATAAAGAAGAGAAATTTCCAGTAATTTGAGTTCATGAGTTGTGGCTGTTAACACGTCGGTGATGGGAAATGAACTGTTCATCACACTTGTGTCTTCGCAGCCAATCTTTTGCAAAACCCCTGGCTCACTCTATGCTTCCAACGTGTGGACACATAGCCTTGGCCACACATGTCTACCACAGGAAGACTTCCCTAGCTCTATTTGCTGTTGCTTGGCACCTAAGATGGACAGTATTGGTAGCAGAATGCCTCTCCCCATCCCAAGACACAAAGCCTTAGCAATGGCATTTCAAATGATCCTCCCCAGATTCCGCAGTCATTGCTGAGCATCCCGCCATCTTTACCCCACCAGCTGGATGGAGAGGTGTCCTGCTGACCCATTACAGCCACACTAGCTCTGAAAGGGAACGATGTAAAGAAGGTCTTCTGAAGACCAATACAACCCAAGAAGATCTCCATATTTTTCCTTTGATTCTTGTTCTGGGAACTGGCTTTTTCAGGAAGAACCCAGAGTTTCCCACACCTTCTCTTTATCACACACAAGGATATTGTCTTGCGTTTAAACCTCAGATCAAGTTTCCCAGGCCTGCTAGAGAAGGTTGCACTGCCCATCCTATCCCACTCTAAGAAAACAAAGGCCACGTGAGTGCTGCTAATAACCTGTAGCTTTCATCCGGCAGCTCTGTCATGCGCAGCTGATGAAAACCATCAGCACCGAAAGGAGCAGAAGCCACACAACACTGAAGGATTGGGGCGACTTAGGAGACGTGGACTCATACACATGCGTTGTGCGGATCTTGCAAAATCTAACCATGGGAGGGAGGGAGGGAAAGAGAGGGAGGGAGGAAGAAAACAATCAAGCCCCAGAGGCATCTGGAAATGAATGCTGGACTGTGTGGGTGTTGCTCAATGGTGACCTGCCTTCCCAGGGGCCGTGCCAGGCTCTGGTGAGGGCCCAGGCCTTGCTGATGGATCATTTCACCCGTGCTGGAAGGAACTCAGGGAGCTGCTTCAAAGCTGCCATGTCCTTGGAGCAGCGGAGGGCATGCGAAGGACATCGCTCGCTCCCATGCAGGCGAGGGGAGCAGACAAGCATCTACCTGCACAAGGTGTGTTTACAGGGCAAAAGCGAGGTGTCTGTTTGCCTCCAACACATGCGGTCAGGTTAGAGAACAGACGCTCATTCATTCCTCATTTGCCTGAAGCCTAACCCTTCTCCTTTAGTTGCTCAAGTGTACAAACTCAGTACTGCTCAGCAAGCCCGGCTGTGGTGGGCTCTAGTACAGACCTCTTCGGGCATAGGCACTGTTTTGCCCTGGGACAGAGAAGATGAGAGCCTAGAGGGACCTTCCAGAGCCACGGTTCAGCCACCTCTGATTTTAGTGTGTAAAGTTCAACCCCGAAAACATCCACCACCCACCACTCCCGCAACCCACGCAGAGGGAGACTCAAAGCTGGGAGAGCTGCAGTCAGGCAGCCTGAGTCTTGGCAGACCCAGGGAGCTAATGAGGCTGTAAATGGCAGACTGGAGGTGTGCAGGAAACAGCAAAACATCCCGATGGCTTTGAACTCTGCAGACCTGTTCAAAAGCAGGCCCATGGGCCTGACACTTGAACATGGCTCCTTTACTGTGATCAGTGGGATGCAAGAAAGGCTCCTGCTGCTGCTGCTGGTGTGGGCGGAGTGGACCCACATTCTCTGAGCACCCAGGGGCTCACACCCTAGCGGGGTACAGTCTGGTCGGGCCAAGTGGTTTCCGACCAAACTCAGACCAAGCCCCACCTTACTATTCCCTGCTTAACATTTCCATGGCTCTGCTTCTTCAACCATAAAGTGAGAGTAATCAGTAGGACCTGCCTGGGGGAGTTGTGGAAGGATGGGATGCTGATGTAGGCAACGGGCCTGTATGCCTGTGGCCACACCACCTGAATCCCCTGAGAAGGAGAAGAAACCCAGGCCAGGCATGGTGGTGCACACCTGTAATCTCAGCAGCTCAGGAGGCTGAGGCAGGAGGATCAAGAATTCAAAGCCAGTCTCAGCAACTTTGCAAGGCCCTAAGCAACTCAGAGAGACCCTGTCTGTAAATAAAATACAAAAAAGGGCTGGGGATGTGGTTCGTTGGTTAAGTGCCCCTAGGTTCAATCCCCAGTAGCCCTCCCCTCCAAAAAAGAAGAAACCCAAATTGTTGCTTTTTGCCTGCCCTCTGCATCCTCTTCAAGACCCTATAAACTCCACCCTGCATGCCCTCTCGGCCCTATGCCACCCCAGGGTCAGTACACAGCTGGACCAGACAATGCCTGGTCTCACGGGCTCCAGAGGAGCAGAAAGTACATGCCCAGAGCCCTGGGCGGGTGGCGGGAACCCTCTCACAGCAGCCTGGGCAGAAGGCTGATGTTCACATCGGAACTGGCTCCTGGAGGCATTCTTCCCTCCCCCAACTCAAAACCCAGCACCCCTCCCACAGACCCCAAGATCTGCTCTGCTCGCATCCTTTCTCTCCGCCTGCATTACAGACAAAACCATCAATAGGCCTCTGTCTTGCCAGCTTGGTTTCCACGCGCCCCTCCCATCATACTTGAAAACAGTTTCCCATCCCCGCTGCCTGCTCAGCCTACCTGGAAGCACGGTAATCACAGGCCCCTCCAGGCTAGGGTGGAGGGCATGTGCCAAGAGCGGAGCTTGGCGAGACGCCCGTCCCTTTCAGCCCTGTCACTGCGCGAGAGGCTGGAGGGGTGGCAGAGGTGAGAGCCCAGGAAGGAGCCCCGAGTGTCCTGGTTCTCCCACACACGCTGCCTCTGGTCATGGCCCTCCTGCTCACTCCCAGGAGACTCAAGTACCCTGGGCTGCTCTGGCCCCTTCAGCCAGTCCTCAGGTCCTGCCCAACCTCTGTCTCTTGCACAGAATGATGTACCCAGCCCCTTCACCCCCACATACCACCTGAGGGAATCACCCAACCCACTGTCCCCTTCTCTACTCCCAAGGGTCACCCCACTGGGCAGGCCATGCTGCCAGGGGCAGGGCACCGCAGGGCCTCTGCAGAGATCATGCTCTAGAGACCTGGGTTTGAATCCATCCCTGAGCCTGTCCTTTGGGCAAGCCATTTAACATGGAGCTTCAATTTCTCATCTGACAGCATAGAAGTTGTTAGAAAAATAAGTTAAATTGCTCCAATGCTTGGCACTTAGGCATGTAGTAAACAGTGCTGCTTCTCTCATCCCCTTCTGTGGTAGGATATTTATTTGCATTTACCAGGGGGCCCATCTGGAGATAAGCTTTAACCCCATGGAGGAAGGAGGGGAAATGTGGATTCCCTTGTTAAAGGTAACTGGAAGATGTTTTGGTGATGGGGCTGGGAGGCACCCTTTTCCCCCAGTGGAAGTTGTCACCTGTCAGGCTGCCTGGCCTATGGTGGCAGGTGGGGGGCAGTTGTAGCACTAAGGATGAAAAGGAAACAGGTGCTATGTGCATTTGATTTAAAATAGAGATGAGGAGAAGAAACAAGATGCTTATGGGTTCCCCAAGTTTGGGGCTCAAAGCCAAAGCCCAGGAAGGGAAGGACTACAGGCCTTAACCTCCCCCCCACACACACACCTGAGGACAGTTACAGTGACCGTCACCTAGGTGCCACCAGTGCCCGGCACACAGGACACTCACCACATGCTTACTGAATTGCAGAACTTTCTAAGTGTTTCCAGCCCTCCTTTAACTGTAAAGACTACTCTCTTAGCATAGGAGGATAGAGGATGCTTATCTCCTGCTCTGCTCAGGAAAAAATGTTGAAGAGAGAGGCAGGAAGAACGGACAAAGAGACAGATTTTCAGTTCAAGGGAAAACATATACCTGATGTGGAACTAACAGAGCTCTGAATTATGGCCAGCAAAGCAGTGGGAGGAGGGCCCTGTGCCTGGCCCCTAAGAGAAGATAATGAGCGACTGAGCCGATCACTGTCCACAGAGGTCCCCTCCTCCTCCCTGCCCCACCCAACACCGCTCCTTTTCCTCCAGTCCCAGCCTTGCTGGTTCTAGGAAATTTGTTTATTATCCAGCACCAGGATGAGGAATGATTAGAGTAAGGTTAGCAAATTACAGCCCATGAGCCAAACCCGGCCCTCCATTTGTTTTTCTAAATAAAGTTTTATTGAAACACAATCACATGTGTTCCTTTACATATCAACTGAGGCTGTTTCCTCAGCTTTGAGTTCTATGACGGAGACTCTGTGGCCTGTGAAACCAAAACATCTAGTCCTTTATAGAAAAGGCCTATCTGCCTCTGGTTTGGAGAAAGGGAGAGGAGGCACGTTCTACTCCCCTCTCCGGGTGAGGAGAGAAGCGCTGCTGGTGACGCGTAGTGCTTCTGAAAGGGGAACCAGGCAGCTCTAAGTCAAGCCAACGGGGCTGACTGACCCATCAGTGGGGATACAGAAAGGAGAGCCACAGCCCCACCACAGCAGCTAAAGAGGAAGCTGGGACACCAGCCCCATAAAGAACTGGAGGTGGTGAGAGCGAGAAGCCAGCTGGCTGGGCCCTCTGTGACTGCCCCTTGTAGACAGCTGAGGCAGGAAAGTCTCCCTTATAGGAGAAGCTCATTTTGTTAGACTTTTGAAAAAGAAAAAAGGACAGAGTTTCCACTGGCAAGGATGGGCAGCCAGGTGAGCAGATCAAGAGCTGCCTGTCCTTGTTGCCCACCCTCCCCGGCCTCTGCTCTGGGTCCTCTTATGACCCTGTACACTCTGCTCAGCAAACCCCTCTGTGGCCTCCACCACTGACAATATAGCAGGGACCCAGACCACCCTGGAAGCTCTAGCTGCTGCTATCTGATCCCTCTGTCAGGGTGAGTGTGGTCCCCTCACACCCTGTCACCTCCCATCCAGCAGGACTCATTTCTCATGTTTCCCCCCTCTAGCAATGGGACCCGTTCACCCAAATCCAAATCAGAACACCAGACATCTTGACGTCTCTGTTCTCCTTTCCACCTCACATTAAATCACCCTCCAAGTCCCTCTAGGTCCACTTCTAAAATACAGAAGTCCTCTCTCATGTTAGTATTTTTGTCATTATGCCCAAATGCTTGAGAAAAACAACTTGAAGGAGGAACCATTTATTTTGGCTCACAGTCTCAGAGGTTTTGGTCCATGGTCCATTGATTTCGTTGCACTTAGGCCTGCAGCGAGGCAGAAGCATCATGGTGGATACGTGTGGCAAAGGACAGCAGCTCATCTCATGGCAGCAAGAAGCAGAGAAAGAGGAAGGGGCCAGAGATGAGATATAGTCCCCAAGGACCACTGCTCCAGCTAGGTCCCACCACCCACAGTTTCTACTGTCTTCCAATACTGCCATTGTATTATTAATCCACAGAGGAGGTCAAAAGCCTTCATGATCCAATCACTTTCTAAAAGCTCCACCTCTGAACACTGCTGCTCTGGGGACCACACCTTCAACTCATGAGCTTTTTTTTTTTTTTTTTTTTTTTTTGGTACTGGGGATTGAACTCAGGGGCACTCGACCACTGAGCCACATCCCCAGCCCTATTTTGTGTTTTATGTAGAGACAGGGTCTCACTGAGTTGCTTAGCGCCTCGCCATTGCTGAGGCTGGCTTTGAACTCGCGATTCTCCTGTCTCAGCCTCCCTAAGTGCTGGGATTACA
>CM053402.1:67364560-67401011 GCA_028644305.1 Xerus rutilus
CATGAGCTTTTGAGGGACATTCCAGATTCAAACTGTAACACCTTTTGTCCATGGTCTCACTTCCTCAGTTTCAGTTACCCATGGTCACCTGCGACCCCAAAATATTAAATGAAACATTCTAGAAATAAACAATTCATAAGTTTTAAATCACATGCTGTTCTGAGCAATGTGATGTAATCTGGCACCATCTTGCTCTTTCCCACCCAGGAGATGAATCATCCCTTTGTCCAGAGTATCCACACTGTGTATGCTACCTGCCCAGTAATCACATCATTGCCATCTTGGTTATGAGAGAGCCTGTCATGGTATCACAGTGCTGGTATATAAGGGTGAGTACTATCTGTGATTCCAGGCATGCACCGGGGGATTTGGAAGGTATACCCTACTGTATGTCTCAGTTCTCTCTCCTGGTTTGTCCAGACAGTCCAACATCTTGGAGGTCGAGCAGACCTCCTCCAATAGCACTCCCAGCCTGGTGCACATCTGCTAAACCAACCGCAACTCTTGGCAATTTGCCCTACTGGACTCTCAGCCCTAACATTGAGGCTGTCCCTCCCTGGCCTCTCAGTGAAGCCAGGCCCACCTCTCCACTTTCTACAGAATGTTCCAGAGGCTTTGCAGCTACACTGCAGTTGCATGAACTTGGGCAAGTTATTCGACCTGTCAGGGCTTCAGTTTACGACCTCTACAATGGTGACAAGACGAGGTTGTGACCGAGGTTGCCATGAGGGCTGGACAAGATGCCATCGCCATCTCTCGTCCGCTCATTGCACCCATACTCGCTGATCAAGAGCAAGGTCCACCAAGGGCTCAAGGAGGAGGAGCTTGTGTCTCCAGGTTACAATAAGGAATGCTGCTGGGGCCACACCCTGCACCGCGCCAGGGAGAAACCAGCTCTGGTTGTGCCTGGGAATCAGCAGCCAGATGGGTGAAGCCTGAAGGAGGGGTGCAGTCTGAACCGTAGGCACAGTGCTGGGTGCAACCAGAGAAGGACACCACCATGGGGTGGGCGCTGCCCAGCTTGTGTCCTGTCCAGCTCTGTGGAAATGATGCTCTGGGATGGAAGCCTGCGGAAGCAGGGGCAGTGCCCTCTCCTCAAGAGGGGCCAGGGGCTCCACCAGCCCTGCACCCACTTGGGTTGGTGGGACATGTGGTCATGGAGGGTCCTCCGTGGGGTGAGTGGCACCGTGGAGTGATGCCATGCCAGCCCGAGCCAAGGGACAGATCATACTCGAAATACGATGGGAAGAGGCAGCACAAGTCAGTGACCAGGGGCAAGGCCAGGGAAGAGCGAGGGTGCCCATGACATCATCCCGGATGGCCAGCCCTGGCCCTGTGGCTTCAGAGTGGGAGGCTGCCCTTGGCCAGCAGGCCAGAATCCATTCCAGAAGGTTGGCTGGAGGGTGGGAAGGAAAGGATTATGGTTCAAAGGAAATGACATAATGATGGAGAAGCATGTGCATGTGAGAGAGAGAGGGAGAGCGAGCTGGAGGAGGCAAGAAGCAGCGACCCACAAAGAGGGACACCAAGAAGGCCAAATCACCACAAAGCCCGGGGAGCGAAGAGTGTCCAAGACAGAGATGGAGAAGCCTGGGGATAGGAAGACAGAGATTTTGGTCCATTGTTTTAAGGACAGAAAAAGTTAGGAAAACACTGCCCTAGGTTATTTGCCTCCTACACAGCAGAGGTGCCAGGCGAGGTGAGGGAGGGCTGGCAGGAGGCCCCAGGAGCTCTCGTTAGGTTAGCCGCACCAGCGCCCAGGCTTTTATTGCCTTCACGCTGCCTAGAAGAGCTCAGTCCATCTGGTTGCGGCTGTTAAAAATGTGCTTGGCTTTCTTCTTAAAAATAAAACCCCAATCAAGGGATGAAAGAAAGTGCTTTGGAGCTAGTCCAGGGAACCATCGCATACAGGTGGGGGAAAGGAGGGCTGGAGATGGCTGCAGAGGGACTGGGGCAGAGGGAAGGTGGAGCCGTCCATCACTGACATAAGCACCTGCGTTCATGAACAGCAGAAGCCAAAGATGTCTTTTGATGCTCAAAACCAGCCAGGATATGCAATTTAGGGAGCACAGAAGGAATGGTCCAGGACAAGGGGGAAGAGGTGTGAAAGTATATAGCAAGAAGCGCCCAGCTACTTTTAGCTAGGTAACACGAAGCTGCTATTAAAAGTCTGCTTTGAAATTTAAAACAGCATATGGTCACAACTTCATCGTGTGCAAGTAAGGTGGCTTTCCTCTGCCAGCTACGTCCTAAGCTACCACAGGCAAAGCTGAGCTGCAGTGTCTGAGAGGTGAGCCCGTTTCCCAGGGCCACTCTCCGCCACCGTGAGAGACAGACACATAGCTCTATATCACGCAGAAGCGGTTCAAATACCAGAGAAGAATAAAATGCACCAGGTTTTCCATGACCTGCCATCCTCCCAAGCAGAATGTATAAAAAGTGCCCTGTTGGTGCCGCTCACAGGTCATGGTCAGACTCGGACTGCCCGTGGATGGTAGTGATGTGTCCACCCGCCCTGCTGCCTCAGGCCTCTGAAGTCAGTTTGTTTGGGCTAGAAGAAAGCAGTCCTTGAAGCAGAGGCCATCACATCTGATCGCAGCCAAATGGCACGCAGCAGCAACTACTGAAACTGGGCTACTGTTGACCCCTGGCAGAAATGTTTCTTAAAATCAAGGTCTGGGTGCTCTTAGGGGCAGGGCACAATGCTTTGCCAAGGCTAGCAGGCCTTTCTGTCTGAGTGGGTTGCAGATCTGCTTCCATTTTGCATGGAGGAAGTTAGCTGAGATTCTGGGGAGGGATTAGGGCTTCCTTTTAATTTCCAAATCTTTTCTGAGTAAACAAAACTCAGTGTGGGAACAGTATTCCTATAAATTGCAACGCAAATTGATTAATGCCATAAAAATGTGACTGAAACCACCAGCCCTCACAGACAGTGGGGCTTATGTTGTCTGCCCTACTCTGCAGGAGCATTTCCCTCAAGAGTTTGTGTATTGTTCAGCCTTTTGGCTTGGCACACACACAAATTCAAAGCTTATAATAACGCAGGTCATTAAACTCAACAACTGCATTTGGACCTTTTTCAAGGGAGTGATTTAGGCAGGCACTCTCCCCAGGAATCAGTTCACAAGGTGTTATCAAATGCTACCTACCCTCTCTACAAAGGGGGATGTACCAGCCAGGCACTTTGCTGGGAAAATGGACCTCCTTGTGGCCACTAGGTGGAGCTAGGTGTTTGCAAAGGGGGGGCACATCTCATTACTTAGTAAAATGTCATTTTTCCTGAGCAACTGTCCTGTCCACATCAAAAGGAATAAAGGGGTCTATATGATGAGAAGCACCTGGAACTTTTACATGGAGGAAGTCTCCCAAAAGTGCTGAGGAAGGAATCCATCTCTCACTTTATTTGAGGAGACAGGAAGGAAAGGGGTAGACCCAGAGGAGCCCTTGCAGAACTTTCCACAGCAGTTAGTCTGAATCCCCTGGGGCATCTCCCAGCCTGAGTGCTTCTTGGAATGTGGAGGCCAACTCCATCAGAGTTCCATGGCTGATTTTCCCATCTGGCTTTGTCAGGTCATTGTGCCCATGGAACTACAGGCAGGGGCATGAACCACCAGAGGGTGAGGGGTGGCCTGGAAATGAAGCTTCAGCCTACAGGAGGTCAAGAGGAAAGGCCAGATGACCCCTCATGAAACAGAAGAGGGACTCTCATGGCTAAGTTCCAAGCAAACCATGAAACTGCAAAGAATGAGAAATTTATCAAAGTAGCATATGTACTTTTATAAAGCAGTCTAAAATTAAAGGAATGAGGTCACGAGATTTAGGCAGCAGCATCTAGGTCTAGGGTCTTCCAGAACTAAAGTAAATGTTCAAAAGAAACCTGTTCTGTGCATGTATGTAGCCATTCTCTGATCTACAGGGTGTTAAGAAATGTTTTGCTTTAACTTTTTTTAATAAAAAAGTGTGTCCTGTTCAAGGAAGCTCAGAGAATACTGAATTAAAAATAACGTGTTCTAATGAGCACTTTGAAGTTCCAAAAGGTGGAATCTGACATGCTATTTTGTGTGAGCATGCTTGGTCACAGAATTCTTTCCTGAAAAGCCAATTAGCATTTCTGAGAGCTAATGTTTTGTGCAATATGTTTTGAGGAGGTCTACAACTGCACGGAACATTCAGGACAGTATTGACCAGAAGTCAGGTTGTGGTACCTACAACTTCCTGGCACTTGGATAAAAACATCCTATTATAGAGTTTGGTCAATGTTTTTTTGTTTGGTTGGTTCTGTTTTGTTGTTGTTTCCCCAGTGCTGGGGACACACCTTGAGCACACTAAGCAGGTGCTCTACCACTGAGCTGCTCCCTAGCCCTCGGTTTGGGTGAAATCATAGCAATAAGGCAAAGATGGGATGAATGAGAGGGCAGTAGGCATGGATGCCTGTGGAAGTGTACAGTCGGGAAAGCACAGAGCCAAACTGTCACGAACATTTCCAGGGACCTCGCAGGACCTGGGGTTTAATTAATTATGTTTGAACCTCACCCTCCAGAACAGGTTTCTGAACAGCCATATACGAACGTCAGCCCTGCAGACAAACCAGTGTGAGATCCTTGAGAACACAGCACTGTTTAGAAAGGCTGCAGCGTCACGGTGGGACCCCGAGGTGTCACTGCAGCCGCACCAGCTCTGCATCTGGGCAGCCAGCGTCCTCGCCTGCAGCCCTCCCCTTCGCTCACCGAGGAACCCAGGAGATGGCAGCTCAGAAGTTCGGAGCCTTTGAGACGAGAGGGTTGGCTGGCTGCCTCCCGCGGCTACAGAACACTGAAGCACAAAATGTCACGTGACTTTCCCTTTAAATTAGAGAGACAACATTCCCATATGTAGCACTGACTATTTTTATCAAACTATTGTTTATTATATATCAAAAGAATTTGTAGCTTTAGAAAACTGAGAATGCTGAGTATTTTAGAAGGAGATGAGAAGAGAAGGCAGCTACTGGAAAGTTGACTTAATGTGAGGATTACAGAAAATTCCATAAAGGGGCTGTTACCAATTTTGAGGAGGTAGGACTTCAGAAAAGCTTAGAAGGCACCCTGGAACGTCAATTTCAATTGTTAAACAAAGACCGGAAATCCCTACTTCACTAGAGCAAGCAGATCCGCCAGTAGCTTAGTTCTCACCACTGCAAGAGCTGCTTTGGCTAAATCTTCAATGTCCCCCAAGGCAGGAAACACTGAAGGCTTAGTCACCACCTGTGGTGCTACTAGGAGGTGGCGGCATCTTTAACAGGCGGGACCTAGTGGGAGTTAGGTCCCTGGGGATGTGCCCACCTGGCATGTGGGGACCAGGGCCCCTTCCTGTCTCTCTCTGCTTCTGGCCACCGTGATGTGAGCAGTCCATCACCACATGCTCCTGCCATGATGTGATCTCCCTCCACAGGCCCAAAGCAGTGGTCCAAGCCACCATGGACTGAAACCTCTGAAACTGTGAGCCAAACAAAAGAAACCTTTTCTTAAGCTGATTAACTCAGGTATTTTGTCACAGTGACAGAAAGCTGACTAACACAAAGCATAAGCAAACTCCTTTGCTCTAAGTTGCAGAGCGCCCTGATCCTGCAGTGCCAGACACCCACTGGAGCAAGGACGCAGAGGCAGCCAGAGTGAGAAAACCACCACACTCTCAACGGCAGGTCTCTGTCCACTTCCAGCCACAGCAACCTGGGCCCAGGACTGTGCCCAGACCCAAAAGAAGCCACCCTGCCCTACAGTCCACTCTATACAGGGGAGTGACTAGCCCACTGTGGCAACAGACAGAGCCTACAGTGTCCCCCTGAGCCCAGCCACCTGCTGCTCACCGGCCTTTGTGTAACTCTCTCTTCTGGAATGTGGACAGGACCCATGACTTGCTTCCAACCAAAAGAATGTGGCCAGCGGGACAGAAAGATCTCACTGTGACTTAGGTTACCTTACAATTTGCCCAAGGCTGGATGCCACATTGCAAACTGCCCCTGGAGAGGCCACCCAGCAGGAAGCCATGGAAGGCCCCAGGAATGAGGGCAGCCTCCACTCAATAGCCAGCAGAGAACGGAAACTCACTTCCACCACAGCAAGGAAATGAATTCTGTCAACAACCCGAAGGAGCTGGGAAGTGGCCTCTGCCCCAGCTCAACCTCCAGATGGGAACAGCCCAGCTGGCACTCAACTGCAGCATGTGATCCCAAGCAGAGGGTCCAGAGAAGCTGTACCCAGACCCCTGACCCATAGAAATGTGAGATGATCCATGCAGTGAATACCCCCACCAGTCAAGGATGTTCAATGTCAGACTAAACTTGAGATGTACAGACACAGAATTAGTCGGTGGTGACAGCAGCAAAGCAGGTGTAGTAAACATAGGAAGAGATGCACTGGGTCACAGGAAAGGGAGCACCAGATGCCTGTCCCTGAGGGGCCCACCAAAATCGTGATCTGTCCCTAAGGGAGCCCATGAGAGTCGTGAGGCATCCTGGACAATATTCAAGCCCTATATTGGGCTAGCTCTCCTACACACCTATCTCCTGATTTACTTCCATCTTTCCCTGGAAATTTCTCATCTCCCTGTGGTCTTCCTCTCAGATGGCATACCACGAGGTTTCCATCATCCACAGCAGGAATCTGGAAGTCACTGTGGATTCCTTCTGTTTTCTGTTGCTATATTAGCATGCCTGAGACTGGATGATTTATAAAGAAAAGAGGTTTTTGACTCACAGTTCTGGTGGCTGGGAAGTCCAAGAGCATAGCATCATCTGCTTCAACTCATGGAAGAAAGTAGGGTAGGTGGGTGTGGAAGAGACAAAACATGAGGAGTGGGCTCGCTTTTTTTTGGTACTGAGGATTGAGCTCAGGGGCTCTCAGCCACTGAGCCACAACCTTAGCCCTATTTTTTTTTTTTTTTTTTTTTTGAGACAGGGTCTCACTGAGTGGCTTAGTGCCTCACCATTGCTGAGGCTGGCTTTGAACTCGCAATTCTCCTGTCTCAGCCTCCCTAAGTGCTGGGATTACAGGCGTGCTCCACTACGCCTGGATGGATTCACTTATTACAACCCACTTTGTCCTAAAAAATCCAGTCCTGCAAGAGCAAGAACTCACCTACAGGAGAAAGGCATTCATCCCTTTTAAAGACCAAATCACTTCTCACAGACCACATGTGCCAGCACCACCACAGCCTCAATCAAATGTCAACATGAGTTCTGGAGGAGACAAATCATATTCAGACCATAGCAACCTGTGTCCATCACTATGTCTTTCTGATTTTACCCCTTAAAAACTTATCAGCTTGAAACCCTTCTCTGTGTTTCCTCAGCCTCTACCCAGTTCAAACTTGTTCCTTCAAATATTTCTTCAAGAGCAAGTTTCCTCCAGCCTTCTACTCCTTTAAAAATATCACTCATGGATGGGCTGGGGTTATGGTGCAGTGGTAGCGTGCTCGCCTAGCATGCGTGAGGCACTGGGTTCGATCCTTAGCACCACGTAAAAATAAAACAAAGATATTCTGTCCGCCTACAACTAAAAAATAAATATTTTAAAAAAATATCACTCATGGAGACGAGTATATCACAGACCGCAGTACTCAGCATCTACCATGAGCTAAGCACCGTATATATTTATATACACACATTCCCTAAACCTTTCTAAAGAGCTAGCCATGGTGGTGCACATCTGTAATCTGTGACTCAGGAGGTTGAGGCAGGAGGATTGCAAATTCAAGGCCAGCCTCAGCAACTCAGTAAGACCCTGTCTCAAAATAAAAAATAAAAAGGGCTGGGGATGCTCAGTGGTAAAACGCCCCTGGATTCAATCCCTAACCAAATAAATAAATAAAAAGTTTCAAAAGAAAAGTGTCCTTATTGCCATTTCAGAGAAATCATGAGACAAAGATGCTCAGAGAGATTTAATAGCTCATCACAGGGCATAGAGCTTTGGTGCTGAGGCTTGAAGCTGCTCTACTCAAAGCTTGATTTTGCGCAGCCATTCCCTAAAATACAACCTGCTGTCAGCTCTGCCATCCTGCCCTTAAGGATCAAGCCCTGCAGGCAGCAGTTGGGGAGGAAGGACCTGACCAGAA
Organism: Xerus rutilus; assembly: GCA_028644305.1. Lineage (NCBI taxonomy): Eukaryota > Metazoa > Chordata > Mammalia > Rodentia > Sciuridae > Xerus > Xerus rutilus. The sequence goes on from CM053402.1 coordinate 67,372,652, forward strand.
TGGATGACTGGATGTTTGCATTGGACCAGGCATGGCTAGAGTCCTGGTGCTGCCCCCACCTGATAGGCTACTCCCCCAAAGGCACTTGGAAACAATTGAGTCCCCTCCATGATGTGACCTCTGGGGGCTCATCACCTTCTGGCTTCTCCATTTCCTGTCAGGTCCATGGAAGGGCCGGCAGCCCCCCATGCACAGCGGGCTGCTTCCATGTTTCTCGGGATTGTGCTCAAATCCTCCCTCTAATTTGAACCAGCTTCCTTTGGTGGCCTCACTCTAGGTTTGTCCTTCAAGTCTCATCTCACATGGCTTTCCGCCCCTTGGACACTGGACGATTGATTCCCCTGCCTTCCTAACACAAAAGCATGCTGTCAGCGCCGCTTATCACCACGTGAGGTCACGTAGTTACCGTGGCTGATTATTTAACTTTTATCAGTGTCCATGCTTGTCCTCCCAACAGCCCGGAGGCTCCCTGAGGTCAGGGCCATGTCCTCTTCAATTTTTAATCCCTGGCGCTCAACCCAAACCTGGGGACAGAGCAGGCAGGTGGCCACCAGCACTGGCACCGTGGGCGGGAGTGTGTGAGCTGATGCGGGGTGAGGCTGTTGCTCGCTCACTGCTAAAGCCCTTCCCCTCCCACCTTGGCACCCACCTGGCACAGGCCAGCCTGCAAGTGGCGGAAGTACTTGTTCTCACTGACCACTTACTTCCCCCAGGGCAGGCTGGGCTCTTGGTCTCCTTCCCGGGAAGGAGCATTTGCCAGCAGCCCTGACAGCCCTGATCACCCTCAGGCACCTTCCTGATGACCTCGAGCTGCCGAGTGGATGCTGAGAAGCCTCAGTACACATGCCAGTGAGTGTCTCTGGAAGCTCTTGGAGCACCCGGGACTGTAGCAGAAGAATGACCTCTAGTGGTCCTCACTGGCTGTGTTGGTCCAAGGAGCACTGAGCTCCGCTAGGCGTCTGCAGTGCGGGAGGAAGCAGTGATTCTAGGCCACTGCTGGCTGGAAAGAGCACTGGTTGACAGCTGAGAATCCTAGCACTCTCAGCAGAACTAACGGCCACAGAAATGCAGCATCAATCTAGACAGACCTCTTCATCATGGGCAATTGACCCATCTGATGTAGCTGTGAATAAAACATATTCTACAGATGTTCTAAAGTCTGTTAATTTTTCAATTTAAAAATGCATAAAGACACTCTCATGAACATCCCAAATAACTTAAATACAGATAATGGTACACCTTAGTGTATATTTCCCTAAAGGCATATTTTTAAATTACTTTTTTAAGTAATTTACTCAAAAAGAGTCCCATCCCTGTGCCCACCAGCAAAAATCACTATTATTGTTCAGTAAGAGATCATATATATATATATATGTATATGACAGGGCTCTTGTTCTATAAAAACCATCCAGAGGATCTGTATGGATAGAGAGGCGTGTACTTTCTCTAAATAGAAATGTTTGGCTCATCCCGTCATGCCTTTTTCTCCACAGGCTGTTGTAACAATGTAAATTCAGCTATCAGTGGCATTATACTGATCTTCTGAGTAGGTCTTTGCTTTCTTTGGAGGAAGGAGGGTGGCACTTGTTTTTCTGATGAATAGATAGAGCAGGAAAAAAAGTTTAGTTTCTTTTGCTAAACAGAAATTCTACCAGAATGACTTTCTCCCTGATTTAGTGCAGAACTAAATCTCACAACCACCTTCAGGGTGGCATCAAACACAAGCCAGACTCCTGTGGGTGTTCGTGGGGCTGGATGCTCATAAACTTAGGCCTCTGAAATGTCTTAAAATGTTTTCTGCACCTGGCCAGAAGCGCTCAGTCTCAGGTAACTAACCCACTTGGTGGCACTGGACCGAGCTTGTCTACCACAGACACAGTCCAAGTTCAAATCCTGGACCAGACCTGCCGTATGTGACACCTTAAGGGCAAGAGCTCTGAACCTTCAACCACAGTCGCAGAGCTGCAGGGCACGCCAACCAGCAAAGTCTATGTAGCAATATATCTAGAAAACAAGGAAGCGAGCCATGCCCAGAAACAACTCCAAGGTTCAGGTCTACACGACAAGTGAGCTTCACACACTCAGCAAATCTGTCTGACACACCTTGTATGGACAACACTTTGCCGGTTTCTTCTCAGGGTTACACTCATACATTTCACACTCATTTCGAGAAAGTACTTGGAAAGGGAGTTCACCTTTTAAAGCTCCCAGTTATAGTTGAGTGGTCTTTGAAAGATAAAGATCCTCCAGGCCCTAAAACAGAAAGTTTGCCAAAAATATGTCAACACGACAGTCGGGGTGTGGGGTGTGGGACGTGTGGCTCTCCATGTCATCGCTTTTGTCATCTTCCTGTGAAAGAAGCTGTCGTCTCAGTGTCCCTTCCAAAGGCAAATGTCTGGTGGACTGCTCTGTGGAAGGAGCTAAGTCAGATGCCACAAAGAGACAGAGGATGGCCTCCCACTGCCTGAGAGGATGGTCAGAGGGGAATCAGAGCAGACAGTGAAGGCAGGACTCAAGGAGGAGCTGAAGAGAGAAAGGACACGATTCTGAGAGAGGATTAGCGCACTGGTCAGCCACCAGGGATTCCACCTGCTACGCATGTCAGACACTGGAGGAGGCAGAAACTCCAGACAGAATGAACTGCGTGAGGAAAGAGAGCGAGGGGAAATGAAAGGGCTTGCCTAGCATCCTTCTTTCCCACCTCCACTTTACAGACATGCCCTGGCACCAAAGCTCACCTGGGGCAGAGCCAGAACTCAGAGGAGTGAGTGACCCAGAGCTGGAGCAATCTCCCTACACCATGCTTGGAGGCTGCCCAGGAAGAAGGAGGGCTCAGGCGGGCAAGGGTGCAGGTTGAGGTAAAGGCTGATGCTGGGGTGGGGGGAAGGTCCCTGCAGCTCTGGCAGAGTGCCGCACAATCCCTAGAGGTTTGGAGAAGTCGTTGGGGCAGGAAAGACACAAGGGCCTATGAGAAGCTGAACTTTGTTAGCATGAGTGCACCATGATTTTAACTAAGGAGAATGTTTATTTGAGGCAGCACCACCACTTGCTTTGAATGCTGACAAAATAATTTTTACTCACTCTGTAGACACCAGCAGGGTACAATCTGGGAGGTGTTTTGAACCAGCTATGAGACAAGGGGTAACCTGAGCAGGAAGACCACTATGACCACCAGATCACTGAGGACTGGGTGTCCCCAAAGGGTGAGGCGTCAGGAAAAAAGGAGAACAGAAAAGCAGAATAAGAAATAAAAGCAGAAAATATCCATGTTTATACACTGAGATTTCTTCTTACTGCAGTTAGAATGAGTCACCATGAATACAAGTAATAATAAGTGCTGGAGAGGATGGGGGGGATTTTACACTGTTGGAGGGACTGTAAATTAGTACAATGGCTCTGGAGATCAGTATGGCAGTTCCTCAAAAGACTAGGCATAGAACCACCATATGACCAACTGTACCACTCCTTGGGATTAAAGTCTGATACATACATTCCCATGTTTATAGCAGCACAATTCACAATAGCCAAACTATGGAAACATCCAATGGATACATGGATCAAGAAAATGTGGTATATAAACACAACAGATTTTTACTCAGCCATAAAGAAAAATGAAATTATGTCCTTTACAGGAAAATGAATGTAACTAGAAATAAGATAAGTGAAATAAGCCAAACAGAAGGTCAAGGGTTATAATGTTTTCCCTCATTATGAGAAAAAACTAGAGAAACTAGAGAGAGAAAAAAAAACTGAAAAAAAAAAAAAAAACTTCCTGAGAATTAAAGGAAGACAGTCAAGTAGAAGAGGAGATCAGGGGATCAGAGAGAGAGAGGAGGGGGTAACATAGAATAGTGAAATTGACCAAATTATGTTATGTGCTTGTACAAATATGTCCCACTGGATCCTGCCATTATGTATAATTATAATGCACAATAAAAATAAATAAAAAGAAACAGAAAGCAAAATATCCCTGTTTAGAAGCTCCCAGGGAGAAGGAAGGAAAACCAACCATTAAGAAGGAATAGAGGGCAGCCAAGCACGCCAGGGCCAGCTCCACCACAGATGCCAAGGCTGGCACTCAGGCCACAGCAAACCTCTCAACACAGCAGAGTTTCTGCACTGCAGGCACACACCTGTAGCAGATCTGGGCTTGGAGAACCACACCCGGGCAGCCTGCTAAGCTCTCTACTCTAGCTCTTCTTTGTCTCTGGGTGCTAGTCCGTGAGCCTTAGCGCAAGGGGTAGAGCTCAGTGGAACAGTGGGTGCCCTGCATGTGCCAAGCTCTAGGTTCTGTCTCCAAACTTTTTATTTGTGGAGGGTGGGAGTACTGGGGATTGAACCCAGGGACACTTAACTACTGAGCCAATCCACAGCCCCCTTTTTAAATATACACATAGGGTCTTGCTGAGTTGTTTAGGGCCTTGCTAAGTTGCTGAAGCTGGCTTTGAACTCACCATCCTCCCGCCTCAGCCTCCCGAGCTGCTGGGATTATAGGCGTGTGCCACTGCACCTGGACTGTCCCCAAAGCACTTTGTCAAAACCACATGATATCACATTTAAGCTACTTAATTCAGTTTAGTAAAAACGTGTGATCCTACAATGAGCCCCAAATGATACGGGGCAGTGGAGACAGATTGAATCGTACCTGGCCTCTACTTATAGGACTCATTCCTGCTCACACAACAATAGGCACTGAGGATGGTGGGAGGCAGCAAGGGGCTGTGTGAGGGCCTGGGGAGGAATGTCGAGCTCAGCCCTCAGCACCCTGGGGCTGGCACCCAGTCAGGAGGCCTGGGAGGGAGGCTGCAGGCAGCAAGGATGCTTGGTCTGCGTGGTACCCGGCAGCTACAGGGTACGGCAGGGCGAGGAGAGCGTCCAATCTGGGCTTTATAAAGATATTTCACCATGCCATTGTACCTCAAATAACCCGAATTTACTAGGGGTGGGAGCAGACAGTGAAGCCAGTAAAGGAAAGAGATGAAGTCAAGAGGACGAAGTCAAGGAGTCAAAGAGATGAGATGAGAGCAGGAGAAAGGGAAGCCTTGGGACCACGTGCAAATGCTGTAAAGACTGAAAATGGCCCTCTGATCTGGCAGGAGAAAGTTACTTGGGACTTTGTCCCAAACAGCCTGGCAGAAATGGGAGCAGACTGCAATGGGTACCATTTTGTGTTTCTGGAATATGAAGCCCACTCCCCGGTGCCTGAGATGAGTAATGTGATTTAACCATGAAAGACAAAAAAAAAAAAAAAGGATCGTTTTTTCCCATGCCTATCCTATTCCCATTCCCATCCCTTGCGTCTCTGCAAGGAAAAAAAAACCTCTAAATACATATCAAAAGCAATTTTTCCAGAACAGAGAAAGTGATTTGCATCGCCTAAGATAGCCAGTTACATTTGGGAAACTGCTGGCTTAACGTTACACCATTATCTTGACAGAGAGACAATGTCAAGACAACTATCACACAGGTGAACAGACACTCCACTGAGAGCCTCCACAGCCAGGATCCAGGACCCAGCACTTCCCATGCTTACCTGGCTGCCAGTCCCTGCAATACCTGTAATGTTCCCAGCAAGCCCAGAAACCCTGGCCTGCAGCTCCATTTTCATTTGTACAGAAGTGACGCTTCGTGGGCCAACACGCCATCTTGTCTTAGCAATCTCACTCAAGCCAATGTGTGGTTGATGACTAAGTCACAGCCTATATGTACATATTTTTACCATGAATTTAAAATATCATACATTTGTTTTCACTGATAGAATCAGATTTTAAGAAAGTGTTTACAGCTCTAACTACTGACAACACACAAGAATTAATTGGTGACTTAGGCCTTCTGAAGTTAACCCATTTATCCCTTTGATTCCTGTGAACACTTACCATGAGATGTATTTAAGTACTAGAAATGATTAAGCTTGTTTTAAAATATCAAGTTGAGAGCTTAACTTTCCAAAGGATTTTGGAACTTGAAGACCATTCAGATCCCTGCTCCTTCTTCAATGCCACACAAGAAGCCTCATCTTTCGCCCGGGGGATATGCTGCAGAAGCCACTTCGCCCTCAGCTGGTTGGGGGATTCATTTCTGCCCACAGGGCTGAGCAGTCTCCACCAACCTGGGTGGGAGACTGATCCCCAGCTCCACTACATTTTTGGGTTTCTCAGACACAACCAGTGGCCCCTTTTCCAACTTAATAAGTGACATGTGTGGTGGTGAGTCATTCTGGCAGTGCTTCTGACAATACTGTGAGTATAATCGAAAGTATCTGGCCTGGTGGTGCACAACTGAGTAAGTGGAAGTTAAGAGTTGGGTGCTGCGTGTCAGAACATGCTCTAGCATTTAAATCAGACAAGACATGGAGGAGCGTTGGAGCAAGTAACTTTTGTCATCTACATGTATTCAAATAGAGAAGACCAGTCATAAGTCCCAAGGACTCAAATCAGTTTTAAAATTTTTAGGACATACTTTCCAAAAGTCCTCAAAGTGGAACCCATGTAGCAACAATTCGTGAAATCAGGAAGTCTATGTTAGCAATACATGTTTTATTTTATTTTTGGTGCTGGAAATGAACCCAGGGCATCTTGCATGCTAAGCACATGCCCTACCACTGAGCATTGCTGAGAAGCAAAGATAACAACCCACTGATGACAACTGGAAAGCAGGACATTCCTAGCCTGATGACAAACATGTAAAAAATCACTAAAAGCACAGGTCAGTTGATGTAGATTTCTTAACCATATGACAAGAAGAAAACATCCAAAGTCAACCACATTTCAAAAAAGGACAAAAAAAAGGAATAATTACTTCATACAATAGATAATAAACTCATCACCTAACAGGGAAAGAAAAAAAGATGAGTGAAATTAACTCAGGCTTAGAGAGAACCTAGGATTCCTTCTTCAAAAGATGACATCAGCCCAGGTGCAGTGGCGCACACCTATAATCCCAGAAGCTCAGGAGGTTAAGGCAGGAGGATCTCAAGTTCAAAGCCAATCTCAGCAAATAACCACGGCCCTAAGCAATTTAGTGAGACCTTGTCTCAAAAAAATGAATAAATAAATAAAAAGGGATAGGGATGTGGTTTAGTTGTTAAGCACCTCTGGGTTCAATCCCTGGTACCAAAAAAAAAAAAAAAAATGGCATCACCAGGGCTTGCCATGTGCCCCAAGCTCAAAAATGATCCTGCATGAGGTCAAATCAATGGATTCGCTTTTTTTTTTTTTTTTTTTTGGGTACTGGAGATTGAACTCAGGGGCACTCAACCACTGAGCCACATCCCCAGCCCTATTTTGTGTTTTATGTAGAGACAGGGTCTTACTGAGTTGCTTAGCGCCTTGCCATTGCTGAGGCTGGCTTTGAACTTGTGATTCTCCCGTCTCAGCCTCCCTAAGCGCTGGGATTACAGGCTTGTGCCACTGCGCCCGGCTGGATTCACTCTTAACTTTGATTCCACATTGATCTGGCAAAGGAGGAAATACTAGTATTTGTGAAAATGAAATCAGAACAAAACAGAATGAGCTCAAATGCTAGTCTCCCCTAAAGTCTGCACTGGAATAACAATAAAGTCCAAAGGGCCGAAAGCATGGGAGAGGGCCACCAGCTACCACTTGAGTTTGACAAATGAATGATGCTGAAATCTGTTAGAGTTGGTGACACAACAGGAGGGGCCACACAGACAAGCTGACCTGCCTAGCAGGACCAGTCTGAGCTAAGTCGGCAGGTGGAGAAGCAGGGCTGTGGCCAGAGCTGACACAGAGACTAATAAGGGGTCTGTCTAGGAAACAGTCTGCCCCACTCAGCAGGCAATTGTGTCTGCCACCAGGGCTTTTCTTTTTATAGAGTGTCTGGAGAGAACCTGGCAGGTGGTGCCCAGGGAGTAGGCATCAGGGGTTCCCAGCACCATGACTAGGTCTCTGTGCATCCCCCTCCAAGTCCAGCCTGCCCCTCACGGGCCCCATTCAGCTCCACAGAGCTCCTGGCCAACTTCCTATTTCCTTCTAAGAATGTGGCTGACAACCAGGAATCACTACAAGTTTGAGGGAAACCAGAAGTTTCAAAATGGAACAAAGAGAAAATCTGAATAAAAAGTAAACAAAGGCAACTATGAGAAAACAGCTTCCAAAATCTCTAACATCCTTAGAAAGTCAAGACACCAAATCCATGAGGCCAAGAACGAGAAAGAGGAGCAGTTATAGACAAAGCAAGATTTGTTCACACACATGAACATACAGACGAGAAGAGGAAGCAGGGACGGTAGTGCAAGCTCCAGGAGGGCAAAGGGTCTCATCTGCTTTTTTCACTGCTGTATCTTGAGAAGCTAGACTAGCACTTGGCAAGTCACAGGCAATGGAAGAGACAGGGAGGGAAGATGAACTGGAAAGAAAAGAAAGATGCAAAATGTAGGAAATGATGAAGCATAAATGACCCCAGGGCTTCGAAATCTGGCCACTGGAGTCCTGAAAACAGAAGAGAACTCAAAAAAAATGTCAAAAATACATTTTCCAGAGCCAAAGAGATAGGAGCCATCATTGCAAGGCTGCCAAATGCCGAGCAGGATGGATCCCCAAAGACCCTCACTAAGCACCACCACCGTGTCCTTTCAGACACTACAGACAAGGAGGGTCTCAGTGACTGGGGACAGACAGGGTGTTATGGTCTCAATGAGTGCCCCACCAAAGGCTCATATGCGAAAGGCTTAGTTGCCAGCTTGTGGTGCTATTGAGAGGTGATGGATCCTTCAAGGGGTGAGAACTCATGGGAGGAAGTTAGGTCAGTGGGGGTGTGACCTAGAAGGGGACGTTGACTGGCCTCTTCCTTTCTCTCTAGCCTTCCAGCTGCCATGAGGTGGCTTCCTCTACCCACGCTTCCGCCACAGTATGCTGCTTTGCCACAGGCCCAAAAGCCAAAGAGCCAACCGGCCACAGACTGACACCTCCAAAGCAGCCAAAACAAACCTTTCCTCCTTATAAGTTAGCTCAGCTGTTTTGTCACAGTGGTAGAAAGCTGACAGAGGGGAAATGCAGAGCATCTACACAAAGGGGCGATAGCTGGGAGGGAACCAGATTGATTAGCAGAAACAGATCCTTGAAGATGCTGGAGCAAAGCATTTCAAGTTTTAAGGGAAAATGATGTTGAACCCCGAATTCTATTCGAAGCCAACTAGTAATCAAATAAAGGCCCAAAGTAATCATACTCTCAGATGTACTAGGGGACTGTGAAAGCTTACCTCCAGTGCATTCTTCCTGAAAATGTATTCCAGCAAAACGAGGGTGAAAACCAATAAAGAAAATGGGAGGGCCAGGAAAGCGTGGAATTAACCCAAGTGTTTGATAAAAGCAACTCTCAGTACCTAGAAAGTGATCAGTCCAAATTACATCCACTGGGCAATCAACGAGCTCTAAGAAAAGTAAGAATGGAAGCAGATTCCAAGCAATGAAAAGAAACTGGAATTGGGTATGAAAGAGTATGTAGTCACTCAAAAAGAAAAATCACTCAAACTTCAGGCAAGGTGGAGGGCGAGGAGAGGAGGGATAATGCATAAGAAATAGTCCAGAGATGAAGCAAACCAAAATATGGCATGATGAAAGAGTCCCCTTCATTGGACACTAGGAACACTGTCCTTGGAGTGGTGGCCTTGGACCGTAAAGGAAATACAACTGCCACATAGGCTTGCCTCGGCAATGGCCCTATTTATCTGAGTCAGAATAATCAGATGATTGTGGACTGGTATTCAACTTTTAGAATGAATCTATCAAGAAAGCACAAAAGTCTGAATTTTGGAGGAAATACACATGCCAGTCACCCTGATAATGGAAAAGCAAAGGTGTAAGAGAAGGAAGAGCTATCAAGAGTTGGCAGAAGGTCAAGGGCAAAATCAGGAGTGTTAACTGCTTACCTTCCAAAGCTGGGAACCAAGACATACTCTGAGAGCTGACTGATAATAAATAGAAGTTTAGAGCTGGACTCCCAGCAGCTCCGGAGGCTGAGGCAGGAGGATTGCAAGTTCAAAGCCAGCCTCAGCAAAAGCAGTGTGCTAAGCTACTCAGTGAGACCCTGTCTCTAAATAAAATACAAAATAGGGCTGACAATGTGGCTCAGTGGTGAGTGCCCCTGAGTTTAAATCCTGGTACCCCCTCCTCCCCCAAAAAGATAATAAACACAAGTTTAAATATTTAAAAAGATATGGCAGCCACTGAGAAAGAAATTAAAACAGTGATATTACTGTTGATGGCAGGATGGGGTGGGTTACAGAAATGCAAGAAGCTGAAGCCTCATCTACTGAGTCCAGTCTCACTGGAAATGTCAGAGGTTGAAAACCAACAAATAATAGCACAATATTCAGAAATACAGGAGCACATGGTGAATGATCTGGGAGCAGAAATGGTTAGAATGTTAAAGCATGTGCAGTTACAGTGACTAAATTTTTAAAAATATCAAAGTGAAGTTTATTCTAATATTAACATATAATACTTTGCACTATCAATTTTTATGCACAGTGAAGCTTCTTTGAAGCCAGAATCCTACCCCAAGCCAAACTAGTGACCAAATAAAGGCCAGAAGTAATGGCACTCTCTGACATGCTGAGGGACTGTTAAAGTTTTCTATGGTGTTTTAATAAAATGTAGCTTCCAGGCCAATGGAGATGAATTTTATATTTCATTTACTGTCATTTGATTTAAATTTATACACCATTACTCACCTTATCTAAAATATGCATTGCCCTCTGCACTTTTATGAGGGTACTATCAGGATGGTTTCATTAATTGCCAGGGGGGTTGTTAGTGGTGGTATATAAAATATGTTGTCTTACAGTTATTAGTGTCCTTAGATGTGATGAAAAAGGATACTTGTATGAAATTCTATACCTAGGTATTTTTCCCATGTTACTTTATGAAATCATGAACAGTTAACGAACACTCTGCTCCTCCCTCAATGCACTCCAGCCACACACTGGTCTTTTGGTTGCTTCCTGAACACCTCAGGGCCTTTGGATAGCTGTCCCCTGGTCTGGAAAGCTCCTGTCCACCCTACTGCTAACATAGCATCTCCTTCAGGTCATGAGGTCCCACCTTAAATGTCACTCCCTTGGAGAAGCCTGTTGAACACCACATCTGAACTCTACCTCCTAGAGACAGTTCCTATCACCTTATCCAGTTTTATTTTCAAAGCTCTTTTGTGGAGATTTTCAATTTCTTTTCTAAGACAAGCTCCTGGAATTTTGGCCTGACTTGTTTAGTGCCATATCCTGAGCACCTAGGATGGAGCCTGAGACTCAGGAGGTGCTTGAGTATTTCTAGAATAAACACTTTAATGCTAAGCTATGGGTATAGCAAATTTATATTTCAAATTTATATATACCACTGCTTCTTTATTTTCCTATGGCACAGAATCTCATATGTATAATAAATTATTTTTAGGAATATCCATTTCAGATTGTTATCCAATTGAATATAATTTTAGAAACATACTAGCATATACCAAATATGACTTCTTTAGCATGAAATAATTCATGCCTTCTTTTAAAATTTACACTATCATTACTTCATCTGTACATAGTCTAAATCTACCTATTCTTGACTAGAATTCATAACAGGTGGCAAACAAGGATAAAAATATAAAGGTTTCAGAAATGTGAGAATATAATTACCTTTCACTTTTTAAATTTTAAGAAGAGCATTGGGGGCTGGGGTAGTGGCTCAGTGGTGGAGCGCTTGCCTTGCACGTGTGAGGCACTGGGTTCGATCCTCAGCACCACATAAAAATAAAGATTAAATAAATACAAAACAGGGCTGAGGATGTGACCCAGTGGTTGAGTGCCCCCAAGTTCAATCCCCAGTACCAAAAAAGGGGGGGGGGGTGGCTGGAGTTGTGGCTCAGTGGTAGAGCACTTGCCTTGCATGTGTGAAGCACTAAGTTCGATTCTCAGCACTGCATATAAATAAATAAATAAAGGTCCATCAGCATCTAAAAAAATATTTAAAAAGACAGTAGTGATCGCTTCCAAAGGATGAAGTTAAAATTGCTGTTCATAATTTTATTTCCTAATTCAAAGGATTAATTGAAATAAAACTGGTCTGATATTATAGAACATCTGGTAAGAATAATGAATAACTTACCATCAATTCCCTTACTACTTCCATGTCACATGTATGACAAGACAATGAAATTAAAAAACCAAAATCTTGAAAAAGTTTGTTTGCTTTTTTTAATTCAAAAAAGCCCATGATTCTTTGGGAAGTGACACAAGATTGGTTTGCAGGGGTCAGCTCATAATTTCCAGAATCTCTGTAATAACCATAAATTTCAAAGGCTTCCGCTCTCCCCACCCCAATTCACTTTTGGCACCTAAACATGAAATGTTCACTTCTGAAAAATGGGGAGAAACGTGCTAAATACCAGGCTTTTACCACAGTACTCCTCTCCCAGTGAGAATTCTTCTGATTGCTGAATTTAGAATATGGCTACAGTAAGAAAGATCAACAATATCCCATCAATAAAACTCTTTTTCTAATTACATGACTAGTTCAGACAAGAACTGCATTAGAAACAGCAGTCAATTCTCAGAGGTAACAGGGCAGTGGCTTATTTTCTCTCCCCCCACTGGTTCTAACTCAATGTAGAATCACAGAAAATTCTATGAGAGGTAGCAGAGGCTCTGGCTTCATGATTTTAGAACACAATTTTAACTCATCACATTTTTCAGAAGAATCTGTGTGACACTGACAAAAAGAAAAAGAGAAGCCTTGCTCAACCTCTGCAAGCAGAGTGAAGCTGATCAAGAGACGGGACATGATCGCAGTGCAGAACAGAGGCCTGACCATGGGGCCAGCAAACGGGAGGAGACCTCAAAGAAATCCCGTCAGAAAAAAGTGTCATCTACACAGTACACTGCTCTTGTGTCTTCACGTAGCCTACGGAAAAGAAAAAGTAAGAAAATAAAAGTTCCTACACAACAATCAGGACAGTGCAGGAGAAAACAGCCAACAGAAAACAGCCAACGCAGACTGTAAATAGCCAGTATTTAAACATGAAGAAAACAACCTAAGAGTTTTATTTTTCATGTGAGGAGGATTTGTGAACATGATATTGACCTATCCAGCCCAATTCAAGTTCATTTTTCTAACTCTGCTTCAGATCCCTAGGGTACCTCCTAGAAACGTGTCTTTAAAAACCTTAGAATTTCAGGGCTGGGATTGTAGCTCAGTGGTAGAGCGCTTGCCTCGCATGCGTGAGGCCCTGGGTTCGATCCTCAGCACCACCTACAAAGCAATAAAATAAAGACATTGTGTTCATCTACAACTAAAAAAAAAAAAAAAAAAATTTTTCAAAAAAAACCTTAGAATTTCAGTGTCATTAGAGCTTAATGGCTTTCTCTGAGTACTACTGTTATATTAATAAGGGTTGCAGGGGATGGGGAGGTCCTACCTCAGCATCACCCCCCTCCAAAACCTAATAAAATAAGACATTTTATTTCAAAACAAAAGAAGGTAATGTTAAAAACCTGAGGTGGAGGGAATAAGATGCTGTGACAATACTCTTTCTTCTTAATGAACACTTGACCCTTTCCTACCTATAAGCTCTACACACCTAGCTAAGCTTGGAAGTGAGGGGTGGGGCACAGGGAGGAGGACAGAATTCCACAGTCTTGACAAAGCAGCCATTCCTTTGCATAGACAAGGGCTTGTTTCTTCTGCCAGTCACTGATTCATGACTATTTTTCCCCATTTAAAGAAGTACAGGTGAACAAGGCTGGGAGAGCAGGCGGCATGGCCTTCCGCTTGTTCGCCAGCCCTGTGTCCCGGCAGCAATGGATCTCATCCCCACTGTGGCCTTCACAGCAGGCAACATCTTTCTTTAAAACTTTTCTTGTTCTTGCTGCTTTTCTTGCCATTCTTGTCTTTGTTTTCTGACATCTTCTTTGCTCTGATTTCTCTCATTAAGTCAAAGAACACCTGGGAGTGGGGAGAAAGGGTGAAAAGGAGAGAGGGAAAAGTCATTTGATGATTTTAATCAAACAACTCAACTGAGCAGGGTACACAGTTCATTTTGACAGCCTCTAAGTCCCTAAGCTTTGGTTTATAAACCACATGCATTCAGAAACAAAGAGTCTAGAGGAAATAGGAATAATTAACCTCAAAAACATATTCAAAGCCTGGCACGGTGGCTCAAGCCTGTAATCTCAGCACTTAGAGAGGCTGAGACAGGAGGATTGCGAGATCAAAGCCAGCCTCAGCAATGGCGAGGCACTAAGCAACTCAGTGAGACCCTGTCTCTACATAAAACACAAAATAGGGCTGGGAATGTGGCTCAGTGGTCGAGTGCCCCTGAGTTCAATCCCCAGTACCAAAAAAAAAAACATATTCAAATCCCATAATGCAGGCATCTCTGCTCATACTATACAACTGGTCAAGCTCAGGACAGAACTGTACTGTTAATACCACGCAATGGCTACTCAACATGATAAGAATCTTTTCTTATGGAAAGTACAGTGAAGGGTAAAGTGTTCCTGCAGAGAAGGGATCTGTTACCATTTGTGAAGTTCATAAAAACTGAGGGTGACAGTGGAAATTAGACTTTCTCGCATTTCCAATCACCAGAAAAGTAAGGGGCGATATGTGCGCCCACAGCTGGCGCTGCACTGTCCACACATCTCACTTCATCCCTGCAAGGACCTACGCAGGCTGGAAGAGGATCCTGCATGACAGCTTCTCAACACCCCCCTCCCCCCGCACAGCAGCAGACTGGGAAGGCAGCAGGTGAGGAGCGGGTTCCTGAACTGTGGGACTGGGGAGGAGGGAACGCAACTTCTTGTCTTATTCTTCCCCACATACACCCCGACTGAACACTCAGTGCCTTGTGACGTTAGCTGAGAAGTACTTCATCAAGAACTGGTGAGACTAGACCTTTCAACGTGTTAGTTGGCTGGGGATCATCATTTGTCACAGCAGTTTGGATTTTGTCCTCTGTAACCAGCAATCATGCCAGAGGACCAACTAGACCCGAGTAGCCAAAGTACACCTCCCACCCAGACACCTGAGAGACCTCACAGACTGCGACAGGGAATGTAGGCTTTATTTCTGGACAGTTGCATGACACCACCAGCTCCCATCTTTTATTTTCATGGACATAGCTGCTTCTTGGGGAAAAGCGAGATCCCTTCTGGAGTGGGGGGCTCCACATGCATTTACCTCTAGCCCCAGGCACAGAAAAGGGAACCTCTTCAACTGGATCAGGCTGACCTAAGCATCCCTTTTCGACAGCCTCTCAGGAAACATATGGCCCATACAGGCAACAACGAACAGCTCCCAGTGTTACAGGTCTTTCTTTTCATCCTAACAGCAAAAGGCAAGAGGAGGGGCGTGGAGAATATCCAACTAAAACGATGACAAAGCTGTTCGCCGGCTGATCATATCGACAGCCTCCCTTCGTGTAAAGTGTTTACCAGTGAATACAATGCTGCCAGTCATAAGTTTCTGCTGGTTCCTGTTTGGCAGGTCAAGCTGGTCCAGCAGAGGAGGGGGAGATGACAGCTGTGCAACAGCCACCCCCCACCCTGCTCCCTGTCCCACCAAAAACACACGTCAGCAGTTTTGTGAAGTTGTCCTGATTTTTTTTTTAATATTTATTTTCTAGTTGTCCGTGGACAGAATATCTTTATTTTATTTTTACGTGGTGCTGAGGATCGAACCCAGTGCCTCACGCGTGCCAGGCGAGCACGCTACCACTGCGCCATAACCCCAGCCCCCTGATTTTTTTTTAAGTGAAGCACACATGTGCATTTCCTGTGTGTTCCCCACAGACAGGAAATCATCTGAGACAGATTTTGAGTAGCAGAAGAATCAACATAAGAGTTGAGATAACAATATAGAGAAAAAGCAGCTGACAACTGAATACACCTCACATCACAGCTGACAACTATAGGCATCTGCTGCACAAGCCGCCTCAGGCTCCTGACGTGAAGCCTTGGGAGTCAGCATCCTAATTCCAATGTCCCTCTAGTATCACTTCAAGCTCCAGGAAAGCCTGGTTAAAAATCTCTCTCCATCAGGTAAGAAACACAGGGAATCATTTCTCCACAAGAGAGGTACAGGGCTGGGGTTGTGGCTCATGGGCTGGGGTTGTGGCTCAGTGGTAGAGCACTTGCCTAGCATGTGTGAGGCACTGGGTTTGATTCTCAGCACTGCATGTAAATAAATGAATAAAATAAAGGTCTATCAACAACTAAAAAAATACTTAAAAAAAAAAAAGGTACAGAAGGAGGGGCGTGCTGGGGTTCGGCTGCAGCTCTGCTGCATAACACAGACACTGCCGCTCCAGGGCCAAGTGATGCGCGCTCAGGTGCCACAAGAGCAGGGGTCATGAAGTGAGAGCCAAGGGACAGATGAAGGCCGCAGGGAAAGCCTCAGCTTTATGGTTGTTTATTTCTGTTGTGCGGCAACCACCTAGAACCTTAATTCAAAAGAAAAAAAAAGCCTAACAGTAGTAATCCCTGGTGTATTTTCAAGCTGTCAACACTCCTCATTGTCCTGTCTGTGAGCTTCGGGAAGCTGAAATGAGAAGTACACCGGGGATGGGGAAAGAGAAAGAAGGGATCCAGAGCTGATTCTTGAGGGTGTACACTATGGAGAGACTCATCTACAGGCAGAACACCCAGCTCTGTGCGTGGACATAAGGTGAAAACAGCAAATCTAATCAGCAGCTCAACAGGAGCAAGAGCAAGACACGTCGTGCTTCTTTCAAGGCCAACTAAGGAGCAGCCTGACACAGCCCTGCTTCTGAAGCCACAGGCTGTTGGGCAGGGAGCCCAGGGAAGCAAATGGAGCCTGTCCATGCCGTCTTCACAATCCTCAGCCTCACCTCACTGGACTTCCAGAGACAGCGCCAATGACAAGCCATCTTCTAAGTAATCCCCAAGGTGAGGTGAAAGGCCTCCATGGGCTGCTCTGAATACAGGGTCAGACCTGCCTAGTGCTTCTCATTATAACGGCATAGAAGTCTGGAGAAACCAGAGTCCTTGTCTGGCTTCCAAAAATGGTTCCCTCAAAACCAAGTGAGGTGTCTGTCTGGTTAAAGCTAAAGCCTGTTTTCAAGAAACACCCCAGAGCACGGGCCTACCTTGTCCACGTTGGCCCGCGTTTTGGCTGAGGTCTCCACATACTGCACACCCCACTCCTCCGCTTTACTCCTGGCCTCCTCGATGGGCACTTGCCTCCGCTCCTCCAAGTCAGACTTGTTTCCCACGACAAGCAATGGAATTTTATCTTCTTCAGCCTTAACGCGGAGGATCTGTTCCCTGTTGTTACAACGAAAGTACAGCAGCCAAGAAAACTACAGGAAGAACCTAGTTCATCAACCATCCAAACAGAGGCTCTCCTAAGGCAGAAGAAATCACTCTATCTAGGGCATGTTCCAAGGAAGCACTATGGAGAGGCAGCCACCAACCAGAGAGTATTTTCCAAGTCTGGTTCCCAGTTGGCCTGTATCAGAACCCCCTGGGACACTCTTTACTATGCAGGTTTAGGGGCCCAATAGTCCTACAGAAGTAGATGTCTGAATAGGAGGTCAGGATTACATGTTCCTACAGGGTCCCCAATGAATTCTTATAATCATAAAGGAAGGAAAGGGAAGAAAGGGGAAGGGAGGGGAGGGAAGGGGAGGGAAAGGGAGGAAGGAGAAAAGTCTGTGAATCTCTGGGATAAAAACAAGCTAAAAGTATCTCACAAAATCCATAATAATTACCTTGGTGGTGGAGAAAGGGTATGACTTGTGACTGTAAAAGCTATGAGATCTAGTGTTTTTCATATGGAAAACAGCAGCCTGTTAGTGGATCTTCAAATCAATTAAGGGGTAAGAACCAGCAGTTTTTTCTTAGTGAAATAGATCATAGGAGATAAAGAACAGAAATGTCCAAGGGAATCCTAAATAGTAAGTACTGGCTTGTGAATTTTCTGTTTCAATTAGATCTGTGTGTGCATATAGCTATCCCTCAGCATCCAAGGGACATTCATTCCAGGACATTGAGAATACCAAACTCCATAGAGGCTCTCAAGCGCCTTATATCAAATGGTACAGTATTTGCATATAACTGATGCATATCCTCCCATATGCTTTAAATTATCTCTAGGTTACTTTAAAAACCTAATACAGTGTAAATATTATGCAAATAATCATTAGACTATATTGTTCAGGGAAGAGAAACAAGAAAAAAAGCCTGTACATACATGTTCAGTACAGGAGCAACCATCACAGGCCTAACTACATTTCTGATCTGAGAACATGAAACCCACAGGCATGGAGGACCAACTCCATGTTCACTCCACCCACAGTTTCCACTCAGACACAGCAAATGCTCCAGGAAACAGAATGAGGACAGCTTCATTAGGCAGTAATCACATTCCAATGTACTTGGTTTTTCCACTAAGGCCTATGGAAAAGTATTTCAAAATGTCCTTTCTAAAAAAAAAAAAAATGTGTAGCACATTCAATACTAAAAATAATCACCTACCTAAAAGTGTTACTCAAAACCAAGTATTTTGAATTTTTAATTTAAAAAATTAAATATTCTACTCTCATTGATTTGTTCAATAGGGGCACTTTTTGGGTGTTGGGGATGGAACTTGGGGCTTCATGCATGCTGGGGAAATGCTCCTCCACTGAGTCACATTCCCAGCACCAGTAGGGACACTTCTACTACATTCCAAAAAGGATTCCCCTCAAACAATTTTGTGGAGCTCTGCACCAATATTTATATGACAGGGCAACATTTCACAATACTAAAAATATTTCTGAAAGTTTCTATATAGTCCATTTAAGTACCAGATATCAATTTTTTTTTTTTGGTACTAGAGATTGAACTCAGGGGCACTCGCCCACTGAGCCACATCCCCAGCCCTATTCTGTGTTTTTGTAGAGACAAGGTCTCACGAGTGGCTTAGCACACCTCACCATTGCTGAGGCTGGCTTTGAACTTGCGATTCTCCTGTCTCAGCCTCCCTAAGTGCTGGGATTACAGGCTTGCGCCACCGCGCCTGGCTTCAAATATTTTAAGATAAAATAAAAGTTGATGCTTGAATATTACCTCTAAGTCGCTTTGTTATAACCTACATTTGAACAGAAATCAAAGAACATGATGCACCAGGAGCGGCAGCACACACCTGTAATCCCAGTGGCTCAGGAGTCTGAGGCAGGAGGATTGTGGGTTCAGAGCTGGCCTCAGCAACTTAGTGAAGCTCTAAGCAAGTCAGTGAGAGCCTGTTTCTAAATAAAATATAAAAAGGGCTGGGGATGTGGCTCAGTGGTTGAGTGCCCCTGGGTTCAATCCTTGGTCCCGAGGGTGGGGGATTGGGGGAGAACGTAACACACTTAGAAGTCATGCAGTTAATATAAAATATAAAGAGTAAAAAACTGAGAGAGTCCTGAGTCATTAGTTTTTCAGGGGCATAAACATGTGATTGACCAACATACTGCTCCAAGAATGGGAGTACCAAGTTCTAGAATCTTAGGACATACTATCTCTCTTAGCTCATACGATACTGTCCAGAAAAAGTTTCAGGGAAGACAGAAAGTACTAATGTTCCATTTTGTGCTGAGGCCTTTCCATTTAGAAGATAAATACAGAAATGCTACGGTTTCAAACTGCTAACAGACCTAAAGTGACTAAGGTTAGCACCAGGGCTCAGAAGATCTACCTCCATTCTATTTCTGAAAACATGAGAAACCTACAGAGCTCTGAGATGTGTATCTCAATGTCCAGAGTTCAAGTCAGAAGAACCAACTTCCCTTTCTTTTTCGTTTTAGGGATTTATCTATCCTTTTTCTTCTGAGGGCCCCTCTTCCCACATCATGACCAAAAATCCTTCTCCATGGTTAGGCAAGGCTTCTTTGTAACTCTATGAGAACACATGAATATTCCTTTGCATGTGTGTGGTGACCCAGGGAGACAGGACAAAGGGAAACTGTCCTGTGGTGATGACTCTGCTACTGTCCAGCACATCCCTTCTTGGTGAGTTGTGGTGCAACGGGAAATCCAATGGCTCAGGACAAGGAAGAAATAAGGCAGTGTGGACCTCTGTCTTGTTTTATCCTCAAGAAAGCACCGAAATAGGACTATGTAGAGGGAAACACAATTATGAATGCACAGGCTGTAATCCAATATTGACACCTCTAAGTATGCCTGAAAAGCCTAAAAGTTAATAAAACTTCTCAACGAGTCCCAGTCTTCTAACCAGTTCCTACTACACACACACAGTTTCAGCAAACTGGGACATCTGACTCTGTACAACTGAAGTCCTACCTCATTCTCTTTCACTTTCTCTGTTGGACTACCTGACTTCACCCATCAAGGCCTCCCTCGCTCACTGATGCTTTCTTCCAAATCTTGAGGTGATGTCTAGTGACCTCATTTCAGCTTTGGTTGATTATCTTACTTTTGGATCAGAACTTGTTAAAGAATGAAGAAAATTACTTGGGTTTTGTTTTCTTATCTCTTTACTTCTCCGTTAGACTGTAGTTCTGGTTCTTAAAATATCATCTGGATACTATGATGGTTGCATCTGAAATGCCCCCAAAGGCTCACATGTAGAAAGGTTGTCCTCCAGCCTGTGCAACTGGGAGGTGGTGGAATCTTTAGGAGGAGGAGCCCAGTGGGAGAAAATCAGGTCACTGGGAGCATCCTGGGACTACGGTCCCTTCTCTCTCTCTTTGCTTGCTAGCTGGTATGAGACAAACAGGATTCCTCTGTCATAAATTTCTGCCACAATGTACTGACTTACATAAGACCAAGAGCAACAGAGCCCAGCAACCATGTACTAAAACTTCTGAAACCACGAGCCAAAATAAACCTTTCCTTTTTTTTTTTAACCTCAGGTACTGTCACAGCAACAAAAAGCTCACTAAAACTTATGTTTACAAGTATGCTATATGAAAATATGCAATTGCATAAAAGAAACAGAGAGGGTAAATGGTAAAGAGAAAGTTATAGAAGATAGGAATAGTGTTCCAAAGACTATTTTTTTATAATAAAAAACACTTAAGGAATCTTTAACTGCCACATTTCAAAATGAATTACAGCAGGAAATATCTCACCATATATGACATATGTTATATGTCTGCACTGTGGGGGGGTGGGGAGTGGGAAACAATGGATTGTGCAGTTCCTACCAGAATGGAATTCAGTCTAATGCACAGTTTCATTTCATTTCTCCACTAACATCTGCATTTTCAGAGAAAGAAACAATTTTTGATGCTCAGTAAACTTGCCCGTGACCAAAAGCTGGTAAGTGTCATGGGGACTCATTGAAACCAGGTCTAATCAGAGTGTAAAGCCAGCCAGGTTCTTCCCTTCCATTACACCAAAGTCCTCGCAATGGCAACAAATGGTCACTCTGACTCACACTGTTCACTGTCTACTCATGTCTCCTAAACACCAAAATGGATCAAAATTGTCATTTATAAGTAAAATTATTTTAAAAATTAAAGACAGCTAACTCTTATCACTGTCTCGGGATTCATATGAACAAAATTATATTCTTGAGTATATGGAATAGCTTCATCCTCTGTCAGAGACAAGATTCTTAAGATAATTTACATCCAGAAATCCAAAAAAAGGAAAACCGAAAGAGATTACAGTGGTAGCCTAATATGTGCAGATATAGAAAGCCCTCGAAAACTCTTTAGACAGAATTCTCCCTGGTAACAAGCTTGACTTTCTACTACTGTGCCTAGCCCCGGGCTCCTCCTAAGTCTAAGGCACAGGAGAGGAAGAGAAGGGCCCGAGTTATCTCATATCAAACACACCTGAACTCAGCAGTTGCTGTGAAGGACTCGTGCTCGGTGATGGAGAACACCAGCAGAAACCCCTCCCCACTCCGGAAGTAGTTGTCTCGAATGGCTGCATAGTCCTCTTGCCCAGCAGTGTCTAGAATATCAATCTGGACCTCTTCTCCATCGAGGACCACTTTCTTTCTGTAACTGTCAGCTTTGGTGGGTTCATAGTCTTCTACAAACTGAGGAGATAAACAACATTATCGGTAATTAATTAGCAAAATGTTAAGAAGAAAAGTTGCCCCCAAATAAAATTTGATATATAAGTACTTTGCTTATGATCACCTAAATACTCACTGGGTGCCCACAATTATCACATGATATAAAAGGCACTATCAAATACATGACACTTTGTATAAAACTTCACTTCTTTATAGCTGTGTTCAACCATTTTTTATTTTGACTTTAAACAACAGGGACAGATATTCCCATTTTACAGCTGAGAAAACCAAACACAAAGCAGAACACTTGGCAATACTAGTGTCGTCATAGTATAAAATTATAATAGAACACTGGAAAGTGTGAGAAATGAGAGCTCTCACTCATAATTAACAGAAATATAAAAATCACCTGAAGGGGCTGGGATTGTGGCTCAGCGGTACAGTGCTTGCTTCACATGCATGAGGCACTGGGTTCGATCCTTAGCACCACATATAAATAAATAAATAAAATAAAGATATTGTGTCCATCTATAACTAAAAAAAAATTTTTTTAAAAATCACCTGAAAAGTAATTTAGCAAGAGGCTTACAATATGATAAAGGTGCAAATGGGTCAAAGATTAAAAGAAAACCGCTCAAGTACTAGAAGAAAAAAATGGGTAAAATCCTTTTATTACCTTGAAGTAGAAAAGACCTTTTTAACTAGAACTCAAAATCCAGAAGCCATGTAAGAAAAAATTGATAAATTAAAGAAAAAAGTAGAGGCTGATGTTGTAGCCCAGTGGTAGAGCACTGGCCTAGCACACGGGAGGCACTAGGTTTGATCCTCAACACCACATAAAAATAAGTAAATAAATAAAAGTATTGTGTCCACCTAAAACTAAAAAAAACTTTTTTAAAAAGTTGTAAAAAAAAAATTTCAGCATAGCACAACACACCATAAACAAAGGCAAATGAGAAACGGGAAAAAATATTTGAATCCATATTACAAGAGCTAATGTATTTAATATAGAGAGAGTTTCTATATACAGAGGAAGAGTATCAACAATCCATTAGGGAAAAGTGGCCAATGGACATAACAATTCACTGATACCTTGTGCTACACACATAGAAAGATGTTCATCTTCACTAGTTAAAAAAAAAATGAAAATCAAATTCCTGATCCATAATTAAAATTAAAATTGAGACACCATTTTTCACCAACCAGCTGGCAAAATTCCAAAAGTCTGACAACATACTCTAGGGGAAAGGTACTCTGGTACATTGCTAGTGGGAGTGGAAAACAGGACAATTCCCCTGGGGAAGAATTTGTCAACAGCTGATAAAATGAGAGAAATTCTTTACCCCTGTCTTAGCTATCCTGCTTCTAGGAATCTAAGCTCCAGAAAGCCTGCACAAGAACGTACAAAGTAATTCACTGCGGCACTGAGTGTAACTGCAGAAGATTAAAAACATCCCAAATGCCCAGAGATAGGATTTCACACGAGACACTGTGCAGCCACAGACACAGTGAGAGCTCCAAAACATCACAGCCTTCTGCACAAGGAAACAGGGACAGCAAATTAACATACCTATGTATTTGCCAAAAAGACACCTTGAAAGGACAAACAAAATTAAAAACCGTTAAACAGAAAAACTGAAGCCAATGAGCCTACCTGAATACTCATTTGCTAGTGAAGGCACACAGAAAAAGAATTTAATTAATTTATGAGACTTTAGATGAGTATTGTCAAAAATGCACCCCATTGGGGCTGGGGCTATGGCTCAGTGGTAGAGTGCTTGCCTAGCATGCGTGAGGCACTAGGTTCGATCCTCAGCACCACATAAAAACAAAATAAAGACATTCTGTCCACTTACAACTAAAAAATAAATATTAAAAATAATGCATCCCATTAATAAAAAACCTTAGGACAAAAAAGTCAAAGAAATATTAAATGTCCTCTCAGTGGTTTTATTGTTCAGTAATGATATTATTTCAAAGCTATTTTCTTTATATTGGTATGTATAAAATAACTGATTCTAAAAATCAAGAAATAACCTAAGTTAAGGATAATGTACTTTTAAAAATTAAATGATACTAGTATAGCTGGATCCCCTACTTCATACCACATAAAAAAATTAACTCAAAATAGATCAAATACTTAAGTGTAAGAATTAACAAGCCAGGCGTGGTGGCATACACCTGTAATCCCAGCACTTAGGGAGGCTGACACAGCAGAATCGCGAGTTCAAAGCCAGCCTCAGCAACGGCGAGGTGCTAAGCAACTCAGTGAGACCCTGTCTCTACATAAAACACAAAGTAGGGCTGGGGATGTGACTCAGTGGTCGAGTGCCCCTGAGTTCAGTCTCCGGTACCAAAACAAGAATAAACACGGGGCTGGGGCTGTGGCTCAGTGGTAGAGCACTTGCCTAGCATATGTGAGGCACTGGGTTCGATTCTCAGCACCACATATAAATAAATAAAATGAAGATCAATTGACAACTAAAAAATATTTTTTTTAAAAAAAAAAGAAGAAACATTATAAACTCTTAGAAGAAAACACAGGTAGGTGTAAGTCTTTGTGACCTAGGATTTGGCAATGGATTCTTAGATATGATACCAAAAGAACAAGCAACAAAGAAAAGACAGGTAAACTGTACTTCACTGAAATTAAAATTTTTCACACTTCAAAGGACACTATCAAAAAAGTGAGAGACAACCCAGAGAATGAGACACACTTGTAAATCACATGTCTATTACAGAATTTATTTCTAGAATACATAAAGAATTCTTGAAACTCAACAATAATAACAGAGATAACCCAATTAAAAACAGACAAAGGGGATAGGGGGTGTAGCTTATTGGTAGCACATAGGCTTAGCATGCATGAGGCCCTGGACTCAATCCTCAGGACCAAAAAAAAAAGGGGGAAGAGGTGCAAAGAATCTAAATAGACAATTTTCCAAAGAAGATAAACAAAGAGCAAATAAGCACATAGAAAGATGCTCAACATCATTCATCACTAGGAAACACAAATCATACCACAATGAGACACCACTTCAAACCCCTAGGATGCCCATAACAAATGGACAGACAATAAGCCAGGTGTGGCATCCCACACCTGAAATCCCAACTACATGGGAGACTGAAGCAGGAGGATCCCAAGTTTCAAGCAGCCTCCGCAACTCAGTGAGGCCCTAAGTAACTCAGCAAGACCCTGTCTCAAAAAATAAATAGGTCTGGGGCTGTAGCTGTGGTAAAGTACCCCTAGATTCAATCCTCAGTACAAAAAAAAAAGGTGGGGAGGGACAATAACAATTGTTGTCAAGATTATGGAGAGGGCTGGGATTGTAGCTCAGCGGTAGAGCACTTGCCTCGCATGCGTGAGGCCCTGGGTTCGTTCCTCAGCACCACATACAAGGCAATAAAAAAATAAAGACATTGTGTCCATCTACAATTTAAAAAATATTTAAAAAAAAAGATTATGGAGAAACTGGAACCCTCAAATATTGCTAGTAAGAGTGAAAAATGGTGCAGATGCTATGGGAAACAGATTGACAGTTCATCAAAGTATTATAATACAGTGACCACATGCCTCTGCAATTACATGCCCAGGTATACACTCAAAAGGATTTAAGACATCTTCACTTTGAACACTCACGTTCATAGCAACTTACTTCATAAGAGCCAAAAAGCAGTAATGACCCAAATGTCCATCAATTGATGGAAAAATAAAACGTGGCCCATCCAAACAATGAAATATTATTCAGTCATAAAAAGTAATGAAGTAAGGGGCTGGGATTGTAGCTCAGGTAGAGAGCGCTTGCCTCGCATGCATGAGGCCCTGGGTTCAATCCTCAGCACCACGTACAAAGCAATAAAATAAAGACATTATGTCCATCTCCAACTAAAAAAATATTTAAAAAAAAAAAAAAAGTAATGAAGTAAGCCAGGCGCAGTGGCACAAGCCTGTAATTCCAATGGCTTGGGAAGCTGAGGCAGGAGGATCCCGTAAGGTCAAAGCCAACCTCAGCAACTTAGCAAGGCCCTAAGCAACTCAGAGACCCTGTCTCTAAATACAATACAAAAAAGGGTTGGGGATGTAGATCAGTGGTTGAGTGCCCCTAAGTTCAAATCTCTGGTACAAAAAAAAAAAAAAATGTTATGCAGTACCAATTCATGTTACAACTTGGATGACCTTGTCGAATTCTACCAAGTAAAAAAAGCCAGCACAAAAGACCATATATTGTATGAGCCTGCTTACATGAAATATACAGAACAGACAAATCTATGGAGATAGAAAGTAGATTAGATAGTGGATAGCAAGTAGGTGCCCAGGCTGGAGGGATGAGGAATAGGAGATGACTCCTAATGGATATGGGGTTTCCTTCAGGGTGATGAAATGTTCTGGAATGAGATAGGGGTGATGGTTTCATAACTCCGTGAATATTCTAGACACCACTAAACTGTACATTTTTAAAAAATTTTATTTATTTAAATGCATTTCAAGTCGTAGGACATATATAGAGCTCAATTTTCCATCTCTCTGGTTGCAAACAAGATAGAGTCACACCATTTGTGTCTTCATACATGCACCTAGGGTAGTGATGTCCCTCTCATTCAACCATATTTTGCTATTCCCATTTCTCCTCCCCTCCCCTCCCCCACCTCTTCCATCTCATCCAAAGTTCCTCCATTTCTCCCATGCTCCCCACCTCCACCCCTCCTTATGTATCAGCATCCACTAATCAGAGAACATTCGGCCTTTGGTTTTTTGGGCTTGGCTTACTTCGCTTAGCATGATGTCCTCTAATTCTATCCATTTACCTACAAACGCCATAATTTTATTCTCTTTCATTGCTGAGTAACATTCCATTATGTATATATACCACAGTTTCTTTATCCATTCATCTATTGAAGGACATCGAGGTTGCTTCCAGTTTAGCTATTGTGAATTGTGCTGCTATAAACATTGAAGTGGCTGCATTACTGTAGTATGCTGTTTTTAAGTCTTTAGGGTATAGGCCGAGGAGTAGGACAGCTGGGTCAAATAGTGGTTCCATTCCAAGTTTTTTAAGGAATCTCCATACTGCTTTCCAGATAGGCTGCACTAAACTGTACACTTTAAAAGAGGAAGTTTTATGTGACTCTTACTACAACTTTTTAAAAAAGGAATGAAGTACTGTTATATGCTCAACATGGATGAACTTGCAAAACATGACACTAAGTGAAAGACAAAGGTGACATGTTATATGACTCCATTTATATGAAATGTCCAAAATAGGAAATCTATTCGAACAGAAAGTGGTTGCGAGAGGACAGGGGCAAGAGAGAAGGAAGTAGTAATGGGTGTGACTGCTAACACATAAGGGCTTTTTCTTGAGTGATGAAATTCAGACAATGGTGAGTGTTGCACATCTTCATATATAAACAAAAGAAGTGAATTATATACTTTAACAGAGTGGCTTTCATGCTATGTGAATTATACTGAAAGTTGTAACAAAAATTTATAATCTAAAAACTGAATTGCAAATATAAACAGAATGTAAGGGTCCTTCAAAGAACACTCCTAAAAGGGGGCTGATACTATCAATTAATGGCTACCAGTTCAAATGATTTTAAATCTAAAAATAAAAATCCTAAAATTGTGGGCTAGGGATATAGCTCAGTTATAGAGCATTTGCTTAGCACACACAAGACCCTGGGTTCAATCCTCAGTAGCCCCCCAAAAAAATCCTAAAATATTTTAATCCTGGGTTTGTAACTTCATACTAACAATTATAATGCAAAAACTTACCTATGCTTTAACAACAGTATCTGTCCTTTTAACTTTCCAAAGAGACAAATACATAATCAAAAAAAAAAAAAAAAAAGACAAAACCACCACCCCTCCATCTCTCAGAATCTCTGCATACCACTGTAAACATCTCAACTGTGTGTTTCTGAGCTTCTAAGAAGAAAGCCAGCCACAGTTTTACTGATCCTTTTGACATGGGAAGTCTGAATTTCCAGACATACCCGCATAGCTCTGCACTGAGTAAAGCCTGGGATTATTAGAACAATTCTATTGCAACCCTTATGCTGACATTTTTCAGGTAGAATCACAAAATCACCAAAGTCTCTGTTAATATGAACCACATTCATCCTCTATTGGCCCTGCAAACCTTTGTGTGATTCAGTTTCAGATGCCCAAGATACATAGATCCAAGGCACACTTCACACATACCTCGTCTCTTTTTTTAACATTTTGTAGTTTTTAACTTTTTTTAGTTGTAGATAGACACAATACCCTCATTTTATTTATTTATTTTTTATGTGGTGCTGAGGATCAAACCCAGTGCCTCACATGTGCTAGGCAAGTGCTCCACCACTGAGCCACAACCCCAGCCCCCATACCCTTTCTT
>CM053402.1:67401511-67533427 GCA_028644305.1 Xerus rutilus
TTACTAACACAATCTTCAAGTATGTTAGGCTAAGGATTAGAAAGTTTAAATCTCTCATCACCCCCACTGGCAGTTCCCTTTAATTACTGTCAAAGTAAGAACTTAGAAAAGAATAAAGACTGGCTCCTTCCATAGTCAAATTTTCATTTAAAATCCCATCAGATCAGCTAAAACATTTTTAACGAAGGGTAAAACACTGGACTAGGAACAAAGAATTTCGTACCCCATGAGATTTTAGTTAGCTGGCCTCCTGAGCATAAGACTCGGTGTCCTTCTCTGTGAAGTCTAGCTTGACTTCATGATCTCTCAGGTAGGAGTTATCACACCTGGCCACATATCAGAAGCACCTGGAGAGCACTATGGAAATGGAGGTCTAGTTCTTAGCTCCAGAAATGTTATTCAGAAGGCACTTTTTTAAAAAGGAGAGTGTATTTCAAGCTATGGTTAAGAATCACCACCAGGGTCTCCTCAAGCTCCAAAATTATGATTCTAGAACTATCCTGCCCAATATTGTAGCCTACGGCCACATTCAAGTGCATAATAGCCACAGGTATCCTGAATCCTAATTCCCCTCAGCATCCTCTTTACCCCAGCCTCTGTAACATTACAGAAGAAAAATAAGAAACTTTCCATAAGCAAATTATAATTACTGAATTACTAAGCAAATTATGATCCCAGAGCTATTTGCTGATACAGTAGTCATTAGCCACATTTCAAGTGTACTATACAACATTTTAGAAAATCAATTAAAGACTACCCCCAGATACACATCAATTCTATTCTTTCTCTGTCCTGATTTTATTTTACCATTTATTCAATAACACCACTTTCTGATCTTCAAATAATGTTAGCCCACAAGAAAAACAGACTAAGGTAAAGCATAGCTTTCCTTTGTCTTTATGAAGGAGAGAAAACCTCTTGATTTTTCTGCATCTTTCCCCTCCCCTCTTCTCTCTCTCTCTCTCTCTCTCTCACACACACACACACACACACACACACACACACACACAAATCCAGACTAGACATCAGCAGCAGTGCTGAACTATAAAATAGGTCCTAGTCTCACAAAGGACTTGGACTCTATATCTGAACTTGCCCTTGGATTTGGCATGCTGAGGCCTCTCAATCACCTGCACTGCAGGAGTCTCCACTCTCCAATCTGCCAAAGCTGTTACGATTTAGATGTGGTTTATCCTCACCAAAACTCATGCTGAAATGTAGTTGCCAATGTAAGGGTATTGCAAGCTGATAGGACTTTTACGAGACAATTAAACAATGAGGGATCCACCCTCACAAAGGAAAGAAAGTGGTTCCTGCAAGAGTGGGCTAGTTACCATAAGAGCAGATTGTCATACCTACCGGCCACTTTGTACCCTCCTCTCTTGGCATATTACTGCTTGCCCTTCCGCTTTCCATCATGCATGCAGCAGCATACAGCCCATACCAAAAGCCAAATAGATGCAGGACCACGCTCTTGGACTCCCAGAACCATGAGCCAAAATAAATCTCTTTTCTTTATAAATTTCTCAGTCACAGGAACAACAGAAAATGGATAAAGACATCTCAAAAGGGTTTCTCAATGACAGCACTGATTTTTTAT
Source organism: Xerus rutilus (assembly GCA_028644305.1). Taxonomy (NCBI): domain Eukaryota; kingdom Metazoa; phylum Chordata; class Mammalia; order Rodentia; family Sciuridae; genus Xerus; species Xerus rutilus. The sequence continues at coordinate 67,403,112 of CM053402.1, forward strand.
GATGGATAATTATTTTTTTCCTGCCACTATTTTTATCTATATTCCTATATTTAAAACATGTTTGAGATATTTATATATTTTTACAAGTTTTCCATGCACTGTACCTATTTCTGAAACAAGTGGACTGAATGAACCAAGCAACAACTGTATAAGACTATATTAGCAGAGAAGATCCTAGAAAGTCTCCTGCTGGCCTTGAAGAAGACAGCTGCCATGGAATGAACTGCCCATGCAGAGGGCTGTGTGGCAGGGGACTGTGAGCAACCTACAGAAGTGAGAGCCTATGTCCTTCATCCACAAACAATTGAACTCTGCCAATAAGCAGGGAACCTGGAAGAAAACTCTGAGCCTCAGACAAGATCACAGCCCTGGCCAGCATCCTGACTGGAGCCTTAAGAGACTGAGCAGAGGCCACACTCCAACTCTTTTTTTTTTTGGTACTGGGGATTGAACCACTGAGCCACATCCCCAGCCCTATTTTGTGTTTTATGTAGAGACAGGGTCTCACTGAGTTGCTTAGCGCCTCGCTGTTGCTGAGACTGGCTTTGAACTTGCGATTCTCCTGACTCAGCCTCCCTAAGTGCTGGGATTACAGGCTTGAGCCACCGCGCCCGGCTCACACTCCAACTCTTGACCCATGGAAATTGAGACAAGAAATGTATGTTTTCAACATACATTTTCTAAATTCATGGTTATGTATTATATGGCAATAGAAAACTAGTACAAATTTTGACATCACAAAACCCAGGAAAATATAATATTGTTACTAATTGCCTAACATCTTTAGAATACCTTTCTAAAAATTTGCTATGTGCTCTATCTTGACATATACCAACAACTTTGAAATGCTTTCTATAAAGAATTAAAAATAATTTAGCCATAGTTGATGGAAATTTCTCTTGTATTGACAGTTTATAAAAAAGGTGTTTTTCAGTTTCACAAGAACATGACATTACTAGTAATGGAAATTTTAGTACTGTAGTCTGCCCTCCATACCCATGGGTTTCCCAATTGTGGATTCAACCAATCACAGATGAAAAATATTCAGAAAAAAAATACAGATTTGTACACTTATTTTTCTTGTCATTATTTCTCCTATAAAACAATGTATCAACTATTTACATAGCACTTATGTTGTGTTAGGTGTTATAAGTAACCTAGAGCCCGGCACGGTGGTGCATACCTGTAACCCCAGCAGCTCAGGAGGATTACAAGTTCAAAGCCAGCCTCAGCAAAGGCAAGGCACTAAGCAACTCAGTGAGATCCTATTTTTAACTAAAATACAATATAGGGCTGGGGATGTGGCTCAGTGGTCGAGTACCCCTGAGTTCAATCCCCAGTACCAATAAATAAATAAATAACCAACCTAGAGATGATTTAAAGTATATGAGAGGATATGTGTAGATTATGTACAAATGCTATGCCATTTTATAAAGAGACTATAAATTTGGAATCTTTGGGGGGTCCTGGAACCAATCCTTCACAGATACAAAGGGACAAACACACTGTCACATCAAGAAAACATCTATGAAGTTACACTGTAAGATCTGGAAGAACTTTCCAGATCAATTGCTAGCTCCACGTATTTTGCTGCTTAGTTCTCCACCAACCCCACATTTGCAGTACCAGGTACCATAGGACATGTTCTTCCCAGCCCTGACCCCAGTGAGTCAGCACAGTGGGTGGCAGGAATATTCCCACAGCCAGCCACAAGTTAACCATGCACTGAAGAGACTCCATACACACAGACACACACGCACACGCCAGTATTCCCCAACTAACCCCTATCCCTAACTGAACTCCCTCAGCTAGATACTGAAATGCCCATGGCCACTCCAACAGCACCCAACATAAGAGGAAGTGGGACAGAGGAAAGTCTAGTAGAAAGATAATGATCTTTGCCAACTGTGGTCTAGTATCTCTCTTTGGCAAATTTCACAGAACATACACCTGCGTGAATGCCATACACAGGAAAGGCTCTGAGGTGTAGGCTTTGCTCTGAAAATGCCCTCTACCTCAAGTTCCAGCTAGTGGCCATTCAGAAGGAACTCTGGTTGCCATAGGAATCAAGACTATGTTTTCATAGTGGACTCAACACCATTCATATTATCCATATGAAGTAAGTAATGAAAGTGTTGGGCAAGGATGGCACAAGCTTTACCTTGCTGCATAGAGAATCAAGAACTTGATGTCCATCACTAGGAAAAGATTAGGTTCTTAGGACAACTCAGCTCCCTTGTCCTTCTCTCCCTGCATTGACTAGGCATAAACCTAACTATCTAGCATTTTCTTTAGAAGTACTTGCTGTTAATCAGTTTCTAATGCTATGATAAAATGCCTGGGATAATCAGCTTAAAAGAGGAAAGGTTTATTTTTGGCTAATGGTTTCAGTCCATGGTTAGTAAGCCCTGTTGCTCTGGGGCCTGTGGTGAGGCAGCACGTCATGGCGGGATCACAAGGTGAAAGAAGGTGCTCATCTCTGGCAGCTGGGACGCCAAAGAGAGAAACAAGATGGGGCCAGGTCCCAATATCCCCTTTAAGGGCTTTACACCTCCGTATGACCTAACTTCCTCCCACTAAGCCCCACTTCCTAAAGATTCCACCACCTGCTGATAACACCCCAGGACAGGAATCAAGATTTAACACATGGGCCTTTGGAGAACATGCCAGATCCAAACTATAGCACCTATACAAGGCCTCTCCTCCCTTACTCCTGTCATAAAGAAATCTCAAAGAACAATGGAAATATGAGCAGAGACTCCTCACATACCTGCAAGAGTTGAAGTTACTATCTAAATCAGCACCCAAATCCCTAGAAAGCTATTCAGAAGCCATCTTGACACAAATTTGTTCCAGGAACCCCTACGCACATGGTGGGAAGGGCACCAAAACATGGCTGGGACACTGCCACAGTCAGTGAGTCCACACAGGCAGTGTGTGCTAGCGCGTCTTACCTCATCATACATGAACTGAAGCGTCAGGGCCGACTTGCCGACCCCTCCACTGCCAACCATGATGACCTTGTGAAGGGCCAAGGAGCTCTGGCCCTTGTTCTTGTTTGCAGCCATCCTGCAGGCTTATGGCGGTGGCAGCACACGAACAGAAGAGCCAACTGGAGAGCTGCCGGTGACAAAGACAAAGACTTAGAGGCAGTGCAACACTCCTATGTTTTGGGAATGCGGGGATTTTTCTTGGTTCTGGGCAAAGATAAAGGCCATGTGACCATCCCAAAAGTCATTTATCCCCATGGATCCAGGGCCAAAGTAATGCCAAGTCAAGAAAAAAGACACAGGTGCATACAGCCCAAGCCTGTATCACTGGGGAGGGTGGAGAGGACGTTGTCACTAAGAGTCAATACACCCCACAGGGCTTCACTGGGAGAGAATGACCAAAAGGTTCCAAGTCCCAATTCCCCACCACTCCCCCAAGTCACCTAGTGTGACAGAGAACCACTTGGGCACCTGGATCTCCAGTTCTTTATTCTCACTCCTGTCCTTGTCCCTGTCCCTCTACCCTCAACACACACACACACAGAGCTCACACTCAGCCCTCCACATGGATTAAGGAGGTGGGCTGAAGAGGGACAAGTAAATATATTATTTTATAGTAATATATAAGTACCCCCTCATGACACAGGACAAAGTTAAAAGAAGCATGCAATCATTTACTCCAGGGTTGTTTAAAGTAATGAACTAAAAGAAGTTAAATTTTTTTTAAAATAACAATTTAAATCAGTTTGTTCTCCTCAAAAGAAATAAGTACCAATCCTGGCATTATGGGAGATGAAATATTCTCCATAAGTAAACTCAACAGGTATCTAGACCCTGTTCTGACCCAAGAGCTAATCTTTAAATAATTTGTATGGGGGGTAGAGCTCTATTTCACATAAATCTCAGCAAAATGGGCCCAAATCTGGTTCTGCTATTTGTGAGCTATGTGACCTAGGATTAGTTATTCCATTTCTCTAAGTTACATGGTTTTCTTTCTTTTTTTAAAATTTTAAAAAAGTTTTTTGTAGTCGTAGATGGACAGCATGCCTTTATTTATTTTTTCAATGTGGTGCTAAGGATTGAACCCAGAGCCTCACACATCCTACACAAAGGCTCTGCCACCGAGCCCCAGCCCCAGCCCCTAGTTACATGGTTTTCTTATCTGCAAATACAAATAAATCAGCACCTAAACTTGCAGGATGGTTCTGAGGACTATAGGAGATAACATGTGGAACATAGCACACAGTAGGTTGGTTGCCTTCCTAATTTTAACAGGGTGTTTTTTAATTATAACATCATGTTGCTGAGTTGAAAACACTCCCACTAGAAAAAAACAAATACACACAACACACAAGTTACTGGGTAAAATAGAGTATCATTTTGAATCAGTGTTTCCCATCCCTGGCTGCACAATGGAAGCACCTGGGAGATATACCAACATCCTGGTCTCACCCCAGAGATTTTGATGAGTTGGGTGTGGGATGCAGCCTGGAACTGGGAAATTCTGAAGATTCCCAGGTGACTCTAGTGGGCAGCCAAGACTGAGAACTGCTCTGAAATGTGCAGCTGAGCTCAATGGAAAAGAAGCAATCCCCACATGAGGCGTGGGGGGACACAGAGGGACACTCAACAGTAGCAGCTGCTCCTCCTGCCATCTTGAATGGCTGCTCTAGGTAACAGGCTTTAACACACACACAGCTAGGAGACCAACGCCCACACAAGGGAGGAGTGAGAACTGAAGCACCTTCTCAGATGAGAACTGAGAGGCCAAGGCCTTTGAAGGAGCACACGAGGAGAATGGACATGTTCACCAACAGGGGACAATGACAAAGACGCTTATCTGCCAAAGCTCCTGCTGTAGGGAAGTTTTACTTAAAAATCATGACCACAACAGTCCTCCAAAACCAAGAAATGAACATGTGGTCCCAGGCCAGTAGGAGCACCACAGGGCCAAGCAGAGTGTTCACTAAAGCCTGTCCGGCGATCCGAGGGCAAGGAGACCACTCAGGTGTCTTCCAGCTAACGCCCACCATCCCAACTTCTGGAACACACAAGAAAATCACCACACAGGAGTCAGCATACATAACAAGTGGGACTTTTCAGACAGGTAATAGACAAAGGATTATTTGATCAACTGTAACTAAAAAAAAGCAGCATCTAAAAAACATTATCAAAAGATCAGACTAATAAGAACTCTAAATGCCTAAAATATTTTTGAATATTTAAAATTAAAGTTTATGATGCTCTGCAGCAAACCTACAAAACACACACACACACACACACAAACTATCTTTGAAAAAAAGCACCTATGATCTGCCACCAGGAGATATTCACTATTAACTATGTATTTCCCGTCACTATTTTAATTTATATATTCCTATATTTAAAACATGTTTGAGATCATATTTATATTTTTGCAAGTTTTCCATGCACTATACCTATTTTCTGAAACAAGTGGACTGAAGGACATTCAGCCTTTTCACATTGAGTTACGGTTTCCTCAGCTGCACATGGGCCAAGGGGAATGGCCTTAGGCTGCTCTAAGTCAAGGTCACTGCCTGCTCCATCCACTGGTTCTCCACCCCTACATTTCACCATCTTTTTACCTGCCCACACCACTCTTTCCACTCCCCCTTTGCTAATTATGTGCTTTATAATAAGTGAGCTAAGCAATTAACTAGATAATTAAGCACATCTGAATTGTGACTAAAATAAAAGAAATGGGATGAGGGGCAGGCCTCCCCCAAAGGCTTCAGTTTAAGAATGTGAACTACTTTTGGCCTCATTTCTGGCCCCCAGCAGTTTCCTAAAGACAGAACGAGGCTGCAACACTCAAATCATCCATCCAGCCATCCCACAATTTCTCCAAGGCAACCTTCTGTGAACTATATGAAAATGGACAATTTTTCCAGGCTAAGAACACATGAATAAGTCTAATTCTGAACCACTATTTTCAAAAAGCAAGATCAATTTCTCTAGAAGAAACAATCACAAATCAACTGAAGGCTATTCAACGAATTCAGACGTTTTGCTAAAACATCCATGCTCGAAGTCCAAAACCGGAAATAACTATGGCAGATACCTTGAATCCTCTCACTGCTTCTGTCAACTTGGCATCCTGAAGGGAAGGACAGAAGAAAGGCAGAGGTGGCAGCCAAGTGCCCTGCACTGAACTACTCCTGGAAATGCTGACTTTCAGACCCCTGGTGTTAAAGACAAGAAACCTCTAATTGCTGAAGTCTCAGAGAGTCTATTGCTGTTGCTTGTTTTTACTTATACCCCCAAAACATCCCAGAAACATAGTCTTTGCCCATAACAAAGTTGTTTGAATGATAGTCTACTAGTTCAAACAAATTAGTAAATGACGACAGTACAGGGTAACAAATTCTATGGTTAAGGGGCACTCTGGAAATGGAGGAGACATCTAAAGCGGAATGGAAGTTCAGGGGACATTTCCTGGGGAAAGCAACATATAGACTAAGACTTGAAGAAGTTAACTGAAGAGAGGAGGAAAAATAGAAGGAAAAGAATCAGTGAAGCTTGGGAAGTTCATATGTATGATTTAACAGACACAACATTTAATAGTTTACAATAGATATACCTAGTTGATAAATGTACTCTTAGAAAAAATACAGGCATCCTTTTCTCCAACAGTTTATTTGGGAAAATTACAAACATTTAGAAAAGTTTAAAGACCTTATAGGGGCTAGATGTGGTGGGGCACGCCTGTAATCCCAGCAGCTGAGGCAGGAGGATCTCAAGTTCAAAGCCAGCCTCAGCAATTTAGGGAGACCCTAAGCAACTTAGTGAGAACTTCTCAAAATTAAAAACATAAAAAGGGCTGGGCATGTGGCTCAGTAGTTAAGCAATCCTGGGTTCAATCCCCCGTACCAAAAAGAAAGAAAAGAACCTTATAGTGAACACATAAACCCACCACATGGATTCTACAACTAACATTTTTGCTTCACCTATTTACGATGATACCTCTATCTACTCATTAGTGCATCTTATTTTTTTTTTTAATCCATTTCAGTGTAAGTTACAGATAGCAGTACACTGCATCTCTAACTTTGGCACAGACATCCATTGTTTCCAAAGCAAGTATAATTTCCCCACTGACTTTTTAAAAAATATTTTTTAGTTGTAGATGGACACAATACCTTTATTTTATTTACTTATTTTTATGTGGTGCTGAGGAATGAACCCAGTGCCTCACACATGCTAGACAAGCACTCTGCCATTGAGCTACAACTCCAGCACCCCCCGCCCCGACTTTTGAGAACAATTTCAGAACTATGTCTAAGAGGCTGGGACCACCTGCAAACTTCCTAATCTATCTAATAAATTTAGGTTGATAGCAAATTCAAGATAGTCACAACACAAATTTCCCAAAAGGGAGATTTGGGGCCCATTAAACATCTTGGCATGCTTCTCACCTTAAAGTCTTTTACAGGGGACTCTAGAAACATCCCAGCAGGCACCTACCATGGACTGAAATGTGCCCAACCCCAAATTTATACATTGAACCCTAGCCCCCCATGTGACTGAACTGTAAGGAGGTGATTAGAGTTAAATGAGGCCACCAGAGTAGACACTATATACCCTGACACTATATACAGTCTCCTTATAAGAAGAGCAAGAGACACCGGAGCTCTTTCTGCCACATAAGGACACAGCTGGAAAGCTGCCTGCAAGTCTGGAAGAGGCCCTCACCAGAACTGACCATGCTGGCAACTCAACCTCTGACTTCCAACCTATGGGAACTGTCAGATAACAAACCTCTGTTGTTTAAGCCATCCAGTCTACGGAATTTTAATATGGCAGCCCAAGCTGACTAGCACAGCACCTCGGTATGTATCTACCAGGGCAAAAGCACTATAGTATGATTCATTTTTGTTCAAAACCATTTAGACTCTATGTTGTGCCAAGGTTTGGGTCTCGTCCTTAGAAAATTCAGACTCCCATGAAAGACATACAAATAAATATCTTCATATAATTTCTCACAAGCATTGATAAAGATGGTACAAGATGTAATGGAAAGAATAATGAACTCTAGGAAAAAAGAAACGGGAAAGCTCCAAAGCTGAGTGGGAGTCCACTCAGCCGACAAGGGTAAAGGAGAGCACTCCAGCCTGACAGACAGCATATGCAAAGCAAAAAGGCACAGAAGATCAGTCTGGTCAGGTGTCACATAATACTAACACATCAGATATGGGAGGGGAAGTGACTGGATGATGAGTCTTGAAATATAGACCTGCCCGTCTTCAAATGGACCTAAAATGCCATTGTAAGAGAATGAGCTTAACCTGGAGCAAATGGGGAGTCCTTGCAAGGTGAGTCCTCCAGCCCAACTTAGCTTGTAAGGAGGGACTGAACCAATAAGAATGAACACAGATGCTGTAAAGAAAAACAAGACGTGCTGGGAGCAATGGCGCACACTTAAAATCCTAGCAGCCCGGAAGGCTAAGGCAGGAGGATCAAAAGTTCAAAGCCAGCGTCAGCAACTTGGCGAGGCCTTAAGCAACTCAGTGAGACCCTGTCTCTAAATAAAATACAAAAAAGGGCTGGGGATGTGGCCAGTGGTTAAGTGCCCTTGGGTTCAATCCCCAGTGCCTCCCCCCACAGAAAAAGACATGATGCTCCAAACTAAGAATGCTTCATTTAGTTGTCTTAGAAAAGAGGCAAAAGAGAGCTCAGAAATGGTTTTTCGACATAATGTTCTAAGATACAAAAATATTAGGGTGGACCACTTAGCATCAAACCAGATACCAGAACACACATTCACATGAGAAGTAACATGTATTTTGAAAGCAAATCTCAGTATATAAAACCATCCAAGTGTGTTAGGAGGAAAGGGTGTTTCCAGTGAATTTTAGTCTGACAGGCTGACATAGTCATTAGTCTTTTTTTTAACTTAAGCAAAGAAATGTGTTAGTAGAAAGCCGGGCGCGGTGGCTCAAGCCTGTAATCCCAGCACTTAGGGAGGCTGAGACAGGAGAATCGCGAGTTCAAAGCCAGCCTCAGTGAGGGCGAGGCGCTAAGCAACTCAGTGAGACCCTGTCTCTACATAAAACACAAAATAGGGCTGAGGATGTGGCTCAGTGGTCGAGTGCCCCTGAGTTCAATCCCCGGTACCAAAAAAAAAAAAAAAAAAAAAAAAAAAAAAGAAATGTGTTAGTAATGGAATCCAACTGCCACGTTGCCTGTATCATACGGTTGTCATGAAACACAAGTAACCATGTGAAAACCTAGGGGACACCAGCGCTCCCAGATCCCTCATAAAATTCAATATCCTGGGTAACACAGTATGCAAAAGCACACAGCACACTGCCCAACACAACATACAGCAAAGAACTGAATTTAGCACTTTTTCTCCAGACAGCACGGATTGAAGGTAACCTGCATGTTACCAGTAGGTCACGGGCATAATACCTGAATCTCCCAAAATGTTATCCAGGTATTCAATCCTTTAAATAATCATCAAAAATCCTTTAACAATCCTTTAAATAACTAAAAGGACATAAATCTAAGACACTTCTGGCACCAAATAATTAAAGACAGTATTGAAACAAATTATTGAAAAATTAGGAATCCGTGAACCTAGACCTAAAATAAATACTAAATAAACAAAGGAGAAGTGAGGGCTCTTGCTTACAGAAAGCCAAGAGCAACCTGGTAAATGCAGAGATACACCTGAACTGGAAAATCAGTATTTTACAACAGTTTCAAGACTGGCAGGCAAGACTCATCAGTGGATGCTAAATCTAAGGGAAGGATTAGACGAGGAAAAGGACATTTGCATGATCTTAAAGTGTCTCCCTAGATTTACTTATTAGTTGCAAGGGGAAAATATAATAAATATGGCATGGCAAAAATCAGGTAATACTTTGATCACATGATCAAATAAATACCACCAAGGTGGGGCAGATAGACATCATGCACCTCCAGGACATTTAGCCATAAGGACACATCAGACAGACCCTGACCTTTACAAACTTGGAATACAGGAATAGATTCAAGACTTAAGTACTGTATCAATGTTAAGTGTACTAATGTTGATAATTGGACTATGTTCATATAAGAGAATATCCATAGTCTTAGAAATAAAGTCATGATTTATACAACTTATCCTCAATAGTTCAGGGCAAAAAAAAAAAAAAAAAAAAGTCTTCCAGGTGATCTCTCTCTCTCTCACCACAGACTGAACGCAGACCAGGGATTGCACTCACAGGCCCTTAACCACTGAGCCATATCTGCCGCCCTTTTTATTTTGATACAGGGCCTTGCTAACTTGCTTAAGGGCCTCACTAAGTTGCTGAGGCTAGTCTGGAACTTACAATCCTCCTGCCTCAGCCTCACAAGCCTCTGGGATTACAGGCGTGCACCACTGCGCCTGGCTCTTCCAGGTGATTCTTAATCACATTAAAGGTAATTAACAGGATCTGGATGACAATTACCTAAAAAAATTCCCTTGCCAAAGATGGGCCAACCACTGGTGCAGAGAATGTCATCCCTTGAGCTCCTTCCACAACACTCAGATACCAGCAGTTAAAGAAAGAGATGTGAAGGCAAAGAGCCTAGAGGAAACTCACTCCCCCAGGCCCTTCATAAAATTCATGTATCCTGGAAAATATCCCCAGGTGTGTCTACACACAGGATGACATTGCACATGTAGCTCTACAAAGGTTCCAGGAGCCATCTTTGCCCCACACAGTGAAGCAACAACATAGTACGGGGTGGGGGGGGGCTTTTACTAAGCAATTACTATTGATTATTTGAAGTTCAAAACTATTTCACATGGTACAGTATTTGGTAGCCTATAATAACTTCAGGTTATGTGCTTGGACATTAGGCTAACAAGGAAAATTCAGGTTTATTTATAAAAGCTCATGCTCAATGAGGAAGACAAATATGCAACCTCTGTATTTTCTTCAAACAAGTGTTCCCAATAGGAAGTAAAAATGGAAAGATGCAGGGAATCAACCATGTCAAGAAAGTTCAAACAGCCAGGAAAGTGAAAAAAAAAAAATTAAGAGCAACGGAGAAGTATAAGAACTGAAGGACAGACACATTGGAAGAAAATATTTGCAACATATGGCAAAATTGTATCTGTAAAATATAAAAAGTCTCTGTAAAATATAAAAAGTCTCTCAAAACCAAAGTCAAACCCAGGTTTTTTTGTTTTGTTTTTGGGGTTTCAAGGATTAAAATCAGGGGCACTCGACTTCTGAGCCACATTCTTAGCCCTATTTTATATTTTATTTAGAGACAATCTCACTGAGTTGCTTAGCACCTCAGTTGCTAAGGCTGGCTTTGAACTTGTAATCCTCCTGCCTCAGCCTCCAAGCTGCTGGGATTACAGGTGTGCTCCACCACGCGCGGCAACAACCCAGGGTTTCTAATGGACAAAAAAATGAAGAAGTAATTCACAGGAAAGGAAGTGATCATAGCTCATAAATAAGTATATGAAGCCATACTCAATTTCTCTATTACTCAAGGAAATGCAAATAAATCATTAGCTTAGTTAAAATTAAAAAGTACTGTCAAGAATTTGGGGAAATGGATACTGTTGATCATAATACTAATTGCAGCAAGCTTTTGGGGAAAAAAATCAACAAAAATCAATTAAAAATTTAAAAAATCTGAAACACTTATAGGAAAGTATTCTATAAAAATGCAAATATATCCTTACAAGAATGATTGTGTTTACACAGAATACTCTAATAATTTGAAAAAAAATCCACCAATAGGAATACTTGCATATATTATAATAAAACCAAATTTTAGAGATACAACTACTTAAAAGAAAGAGGAAAATCTGTATGTACTGACCTAGAAAAATATGAAGATGTATCATTGAGCGGGAAAAAAAAAGAAGTTTCACAAAATGTAATGTTATTTTTATATATGTGTGTGTGTGTATAATTATGATAAGATACACACTGTTAATATTGGCAACAATGGAGTCAGAATACCAGCAAGTAACTTCAATTTTCTTGTAAACATCTCCATTTAAATTTTTTAAATTAATGTGAATTATATGATGAATTTTATAAAATAGAATATTAAAGTTTGATTTTAAAAATTTAACAGTTGAATAACAAATTTACCAGGAATTTTTTCCCCATTAAGTCTCTACAGTCTGTGGAGAAGTTATTACAAAGATGCTTACATTCAGGGTCTGGACTGCATTTTGAGTCACACCTAGGAGCCTATGGGAAATGCAGAATCTCAGGCTGTACCCTAGACCTGTGAGCCAGAATCTGTACTTTAACAAAGTCTCCAGGAGAATCCTCTGCACAGTAAAGTTTAAGCAGCCCCATGCCAGGTGCCAAGGCAAATTCCAATCGTTTATACCACTTCCTGTTACAATCCAAATTAGGAACATCTCAACCTAAATTATGGTCATGAAGGACTTTTTCCCCCAAAATAACTCTCTCAAATATGAAGTAGCACAGGAAACAAATCGACTCTCAGCGTTCAGAAATACTGCATAATATAAAAGTAAAATTCAGTGACATTGTCTGTCCAGTAGACCTCATTCTCCACTAGTACTGAAAATCCATCTGGAGTCTTATTTCTTGGCATCTAATACCAAATAACTACATAGCTGTGACAAGATCACCAACCTAGGAACTGCATCTATGAGTGTCCATGTTTGTGTGTGTGTGTGTGAATATATTCAATGATGGTTCCCCCTCTCCTTGCCTGTGTCCCTGTGCACTGTTAATCTGACACATCACAAACCCTGTAGCTAGCTATAACGTGTCAAGTCCAGTCTGTGGCCAGAGAAGCTGTATCTTAATCACATATGAATCTCCACGGATAGCTTTGAGCTACAGTGCATTAGAAACCTAGAAATGCCCAGAGAATGAATAAAGATGAATGATGAGTGAAGAGCTTTAAGAAAAAGATGACACGTTTTAAACAATTTTCCTTTACACATACTCCATGTTTCTCATCAACGTTCCATTAAGGAAACGTTGTCCAGAAGGACAGCGTTTAAAGTAGCAGCTTTCCTCAGAGGTTTTTAGTGTGGTTTAACAATAAATGCTACTAGCTACCAAAAATAACAATAAATTAAAAATACATACTTGCCCACACACACATACTCAGGAGCCAATCTGAAGAGACTAGTCAGAGAGGCAATTAAAGATCAATAAAGGTAACTACAACAGATTGAAACATCAAATTTGTTCATGGTGCTACTTAAAAAGCACCTCATTTGTCACCTCTGGAGGTGATGATAACTCATTATGTTAAAAATAGGAAAATAAAAGGAAAGAATAAAAAATGTACTCTGCTTCTCCTATGCAAACTTTACCACTGGTTAACAGCTGAAGCAAAGTTTTTCCTTCTAGAAATAATCTCACAAACCAAGGAATGGAAGAATTTGGGCAGCACCTTTTTATACCTTCTCATGCTATTAATCTGGCTGTTGAGCATCAACAGCTAACACCATAAAAAGAGACAATTCAGCCAGGTGTGGTGGTATGTGCCTGAAGTCCTAGGCACTCAGGAGGCTGAAGCAGGAGAATCACTTGAGACCTGGAATTCAAGACCAGCCTGGGTGATACAGTGAGCTCCAGTCTCAAAAAAAATAAAACAAAACAAAACAAAAAGCCATGAGACAAGACACTCTGGCATAAATGGGCATCTTGAAAAAGATACAACATCAATGATACAGGCTTGGGGGAAAAAAAATTCTGAATCAAACCAACAATTAACAGCAGTTTAGGAGATTTGTTCACCACCATCACAGATGCACAGCAGCAACACATAAACTGTAGGAAGCTCCATGGAACAAAGCATCCACTTTCTCCAATAAATAAATTTCAGGAGAAAAGAAATGGAGAAGGAGCCTATAAATTAATACACCCAAGCCTATAAATTAATTAGACCCAACTAATCAGTTGAAACAGACTTTTTTTAGATCTTAATTTAAATAAAATAAGAAAATTGAGGAAATTGGAAATTTTGGCTGGATTTAATAATATTAAGGAATTAGTGTTTTAATTTTTTTTTAATACCTCATGTAACCTCATTACAAATGAGGTTAAATGATGTGCGGGATCTGCTTCAAAATTATCAAGAGAGAGAGTGAAGAGATAGAGGTGAAATAAAATTAGCTATAAATTGATCACTGACACTGACCTGATAGGGACAAGGTAATTCATTACACTATACTCTGTACTTTACTTTTGTATGTTTTAAAATCCCCATTAAAAAGAAACATAAGGTAAATAAACACATACCCAGAGGGCTTTACCAGGAAAATACCAGTATATATCACTGATACAAAGAAACAAATTTTTTTTAAAGAAAAAGTAAACAAAAAAATCCACAAGCACAGGAAGGAGGCTGAAGACAAGACTGGGACTTGGGGGCAGCTGGAATCAGCGCCCTGCACGCTGCCAAGACTGTCACTGTTTCCCTCCGTGTGCTGGCTCTGTCTCTTTCTTGCTGTAGATCAGCTTTCACCACTTGGCAAAAAACAGAACTGCCAATTTGTAAAATTTGGTGGCCTGCAGGCATGCTTTGTTTGCTCACACAGTGCTTTTTAAAAACTGATTTAATTATTAACATTTTTAAAGGAAATTTTACATACAAGTCCAAATTTCTGGCATCTCTTGAAAAATCAGAAATTCCTAAATCCAGGCACTTGGCTGGTGCTGAGAAAGGCCAGTGCTTTTGGAAGGGGTTTGCGCTGTCTGCCAGGCCACAGGAGGCCGCTCCTGTCTTCCTCCACCTGCTTCACTCACGCGCAGGACCCCTCTGGCTCCCAGCCCCAAGGACCCCAACCCTCTCAGTCTCCTACCCAGAACTCACTTGGGTCAAGTGCCCTCCCCGGTCAAATTCCCCTTCTTTGGGTATTGTCATTAGCACCAGGGAATATTTTTATATGCACTTACATGCATGACTCAGTTTCCATGTCTACAAAAACAAGGAAGCTGAATTAAACAATCTAAGTTCACTGCTAATTTGGGGCTTTTATTTCCTGAAATTAGAGCTATAAAACAATTCACATTAGCATTGCATGTACCTAAGGAAATTTGTTTTAGGTATTTCTGCCCCCTAATGAATACCTCTTCTATCTGTCCCATCCCCACAAATAAATAAATAATAAAAATAAAAAATAAGCCCAGGTTAACAAAAAAAAATGAAAGAAATTAACTAGAACAAAAGATAAAAGCTCTGAAGTCTCTTAGCAGAAGCACCCAGCTTCTCTCAACGCCTCTAGGCACACGTTAGTCCTTCTGCTGCAATTAACCTTGCTTTTCAAGAAGGATCAAGAAGGGTCATCTATAATTGCACCCTCTACTGAAATATTTCCTCCATCACCTTCCTAGACACCCCAGGCAGCCGACCCGCCCAGTCTAAGTGAGCCTTCCCACACAGCTGGCATAACTAGTGGAGGCAGAGCTGGGAGTGGGACCCCAGCAGTCTGAGGTTTAGAGTCCACACTCTGAGCTACTACACTGTCTACTGTTCCCTGGATTGGGGTGGGGTGGTGTAGCCCTTTGAATATGGCCTGAAACACTGAAACTTATTACAGGGACCCAGAGCTGTGGGGTCAGAAAGCTCATTAAAGAGACAAGTCAGGCACAGTGGAGCACACCTGTAATCCCAGCGGTCCAGGAGGCTGAGGCAGAAGGATCACGAGTTCAAAGCCAGCCTCAGCAAAAGTGAGGCACCAAGTAGCTCAGTGAGACCCTGTCTCTAAATAAAACACAAAATAGGGCTGGGGATATGGCTCAGTGGTGGAATGCTCCTGAGTTCAATCCCCAGTACCTCCCTCCCCCAAAAAGAGAGACAAATACAAAGACCTAGGAGGAAATGTCTAACAAACAATAGTCATTATATACCCAAAGTAACAACGCAAGGACTTGAATGGATATTTTCACATCCATGTTCATAGCAGTATTATTCACAATAGCCAAAAGGTGGAAACAGCCCCAGTGTCCATCAGCAGAGAAGCAAAATGTGGCTTGCAGCTACAATAGAACATTATTCAGCCTCAAAAGAAAGGAAATTGACACGTGCTACAACATGAATGAACCTAAGGACATTCTGCTGAGTACAATAAGCCAGACACAAACGCACATTTACTGTATAGTCTCATGAGACACCTAGAATAGTCAAATCCAGAGACAGAAAGTAGCATATGGTTGCTGGTGACTGGGGATAGAGAGAAATGGGGACTTGTTTAATGGGTGCAGAGTTTCATGTGGGATGCTGAAAAAGTTCTAGAGATGGATGGTGGTGGTGTTGATGGTTGCAAACCTGTGAATATACTTAATACTATTCAAGTGTACACTTGAAAATATTTAAATGGTAAGCGTTATATATGTATATTTTACTATAATTTTTTGAAAAGTAGTTATGTATCAACTATAGTATAAGCCAGGAAAAAAATTTGACTTAAGCCTGAAGTCTGCCATTAAGAAGCTAATAACTTCGTTTATTTAACATTTCATGGCCTCAGTTTGATCCATAAAAAATACAGGATAGCTCTCTCCTCAGGTTGTTATAGAGATCAAATGAGGGCGCACCTGTCAAAATAAGTTCTGAGTAAGTACAGAATTGCTGTCTGACTCTCAACTCTAAAATTCTAGAAAGCCTTAAGACATTAGCCTTGGAGCCAAGTCTATGCTATGTCAGGATGAGCTGCTGGTCCTTAAAGAACGAAGAGACAGGGAAGGGAGGTTTCTTCCTTTGGAGGCTGCCCACTGTCCAGGGTGTACGCTAGCAAGGAAGAGGTCTGCCTTCTAGCCTCTGCCACTCACCCCCTATCTGGCCGCAGAGGCAAGACACTTCATCACCCGGGCTTCAGTTACCAGCAGAACAACAGGGCCAAGATCTGCCCTGCTCATCTCACAGGGCAACCAGGCAGGAGCAAATGAGGAATATGGACCAAACACACAGTCAACACAGAAATAAGTGTAGGCGTATTCCCATCAGCATTGGTCCTTGACACTCCTCTTTCTTCTCCATCACCCAGAAAGACAACATCATTACCTTCAGAAGTATCACCAATGGACATTTTTTTGTTGATTCTGAGACAGGGTCTTGCCATATTGCCTAGGCTGGCCTGGAGTTCTGGGGGTTCAAGCAATCCTCCTGCCTCAGCCTGAGTGGCTGGGACTATAGGTGCATGCCACCATACCACCTCAATGGGCATTTTAGGACATGCCTATCCTAACTTCCCCCAGCAGCTTCTGGAACTACTCTAACAGAAAGTCCTTCATCTTTTTCCCTCTGCGTCTAGAAGGGATCTTGTCCTGCCAAGACTTGGGAAGGACAGTTCTAGAAGGGGACTCACCCTTCTCCAAGAAGTGGCACACTCCTGAATATCTCTCTGACCAAGTCACTGGAAGGGCAGGCATCCCCGAGCTGCCTCATTACAAAGACTCGGCCAAGAGAACTGCACCTATCCCCTAAAATGACTAACTCTGTATTTCTTATACCCTTGGGGACACCAGCAAAGCCTTCAAGCACCCCTGCCTCTTCTAAAAATATTCTCATCTCTGGCTTTGCCTGATACCTGGGTGTTCCCTGGGGACTCCACATGTTAAATGGCAGCTGTTTGACCTCTCACACCATGTGCCTCTGGGCCACAGGGGACCAGATACACGTCCTTTCTCCTTTTCCACCATCACTTCCAGTTCAGTGCCTTCCTTGTCCCTTCATCTCTGAGGCCTGGACTTCCCAGCTGTAATACCCAGCCCCCCACCCTGTTACTATCAGCTCCAGACCTCCTGGTCACTTCCCTCATTTATCAGGGACATCCGCTTCTGGTTCACAGACTTCCTTCCTACCCCAGCTCTGTCATCCTCCTCAGTGACTTCTATGCCCATACAGATGACCCAGCAAAGAGCTCTCAGAGGCTTGACCTCCTCCTCCCCAAACACCTTTTCCTTCATTCTCCCTAGCACTGCCATGGTCATACCCTGAACTTCACCATCACCAAACAGTTCTCTCCTCTCACCCTCCAGCCTCAATCCTTCCAGCTCCCTTGCCATTTATAAATAGCCTCTGTCACAATTCTCTGCCCTTCTGATAGCCGCAGGCATTGGCCTCCAGCAGGTTCTCTCTGCCCAGAAACCCCCTCTGGGCTCCACTGCCCTCCTTCACCTCTTAGGCCCCTCTCTCCGACACCTCACCTCCTGCTCCTCCTTGAGGCTCCCTCACACCACGGCTCTCCTCACCATACCTGATCTGGCAAGAAATGAAAGCCCGTAATCAGTCCGTGGAATTCACTTTCAATGCATTTATGATCACAAACCAGGACTGGGCATTCACTCCACATGTTCTAGAAATCTCACTGTGATACTCTTTTACTCCCTCCACATGCCCACTCTTGACAGATGACCTTGCTTCATTTTCTCCAGAGAACACAGAAACCACCAACCACAAACAGGTGGTTGTCTTCTCCTCATTGGCCAGTTTTCCCCTCTCTACAGCATCATCCCCACAGCCAAAGATAACCACATAATTCGGAATTGTCTGGTTAACTGCAGTAATTGTATTAGTCTACTTTCTATTGCTAAAACAAAATACCTGAGGCTGGGTCATGCATAAAGAAGAGATTTATTCCGCTCACAGTTTTGGAGGCTGCAAGTCCAAGATCAGGTGGCCCCATCTCCTCAGCCTCTGGTGAGGGCCTCATGACGGATGGAATCATGGCAGAAACACATGTCAGAGAACAGGAAGAGATCATGCTTACTCTTTTTTAACTCAAGGTCCCATAAGAACCTTGGTCTTTTCTAAGGGCAGCACGTATCCCTCATCTATGAGCCAATCATCTGCCACTAGGCCTCATCTCTTAAAGGTTCCGCTTCCTCAAGCCCTCTACACTGAGGACCAAGCATCCAGCACACAAACTTTTTTTTTTTGAGGGAGGGTGCTGGGGATTGAACCCAGGGCCTTGTGTATACAAGGCAAGCACTCTACCAACTGAGCTATATCCCCAGTCCCCAGCACACAAACTTTGAGGACAAACTGCATCCAAACCATAGCACCAGTGCTTTTCAAACTCTAATGAAGCAACAAATGAACTACATCTCAGTAGTCCTCAGACACACACCCTTCCCGTCTCTCTGCCCTATCCCTAGGCAATGGCATCTCTTCCAGTGGCTTTCTGTGCAGCTTGCAAACTGTTAAGATGCAACCCAGACCCCATTGCCTTCCTGCCACCCCTCTTGGCTGTTTCACAAGAATCTCAAACTTAGTCCCAAAATAGAACTGCTGATTCTTTCCCCTGAAGTCTGCTCCTTCTCTACTATTCACTCCCCGTCTAATAGCTACCACAGTACCCAGGAGCACCCAAGCTGTTACAAAAACCAGAACCTTAAGGTTATTCTTGATTCCCCAACTCAATCTGTGACCAGTTCTACTGATTTCATCTCCAAAATACCCTTCAAATCCAACCACTCAGTCCGCCTTCTCTGCCACAGCCAAGTCTCAGCCACAACTTCCCAAGGACTCCTCCTTGCTGCCACCTTAGCCCCTCTTCAATCCAATCTGCTCTCCACACAGCCCATGGTACACATTTTTTAAGGATGTAAATGACAGTGTGCTTAATGGTCTGATGACCCACCATGACTAAAACCTAAACCCTCCACTGACCACGGCCTACGAGACCTTTGCCCAGCCAGCCTTCTTCCAGTCCCATCAACACGCTAAGGGCTTCCTCCCTACGGTCCCATTCACATGCTCTGCTTCCCTCTCGGTGCATTCAGGAAGACCCAAAGCAGAGGGGAACAAGGTACAGATAAGAAACTGAAGACAGACCGTTGTGACTTTCTGAAGCAGAGAGAAAGAGGCAGAGCCTGTATGCAGTAAACTCGAGGGGTAAGCAAGGACCAGGTCACTCAATAGGCACCGGAAAGCCACTGAAGTTTCTCCATCAGGCATCACTGGGCCTGCGTGTTGAAAAGGTCACTGTTCATGGGGGCAGGAAAGATGGTGGAATGAGATGGACACCAATGCCCTAGGTACATGTATGACTGCACATATGGTGTAGCTCTATATTGTGCACAACCAGAGAAGTGAAAAGTTGTGCTCCATTTGTGTACAATGAGTCAAAATGCATTCTGCTGTCATGTATACCTAATTAGAATAAATAATTTTTAAAAAAAAAGAAAAAGAAAAAGGTCACTCTAGCTATGGAGTGGAAAACAGAAGGCCCAAGAGCAGATATGTGAGATCGTAGCAGGCCAGGCCAAAGGTGATGACAGTAGACACGGGGGAAATGGCTAGATTTTAGAACAATTAGGACATTCAAAAATGGCAGCAATTACTGAACAAACAGATATAACTAGAGAATTTTTTAAAGTCTCAATATGTAAGTATTAATAGAGATACTCCATTAGCTAATATTCATTCCTGAAAGTTGGGGATATAGCTCAACAGTAGAGCGCTTGCCTAGCATGTGTGAGGCCCTGGATTCAGTCCCCAGCACCACAAAAATAAAATAAAATAGAAATCATTCCTAACAATAGGACCAGCTAACCAACAATAAATGACTGGCCACCAATCTTTCCTGAGGAAGGAAGAAAGGGGATTGTGGGAAAGGTAGGATGAAAGAAAAGAAAGGAACTAGCTCTTAAATTAGGACACAGGATGGGAACAGGGCCAAACATAGGAAGCAGAGGAAATGCAAATTGTGCAACTTTTCTACTTGATTGTGACTCTTGACAATGATCAAATGGATTGCAAAGAACAACTGCAATTCTTGCAATTTAACATGATTAATGAGATCTTTTTATAAATATACTTCATTCAAAGAGATTTGTTTCATGAAAATATTAGAATCTTAGAAATTTCAGAGATGGAAAGAAACGGGGAGGTGTTTTAGCCAGGCCGCAGGCTTGGGTTTCCTCTGCTCCCCACCTATAGTCATTCAGGAAGATTTCACGTGGATGCTGAAGAATGAAGTCCTTCTACCCAAGTGGATAATTAAAACGTGTGAGGGCTGAGAGAGAACTGAAGAATTGCTAGGCAAATAAACACTGTCCAAAGACTTAAATTATGCAGGCAAGAAGAGAGGGTTTAAAGTCTCCAAAACTTTTCAGCTACTTTGCCAATGAGCTTTATTTTTAAGAATACACAAATCATTAATGACTAATTTTAAGCTGTCCATCAAGGAAATCACTTTGGCAATAGGTTTTTTACCAACTTGTTTCAGGGTTAAAAAAAAATCTCAGCTGTTCCATTTGGTTTAGGGACAAGCAAGATTTAAATTTCTAATTTCCAAAGCAACTGCATATTTGGCTAATTAATTCTAGCATCTGACAATGAAGAACCAGAAGAAAGAACATAAAGTTTCAAGTATAATACCAAAAGTTTTTAGAACAGCAAAAACTCCAGCTGTGTTTTAATCTCCTACAGTACTACAAACTTTAGTAATCATCTTAAAGACTTTTTTCCAATAATGTCTGGTCCAAATGTTAAAAAAAAAAAGTGAGCTAGGTACTGTGGCCCAGGCCTATAGTTCCAGCCACTCAGAAGCCTGAGCAGGAGAACTCTAAGTTCAAGGTCAGCCTCAGCAACTTAGGGAGACGCAGCAACAAAATAAAAAAATGAAATAGGACTGAGGATGTAGGTCAGACATAAAGCACTCCTGTCAAAATCCCCATTTCTGCCAAATCCCCATTATTGCCAAAACAAACAAAGTAGTAGCTAGCCACCAAGAATGCCAAAGGCTCCTCAGATAGTCCCTTCCCACACTGCATCAGGTTTGTTTTGTGTACTGATAGAAATGATTGTCATTTCCAAGATACTGTAGCTTCCATCTTGATCACTATCATACACATTCTCTCTCAGGTCACTAGCTGAGGAGAAAGCTGGTGGCCATCTTGTGCAGTAGCCTATATAGAGACTTAAGTGGTGTGAAACCAAGACCTCCAGCCAACAGCCATGTGAGTGTGCCATCTTGGAAGCAGTTCCTCCAGCCATCAAGCCTTCAGGTGACAATAACCTCAGGAGGGAACCTGAGTCAAAAGCACGTGACCAATTGAACAGATTCCCGAACTTCAGAAACTGTGAGATAATTACTAAAGTTTGTAGTACTGTTAAATTTAGGGAAAATTTTTACACACCAATAAAAAACTCACTGAAAAGGCAAAAAACCTTTAGAGATAGCCAGTCAGTCAGCGCAGCTTCTGTATTTCCTTCAACTCATGTCATATACTAAGTAAAATTATGAAGCTTGGAATATTTCAACCTACATCAGCCTAACTTGCTATGTCAATTGCCAATCTAGCAGGTCTAAAATGTGCTATAAGTTCCCCATGAGGCAATGACAAAAAACAATGGCAATAATAGAGTACATTACCAATTTTTTTTTTAGATTACCAATTAACACCTTTTTCTGCATTTTTTTTTTCAGTACTGAGGATTGAGTAGCTCTACCACTAAACTACACCCCTAGCCCTTTTTATTTTAAACAGGATCTCCTTAAGTTGCCCAGGCTGGCCTTGAACTTGGAATCCTCCTACCTCAGCCTCTCCCATCACTGGGATTACAGGTGTGCATCACACACCTGGCTCTGCATCTATATTTAAAAAAATAACAACAACAAACTCTTAGGCTGTGGTGTAACTCAGAGGCAGAGCACTTGCCTAGCATGCCAAGTCCGTAGGTTCAATCCCCAGCACTGTAGGGAGTGGGGGACACTCAAGAGGACAGGAAAACTGTAAGCAGTTTTTTAAGTGCTATAAACTTCAATTTGAGAGTTGGCTGGCATTTTCTAATTGTCATAATAACCACATATACTTTCCCACTTTGACACTCACCTTCCACATTCTATCTTTCTTTTCCCTCTTGCCATCCAAAAGCTCATATATCCTCTTGCCTACTGGCCACACTGCTTTTCTGGAATGTCTAAGAATGTATGCACATACGCACTACTGTTTATATTCCTAAGTTCCAGAAGACCTATGGCACTAAAGGAAACAGCTCACTGTCAAATCTTTAAGGCCACATATTTATATGGTATTGGTTAGTTCAGTGGGTCTCTGCCAAATAGGTAACTGATGCTCTCAATAACCATTTCTCTCCTTACACACCCCATCACCTTAATAAGGAAGAGTCCCATTCTCCCTGGAACCCTGGGGCTCCCTAACATTCAGAATTCTCAACAATATCCATCATTTCCCCCGCCTCCACCCACAAAGCATACACAAAAAACCAAGTGTCCTCAATGTCCTAGAGCAGGGGGCTGTTTAGCAGTAATTGGAGCCAATGAAAAGTGGGAGTTCTGTATTTTATCTTGAGGACAGTAACACTGAAAACCTTCCAAGAGTTCACCAAGATCTTTTCCAACCCTGTAGTTCTATGTGGTTATGTTGTCTCCAAATTTAGCTTTCAGAAGAGATCGCACGAATGATGTTTCTGTCTTCCACAAATCAGATGAGCCAGTAAGAATTTGGTAACTGAATGCAGACAGGCCCAGTGGGATTGAGTGGTGTGGTACAAAGGGTTATCTCAACTCTCAGGTTCAACATTCTTCATGAAGTCTCAAGCTTTCTACAGATAAGACAAAAAACTTGAAGTTCAGGCAAGAATTCAGAACTTCCCCACTTCTTCCACCTTCCACCAAGACATCTTCAAATTCCACTCAAGGTTTTAATTCTTTTTTCCTGTCTTTATGTGTCCAGGTTCCATTTTTCCAAAAGACATTCAGAAATTTACAGCTACACTTTTTCCACACTAAATTCTGGGAAAATATCTATTCCTCAGACATAGGAGAATCTTGCTAGGATCTCCAGTAAGAATATCTGCTGTTTCTAATGAGAAATACTATGAACAGAAGAAAAAGGGTTGGGGATTTAGCTCACTTATATACAGCATGTTTAGCATACATGTGTCCTGTATTCAATTCTCAGCATCCTCTCCTTCTCTCTCCCAAAATAAAGAAGGAAAGACTCAGAAGATCAGAATAAAGTAGAATAGCTGATGCTTCTTCCTGTGTTAGCTTTCTGTTACTATAACAAATTCCTGAGATACTCAAGTTAAAAAGAGGAAAGGTTTACTCTGGCTCACCCTTTGGGAGGATTCAGTCCACAACTGGTCCATCTGTTGCTTTGGGGCCTGTTTTGATCATGATGGAAGAGTGTGGTGGAGCAAGTTGCTCATCGAAGGGTGAGTAGGAAGTAAAAAGAGGAAGAGGCAGGGGTCCCAAATATCCCCTTCATGGGCACACCCCCCTAGAGACCAAATCTTCTGACTAGACCCCACCTCTTAAAGGTTCCATCACCTCAGTACAGCACCACAGGATGGCAAACAAGATTTTAATACACCTGTCTTTGGGAAACACCAAGCCACCCCCACACACACACTACTATGGAAAACACTTTAAACAGTTCCTATTTAATTTAATCCTAACAATGAAGACAACTATTATCACCTTTTTAACAGTTGATTCTGGAGCTTAAAGGAAAAAAAATGCTTAAGATCAAACCACTAATAAAGTTCCAGAGCCAGCATTCAACCCAGGTGTACAAACTCACCTCTTCTCCTGTTCTTGCCAACATTTAGCACCACCTGCCATGGTCACCCCGTTTCTGAGAACTGTGCTTCTATTGCTCCTGGCTTAAGGAACACTGCCTCGTTCTGAGGTCTGACATCCAAGATGTTCTCTGCTTAGAACATCAGTCATTTGCACATCTAAAAGATATGCCATACTCTCTGCCAATCAGTGCCCACTATCCATCCCCAAAATTTAAGAAGAAATGAAGTTAGGAAACTAGGACCGGGCAGAAAGTTCTCCGTTCTACAAGCGTTGAAGTCAAGTCACAGATAACTCAAATGAAAAATCAGCCACATCTCTTCCTCAGACAATTCTAAATCAGTCCACCTGACAGCAGAACTTCTCCCCAGAAGACTCACTTGATAACATCAAAGTTTAACTTTCTAGTATTCGCCTGAAAATGAGCAGAGAGAGGAAGGACACTCTTTAAACAAGCAGTCTGGGCACAGCGATCTCTGCCACCAGCAGTTCGGAACCAACCACCGACACTCTACTAACAAGAAGGCAAGAATAGAGACGCCGGGTCAGGGCAGTTCAAGTCACCGTGCTTCAGTACCTATCAGAAAAGAACGAGGGTGAGGAGACTGTGCTCATTTACAAAACAAGACCCAAAACAAATAGCAAACGAAAAAACTTTAGCAGCTGCCCGGGCCACCTCAAGTACACGTTCCTACGGTAATAAGTTTTTGCAACACTTTATCGCTCTTTTCCTGCGCGCAGCGGCAACTAAGGAACTGAGGAAGTGAACCATCCCCAGGCTGGAGACCCGACAGGGCAGGAAGTGGAAGCAGTGGCCATTTGTGGGAAAAGGGAAGGAGCGGCGACAAGGGAGAGGCTGGGGCACCGCCCCCACTTCCTCAGCCCCAGCCGACGTGAGAGGCCCGAGGCTTTCCCCAGGGTGGACCTCCCCGAGCGGAGCGGGGCTGCTGCCCCGGCATGGCCCTCCGCGGGCCCTGGGGAGCGACGTGTCCGGCCGCTGCCCCACCACAGTCCCGCGCTCAGAGCGCGGGGACAGGAGGCTCCAGTGCACAGGGCGGCGCACCCACTTCCCCAGCCCGTGCCCCACCCCGCCCGGAGAGGGCCCTGCCCCGGCGCGGCGCCCTTACCTGGGACCCTTCCCGCGCCGCCTCGGCCGTCCGCGCTCGGCCAGCAGCTCTTAAACGCGCCCCGCCCCCTCCCGGGGCCGGACCCCAGCAGTCCCCAGCCGATTTGTCATTGAGCAGCTCCAGCTCGCTTCCCCACCCCCGAGCGCGCCCCCGGCGTCGCCTAGGCAACCTCTCCTCTCAAGAGCGCGCCCTCCCTTCCGCTCCTGCCCTTCTCCTTGAGGCCACGCCCTCTTAGCGCCTATTGGTCAATCCGAAGTGGGTCTTCCAAGCCGCGGGGGCCGGGAAGAAGACTTCTCCAATAAGAAGCCGACTCAAGCGGAGGGGCGGGCCCGCCAGGCCTGCCCCGCCCACCTCCGTTTTCTTCTTTCTCTGGCCGGACTCGCTGCACGTGACCGCTGCTGCAGTGGAAGACCCGGGAACTGGTCTGGGGACGCTGGGCGTGGGCGGGCAGAGCCGCGCTCGGGTTGTGGGATGTAGGCCATGTCATGCCAAAGTAAGGAAAAGCAAAAGGAACGGACAGACCTGATATACAGAAACCTCAGAAAATTAAGAGGTGGCCAAGTGTGCTTGGAAGGGTCCAGATAATTCTGAAGACACCAGCTAGGGGCTCCTGAAGTGGCATCTCCACGTCTAGCCACCGCAAGTGTTTAGCTGATGACACCCCATTAGCAGTAATGGAGTTATTTAAACAGTGCCTCATTGTAACTTAACCCAGGATACAATCAAGGGCCAGAACCATAACCCAGAGATAGAAGCAGAAAGTGCAGTGGCCAAGCTCATGGCAAGAGGTTTCCTCCAGCAAACTACCCCAAACATTGTCCTTCAGGACCCCACAACTTGGGGTTTTCCATCAAATAAAGCTCATCCCCAGGTTGATATTCCTAACTAGCCTTGGCTTTGTAGAGTTTACTAACCAGGGGCACCTGGACACATTTTGTGCCCCCCCCCCCCACTGACCTCTACACAAACATGGCATGTTACACTGTATTGCAATTAAGAGTTTAAACGTAGGGCTCTCTAAAGAAGGATCTATGTTTAAACTTGTTTAATGTGCTACTCAGCAGCTAGCACAGAATAATTATTTCTTCTGTTGTTGATCATTATAAGTTGGATACATGTGTATTAGTAGCTGACATTGTCCTTTGATTAGACTGCTATATATTAGCAGATCCAAACACCCCTTCAATATCTGTAGCAAAAGGCACAGAGGCTTAACTAAATTTTAAAAAAAGATAACCATAAGACTATCCTATTGTTAGTCTAGTATCTTAAATATTCAATTTTTACCATAATAGTGCACTGTAAGGACTGAGTGCTAATGATATAACAAACTTTGCTGGATACTCTAAGGAAGAACTAGTAGGAGCCTTCTCAAAGAGGATTCTCTCCAGTATTTATGACCTACAAGGGGAATCACACCCAAACTTTAGTATGGATTAATGATGGTTTGGAGTCAGGAAGCTTAGTCTCAAAGGAAGGCTCTACATATAACTAGCAGTTACTTAGGAAGTTACTTAACCTCTGTGGGCCTCAGTTTCCCAGCTGTCCAGTAGGAGCAGTTAGTACACACTCTGGGTACAAAGATTTACGTGAGATTACACATAGCCCTCAAAGTACAATGCTAAGTGCTAATTTGGTGGGAGCTCCACAAATGTGAGCTTGCACTGGATTGCTGCCAGAGGTTATGATATACACTCAAGAGCCTGCTAAAACAACCTTTCCTGGGTGCATATCGCCTTTCCTCTGTATTAGTGGCAGGGTGTGCTGGACTGTCTGAGAAAGGCTTATTCACTCTCTGCTCACCCCTTCCTCCTCTAGAACTCTGAAGGGTCCTATTGGGCCTCCAGCAGCAGGATCATCTGTTCAGCTCCTGGCACTGAGCTGAGTGTGGTAGAGTCAGAGAGGAGTGGTAGGATACTTTTGGGGGGGGGGGGTGTTTCACACAGGATACTGAGCCACATATGTGTCCCTCCTGGGAAAGGGCACTGAGAGGCCACTGGCCTCAGCTGCCTGTGGGATGGCTCCTGCCAGGTCTCGGGGATTTCTTCTTTGCTGAGCTTCTCCTGCCAAAACTCTGACTCCTGATAAAGCCAAGGGTTTGAGCAGCAAGACTCTGTAAGGCCCCTCTAACCCACTGTGCTATGAAAAGAACGTTCTAGGCACTCCCTCCTTCAAAAGTATTTGAGTACTGTGTGAGTCTTCAGTGCCATTTAGCAAATATTTCTACTTCTCTTCCCTAAGTTCTGGATAGGTTTGAACTTCTTAGCTGCCTCTGGTTGGTTGGAGCCATGTGACTAGCTCTAACCAATGATTAATGACCAGAATGACATATGTCTTTCTGGGCCGAAGAATTTAATTGCCAGAGTGAATCCCTGCAGAGCTTTCTCATCCTTGGTACTGGGAATGTGTGGGAGGGTGGCTTCTCCATTAGCCTGGGCTCCTACAATAAGCACAACCCCCCTTCCAACCTGTGACTCAGCATAACTGAGAAATAAACCTTTATGGGTTGAAGACACTAAGTTTGTCAGTTCTGTGTAACTGTAACACAATAACTAAGACAGCTAGCTTGTGTAGAGAAAAGGTTTATTAAGCTTACAGTTTGGGAGGCTCAAAGTCCAAGATCAGGTTGGGGAGCATTGATTTGGCCTCTGGTAAAGGCAATAGATGGGATACATCATGGCAGGAGTACATATAGGAGTGAGTAGTCACATCTCCAACAGGAAGCAGAGAAAAACTCCTGCCCCACGGTCACTTTTAAGGACAGCACCCCTAATGACCTAATGACCTCCTAATAGGCCCTATCTCCCAGAGGTTCAGTCACTTCCCACAGCACCATCCTGAGGACCAAGGCTTTAATCATGATGGACTCTTATGGACACTCAAATCACACCAAAATCATAGCATTAAGATTTGGAAGACACTTATTACTGCAGCACAGCTTAGCCCATTCTGACTGATATAAGGTCCAATGATGTGTCATGCATGGTGCTGGGATACAGTAATGAACAACCTAGACCAAAGAACAGATGAACCAGTTAACAAACAAGCAACTCAACAATTCCAAAATGTGTCCTTATAAATTATTTTAGACTGGAGAATCAAAATAATGGTCTCTCCTGGGAGGTGAAGTTTAAGTTAGGACTTGAAAAATGAGGAAGAATTGATCAATCTTGGCCAAAGTTGGGATGAGAGGGACAGAGGAATATTTCAGGCAGAATAAAAAGCCTGTGCAAGATCTGGAGGCAGGGGGAACAAAGAGAAAAAAAAAAAAGCCTGGTACTGAGAATAGCCAAGACAATAGCCAAGAATAGTTCCCTGGAACTGTGAGCAGAGAAAGTGAGCCACATAAGGCTGGAGAAAAAGGTGGAGACAGATCACATAGAGGTTTCTAGGAGTTGCTATGTAGGGTATTGCTAGTGTGCTGGAAGCTACCAACAAGATTCAAGCCTGCAGGGTGACACACTTTGATTTCCGTTTTTCCTACAGTTTGAATCTTGAATGTTCTCCAAAGCCCATAGATTGAAAGCTTGTTCCAGTCGTCTGTGGTGCTACTGGGAGAAGATGGAACCTTTAGGAAATGGGACCTAGTAGGAGGAAGTTAAGTCATTGAGGGTGTGCCTTTGAAGGGGATATTGGGCCCTTGGCCTCTTCCTGTCTCTGCCATGAAGTGAACAGGCCTCCTCTGCCATGTGTTCCTGCCATGATATACTGTGCTGCTAAAGGCCCAGAGAACCAGGGCAAAGTGATCATGGACTGAAACCTCTGAAACTGTGAGCCAAAATCAATTTTTCTCCTTTTAAGTTGTTTATCTCAGCTATTTTGTTACAGTGGTGGAAATCTGAGTAACACAGTGTTAAAAAGATTACTCTAGCTGGAAAAATGGGCAATAAGGGGAAGGTGTGGGGATGGAGGCCATTCCAGAGGTCCAGAGAGCCAGAATCTAAAGAAGGGACTCATTCCTCAGAGAAGAGGATGATGTGGGGAATTTGCAAAAGGAGGGGAGCAAGAGAGATGGAGAGAAAACCTGGAGAGTTCTGCTGCCAAACCCCAGAGGAGCCAGGGGCAAGATTTACAATCCAGGTCCCTAAAGGTGCTTTGACATCAGGGAGATGGGTGCTCAAAAGCCATACAGGAGATGGGGGAGGGTATGGAAAGGATGGCTGACTGATTTCCTTGAACATAACCAAGCATTAAAGACTTGCTGCCATGAGCTGGCAGGATTATATAAATAGATGATATTAGAAAGAATCCAGACAAGCCCCAGCATCCCTGTGGGCATTTGAGATTTGGTGACTACATCAATTAGAAAAGAAAGGAGGTTGCCAATCTATGGTTGGTGGGAGGGGGGCCGAGAGCCATTCCTACCTGCTAGAAGTTTTGGAAGGACTCTAAGCAGCAAAAGTAAATGAACTTGCCAGAGCCTGGTAGCACTCACCTATAATCCCAACATCTCAGGAAGTTGAGGCAGGAGGATCAGGAGTTCAAAGCCAGCCTCAGCAACTTAGCGAGGCCCCAAGCAATTTAGCGAGACCCTGTCTCTAAATAAAATATAATTTTATGTGTTGGGATATGGGTCAGTGGTTAAGCGCCCCTGGGTTCAATCCCTCTGGTACCAAAAAAAGTAGATGAACTTAACCTTCAGCATTTTGGTCATTTTTCTGTTCTGTTTTTCTCCACCTCTCAGTGCCTAAATGCTTTCTCCCCACTTTCTACAACCTGCTTCTCTTCTCAGGAACAGGTTTCACCTGTAATAAATGAGTAATGACAGCTCTATGTGTCATGTGTCACCTCCTTCCTGGACATCATACATCATATATTTACATCCTGAAGTCCCAGGCCAGGAGGACATTTTCAGGAAAAGATGTGAGACCTTTCATCCACACTCCCAGGACAGAGTGATTTACCCCTCCTCCAGGAAAGGTTGATTCCCGAGCTCTCCCCCAGGGCCCCAGGCTGGGTACTAAATGATTGACTTCCTCCCTCTGCAGCCTGGGCAGCATCCCCAGGGAACCCCTACCTTGTAGCCTCTTGCTGGCAGCACCCAAAACCAGCTCTGGGTATTTGGTTATTCCCAAACATATTCAAATCTTGACTTTGTTGCTTAATTTAGTAATAGCCACTAAAACAGAGTTACTGGGGGGTTAAAACAGAGTTACTGGGGGGTTTAAAAAGTGCTTTTTCCTAAGTGCTAATGAGAGCTTTTCTTACCTCACTATCATCTTTCTCCATCATCTCTACTGCCCCAACCAAGGCCCTGAGCAGCCATGGGAGTCTAACCAGATGTTCCTGGGAACCCTCTGCCATAAAGTCAGCAGTCCAAGTAATTAGACTTGGAATGAGCTTTTGTCTTTCAACAGAAACAAATCTACTTGGGAAACACATTAGAAAGAAAAAACAATTTGTTTCTATTTTAAGTTATTGAATTAGCAAGACTTACCTTTTGGCCACTGTAGCTGACACAGCTTCATCTCCGAGAAATGAAGTTAAGTGTGCCCTATGATTGAGTAAGTCCTCCTCACTGCTGCCCATCTGCACCACACGCCTGTTCCTGGCCTCCCTTCCAGCTTCATGGAGTCCCGTGGTCTGTGCTTCCTAAAATCCACACAGTAAACAGCTGCTATAATCTGTCACTGACCTCCAGGTAACCAGATAAAAGTGAGGTAACAACTGCAAAGCACTAGACTGAGATACAATGAGATTCTAGTGTCTCCATGCTGTGCTGAGCTCTCTCCAAAGTGACATAGTATTTGCAGTCTCCCAGGAAGCCAACCACGTTGAAAAACAGGAAGAGACCCTGTGGGCTCCCTCCCTCCCTCCCTCTCTCTCTCCCCAGCTAGGATGTGCTCCTCCTCCCATTATAAGGTCCTCCCTGGAGGCTGCCTGGACCACAGATGCACAAGGAATTAGAATCTGTCGCACTCCTCCTCAGACTCCCCAGTGGCCTCTGTTGCTCCTTAAACTCCAGAAGGTCAGTCCTCATCACCTTGAGAACCACATCCACACTTGCCTCTCGCCCATCTAGTGTATGCTGACCACCAAGCAGATCAGGTCCCCCACCTAGGTGCACTCTTGAGCCACCTGTGCACATTTTCCCAGGAGTCAGCCAGCTCTGGGTGGCTAGACAGACAGACAATGAGGCAATGAGAACACGAAAACTTGTTAGGAAGAAGGATGAGGAGAGGAAGGATGTAAGCTGAACATCTGCTGCATGCCTGGCACTACCAGACACTTGGCGTGTGTCCCCTGGTGCCCTGCACAAGAGTCCCCTCAAAGCAGCTGTTGTTCCTTGTGCCACAGATGAGAACTGGGCCTCAGAGGAGGAAGAGGTCAGAGAGGACCTCACTCACTCCAGAGCTCTCCTTGACTTGTTCTGTCCTTGTCCCAGCAGCCAGAGCCTCCCATGGTGGTCCAAGACCTTCAGTCACTGCCTGCTGCCTGAGGCTGATTCTAACTCACTTGGGGGAGGGGGAGAGAGGTCTATATTTCAGAGGGTGAATGCGCTTCCAGGCCTTTCTCCACTGGCTGTGCATGCTCCCTCTCTTCTCATTTTCCAAGTCCATCTGTCTCCCACCCTACCCCACCCCTACTCCAGAGCTGGGGTGGGGCAGCACCACCTGCCACCTGGCTGCTCAGTCAATCCCAGACAGCCTCTATTACTTTGTCCCTCCCAGCCAAAAATGCCACCCTAATTCCTGGTGAATGCCTACTCCCCTCATTCTTTAACATGTGGCTTTCAGCAGTGTGGAGGTTCCTCAAAAGACGAGGCATGGAACCACCATATGATCCAGCTATACTACTCCTTGGAGTTTATCCTGAAGAGTCAGCATGCTATGGTGACCCATGCACACCCATGTTTATAGCAGCACAACTCACAATAGATAAATTATGGAACCATCCTAGGCATCCATCAATGGAAGAATAGATGAAGAAGATGTGGTGTATATACACAATGGAGTTTTATTCAGCCACAAAGAAGAATGAAACTGTGTCATTTGCAGGAAAATGGATGGAATTGGAGAGCACCATGTTAAGTGAAATAAGCCACACCCAGAAGGTCAGGGTGGTGTTTTCTCTCATATCTAGAAGCTGGAGGGGATATAGGAAAAGAAAGGTGGGTGGGGGGTGTTAGGTCGGATCAGGGTCCAAGATGTCCAATTAAAGGGACCAATCAGGGCATGGAGCTGCTAGCCGGACACTGACGTCACCAGTAGACATGCCTCCTGTCAATCAGCAGTTTTCCTGACCTATCCAGGAAGGATTCTGGCCTTCTCTTCCTGCCCCCAAGCCCTCCCCTTCCTGACCGGGCTTCTCAAATTCTCCCTACACCAGAGTCCCAGTGCCCTTCTCCCGGATGCACTCTGATGGACAGGAGGATTCTGCCTGAGAGTGTATATTTTCAATAAAGCCTTGCCAAGCAGCTTTAATTGATCTCCTCCTGGTCGTCTAGTCTTTACATAATGGTGCGCGAAACCCGGGAGGGTTTTGAACCTCCCCCGTACTGGGGTCGAGACAAGCCCTCTGGGCCGGAAGAACTCCTGAGCTGCTGTCTTCCTCACCCAAACCGACAAGAGTGAGGTAGGCCCCCCTTTCCTCTGACTTCTCAGCTTCCCCTCTCCCCATCGTCCGCTCCAGAGACCCATCCGATAAGTCGCACATGTGCATGGGTCTCTGTCCACTCGAGGCCACGTGGATTTGGGAAGACGTTCCCAGCCCTTGTGTTAGCCATTTGCCGCCGACCAGGCCCCGGAACGTTCAAGGGATGCCTCAATTTTCCCCTGGCCCCCATTCTCCCGTGGAAGCAAACATTTTTGGGGGATGCCTTTTTATGTTTCCGCCCACTCCCTGGGACCGCTGAGAAGTCACAAGGAACCCCAACTCTTCTCTAGACCCCAAAACTCCACTGTACTATGGCTTAGATAACAGACCAAAATGGCCTCCAGGGGGAACTTTTGATTTTCAAATCCTGATTTGGCTAATTTTTGTCACCGGATGGGGAAATGGACAAAACATCAAGGCTTTATTGGAAAATGCGCTCTCGTCCCTCTCTTCTTTCCCATCTGTTCTGTCCTCTCAAGTTCTTCTTGCTAAAAGCCCCCTTTCCCATTCGTTCCTCTATCTCCTTCCTCATGCGGCCGCCATCACGTCCCGCCCCGCCTCCCTGCATTTCTCGCTGCAGCTGCGCACCACTCGCCTCACTGCATCTCCCTCTGCCTCCGTGCTGCTCAGACGGGCTTTGAGCGGAGCCCGCCCACCCTGCGTTCCTGCGTTTCTCGCTGCGTCCGTGCGCTGCTCAGACAGACTAGCGCTTCCCTGCATTTCTCACTGCCTCTGCGCCCCTCAGAGGGGCAACTCAGCCTTTGTTAGCTGCCTGACTTGCGGCAGCCCCTCCCCCCAGGCTTACCGTTCGGTGTCTGCGGCCGTCCTTTTCTCTTTCTAGGACTCTTCACTCTTACATTTTTAAACTTAAAACTTTCATTCTGTGTGCTAAAGTTAAAACTTCTGGTCAGATGTATTTTATCCAACTATAAAAGTTTTTTTTACACTCTACTGAGACAAATTATACCTACCTTAGAAGCAATTAAAGATTCTAAATATAGTGTTTATTGAAACAAAAGAAAATATTTCTGATCAAAAGGTTTACAACTGTGATTAAACATCAATGCAATTATGGTGCTACCAGTTCTATTTTTATATTAAATGTGTTCATTTCTTTCAGATATACAAGCTTCAAAGTAGAAAGTTTTAGAAGAGCAGTATATGAAGCTGATGTTCTCCAAAATGAACTTAGATACTACTTCAAGAACAACCAACCCAAATTATTTTAAAATAAATCAGCCACCACCTATAGGATAGACCTTAAAGTTAAATCCCATTACTCTTACTTAATAACTGGTGAGATTGGCTTGCTGAGTGTTTAAGATCAAGACTTAAAAACTAAAATTAAATTAAAGGGCCAAGAAAACCAGTATTTGGACCCTCTGAGTCAGCATGAATCCAAGGAATGAGGAAACTTCTCTAAGAGGCTCTCTGCACCTCTGGACCACAGGACCTCCTGATCAGGGAGATTTCTGAGACCATTAGAGAATTAAAGAGCCATTCAAATGCCATACAATGAACAGGAAGGTCACTGAAAAAGGGAACTGTCCCTCATGCTTCCCGGGGAAGCCACATAGTCAGCGCCAGACCTCGACCTATCCTAACGCAGATAGCAGAGCTAACAAGCTGCTCTCAAGTTCCTCAAGGATGCCTCCCAGGAGATCAAAAGGTGACTCTTAACAATAGGTGATGTTTCTACATTCAAGCAACATGACTGACAACCAGAGGCTCCCACACCCCTACGTCTGCCTCCCTGCCTGACCAACACCCGAGCCATCTCCCCCTCTCAATGCCCCCAATGCCGCATGAAGTGGCCAGACAGAATCTGCTGTCCTATATCATCAAAAAGGCCGGGATGTTAGGTTGGATCAGGGTCCAAGATGTTCAATTAAAGGGACCAATCAGGGCATGGAGCTGCTAGCCAGACACTGACGTCACCAGTAGACACGCCTCCTTTCAATCAGCAGTTTTTCCTGACCTATCCAGGAAGGACTCTGGCCTTCTCTTCCTGCCCCCAAGCCCTCCCCTTCCTGACTGGGCTTCTCAAATTCTCCCTACACTGGAGCCCCAGTGCCATTCTCCTGGATGCACTCTGATGGATGGGAGGATTCTGCCTGAGAGTGTATATTTTCAATAAAGCCTTGCCAAGCAGCTTTAATTCATCTTCTTCTGGTTGTCTAGTCTTTACAGGGGGCTCTTGTGAAAATCTAAGGGAGATAGTGGAGTAGAGGAGAGGGACCAGTGGGAGGGAGGAGAGAAGAGAAAAGGGATACTGGGGAACAATATCAACCAAATTATATTGTTTTACCATGGGCATGTATAAATATGTAACAATGAATTCCACTAATATGTATAGCTATAATGCACCAATAAAAATATGAAAAATAAATAAATAAATGAAATGTGGTGCTTTTTTTCTTATGGACAGCCCCATTTTCTCCCTGCATCTGCACCAGCAGGCAGGGCAAGGCTAAAGGGTAGGGGGAGCATGGAATTCAGGGTGGCCCATGGGGCAAAGGAGGATCCTGAGCCAGGAAAGCCTGCTTTGGTAAGAAGGTGAAACCGTTATGGACAGTCATGTTCCCAGCCCTTCATTCCCTCTCTGCAGGTTTTGCAGCTTCATAATGGCAAAGAAATTTGGCAGACAGGTATAAACAATAAAGCAGCAGTGAGGTTTATGTGGCCTCCCAGGTGGGAAAGCAGCAGGCTCTGTAGGGCCTCACTGTGAAGGCTCTAGGAGGTGTGTGTAACCTGGGCAAGCAATAAATCTAGCCTTGAAACCCAGGGCCATAAATCACAGAGAGCACTCCAGGCACTGTACAGACCAGACCAAAGCCACGTCATTCCTGCAGGGTGACAGGTAGGGCCAAGTGGCCAGAGATCAGGAGTCTACTTCCTGCCCCTTAGGTGGCTCCTCCTTGCCCTTATCTGGACACGTAGGAGGAGAGGCCTCGCATAGAAAACCTCAAGGGACACATTTGAAGTAGATGAAGCTATAGGGACCCTCCCATGTAACACAGGGTCTGCTCTACCCTTTTCTCAGCATTCAGGCCCCCACTGCTCCAGGTCCTGTGCCCAGCATTTCATAGCACCCTCTTACACAGCCTAAGAGGGAGAGGAGATCTCCTATTAAGGCCAGTCAGGTTGAGAGAAATTAAATCTGTCCAAAATCAACATAGCTGTGGAGGGGCAGACCAAGCCTCCAACCAGATGTGTTTGAAAACAAAATCCACCCTCTTTAACCCACCACCTTCCCTCTGTGTTAGTCAGCTTTCTGTTGCTGTGACAAGATACCCCAGGAAAAGAAAAAAAGTTTTATCTTGGCTCATGATTCCAGAGGTTTCGGGCCACGGTCCGCTGGCTCCATTGCTATGGGCATGGTGAGAGAGTGTGACAGGGAAAGCTGTTCACCTTGTGCTGGTCAGGATGCAGAGACAGAGGAAGGGGCCAGAATTCCAACATACCCTGCAAGGACACAGCCCAGTTGCCTATTTCCACCAAGTGGGCCCTGCCTCCTAAAGTTTCCACCACTTCCAATAGCACCACCAGCTGAGGATCAAGTCTTCAAACATATAATCTTTTGGAGGACATTCCAGATCCAAACTGAAGCCCCCTCCATGGTGGTGGCAAAGCTGCATGACCTTGGACAAGTCACTTCCCCTCTCTCAATTTTCTCATCTGTAAAACAGCGGTCAATCAGCATGTCTCTATGGAACACCTGCTGTTGGCTGCCAAAGAGCTCCCTCAGGTTCTGCAGCTCTCCCTCTATGGGTGGGCACAGAGCACCAGGTGTCCGAGGAAATGGAGGCTGTTAGGTCAGTTCAGGGTTCAGGGTGTCGGGTTAGGGACAGCCGGGGCAACTGCAGGAACGACCGCATGCGCAGAGGAGCAGCCAGCCAGATGCTGACATCAGCAGTAGAGGCGCCTCCTGTCAATCAGCGGGCTTTTCCTGACTCATCCAGGAAGGACTCTGACCTCAGCAGGATCCTCTGACCTTCTCTTCCTGCCCTAAGCCCTCCCCTTCCTGACCAGGCCTTTTAAAATTTTCTGTAACCTGGAATGCGTGCGCGATTCTCCTGGACACACTCTGATGGACAGGAGAGTTTAGCCCGAGAGCGTATTCCCAACAAAGCCTTGCCCAGTGGTTTTAATTCACCTCCTTTTGGTCATCTGGCTTTACAGAAGCCAACCTGGGAAGAGCCAGGTGGAAGAACTTCTTGTGCCCTTGGCAGAGCTGGCTGAGCTCCCTGACCCCTGAGGCCTTTGGAACTTCTGGTCCCCAGCATTCCTGCCCACACCTTATCACAGCCTGTAGCCATCTCCATGAACTTTCTGCCAAGAGTGGCTGGTGTCTGTAGAAGCTCTCCCAAGATCACCTGGTGTTCAAGCATTGCAGGATAGGCCCTTTGGTTAAGCAGAAGTTGTATCTCATGGCTGCTGTCAGCCATTCACACGTTGATATGCATTCCTTGAATTCCTCCTAGCAACTGTGATGATACACAGCAAAGTTCCTTCTAGAGTCTCTGGCCCACAGTGAGCCTTAGCAAATACACATAAGTAAACAATGGATGGGTGGGTGGATGGATGGGTGAGTGGGTGGGGGAAAGATTGGAAGAAGGGTGTGTGTGTTAGTTAGCTTTGAATCACTGTGAACAAATACCTGACATAAGCAACTCAAAAGGAATAAAGGTTTATTTTTGGCTCATGGTTTTAGTCCATGGTTGTTTGGCCCTGTTGCTTTGGGCAACTCAGCAAGATCCTGTCTTAAAATAAAAATTAAAAAGGTCTGGGGGCCAAGCATGGTGGCGCAAGCCTGTAATCTCAGCACTTAGGGAGGCTGAGACAGGAGAATGGCGAGTTCAAAGCCAGCCTCAGCAACGGCGAGGCGCTAAGCAACTCAGTGAGACCCTGTCTCTACATAAAACACAAAATAGGGCTGGGGATGTGGCTCAGTGGTCGAGTGCCCCTGAGTTCAATCCCCAGTACCAAAAAAAAAGGGGCTGGGGCTGTAGCTCAGTGATAAGGTGCTTGCCTAGCATGCATGAGGACCTGAGTTCAAACCTCAGTGATGAAAGAAAAAAAAATCCAAACTATAGCAGGGTTATTAAGAGGCTCAAGGGCAAGGGGGTGCCACTCATGAACTGGGGATTCCTGGTGAGGTTGACCTGAGGAGGTGGTGCCCCTTTCCCTCAGCTCCTGGCATCCACCATTCTACTTTCTGCCTCTATAAATTTGACTCCTCTAGTCATAGAAATGGAATCATATAGCATTTGTCCTTTTTTTTTTTTTTTTGGTACCAGGGATTGAATCTAAAGGTGCTTAAGCAATGAGCCACATCCCCAGCCCTTTTTATTTTTTATTTTGAGACAGGATTGCACTAAGTTGCTTAGGGCCTTTTTAATTTGCTGAGGCTGGCCTCAAACCTGCAATTCTCTTGCCTCAGCCTCCTGAGCTGCTGGGATTACAGGCATGTGCCACTACATCTGGCGTATTTGTCCTTTTGGGACTATCTTATTCCAATTAGGATAATGTTCTCAAGGTTCATGTTATGTTGTATCATGTGTCAGAATTTCCTTCCTTTTTAAGGCTGAATAATCATCCCTTTTATGTTTATTCTGTATTTTGTGTATCTATTCAACCATGTATGAACACCTGGGTTGCTTCTATCTTTTGTCTATTGTGACTGATGTTGCTATGCACACAGGTGTGCAAATGCCTCTTTGAGACCTTGCTTTCCATTGAGGGCAATGCACAGAAGTAAAACTGTTGGATCTTAAGGAAAGCCTCCATTGTACATTCCCACCAGCAATGCATTGAGGGTTCCAGTTTCTCCCCTCCCTCGCCGGGGTTTATTATTCTGTTCTTTTTAGAGCAGCCACCCTGATGGGTGTGAGGTGGCAATTTCCTTTGGGGACCCACACACCAGCAGAGCCCTGCTCAGAGCAGGCACTCCATGGATGGTTTTCCCATGAACGAGGCTCCAGTCCTAGTTTCCTCCCTGTTCTTTTGTTTCCTTGAAGAGCAAACAGGGCCATTCCCCTTCCTGAGGCAGGGGCTGGGGGTTGAACCTTGCTGCTTTTAGGGATTACAGGGCAGACTCCCTGAGGGGCCTGGCACAAGGCACATGGTCTCACCCACAGGCAGCTTCCCTTGCTAGATCATCCTAGTTACAACAGGCCTGGGGGGCTTTGGGACATGGCTCCCATTCAGCAGCAGGCACTTCTTTGTGGCTGTCCGCAGTTCCCATGGAGAGGCTTCCTTCTTCCCTGGGAGCCCAACTCTCTCTGCCCTACTCAAGGGCAGAGCAGGTGGCCTCTTGAAATCCCACCTGGGGAGTGCTGGTTCCCAAAGTCCCCACCCACTCATGCATAGTGCCTGGAGGCGGCCTCCCACTGACTCAGCAGCAGATTCAGGAACAGGTGTGGCTGGGGATCACCAGGGAGGTCATAGGAAGAGTAAGTTCTGATGGAGGGAGGGTCTGGAATGATCTAGAACAAGACTCAGGATAGCAGGCCATTGAGGGAGGTGCTTTAACATTCTTTGGAGCCGCAGAAACCTAGTTCAAACAGCAGCTCCACCAATGCATGCTGCGTGACCACAGGCAAGTCCCCTCACATCTCTGAGTTTCATCTGTCAAGTCAGGATAATAACACTGAGTCACAGGGTCGCATGCTAATTCACAAGGCAGTGGGAGTCCTCCCTGCTTCACCAGGAGATACCGCCCCCCTGATTTCCACTATTTAATGCAGATACCCTCTTCCTTCCAACCCCACACTCCTCCTGCCAAAATCCACACACTTTTAGACCCTCCTTTGGAGGAAAACACCCATGAGATTAAAGGATAACAGCCTTCCTTTTTCTGACGTGAGCTGGCTTGTTCTTAAGAGAGAGAGAAAAAAAAAACCCTGTGTCACACCACCTCCACTCCATCCTTTCTTTGTGTTTGGGCTTCTGGGGAAACAACGGTCCCACGGTGGTTTCCTTCCAGGATCTTCCACCCTCCCTCCAGAAATTCCTCAACAGCTGCCAAGTTCAGTGATAAGAACAGAGCCATTTCCAGAAAGAGGCCAGCACATTTCAGACACATGGAATGGAGGCAACACCCCGCCTCCATAAACCCCCTACCCCACAGTCCTGGAGACGTGGCTCCTGCCGTGAACTGAGAGGGCTGGGGCAGGTAGACTTCCATGAAGGCCAGGATGGTCATCTCCTCTGCTGCTGTCACCCCTGGGCATTGAGAACACAGAGGTGGAGAGGGCAGGGGAGGGGGCACATATTGTGCACCCACCGTGACCCTGGAACTTGCAGGCACAGGGCATCTGGCCTTCAGTGAGAACTCACTGAACAGTTCTTTCTGCACCAATTAGCAGCTGCCCGGCAGGTGCAGGTTATAGGGCACAACAGTGAGCCAGACCCTGGGAGGGTGCAGGGATAGAAGACCCTAAGAGGGCATGGCCATCTTCCAGTTCTCCTCCTCTCTCCCACCCCTGCCCCTCCTTGCTGAGTTCAAAGCCTCCATGTGAGGGGCTGTCACAACAGGGCAGGGCATTGGGATGTACCTCTATGCAAAGCTCTGGGCTCCATCCCCAGCACCACACAGCGGGGAACTGAGCAAAAGATCAAACTCCACAAGGGAGAATCGGGCCTAGGCACTCTGGCAGATTATTATTACAACCACGGTGTAAGGAAATGGAGATAGAATAGGAAAACCAAAGCAGGAGGTCCTAGAAGGGCCCACCACCCTCCTTACCTAGGCCAAGTTCAATGAAAACCCAAAGAGCAAATTCTTACTTTCTACTTTTTATTCCAGAAAGCAAAGCCAAGAGGAGAGCCTAGGGCTGTGACTGAGCCTGAGTCAGGGCCTTGCATGCAGCCCTCCCCTGGATGAGGAGCCCACAGGCCCTGGAGCCACATGTGAGTCAGCCTCTCCCAACCTGTGGTACAAGGAACCAAGACCTGGCTGGCCCCTTCAGCTCCCTGGGTGACTTCCTCCACCTCCCAATAAGGATCAGGCTCAGCCTCCTCTGCTCTTATCTCCCATGCCTCATCTCAGGGAGATAAGGAGTCCCCACTCCAGCTCCTTCCACCCCAGCCCGCTGTAGCTCACCTTTGTACTCCTGCACCTGGCGCATGTCTGGAAAGGAATGACATGCTTAGTGTGTGCTGGCCACGTTTATGAAGATCATCTCAGATAACGTTTACAACACATTCATGACATGGTATTGTCCTGTTTTACAGGCACGGAAATGGAGACCTCAGAAGAAAAGAGGACTTTAGAGCCAAGAGCCCTTCCATGGAGCGAAGCAGACAGGGGTTTCCCAGGAGAGGTGGGGCTCAAAGGGGCTTGAAAGACGAAGAGGATTCTGCTGAACACTGAAGAGGGTGAGGCAGGAAGAGGCCACCAAGGCAGGGGCCACCAAGATAAACAAAGGTACAGAGCCGAGGAAGCCCAAGAAGGGGCTGGCTAGGCTACACAGGACTGTTTCACAGAGAATTGGGGGTACGTTTAGAAAGCTCCAGCAGGAATGGCAGGGAGAGCACCTGACCTGCATGGAGACAGGAAGTTTCTGAGCAGGGTGGGCAGTGTTTCCAGAAGCAAAACCTTTGTGGACACCCACCATGTAGAACGCTTTCCAGGGGCTGAAGACCCAGCGTGAGAGGTCCTATGTCCTCGGGGTCCAAAGACAGCTCTGTGAGGCGAACCTGCTGTCAGCGCTGGACAGTGACTCACTGCTTTTCCCAGGAACCTCCTGGGCTGAGTTCTCCTTCACTTGGCCTCCTCAGATCCTTGCTCTGGTCTCTCTTGCCATGGCTGGGGTCAGTGTTCCTCCATGAGCTCTGTGTGTGTGTGTGTGTGTGTGTGTGCGCGCGCACACACCCATATGCTCATATGCGTGTGCCAGAACAAACAAAGGTGGACCTGTAGGTCTCTTTTCCCGAGACCTACCCAACGTGTGCATGCAGCTCAGGCCTCCAATAAGCTCAGCTCTCTGTCTGGCCCAGCCATATACTCCTCGAGTTCCACTGGTCAGCACAGGGGGCGCATGCCCTGGTTCAATTTAGAGAACCCCGCAGAAATATTCAGGACATGAGTACCGTT
This sequence comes from Xerus rutilus, assembly GCA_028644305.1. Taxonomy (NCBI): domain Eukaryota; kingdom Metazoa; phylum Chordata; class Mammalia; order Rodentia; family Sciuridae; genus Xerus; species Xerus rutilus. The sequence continues at coordinate 67,445,439 of CM053402.1, forward strand.
AATGAGCCCAAGGCACCTCATGAAGAAGGGCACCTGCCTCATACTGGCTGCCAAAACAACCAGAAGGAAAGATAATTCACAGAGAGAGACTCTAGATAGCTTCAATTTGGGGACTCATGGCACTTGTTCCAGAGTGATCAGAGGGGAGATTTAGTTCAGATCAGTTCCAGGGCTTTCTGTGTACCCAGACTCTGTGTCCATTAACGAGGCAGAAAGCCCATCAAGGCTTTGCCAGGTGCCTGGCTCTGACCCTCAGTGACATCTCAGCCCTCTCCCCCTCAGAGCTGACTGCATGTTCAAAAAGGCTGTTGCTTGGCATTCAAGGAAAGGGGGTCTGGGTACTTAGGGAGAAGGCAGAGCTGCCAAGAGAGTACTTTACCCAAGATACATCCGTGCTGCACCTGGGCAGGAAGACAGCTGGGGACAGGGCAGAGGCATCACAGGGGGCCCTCTCTGCTTGGCAGCAGCCATCACACACAGGCTGGATCTCCTGCCTTACAGGTGATTGAAGATTTGGCCAAATCACTGCTCAGACAGATTTTCCCTCAAGCCCCACATTAATTGGTTTTTGGATTGTACAACCCAAACTTCCGAGCCCAAGCTCCAGGGCATCCCACAAGGGCTTAGATGTGGAGGCCATGACCCTGGAGCCAAAGCTGTCAGACACCTGGGCCACACCTGCCTGTGCAATGAGCCTGGGAAAGTAGCCCTGGGGACTACGCCTGGTATGCCGGGGCTGGCGAGCCTCTGCACTCAGGGAGGCCCAGGGGACGGGCACGTGGCCAGTCTCCTGGGCAGCTGCTAATGAGCGGATGCATTCTAGGTCATCTGCCCCGAGGAGCCACTGCACCTGAGCAGGGAGAGCCAAGGCTGCCAGGTCCCTGCAGCCTGTGCCCTACCCAGGGAGGCCCAGACCAGCTCAGCCCTGCCAAGCCCTGGCAGTCCCTTGTCCTATCAGCAGGAATCAAAGCTGCCCACAACCCCTCCTTCCCCTTTTCTCTAGCTAGTCTTCCTCGAGGAGGATTAGATCAAGGGTCTTGGTTTTATCTGCCTGCATCACACTTGGAACATAGAAGGCACTCAAGACATGCTGCTTGTCCTCATTGAGTGGAGGAGCCCATGCACAGGATGTTCAAACCTGGGCAGCCTGGGACCCTGCTGCCCACCCAGGCCTCGGGGTCCACATGTGAACATGCAAACCACAGTAGCCTATGGCCTGTCATAATGCTAGGGGCACAGTTTTTACCATAGAAGTGACTAATATTATTTATTTTTATCTTCAAAGAAGAATGCAGCTGTAACCAAATGAGGAGTTGGGACAAAATAAAGCTATACTCCAGTCCTAGAGGATGGGGACATGGGCACCTGGGTCTTATCGTTCTGTGCCGCAGGACTTGCCCTGGTGGCACAGTGTGGGTAGGTTTTTGGCACCGACCCCAAAAGACACAATGACCAAGGTGCTTACTCAAGACCCTGCAGCTGGTCAACGGCTGCATCATTCAAATCATTTCCTAACGGTAGCAGAGGTGGGACATGGGCCAGGGCTGCCCTACAGAGAGCCGTGCTTTAAATCACAGCTTTACTGCAAATGGAAGCAAGAATCTACCCTCAAGAGCACTAAGCAAGGAAGTGGCCCTGCCAGGGACAGAGGGCAGGTCAAGAAAACTAGGGCTGCCAATAGTGGACCGGGGAGCTGGAAGAAGAGCCTAGGCGTGTGTCCCTGGCCAGCCCTGCTCAGGGTATTCACTTTTGGTGATGCCAGCCTCTGCCATGGTCCTTAGAAGTCAGATTTCACTTGTCCACACGGCAAGCTGGCTCTAATCCAAGTCTGTTGTATGCTTCTGTTCTCTCCATGACATCTCCGTCAGTCCCCATGTTTGGGTGGAAGGACAAGCAAAAGAAGAGACCTATGATTCTCATCCAGGTTCTGTACTGGAAGATGGAGGCCATACAGTGGCCATCATGGCACCTACTCATGGGAAGCATGCAAAGCTTGCTGGATGGAGTGGCCTTTCGTGTCAACAACATGCATTTCAGTGCTTGGACCTCCGGCCATTAAAACAGGAGTTCAGCTACAACCAGCCCATCCTCTCTCAGCTGGCCAAGCCACTCGCCTCACCCAACTTGCTACTCCTGGGGGCTATGCGCAGTGAGTGAGGGGACGCAGCCACCTTGTGCTCCAGGCATGGGGAGAAGTCCCCTCCCAGCATCCTCTCAAAACCCTAATCCCTGCACTGCCTAAAGTACTACATCACAGTGGGGCTCCTCCACAGGACTATTCACCCAGGGTCAATATGTTTTTGAATGGTTAGAAATGAATTATTTGGTGCCATGGTCTGCATGTTTGTGTCCGCCCCAAAAGCCATCTCCTGACATCCTCACCCCAAGTGTGATGGTGTTAGGAGGTGGGGCCTCTGAGAGGTCCTGAGAGTTCCACCCTCACCAATGGGATTAGTGTTCTCTTAACAGAGACACGAGGAGCTCACTTGTCCCTTTTGCGCCTGAGGACACACAAGAAGCAGCCCTCACCAGATTTGCTACCACCGTGATCTTGAACTTCTAGCCTCTAGAAGGATGAGAAATAAACTTTTGTCATTCATTAAGCCACCTAGTTGATGGTGTTTTGTTATGGCAGCCAGATCAGACTATAATATTTAGTAAATCATTCATTAAAAACAACTTCTAGGGGGCTGGGGTTATGGCGCAGTGGTAGTGTGCTCGCCTAGCACGCGGGAGGCAATGGGTTCGATCCTCAGCACCACATAAAAATAAAAATAAAGATATTCTGTCCAGGGACTGGGGTTGTAGCTCAGTGGTAGAGCACCTGCCTAGCATGTGTGAGGCACTGGGTTCGATTCTCAGCACCACATATAAGAAATAAAATAAAGGTCCATCAACAAGTAAAAAACTATTTAAAAAATATATATTCTGTCCACCTATAACTGAAAAATAAAATATTTTAAAAAAATTATTTAAAAAAACAAAACAAAACTTCTAGTGCCAGGCATGGTGGTGCACACCTATAATCCCAGCACTTTGGGAGGCTGAGGCAGGAGGATTGTGAGTTCAAAGCCAGCCTCAGCAACAGTGAGGCGCTAAGCAGCTCAGTGAGTCCCTGTTTCTAAATAACATACAAAATAGAGCTGGGGATGTGGCTCAGTGATCGAGTGCCCCTGAGTTCAATCCCAGTACCAAAAACAAAAAAACAAAAAACAACAACTTCTAACTCTAGCCAGAGCAATTAGACAGAAGAAAGAAATTAAAGGGATACGAATACGTAAAGAAGAACTCAAACTATCCCTATTGGCTGATGACGTGATTCTATACTTAGAAGATCCAAAAACGTGCACCAGAAAATTTCTAGAACTAATAAATAAATTCAGCAAAGTAGCAAAATATAAAATCAACACCCAAGTCTGGCGCGGTGGCACACGCCTGTAATCCCAGCACTTTGGGAGGCCGAGACAGGAGAATCAGGAGTTCAAAGCCAGCCTCAGTAACGGCGAGGTGCTAAGCAACTCAGTGAGACCCTGTCTCTACATAAAACACAAAATAGGGCTGGGGATGTGGCTCAGTGGTTGAGTGCCCCTGAGTTCAATCCCTGGTACCAAAAAAAAAAAAAAATCAATACCCATAAATCAAATGTGTTCCTATACATCAGTGATAAATATACTGAAAGAGAAATTAGGAAAATTACTCTATTCACAATAGCGTAAAAAAAAACCACTTTAGAATCAATCTAACAAAAGAGGCAAAATACCTCTACAATGAAAACTACAGATCACTAAGGAAAGAAACTAAAGAAGACCTTAGAAGATGGAAATATCACTGGGCATGGTGGAGCACACCTGTAATCCCAGCATCTTGGGAAGATGATGCAGGAAGATCTTGAGTTCAAAGCCAGCCTCAGCAACTTAGCAAGGCACTAAGCAACTCAGTGAGACCCTGTCTCTAAAAAAAACACAAAAAAGAGATGAAGATGTGGCTCAGTGGATAAGTGCCCGTCAGTTCAATCCCTGGTACCAAAAAAAAAAAAGGTAGATGGTGGCGCAAGCCTATAATCCCAGCACTTTGGGATACTGAGACAGGAGAATCCGAAGTTCAAAGCCAGCCTCAGCAATGGCAAGGCACTAAGCAACTCAGTGAGATCCTGTCTCTACATAAAACACAAAATAGGGCTGGAGATGTGGCTCAGTGATCTAGTACCCCTGAGTTGAATCCCTGGTACCAAAAACAAACAAACAAACTACACTGAGGGGCTGGGGTTGTGGCTCAGTGGTAGAGTGCACACCTAGCATGTGTGAGGCACTGGGTTCAATCCTCAGCACCACATAAAAATAAACAAATAAAATAAAGGTATTGTGTCTATCTACAACTAAAAAAAAAAACTACACTGAGATTTCATCTCACTCTAGTCAGAATGGCAATTATTAAGAATATAAGCAACAATAAATATTGGCGAGGATATGGGAAAAAGGTTCACTCATACATTGCTGGTGGGGCTTCAAATTGGTGCAACCAATCTGGAAAGCAGTATGGAGATTCCTCAGAAAACTTGGAATAGAACCACCATTTGACCTAGTCATCCCACTCCTAGGTTTATACTCAAAGGACTTAAAATCAATATACTACAGTGACACAGCCACATCAATGTTTATAGCAGCTCAACTCACAATAGCTAAACTGTAGAGTCAACCTAGATGCCCTTCAACAGATGAATGGATAAATAAAATGTGGTATATATACAATGGAATATTACTCAGCTTCAAAGAAGAATGGAATTATGACATTTGCGGGCAATGGATGGAGCTGGAGAATATCATGCTAAGTGAAATAAGCCAATCCCCAAAAACCAAAGGCTGGTATGTTTTCTCTGATAAGCGGATGCTAATTCACAATGGGGGGGCTAGGGAAGGTACTTTGGATTAGGTAGAGGGGAGTGAAGGGAGGGGAGGGGGCACGGGAGGAGGAAGGATGGTAGAATGAATCAGACATTCTTACCCTATGCACATATGTGATTATGTGACCCATGTGACTCTACATCATGTACAACCAGAAGAACAAGAAGTTATACTCTATTAATATATGATATGTCAACATGCATTCTATTGTCAGCTATAACTAATCAAAACAAATAAAAAAAACTTCTAACCAACTGTTTGATAGAACTGTCCAACAGCTCCTCCTGGAAGTACACCCAGGTTGGACACTGGTGTGGACATTCATTGTGTCGCATCCCCTGCACGGCTGTGGAGACACTTCAGATGCCTGAGCTAAGTGCCTTGTGACATGGGCAAATCTGAGTCCTTTCAGATGCACGAGTAAAGAAGCACTTCTGACCGTCACCATGGTCTGTCATCATTATCACACTATTTAGCAGTGTCAACTCTGCCCCCTGCTCTCAAAGCCTCTTTCAGACCAAAAGGGGAATATTGGGGCCTCTGTTCACTCCCTAATACATCCCTGGTTTCTTGTCAACTAAAAGAAAAAAATAGCATAGGTGTTCATTGTACCTCTACACCCCGCACACCTCAGCACACCCCACCACCTCATTTTGTATTGATCTGTCTATCCTGGAGCTAATGATTATAAATCATTTTCATTTTTACTGAGTTTATCACTCATCCACTTAGAAACTGCAAAGCAACCTCTTTCTTCATACTCCAGCCCCCAGCCCCCACTCTGTGTAGACCCCTGGAGGTCAAGAAATGACTTGTCTTTGTGGGGAAAATCTTGTAATGCTGGATTTGCAGTAGGAACTTATTACCTGAACAGCCACTCATCACCCCAAAGCCTCCCTAGATAAAGCTGGGAGGTTTATAGCTCTTTTGAGCGACTTGGAAAGAACCTTAGCAACAGAAAATAGTTTTTATGTTCTTATAAGGGAAAAATCTCAGTGGGAGCTCCTGGGAGTTTTATTTTCTGTCTTTGGTGGGAACTGCCATTTGAGAAGGAAGGCATCACTGGTCAAGGGTTTAATCCTATGGTGCCATCTCCAGACTCAGAGATTTCTTTTCAGTTTAGATTCTGCTAGGTGAGAAAGTGTCCCAAGGTAGCTGTTTTCCTTCTTTGCAGAAGACCTTTAGAGTGCAGGCCCAGACAGTTGCTAGAGATTTATTTATTTCTAGATTCAGTGGGCTCAGCTGGTGGTCTTGCGGTTCATCCGGAGGGTAAGTACCAGAAGAATCTACCTAACAAAAGCAGAAGATGGGCCCTGGCCCAGGCACTGAGGGAAGAGCTCCCAGGCTACATAGGGTACTTGGTGGGGACAGGGGCACAGATGGCAATGGCTAAAAGGGCTTTTCAAGGGCCATCTGGCTGAGGGATCTAAAACCTAGCTGCACACTGGAATCATCTGGGAAGCTTTAGCCACAATTGGATGCAGGGCCCCACCCCCAGGAACTGACTTGGTAAGTCTGGGTTGAGGCCCAGGAATCTGCCTGTGTTCAGCCAGCAACACATGGATCTGCATCTGAGGACCCCTGCTCCACCAGGGCCTCCTTGCAGAACTAGACCTAGGGTAAAGAAGGAAACTGGGTGATCAACATTAGCACAGGGTGGGGTATAACTCAAGGACAACTCAAGTTGAGTTATACAATCTTAGGAATAACCAGGACACTGGCAGGAAGAGGCATGCAGACATATGTTAAGCATGTACTAAATGTATGAATGCCTATCTCCATTAGCTCACTCCTAGCTTGTGAAGCAGATATTATTATCCCCATCTTACAGATGAGAAAACCTAGGCTCAAGAGAAGCTGACAGCTGAGTCATCTGGTCAAGAACACAGCTGGTTAAATGGGAGAGCAAGGATTTGAATTCAAGTAGCCCCTTCTTTGACTTATGCTTAAATAGCCCCCAGGATCCCCTTGGCCTGGGTCTAGTTTGGAGTTCTGTGCCAGCCAGTAACACAACCTTCTCTCCTGATTGCCCAGCAGTCTTGACTGTAGCCCTAAAGCTTATTTCCAATGCTGCTGCTGCTTCTTCTTCTTCTTTTAGTTTTTGGTTGAATTTTAATTGTCAATTTAATTTAATTTTAATTTTAATCAGCCCAATCACCTCCACTTCTCTTTGGCTTTTTCAGGGTTTTGCAATGTTCCACATTTGTGCACTGTGACTGTGCAGGAGTGTACGCATCCTTGAGACAGGGATCACAAGGCACTGCCTTCATCCATAGGGCCTGATCCATACCAGGCCCAGCAGATGATCTAGCTATAACAGCTGAGTGGTTGTTTTCCATTGTTATAACAAAATACCTGAGGTTGGGAAATTCATAAATGAAAGAGGCTTACATAGCTCAAAGTTCTGCTTCACTCTGGTGAGGGCCTCATGGCAGTCAGCATCAAAATGGCAGAAGTGTGTGCAAGAGCAATCTCATGGAGAGATAGGAAGTCAGAGATGTTCAGGGATTGGACTTGCTCTTTATACCTACCCGTTCTCAAAGAAACTCACTCACTCTGAGGGAGCAACATTAGTCCCTTCTGAGGATGGGTAATGCTCCCAATGGCCAAACCATCTCCTATTAGGCCCTACTTCTTAAAGGTTCTCCCACCTCTTAATACTGACACAGAGGACCACACCCCCAGCACATGTACTTGGGAAGAAAAACCACACCCAATCCATAGTGAGCATGTGTGTGGGCCCAGCCTCTTTCAGATACATCTCCCTATAAGGCCCTCTGTGCAAACATAACTGACGACCAAGGTTGCAATGGGTCCAGTCTGGGGGTCTGAGGAAGAGACAGAAGCTGGGGCCCAGGGAGATGAGGCCAGAGAGATGGGCCAAGGTGGCCAGCCAGAGTCTTGAAGGGCATGGTAAGGTATCTGGCTTTTCTGTTGAGAAATGAGAAGCCACTAAAGCTCTGATGCAGGGTAGTGCCAGGCTCTTGTGGCCTCAATGTCACCTGTTGGTGCTGTTGCCCTTCTGCATTGCTAGACAGCCTCTCAAAGACAAGAACTCCAAATTGTTCATGGAGCAACTGCAGGGCCTGGCTCTGAGTGGCACGCAGAGGATTTGGATTTATTCGTTTATTTTTTGCTATTTTGCAGCAACTCGTGAAGAATGATGTCAGAGTCAAATGTCTGTTTATGAGCCAGTGAACATCATTCACCCACATCACACTATCTCAGGAATTCATTTAATAATATTCACTTAAAGAAGAAAAAAAAATAATATTCACTTAATACTTTTCCAAATATTCCAGTAATATTCCAAAATTCAGGAGGCTTTCCACCCATCTATAAACACATACACAAAAAATTTCTCTGAATAATACTCATTATATTTAGACACCTCAAATTCAACTATCCTGGTGCTCACTGCATCAGTTCATAATATTTGGAGGCTGTGATCTGGCCCAAGTAAACCACTAATTCACATGCACACCCACAGGTCAACACTGCTCCTGATTTTGAGTTGACTTTCAGTCTTGTACAGCCCTGTATCTGAGCCTTCCTTTAATTTTAGCCTCTTTACCTCACCAATTTGTTTGTTTTTGGTATTGAACTCAGGAGCCTTAACCACTGAGTCACATCCCCAGTCCTTTTTGTGTTTTGTTTAGAGATAGGGCCTCACTGAGTTGGTTAGGGCCTCGCTAAGTTGCTGGGGCTGGCTTTGAACTTGCCATCCTCCTGCTTCAGCCTCCTGAACCACTGGGATTACACGTGTGCACCACCGCACCCAGCCACCTCATTAATTTTAATTCCTCACTGCTGTGTAATTTTTCAGACCACATAAGCCCTACCAGCTGCTGTCAACAGAGTCACATTCACACCTTGAGCAGGGTGGCCCCAACTCCATTTCTGCCGTGACAACACAGAAGAAACAAAAATATCAACCTCCAAAAATACTGTTTGCCAGGCATGCCTGTAATCCCAGCAACTAAGGAGGCTGCACATGAGGATCGCAAGTTCCAGGCAGGCATCAGCAATTTAGTGAGGCCCTAAGTAACTGAGTGAGACCATATCTCAAAATAAAATATAAAATGGGCTGGGGATGTGGTTCAGTAGTAAACTGTCCCTGGATCCAATTCCCAGTACCAAAAACAAACAAAAAACAGTATGTATCAAGGGGAAGAATAGTCATTCCTCCAACCCAGAGAATCTACTCTAAAGAAATAAGCTAAATGCAAAAAAAAAAAAAAAAAAAAAAGCCACAGCAAGGGGATGGGTAAGGACAGGACTAGACCAACACTACGGTGTAATATATTTTTTTATTTTTAGTTGTAGATGGACATGATACCTTTTTATTTTATTTTTTAATGTGGTGCTGAGGATCAAACCCCGTGCCTCATGCATGCAGGGTAAATGCTCTGCCACTGAGCTACAACTCCGTGATGTAATATTAATGTGATCACTAAGAAGATGTTTATGGGAGTCTAAGAAAGGTTCTATTTGTGCATTTCGTAACATTTAAGACACAACTGATGGCTAAGCAAGCCACTATTTCACATATCATGAAGGAAAACAAAATCCAAGCTGGGTTTTGGAAATTGTACATATTCTAGGTTTTGATACATTGTTTCATTTTACCCTCACATTTATGGGACGTTATCTCCATTTCATAGATAAGGACTGGAGACATCCCAGTGAAGTTGGACCCCAGAGAGCTATTGCTTGGGTGTAAGAAAAATGATAAACATCCTTCTTTTTATTTTTTAAATTTTTTTAATATTTATTTTTTAGTTGTAGGTGACAGAATATCTTTATTTTATTTTTATGTGGTGCTGAGGATCGAACCCAGTGCCTCATGCATGCTAGGTGAGCACGCTACCACTGCGCCATAACCCCAGCCCCTAAACATCCTTCTTAGGCAGAAAGTTAGCCAGGAAATCTCTGTCTTAACCGTGGTTCTGACAATGTGAACACAGTTTTGAGTCTGAATCTGCATTAAGGTGTCCGAAAATATCTCAAGCAAACTCTGTAACTGAATTTGAGTTTAAAGTCGTCTCAAGGTGGCAGCACACCTAGGTGACAGGGAAAACAACTGCTCCCTGGAAGAACTGAATTTCAACACAGGCCGACCCTTCAAATGTCCAGTGCAGGATCCAGAGATGGTAAAACGAGAGACAAAGTGAGTCTCAGGATTCATGTTAAGGAAACGAACAATGAGCTGGCATGTGGGCAATGACATTTCTTTGCAGGGTGCAGTAACTGGTAGGAAAAAAAAAGAAGAGCAAAATGCTCACAGTGAGTTCCTGTAGGTATTCCCCTTCCCTCTTCCTTTAAACTCAGCATTTTCTAGATATTTCTAAAGTGAGCATGCATTTAGTGACCGCATGATAAGCAGGAGAAATAAGACTGTGTGATAAGTAGGGAAGAGATGACTTTAGGTGGGGTGGACAGCAGAGCCTGGCTCTTGCAGGGGGTGAGGAGGATTATTGTGGGACTGCACTCAGGACAGAGCTGGGATACCAGTGAGATCAATAGCAGGGCCCGGCAGAAAGTCTGTAGCTGGGGTTTAGCAAAGAACTGTAGTCGTGGTGTTGGGCCCCGTTTCTTCATCTGTAAAATGAGCTCACTGCAAGCATGAGAGGCCGTGGGCCCTGGGAGGTCCTCCCGCAAGCCCCACAACACTTCCCTGCACACTCGAGGCCTATTAGCTTTTAGAGGTGAGGGTGGCAAGCGCTCTACTGCTCAGCCCTGGGAAAAAAGCACATCAGTTCCAACCTCCCCAACCACCTGCTCCTTATACATCTACCACCTGCAGGCTGGCGCTGGCAACTGCAGATACAGAGGAGAGATGGGTCCCTGTCCTTGGGAAAGTCACCAGGCAAGGTGGCCCCCTGAGAGTCACATGAGCAAACAAAATGATAATACCCTGGGATGTGAACCCTGGATTGCAGGTTCCCATTCTTCAGGGAAAGGATGCCTAATCTGGGACTGAAAGAGATTGTCACAATAGCTACCACTGGGACAGGAAAATGGACATATTCTAGGTTTTGATACATTGTACCCTCACATTTATGGGATATTATCTCCATGTCATAGATAAGGACTGGAGACTAAATTACTTGCCAAGGTCAGGGAGCTGGATTCCCAGGGCAGCCAGGGAGCCTGCATAGTGAGCATGGGAGGGTGTGTTCTAGCCATTAGGAGGAAGACAGGGGGTTGTTGCAAAGAGAGGTGGGAGCATGTCACATTTGGAGACCAGGGCCTGAGGGGCACTGGTGGGCACTGCAACTGACAGAAGGGGTCACATAGGCTATGACTTTCTTGCAAAAAAGCTAATGAGAGCAAATTCACATACAGGTCTGAGAGGGAAACTTCCCTGGCCTTCCTGTCCTGGGCTATCCTTGGCTCCAAGCCAATCTCTTGGAGCAAATTCAGCAAGAGCATCCTGTCTGTTGAGACTGTAGGCCATGGAGGAACCTGAATGAAGCCCAGGATCCAGGACTGAGAGCATGCTCAGTTGTCACCAAAAGCAACCTGGCGAGGTAGAGGCACCAGGTCAGGGCTCTCTCTCCTTGGAGACTGGGGTTCTCCCAGACCAGTGACACTTCTGGGGCAGGCCATCTCCTTGCTTGGAGTAGGAGGAGCCCAGCTGGGCCACTGGTCCGGAGCAGAAGTCTGATTTTGCAGATGGTTACCAGTAGACTAGCTTTAAAATAGAGATGATCCAGGAATATCGGGATGGGCCCAATTTAACCCCATGAGCCTTTAAAAAGGGAAGAAAGGCGGAGTCCATAGAGTCCACATGTGAAGACCTGCTAAGCCAGGAAATAGAGGGCCTGAGAATGAACTCAGCCAGCGGCCAGCAAGGAAACAGAGGCCTCAGTCCTACAACCCCATGGCACTGAATTCTGTCAACACACAATTTGGAAACAGAGTCGTCATCAGGGCGCCAACACCTAGGTTCCAGCCTCCTGAGACTCATGCAGAGCACCAGCTGGGTCCAGACTTCTGACTCTCAGAGACTGGGAGAAAATCAACAGATGTTGCTTTAAACCACTAAGTGTGTGGCAGTTTGTTCCAGCAGTAATAGTAACTCATACATGAGCTACCAAAGAAACGTCTCCCTGGACAGGGAGTGAACGGCACAGGGTCTGGGACAGGGCAGTGAGAGGGCAGTCACGACTAGGGTTGAACTCATTCAGTCATTCACTCACTCGTTCAACCAACATATCCTAAACATCCACTATGATGTAAGTGCCAGAAGGGGCTCTACAGTTCAAAGTTCATGGAGTCAATCAAACACAACTGCAGCGAAATGAATCCTGTGACTGGACTTAAGGCGCCAGGGCTCCACAGCCTCCTCCACAATGAGTGTGGGAGGGGGTGTGCTGGTGGTGCAGAGGCAGGGAGAAAGGAGGAGGCTCCTGCAAGGAGAAGTGGGAGTGTGGGAGGCCAGGGTCACTGGGCAGAGAAAGTTCCCAAGGGCTTGCAGGCCTGTCTTGGGTCTTGGCATTCCAGGAAGGAAAGAGTAGCTACATGGGTAGGCCAATTCCAGGGAGAAGGGCAGGGCCACTGAATGGGGAGATCATACATGGAACTGTCAAGGGAATGGCAGTTGGTCACAGGCTGGCTCAGCAAATACAGACCATGAAAAAGGGCACTGATCAGCAGTGGGCCTGTGTGAGATCAGGAGGATCTCAGAAGTCACAGGGGAACTGGGACTGAGGGTGCCAAGCAAGGGAAAGACACCAGGGGAGGAGGAACACGTCTCAGGACATCCCCATCCTTCAGGACAGGGACCTTCAGACCCTCTGCACTCCATGTACCTTCATGTACCTTGACTCATGCGAGGCAGGCCTGCAATGGTAACCTGAAGCATCACATCCAGATAGCCCTCTGTAACTGGACAAACTTAGCTTTGGTGTGTGTGCTAGCCTTGAGTTTGGCTGTGCCATTCAGCTCCTGGCATATGGCAAACAATCCAGGTTAGCTTTAAAGGCAAATAAAGACAAAGGCAGGTCGCTGACAGACCAGCTATATCAGGAAAAGCAGCACAGGGGCAAGTCTGTGGAACAGAGCAGGGCCTGCAGGCCAGAACACCAGCTAGAGGGTGACAACAGACAGTATCCCTTGCTCAGTGGCTTTGTCAAAAACCTGGAAGCCAGCTGACTTCCCTCAGCAGCTGGGCAGAGGGTCATACTGCAGTATGACCAGACACCTCAAGACTCCCTTCTTGGAAGGAAGGAGTCATGCACTTGTTCTAAATGAAGAACATTAAAGATGGGGAAACAGACTCCAAACTTCTCTTTGTTATTAAGCTGGCACAGAGGCCCTGAGGTCACCTGACTATACAAATCGGGATTTCCAACTGTTTTAGCAATTAGACCTGGACCTGGCTCAGTCATGACCTCCCGGGGAGGGGGGCAGGTGCCAACAGATCCTTCCCCTCCAAAGGATCTATTTTCCTCAGTGTGGTAATATTAATCACTCACATTTTTCTAAATGCAAAGTGCAAAGTTTCATGTATGGGTTCATCTAATCCTCAAAACAACCCCACTGCTGTAATTAGCTCATTTTACAGATGAAGAGGAAGTTGGGAGTGATGCTGGGGTTTCAATTTTTAAAAAATTTGTTTTAGCTGGCAGATCTTTCTTGAAAGAGTACCAAAAAGCCACTATGCAAAATGATTATAGTGACTCTGGCTCTGGTTAAGGATAGGGTTCAGTGAGAAAAGCCAGGGTCCACTTAGTTGAATGTCCCCACAGTGACTCTCCAGGGGCTATTTGGAAATCCTTGTTCAGAATTGATGCTCATTCAGCTAGGAGTTGCTCCTCCAGGACCACCTGACTGCCTTTGCTCGAGGTAGGAGCAGGTGAGTTGTGGGAGACCTTTGAGCACTTGGACTGGTCTTTCCACAAGGTGCTTCATGTGCATCTTGTTGATGCCTGCCACATCCAGAGAAAGCTAGCTCCTGGTCTGGATCTCAATGCCCACATCCCTATAGATGAGCTGGAAGCTGGGGTTGTGCGGGTGCAGGAAAGCATTGTTTCCCTCTGAAAGCCTTTCCTTGCTACCCCAGAGACTCTGATGGTCCATGACTTCCTCTGAAGGCTTCCCCCTATCTCAGAGTCTAGGACTTCTGTATTGGTATCCCACACCCACTTCAAGGAACCAGACTAGCGGGGACCAGTAGGGACTAAATGCAGGAAGGACAAATGACCAGGAATCTGCTGAGCAGGAGGCAATGAGAAAAGGAGGTAGATATCCTTGGGGGCGTCTGCCCAGCCGTCAAAAGAGAAAGGGGTTAGGGTTAATCAAATCAAGGACTGATCGTACCTTTGGTGGCCCTTAGTGACCAGTCCCCCAACTTAACAAACAAGGAAACTATAGCCAAGAAAAAGAGGGGGTCAATCTGCTTAGGTTTTACAGCTGGTGAGTGGCTGGCCGGGACCAGAAAAAATTTCTTGTGTTGCCCTTTCGCCAACACAATTCTTCAAAAATCAGACCCAGGCAGGGGTCAAAATGAGGATTTAGGGACTTGAAGTTGAGCCTTGAATCTAAATTCCAACTTTGCTGCTAATCTGTTGCAGTGACTTGGAGCAAAAAGAATCTCTCTCCAGGACTAGTTTCCTCACCTGCTCCCTCAGGACATCGCTTTAGGTCCTGCATAATCTTATCACCCTCGCCTGCACCCGTCCTCCACTTCTGGGGTGAAAGCGACAGGTAAAAGACTGCCGCAGCCTAGGCACTCGGCACAGCCACTTCGCGTGGAGCTTGAGAACTGTATGTTGCCCAGTCAAGGTGGAGTTCTATCCTGGGAGCCACTTTACCCCATGCACTGATTGCACACGGGGGCCTCCCTCCCGAGTCCTGGGTCAAATCCACTGCCTCCCTTGCGCGCACGCGCAAAGGTCCACACACCAGCGCTGGCCCACACTGGTCTTCACGAGTGTACATCGATCCTTGGCAGTCATGCAGTTACCGGCACCCACTCCCTTGTTCACAAACTCCCACACTCGCCGGCTCCCGCCTTTGCTCGTGTACACGCCGTTCCCTACTCCGCGCACTGGCACTAGAGCTTAGCCGCGAGAGGCCGAGACCCTGAATTTGTACCGGAGAGAAGCAGCCAGCGCCGGCCGAGGGTAGGGCCACGATAACGACCGCGCCCATAGCCCCGCCCCTTCCCTGCCCCGCGCCCCGCCCCCGCCCCCGCCCCCGCCTCCGAGCTGGCCAGGAGGATATGAGCTCAATCCCGCCTCCACGTTCCGGCCGCCGCCAGGAAGCGTCCGCCCCAGGTCGCGGCCCGGTCGCTGCGTACGCGCCAGCTGAGTCGGTCGTGCTCCCGGCCTCCGCCGGGAGCTGCACGCAGCAGGTGCCTCCCCTCATGGGTGCGGAATGAAAGCGAGCAGAGCGGGCCCCCACCCACGTGGCGGCGAGGCCGAGGCAGCGCCCCTCTTGCAGACGCCGCGCCGCCCCGGGCCCGCGCACGCCGTGCCCCAGCGCGCTTCCGGCTGGGCCACGTGACCGCGCGCGCACGTGTTCCGGCCCCTCGGTACCGCGGCTCAGAGCCTCCTCCTGGCCGGCCCCGGCCGATGTCCACCTAGAGCCAGGGCAGGCCAAGCCAAGGAGGCGGCGGGCCCTGGGAGCTGCAGGGACGCGTGCGCTGAGCCGCGTAAGCAGAAGGCTCGGGCAGGTGGACGGCGGCTTCCGCCATGAACCCCAGGGGCCTGTTCCAGGACTTTAACCCGAGTAAGTTCCTAATCTATGCCTGCCTGCTGCTCTTCTCGGTGCTGCTGCCCCTCCGCCTGGATGGCATCATCCAGTGGAGCTACTGGGCCGTCTTCGCGCCCATATGGCTGTGGAAGCTCCTGGTCATCGCGGGCGCCTCGGTGGGCGCTGGCGTTTGGGCTCGCAACCCTCGTTACCGCACCGAGGGGGAGGCCTGCGTAGAGTTCAAAGCCATGTTGATCGCTGTCGGCATCCACCTGCTGCTGCTCATGTTCGAAGTCCTAGTCTGCGACCGGGTGGAGAGAGGGACCCACTTCTGGCTGCTGGTCTTCATGCCACTCTTCTTCGTTTCCCCGGTATCTGTGGCCGCCTGCGTCTGGGGCTTTCGACACGATAGGTCGCTGGAGCTGGAGATCTTGTGTTCAGTCAACATCCTGCAGTTCATCTTTATTGCCTTAAGGCTGGACAAGATTATCCACTGGCCATGGCTGGTGGTGTTCGTTCCCCTGTGGATCCTCATGTCGTTTCTTTGCCTGGTCGTCCTTTATTACATCGTCTGGTCCCTTCTTTTTCTGCGATCTCTGGATGTGGTAGCCGAACAGCGAAGAACACATGTCACCATGGCCATCAGCTGGATAACAATTGTCGTGCCTCTCCTCACTTTTGAGGTCCTGCTGGTTCACAGATTGGATGGGCACAATACATTCTCTTACATCTCCATATTTGTCCCCCTTTGGCTCTCGTTAATAACTCTGATGGCTACAACATTTAGGCGGAAAGGAGGCAATCATTGGTGGTTTGGTATTCGCAGAGATTTCTGTCAGTTTCTGCTTGAAATTTTCCCATTTTTAAGAGAATATGGGAACATTTCATATGATCTCCATCATGAAGATAGTGAAGATCCTGAAGAAACATCCATTCCAGAAGCTCCAAAAATTGCTCCAATGTTTGGAAAGAAGGCCAGGGTGGTTATAACGCAGAGCCCTGGAAAATACGTTCCTCCGCCCCCCAAGTTAAATATTGATATGCCAGACTAAACCATTTTCCACCCGGGTCTCTTAAGTGAAATAGAAACCATATACACACACACAAATTCCACCTTGCTTTTGCCTCTTTGTTCATTCATCCCAAATCTGGAACTGGAAACAGGCTCCGAACACATCAGCTCATGCCTTGTGAGATTGATGCAAATCAGTGACTCATCAGTATACTCCATAGATAGAGGAGGTTATTTCAATCTGTGGTTGTGTGTGTGTGTGCACATGGGTAAGAGAACTTGCTTTCCAGGTTGATGTTTAAGAGCTAGCCAGAGTCAGTAAGTTGTTCTAGTAGGTCCTCAAAAGGAATAACTACACAACTGGTTGCTGTTGTTTTTAAGTACTAGTATACCTGTCAAAAGTATTGTTTAAAAAGTATTTTTATACACTGCTAGTCTCTAAAATTGTATTTCAGATTATTGTGCCTGTTACAACAATAGCAAATATATAGAATTCTCTTTCCACCACTGGTTTGTAAACCTCATAGTTGTTATTTCTAGTGTTCTACTGTTAAAGTTTTTCTTTGGGCCTTGCTGATACCGGTCTTTAATATTGTAATAAGTGAATTTTTCTAATGGAGTGAATCTGCATATATAGTATTTATATGAATATTTTAGCAGTGTAATATATTGAATTCTAGTTCTCTGCAGTACAGTGTATTATGTTAAAGTATTTTTTTAAGTTTCTATGTGAAGATAAATATCTATTGCAGATGTACTTAAAGACTGCATAAGGTGTTCATATGTACCCTGTTGTGGGATCATATCAAAGTACTAGGCATAAATGTAGGAGTTGAAAATCCTGTGGACCTGAATATTCAGTTTTAAGGTCTCTTTTAATACCTGTTAGTAGAGGGTAGAGCCACCATTCTTTGGAAACAGTGTGTTATCAGTCCATAAAGTGACACTGATATTTACCACCTCGAATTTTTTAAGTTTCCTCGAATTTTTCCACAGGTAGTAACAACTCTTGAGGAACAACCAAAATACGCAAGTGGTTTATCCATTTCTAAGGATGTTAGAATTTTAGTTTGTCATAATGTAAAGCATTACTTGTCATTGAAAAGCTAAAGATAGTGGCCTTAACTAAAAATGGTCAAAGGATGAACTCTTATTTTAAGGTCCAGACTTTTTGGTCTGTCAGCCACAGGGAAACAATAGTGCAAGTTTTATTTTTAGGAAAATACAGTGTTTATTTAGAGACTAGTGGCACACCAGGGAATCAGAAGGGTACAGCCAGACCCCACAAAAGTGATATTCTGACTGAGAACAAATAAACACTTTCAAAAGGAAGTTACGATTAAAAGGAGTGCTCATATTACTGGGGAAAAGACTGGAGGGAACCCACTTTCATTAGTAACTTATTTAAAATTATCTAGATTATTCTCCACATCATGAGTACATAACTACACCCTTCACCCTGGCCATTTTTGTCTCATTTAAAACATGTTAAAGTACATACTTGGTACACATGACTAGTGACAAATGCTAGCAGAAGAGAAACCAGTCCTAGGGAGCTGAGTGCCTGCAGGCCTGAGGATGCCGCAGCTCGGCCATGTTGGCTACAACAGCGTTTCCTTCCCCCGCGCGCCCCACACAGTGGGTTTATACCTGCTGGCTGAATGTGAAAAATGAAGACCTGCGCTGAGCCAGTCATGGTGCTGGGCAGTTGGGATGTGGCTTCTGCCCACTGGGAGTATATAATGGAAAGTACAAGCCATGCCTCCTATGGCAGTGAGAAAATAGTGCTCATCACAGCGGTGAGCCTGTAGGAGGGAACGAGCTGAGAGCAGCTATAGAAAACCTGTGGGAGGATGCTGCTGGCTTCAGAGTGACCTTTACCTGGAACTTAAGGCCCATCTTTGTTTTTAAGAGCCCAGTGCTCCCCTTTCTATTTTCTGTGCCCCTAAAAGATAACTGAAAAGATCATTAAAATTGAGCAGTGGAGGATCAGGTGTTGGAGGAATTAGGGGGCAGGCTTGGGGGCGGCAGGGGGATCACCAGCCCCTCCTGGCTATAGTTTCAGGGTAGGGGTAGGGGCTTGTTGATAGCTGGTACAATCCCTTAACCCTGGTGGGTCCCTCTCCACACCCACCCAGCCACTGTATCTCCTCTTCCAAAGTGTTTGGTGTTGAAGAGCCAATGTCTGAAGTGTGGTAACAGCTTCCCGCCTTTGGCCGTCCCGTTAGGCCCTTCTCTTGCCTCAAGACTTGGATAAAAACATCAGGAGTGGAGCTGGGATTGTAGCTCAGCGGTAGAGCGCTTGCCTCACATGCGTGAGGCCCTGGGTTGGATCCTCAGCACCACATACAAAGCAATAAAATAAAGACATTGTGTCCATCTACAACTAAAAAAAAATTAAAAAAAAAAAAAAACATCAGGAGTGACTGGTTGTGGAACCGTTGTTGATCTGAAGTCAGTGCAACCTCAGCTGTGCATGAGGGTTTACGTGATCACCGGCACAGTGGCTCCACAATGTCAATTCTGTCACTCCGGTTTCTTCTGCAAAACAGCAACTTTTGCTGCTGAACAACCTCCAAAACCTAGTGGCCTACAAGTACACTCCAGGCTGGAGTCTGATCTGGGTGCCTGGATGAAGGTATAGTATTCCCTGAGCCATGTTCCTCTTTCCCACGGCAGAAAAACAGGAGGCCAAGCTAAACCTTTCAAGCACAAATATAGCTCACATATATTCTAGTTCTTTGCAGTGCAGTGTATTATGTCCTCGTGTATGTGACTTTTGTCACGTCTGCGTTCTGGTGGCCGAAGCACAGGCCACACCTGTGACCTCTTTGGGGTGAAGCAGTATGTGCCTAAGGAACAAGAACATCTGCACCAAGGCGGTTGGTCCATGCATTTAAAAAGTTACGAGGTCATTCAAAAGGAATCATAAAATATGTGGTAGGTCATGAATTAGTTTCTTGCCCTCTGTTTTGTTTTACAAATATTCTTTAATTTTTGAGAAATGTTTAAGTTGTCGCCATTTGAAGGAATCTGTTGGGACTGTGAAGTGTGAAGGGAGGACCCTGCATTTACACCCCTCAGTGAACTGGTGAGGCCTGGCAGCTCTTGCAGGACAGTGTTATGAAAGTGCTTCTCTGCAGGGTTCGGCTGGATACTATGGAAGGTCAAGGCTGGGTGCAGGGAGACCAGCCAGGTAGTGGGTGCTGGGATACAGGAAAGCAGAGTGGAGTCAGGCCTGAACAGAGGCCTTCCCTCAGCCTTCTCCAGGGCTCTGACTTAGAAAAGAATCCATGAGGATACAGGTATTCACAGATGGGCAGGAAGGCTGGGGTCAAATTCGGCAAGGGATCCTGGGAAGTTATGCTGCCAGTCAAGGTCATACCTCAGGGACCATCAGGAATATTGTGTGAGCCTCAGATGTGTGTTCATTCTGGAGCCTCCAGAATGTGAGAAGAGATCTGGCTTCTGTAGCTCTAGTGGAAGAGGCAGGACTCGGCCAAAACTGGTGCCGTAGAGGATTTGCCCACGAAGGGGGAGGGGGTTTGGGTTGCAGACACTGAATAACCAAAGAGTTACAAAAGCTCCTGCTCCCACTCCTTGGCTTTCTGGCATGCACCCTTCTTCCCAAGCCCACCTCAAAAAATAAGTCTCCCATCTAACACAACTGAGCCTCACAATAGTGGCTGATCCCTTCCCTGGGGGAAAGGCATTCCAGAACTGCCTTATGGATTCTGTCCTCCAACTCCTGAGCTAGGATGTTTGGGATGTCTCCTTCTCCAGTTTTTTTGTTTGTTTGTTTGTTTTTAATTTTTTTTTAGTTGTTGATGGACACAATGTCTTTATTGTATTGCTTTGTATGTAGTGCTGAGGATCGAACCCAGGGCCTCACGCATGCGAGGCAAGCGCTCTACCACTGAGCTACAATCCCAGCCCATCCTTCTCCTCCAGTTTTGTCTTGGCTTTCTTTTTTCTTTTTTTTTCTAGAATGTATCGATTAAAAATGCCACAACATGCCCTCAAAAGTATGGCCCTAGGACCCTGGGGGTCTGTGAGGTCCTTGCCCAACTACTCCCCTGGGGGAGGCTAATGTTCTTCAACCAGGGTGGCACCACAAGAGACCAAATGCAGAAGCAGATATGAGGACATAACTGCCTCCTGTTAAGCCAGACATTAAAGGTTCGCAAACATGGAAAAATAATGCCACACTTCACTCACTGGTTTGGTTTTAAAAAATATCATTTTACATTTTTAAAAAAAGTTAATGTATTTATTGTTTGAAAGTGAATAAGTACTTTAAAGTTATTGGCTTTAATTTCTACCATGGTAAATGTTGATAGAACTCAGGGTCCTTAATTATTTTTTTTTAATTTCTTTTTAGTTGTTGATGGACCTTAATTATATTTATTTATATGCGGTGCTGAGAATCAAACCCAGTGCCTCATGCATGCTAGGCAAGTGCTCTACCACCAAGCCACAACCCCAGCCCATCCTCAATCATTTTTAAGAGTGTAAAGGGGAACTATGGCCAGGACTTGAGAATTTCTGCCCTTCTTCATGGTGGGAGAAAGAAAGAAAAATAGAAATTGGGTGAAATATAAAGTTCCTTGTGACACAGCAGGAAAGGGAAAGCATAAGCCTCTGTCCTTATTTCTGCAACAGATCACAGGATGGCTTCTCTCTACTGGTCTCCAGGTTCCCTTTGTCCTCCACCAGCCCCTGGTTAGTTGGGTTACTTAACCCAGCCAGGTAATTTTACAACTTTGTTCCAACGGAGCCTGATCCCTTCGCTGGTCTTGCTGGCATCTTTCATTTCATCTCACTGCTAGATATGGAGGTGCTCAGAGAAGCCTGAAGGATCCCCTTGGCGCTGGCCACAAGCCTGGCTCTCCATTGCTGGCAGCAACACAATTTCCCTTTCATCCATTAGTCCATCGGAAAGGCACTATCATTTTTTACCAAGGGGAAAACCGGGCGGTGATAGTCTCACCCAAAGCTCACAGGCCACTCTTTTCTTCCCAGGATGTCCTGTTTGTTAAGCAGTTCCTCTCAGGGCAGAAAGAGAGGAAGTGGGTTTTGAAATCTTTCTCCACCGCAGCTCAGAATTCTCTCTCCCCTCCTGGTCCTCCTTTCTGGGTGGCCTCCCTATGCACCTTACCTTCACCCCCACCTCCAGCTCTGGAGCCCAGGTACCCTGCAGAGTGGCCAAGGCTGGGCCCTCAAAGCCAGTGTCACATGCTTTCAATGGGAAGCACCAGCAGCACTCTGATGCAGACTTTGGGGCCACAATTCTATCACTTCTCAACCCCCTGCTGAGGCTCCTTCGGGTTCCTTCATGGCTCTGTCATAGGAACCTGACCTCTTTCCTCTCTCCTCTTGCCTGCTCTTGGCCTGAGCAACTCTAGAGGTGAAAAATGACTGGTCTTTCAAGGAAGAAGTCCCACCCCACCCATTGCAGGAAGGGAAGATTACCAGGCTTTAACCAAGGGCAGGGAATAGTGTAGGAAATTCAGACTTACCTACCATCCAGGGACCTTTCCAGGGCCACCCGTACACACTCAATGACAGCAGCCAAGGAGAACACAGCAGGGGCCAGCTACTGTAGCAGTTGCCTCAGGTCACAGTGGTGTCCAGTCAGGGCTGCCCACCACCTCCCCTCCCACTCCTCAGAAGGAGACCCACCCCACACCATCCTGTCAAGCAACAGTCAGCGGTGTGCAAAAGCAGGCTTTCTCTCACAGTTCTGGAGGCTGGGAGTTCAAGACCCTGGTGCTAGCATGGGGTGAGGGGTGTTCTGAAAGATCTCACCTGTCCTCCCATGGCAGGAGAGGGAGAGAGCACTCTGGTGTCTCTTTTTAGAGGGCACTCGTCCCTCCTCTAACCCTGATTACCTCCTAAAGGCCTCATCTCCGACCACTGTCGCGTTGAGGGTAAGGGTCTCCACATGTGAACTACAAGTCAGTCCACAGCACATACTAAGTGTAAAAATTCCACGGGCAGGGACCAGGCCCAGTACTCACCTGCTCACCCTCCTGAGCGCCTCCCGTGGACCAGCTGTAGTGAGTGCACAGGGAGTAAGGTGGGGCCACTGCCCCGGAGAAATTCCCCACCAGCATCCAGACCCGTGACTGCCTCTCCTTGTGCCCTCCCTGTGCACCTCACCTCACCCCACCTCTGGCTCTGGAGCCCAGGTACCCTGCAGGACCCACGTATGGTGACACAGGCTGGGAGAAAGGGCTGCCTCCAACAAAGCAGGGTCTTGAGGACAGCCGTTCCAAGGAGCACCTGAGTGTAAGCAAGGTGAGCCTGGTGTAGGGATGGGGTGTCGCCGCATGGGCAGGCCTGGGGCTGTGAGGAGGGAGGGGTGAAGTATCTGTCGGATGCCTTTGGTGATAGTTATTAGTGACTTAAACAAATAGGAACATTACAAGAAATCCAGAGGGGACTGACCCACAAACGGGGTCCCTTGTTCAATGATTGATCAGGGAGGGGCTTTACACCTTTCCATGTGCATCCTTGTCCTCAGCTATTGAGGATATCTGCCCCAGGGTCACTAGACACAGTTGCAGGTGTTGCCTACAGTCAAGGAAGGCCAGAGGAGAGGAGCAGTCACTTCCCTAGTCTCTTCTTATCTTTATTCTCCCAGGCCAGGATCAAGGCAGCCACCAGGAGGGCACCTACCACAACTCCCAACCTGACACAGATGGAGGATGGCTCCCTGAGCCCAGGGCTGCCAGTAGGACAAGAGGGAGCCAGCAGGAAACCATGGAGGGGGATTCAGGATATGGGGAGAAGGGTAGAGAAGAGAAGGGTAGCAGGCATCTGGTCATGACTAGCCCTAGCAGGGGAATTTTAATATCCAGATGGCCATGGAAACCAAAGAATTTAGTCAGATTTATGTTTTGAAAGATCATTCAAAATTGGAAAAAACTTAAATGCTCAAGAATTAGAGATTTAAATTAAATGTATTATACACATATACGCTGGAATATTATGCAAACTTTGAAAAAATGTTTTACAAAGAACTTTCAGAGTCCAGTAAAACACCCCAGGCATAGTGGTGTAGACCTGTAATTTCAACTATTCAGAACACTGAGGCAGGAGGATTCCAAGTTCAAGGCCAGCCTGGGCAATGTAGTGAGACTCTGACTCAAAAGAGCTGAGGACGTAGCTCTGTATAGAGTGCTTGCCTAGCATGTGCAAGGCTCTGGGTTCAATCCCTGTACTGAAGAAAAAAGAAAAAGAACAAACCACAATCCAAGAAAACTCAATAATTGTATGACATAAATTGGCAGTTGAGGAGGTTGTGAGATGAAAGCTCTATATTAAAATATGCAGGAGGAGATTTCAAGGTCACAAAGCACACAGTACGAGTGCTTTATCTTTCTTCCTTTATGTATTTAACAATTTTCCTACAACAAGCACACCTAACTTCAGAAAGGCAAGTAGTTTTGAATTTTGATGAAGTAGACTGCTCCAGGGATGTTGAGCCTGAGCTGGGGCAGACACATCCGATGACATCTTGGGAGTGGGGCAGACAGAAGAATGAGGAATTTAGGACATGCTGGACCTGACCTGGGACCGAAGTGCTAAGGTGGAGAACAATTCAAGAGCACTTCCTGGTGAGGAAGTAAAGGGGCTTCCGCTGGGACAGCCTCAGACCCTTTCTTAGGTCTCTGTCCTGAGTTCCCTCCTGCTCCTGGCTGGGCTTTCCTCTGACAGAAGGATGGCACCTGACCCTAACATCCAGTGGCCTGGCAGCAACTATTAGCTGAAATTCACACTCAATAGCTGAAAGAGGGTCTCCCGCTCTGCTCCATCACATCCTATGTGGGGTCACCTGAAGCCCATTCTGACCCTGAGTAGCCCCAGATCCTTACAAGCTTGCTGGCATCAACCCCACCCTCAAAGAGATCACTCCCTAGGTGTCTGGTTTGTCTAGGCTCTGGAGGAAGTGCTGAGAAAGAATCCAGGGGTGGGATAATCCCCTTGGGCAGACTGGCTTGCTCCCCTTTATTCATTTTGACACCTTGAAATCTCACAGGTGCAGCTATCAGAACTCATCTGCACCATCCTAGAGCCAAAATGCAAAACACGCCTTGGCAGCAAAGGGTCCTGGGAAAGAGAGTTGTGGTCATAAGGTTGAGACCATATGCCAGGTAAATCATGTGACTCTGAGCTTTGGAGAGTCAACTTTGTCAACAAATCACCATGGTAGTCAGCACTGTAATCTATGACCATGTGGGACAGAGAGAAGCCAGCCTGTGCTCCTGAGCAGGGCTGGTATGCCAGGGGGCTTCTATCTGCATCCTCCACCCCTGCCAGCTCTATGGGCATCCCCTGCAGCCATGCCACCCTCTGCCTGTCACTGTTCTGGAAGTTCCCTGTCTTCTAGGTCAGAACATCCTGCACTTACTCACAGGGACTCTGAGCGGCTGGCCATAGCCTGGGCCATGACCCTCACAGGTTCCCCTACCCTGAAGTGTCAGCTGGCCTTGCTTGTTCACATCTATGACCCCACTGTCCCTGTTCTTCAGGAGGTGACTAACACACAATATTGAGAGGGAGAAGGAAGTTTGGGGTGTGGTCCCTTGCCTTGCTTCTTGAGATGACTCATTGACACACCCCAAACTTTGGTTGCCAAGACAAGGGACAGAGGCACAAGACAACGGTGGCTCACTTGGAGATGTAAGTACATTCACTTCCTATTAGCTCTCTCCCCCTCCCCCTACATCTTTTTGCAGTGCTGGGGAGGGAACCCAGGGCCTTGTGCGTGGTAGGCAAGCTCTCTACTGCTAAGCTACACCCCAGCCCCTGTCTCTTCTTATCTGGGAGGAAAATCCTGCAGAGAATCCTTAGAGACTCCCTTCATTCCATCAGACCAGGATCAGGACTGAGACTAGAGAGTCTAGTTGTGGAGGCCAGAAGTCCAAAACCAAGGCGTCCATGGTACTGTGCTTCCATGGAAGGCTCCGAAGAAGGATGCTTTGTACTTTTCTCAGCTTCTGCGGCTACTGACAATCTTTAGTGTTCTGTGGCTTGTGGCTGCTTCCATCCACACACCGTCTCCATGGTCAGGTGCCCTTCTGCCCTGTAGGACTACATCTGTGCCTAACCCTCCTTTCTCTACCCTAATCCTGTGTGACCTCATCTTAACTTGATTACATCTACAGACTCCATTTTTCTAGTAATCACAGGTGCCAGAGGTTAAGACTTGGACGTATCTTTTGGGGAGATATAATTCAGCCCCAACACTAAGGGTCACAGGGCTACTGCCACCCTCGGTCCTTTCAGCACAGCGTTAGATGCCCTAAATGACAAACAACAGGATTCCTGACAGTCTGGGGGGCTTTCTCAGTAACTGGAGCAGCCTTGCTCCACGGCTATCTGGGAGCTGGACTGCTCCCCTTTCAGGACTTGTGTCCCTGCACAGCAGGGCAGGGTGAGAGGCAGAGCTGCCTGCTCACTCTACAGTGACCAGGGTCCTCCCTCAGGGCAGCATCTGCTCACAGCTGGCTGAGGAGGAGAGAGTGCCTGCCAGACAAAGAAGCTGCCACTGGTCCAGAAGACCACTGGTCCCTTCCCAGAGTTGGTATAAACCCTGCTCTTTCAAGTGCTAGTGGCAAAGCCACCTACCTCTTCCAGGAAGCATTGCTTGCTGTCCCTGCTCTCTTGGCAATGGGCAAGGGTTTCTGGCTCCCATATCATAGCACCATCTATTCCTATATCTATGTCTGACTCATTCATGGGACTGTGACCTTCTCAAGGCTTGGTCACCCTGGCTCTCCGGTGGCCCTGGCATGTTGTATCTTTAGGAAACAATACATAAATGAACGAATGTGTCCATGCAGTCCTGGGCCAGCTCCCCGACTGTCCAAAGGGAACAGGAATGAGAAGCACAGAGAGAAGGAGGTTGGGGAGCCAGGGTGGTGGCCAGCACCCAGGAGGACCTTGGCAGAGAAGCTGGGCTCCACTTCTGGGCAGGGCAGTGCTGGAGTGGCAGCAGGAGGGCAAAGGTTCCGAGACCCGGATGGGCAAATGCCAGCAGCACCACGTTCGGCCCAGGAGAGACATACTTGGTAGACACAATAAGGGACCTCGAGTGTGTAGCACTGAGGTCAGAGGGGGCAGAGCTGGAGCCTGGAATCCATCCAGAAACTGGAAGTTCCAGGCCCCGGTGGCAGAGCAAACCCCAGCACCCTCTCAGCATGGCATAGGCCTGCTATCACCCGACACAGCCAGAGGAGCTGCAGCTGGGGCTAAGAACTGGGCTGGTCCTCTGGATAGTGAGAGCTTCTGGAAGGCATTCCTCTCCAAAGTCTCTTCCACCTGTTGGCCATGGCTGAGACCTCCTGGGCTGTCTAGGCCCAGGGCAGCCTGAGGCTCCTTCATTTCTATAGCTGTGGGTTCTGGCTGCCCTTCACCTGCAGGGCTCCCTCCACAAGTTTGTCATTTTTCTTTTGTGTTTGTTTTTTTGGTACCGGGGATTGAACTCAGGACCACTCGACCACTGAGCCACATCCCCAGCCCTATTTTGTGTTTTATGTAGAGACAGGGCCTCACTGAGTTGCTTAGCGCCTCGCCGTTGCTGAGGCTGGCTTTGAACTCATGATCCTCGTGTCTCGGCCTCCCGAAGTGCTGAGATTACCGGTGTGCACCACTGCACCCGGCTAAGTTTGTCACTCTTACAGTCCTGGCACCTTCACATCCAAGCCAGTGAGCCTTTCACCCCAGAAGCACAGTGAGGCCAACATCAGCAGTGTATGGTACTTGGACCACACCTAGCAGCCCTTTCCATCTCCTGTGCCATCCCAAGGGGACCAGCAATAACTGTGTGTTTCTGTGTTGCCAGGTTGGACTTGGGTCAAAGGTACAGACAGACCATGGGAAAGTAGTGGCCCAGATCTTGAAGGGGAAAGAAAGGCGAGCCCTTAGCCCTGTTCCCTCTGCCACCTGTGGCTCAGAGGGGCCGGAACTCCTTCCCTGCCATTTGGCTGACATCACTCCTGCATGTCCCATACTGGTTTCCAGTCTGTCTTCTCTTGTTGATTCCAAATTAATTTGCAATCGGACTAAGTTTAGGAAAAAACTGTCTTTCTTCTGGAAGCAGTTAAATATTGGTCGTCATTCTTTGTTTTTAATTGAATAAAACAGGCTTTACTGATATAAAACCCAACTGTGTTAGAAATCCCACCACCTTGACCGGCACCCTGAGAGGACCTGGGGCTGATCCAAGGACCCCAGCAGCTCTGCCATCACTCTGTCATGGCTGAGACAGGTTAGGTCCCCAGGATTGTGCTGTCCACAAGAGAATGCTAGGGAGCATACCCTCAGAGCAAACCAGGGCACACCTCAGTGCAGGTGGAGGTGGGTACAAGTGGAGTGAAAGGTACCTCCAAGCCCTCCTGGCATGGTCACACCCACAGACCCCAATAACATTGCTTCCAACTCCAAGGGACATGAATGGGGCTGCGGGAGGCTGAGATAATGGCCTAGGCTTTCGTCACCTGGGTGAGCCACCCTGAGGACTAATAAATTGTTCACACCTATGAGTCTATTGACAGACCCTGAGTTTAGTTATTCTGTGTCCTAACCTTTACACCAACACCACACTGTCTTGATTACTATAGCCTTATAGTGAGCTTGAAGTTAGGCAGTAAAAGTCCTCCAACTCGATTCTTTTTCTAAGTTGTTTTGCCTATTCTAGGTCTCTCGCATTTCCATAAGAATTTAATTTCTCCAAAAGAGCCTGCTAGGGATTTTGTTGAACTCATGGATCCATTTGGGGGAGAACTGACATGTTTTTTTTTTTTTTAATCACACACACACAGACTCATGATATTCGTTTTTTCTTTTTTTTAGTTGTAGATGGATACAATACCTTTATTTTATTTATTTACATGTGGTGCTGAGGATGGAACCCAGTGCCTCATGCATACTAGGCGAGCACTCTACCACCGAGCCACAACCCCAGCCTGAGAACTGACATCTTAACAAGATTGTGTCTTCTAAGCCATGAATAGCTCCTCCTTTCTATCTTTTCTTTCAGCAATGCTTTATAGTTTTCAGCATCCAGTTTTTATATATCTTTTCTCAGACTTATCCCTGACTTATGTGATCTTTTTGGATTACATTATAAATAAGATTATTTTAATTTCCTTTTTTTTGTTTTTGTTTTTGTTTTTTGGTGCTATGGATTGAACCCAGATCCTCACACAAACTAGGTAAGTTTTTACCACTGAGCAACTCTCCAACCCTAAATTTCCATTTTTGGTTAATAGTATACAGAAATACATTTGACTTTTGTATTGATTTTAGATACTGAAACCTTGTTGGATGTCTGTATTAGTCCTGATAACCTTTTTTTTTTTTTAAGATTCCAAGATTCTATAAAATTTTCTACTTTGGTGATTATGTTGTCTATGAATAAATACAGTTTTCTTTTGCTGTTTCCAATATGAATGCTTCCACTACAATATTAAATGGAAGTGGCAAGATCAGATGTTTCTGATCATGTGGGGAAAGCATTCAGTCTTTCATTAATAAATATGATTCTGCATATAACAAATTAAGGAAGTTTCCTTCTATTCCTAGTTGCTGAGAATTTTTCTTTTTTCTTTCCTTTTTTGGTACCAGAGATTGAACCCAGCGGTGCTCTACCACTGAACTTCATCTCCAATCCTTTCTATTTTTTTATTTTGAGACAAGGTCTCACTAAATTGCTGAGGCTGGCCTTGAACTTGCAATCCTTCTACCTCAGCCTCTTGAATTGCTGAGATTACAGGTGTGCTGAGAATATTTCTTACGAATTGATGTTGAATTTTGTCTAAGCTTTTCTTGCTGCTACTGACATGATCAGATATTTTTTCTTCTTTTGTTGATTGACAACGGTGAATTACATTAATTTATTTTTAAAAGTTGAATAAGACATACATTCAAGGATAAAGCATACTTAGTCTTTATGTACTAGTCTTTTAAATCTGTCATTAGATCAAATTTGCTACAATTTTGCTAAGAATTTTTGCCTCTGTGTTTGTGAATGACATTGGTTTGTTGTTTTCTTGTAAAATCTTTGTCTAGTTTTGGTATCAGGAAACCACAGGCCTCATTTATGAGTTGGGAATATTCTCTCTCCTCAATTTTTTTTGGATGAGTTATGTTGAATGGGTATTATATCTTCCTTAAATGTTAGTTAAAATTCTCCAGTGAGACTATCTAAGCATAGAGTTTTCTTTTAGGAAAGATTTTTAATCACAAGTCCAATTTCAATTCAATTACAAGAGAGATCCATAGATATGTGACTACTCAAGTTATCTATTTTTTATAGACCGAGTTTTGGTACAACAGACTTCATGAAGGCAGTAATGCTGGTCTCGGGGTTTAGGACCTACGGCAGTGTATTAGCTCCTGTGAGGCTGGGTTGATACAGAAGAGTCTGGTCCCTCCCTGCTCTTCCTTCTCTCATGGTGTGACCTCCCTCCCTCTCACACACCCACACTCCTACCATGTGACACCTTTGCCATGAGGTCCTCACAGAACCAATGCCAGTGTTATACTCCTAGATCTCCAGAATGGTAAGACACCTAAACTTCTTTTCTTTTTAAAACTATCCAGCCTTGGGTATTTTGTTTTAGCATCAAATTGGAGAAACATATGGGTATATATCCAAAGGATATAAAATCACTATCTTTAAAAAGTAAACAGAATAATGCAGGAGGCCCTGGGTTCAATGCCCAGTACCACAAAACAAAATAAAATAAAATTTAAAAAGAATGAGCTTTTGGTCGCTATGTCTTGCAAGGAATTTGTCATTTATTCTAAGTTGTCAAATTTATCAGCATAAAATTATTCATGATATTTATCCTTGTAAGGTCTGCTGATTCTATAGTGATAGCTATTATTCCCGATATTAGTAATGTTACTTCTCCCTATTTTTCCTGATCTAACTAATGAGAAGTTTATCAATTTTTTTTAATATTTTTTTTTAGTTGTAGATGGACACAATATCTTTATTTTATTTTTATGTGGTGCTGAGGATCGAACCCAGTGCCTCATGCATGCAAGGCAAGCGCTCTACCACTGAGCCACAATCCCAGCCCTATCAATTTTTTTATTGATAAAAAATAAAAATTTTTTAGTTCTCAAAGAACTATCCTTTGGTTACTTTTATTTCCTCTATAAAATCTCTCTTTCTTTTTTCATTGCTTTCTGCTCTTTATTGTGTCTTTTCTTCTGTTTATCTTAAATTCAATTATTCCTCCTTTTTTCTGTTTTAAGGAAGGTATGAACTGAGGTCATTGACGTGAGAACTTCTTTTCTAATATAAGCATCTAGTGCTATCAATTTTTCTGTGTACTACTTTAGCTGCTGCCAACAAATTTTATAATTTTGTGTTCTTATTGTTCATTCAGTTAAAACAAGTATTGATTAATTGATTGATTATTTTTGCCATACTGGGGATTGAACCCAGGGCCTCATGCACTGAGCTACATCCTCAGCCCTTTTTATTTTTTATTTTGAGATAGAGTCTTGCTAAATTGCCAGAGCTGGCTTTGAACTTGTGATCCTCCAACCTCAGCCTCCCCAGTCACTGAGATTACAGGTATGTGTCACTGTGCCCAGTGCCTTTGGCCTTTTAAGCAATGTGATGATAGTGAAAATAATCACACATTCTGTGACCCCTTGTGGACTCAATTTCCATAAATTCTGTTTTCCAGAGCTGTTTCCATCCTTCTATTTCTAGATTCCCTTTAAGGCTTTCCAAATCCCAAGCGTCAGTGGATTTGGATTCAGTTTGGTACTACTGCCCTAGATTTGCCCCAAGGTATCCAGTTTTACCCAACATTATCTTTTGTTGTTTGCTTGTTTGTTTGTTTGTTTTGTAGTGCTAGAGATGAAACCCAGGGCCATGCACACTAGGCAAACATTCCATAACTGGGCTATGTCCCCAGTTCCCACAATTGTTTTTGTACCTCGGTGCAAATGTCAAACAAAATTTCAATATTATTATGCGAACAGCTTTGACCTCCCAAAGCCCCAGGTTCTCTGGGCCAAAGTTTGAAACCCTTAGTTTGAAGTGTCTCAAAGCCAGTGGCTGAATGTTCTCTCCGTATCTTCTTAGCATGTCTCTTAATCCTCTGTGGGCTGGGCCCACAGCCAAAATGCAATACATGGCTGCTGGCTTAACAGTTGACATCTCTGTGATGTAAGTTTAGTGAACAGTGCAATGATGAAAGCTCTGGTATTTGAGAAGTTAATGTCCAGAGCTCAAGCGCCTGTACCAAAGCCAGTAAAGACACTGTAAGAAAAAACAAAACAAAACTACAGAACAATCTCTTCAATATATTAACACAAAAAATCTCAGCAAAATCCTAGTAAACAGAATTCAGCATCATATTAAAGGGGTTATACCCCATGACCAAGTTTGTTTTGTTTTGTTTTGTTTTTTTATGGCACCCAGGGACACTGTTCCGCAGAGCTATATCCCCAGCCCTTCTTAAAATGTATTTTGAGACAGTCTCACTGAGTTGCCCAGGCTGGCCTTGAATTGCAATCCTACTGCCTTGGCCTCCTGAGTAGCTGGGGTTATAAGCGTGTGCCACTGCACATGGCTGACCAAGTGGCATTTATTCCCAGAATACAAGGATGGTTCAACAAGCAAAAGTCAATGTAATAAATCACATTGACAGAATGAAAGAGAAAGAAAAAATATGAGCATCTCAATCCATGCAGAAAAAGCATCTGACAAGGAGCTCCAGTGACATCATCAGTTAGCATGTGGTACTTAAGAGAAAGAGCATTTGACAAATTCAGTACCCTAGAACAGGGCCTCAATATAACAAAACCTCCATATGAAAAACCCACAACTAACAACTAACACCATAATACTCAGAGTTGAAAGACTGTAAGCTTTCACTTAGCACTTCCTCTAAGAGAAGAAAAGATAAGGCTCTCATTTAAGCCAACTTCTATTCTTCCAGGAAGCACTAGACAATTAGGCAAGAAAAAGAAATAACCAGATTGGAAAGGAAGAAGCAAAATGTGATTTCTGTTCACAGATAACATGATCTTATGTGGAGAAAACTCTGAAGATGCCACACACACAAAAAAAAATTAATAAATGAATTTATCAAAATTGCAGGATACAAATATCAATCACATTTCTACACACTAGCAATGACCAATACCCCCTGCCAAATTAAGGAAACAAATCAACTTGCAAAAGCATCAAAGAGAATAAAATATTTAAGTATAAAACTAATCAATGATGTGAAAGACTTGTACACTAAAAACTATAAAACATTGCTGACGGAAATTAAGAAAACATAAATAAATGGACAAATATCCCATGTGCATAGATTAGGAGACTTAATTTTGCTAAAATGTCAAAAATATCCAATGCAATCTATAGATTCAATGCAATTCCAATCAAAATCCCAATGTCACTTTTTGCAGGGGGGAGCCAGGGATTGAACCCAGGGGTTTAACCACTGAGCCACATTCCCAGCCCATTTATTTTTTAAATTTAGTTTTATTTATTTTGGCACCAGAGATTGAACTGAGGGACACTCCACCACTGAGCCACATCCCCAGCCCTATTTTGTGTTTTATGTAGAGACAGGGTCTCACTGAGTTGCTTAGCACCTCGCCATTGCTGAGACTGTCTTTGAACTCCCAATTCTGTCTCAGCCTCCCTAAGTGCTGGGATTACAGGTGTGCACCACCATGCCCTGCCCATTTGTTTTTGAGACAGGGCTTCACTAAGTTGCTGAGGCTGGCTTTGAACTTTCGATCCTCCTGCCTCAGCCTCCTGAACTGCTGGGATTACAGGCTTGAGCCACAGCACCCAGTTCTGAGGTCTTTTTTTTTTTTTTTCAGAAATAAAATCCGTTCTAAACTTCATATGGAATGTCAAGAGACTCTGAATAATAAAAACAATCTTAGAAAAGAAGTGATAAAAGGAAAGCACATTTAAATGCTAAAGAGGTGGTTGGAGCATTCAGTGGTTCATCAGTACCAGATCACAAGGGGCTAGAACTCTGTGGGGAGGGCAAGAGGGAAGACATTTATAAAGGGTTTGCAGAGACAAACAAAACAGTTTTGATTTGTTAGACTGGAAAGTACCAAGGTAGAGGTTGTTCGGTCGTTTCTGGTTGGTACAGTTTCTAGTTTCAAGTTACAGTTTACCGTGGGCTTTGTTTGTTCTTATAGGAATTTAAAGTGTCAACCATCCTAATCTAATGGTCTCCCAATTAGAACATAAAAAAAAAAGAAGGAAAAAGAAGACTTCATCTTCCTGATTTCAAAATATACTACAAAGGTATAGTAAATCCAAACAGTGTGGTATAAAATGAACATATAGACCAATAGAATAGAATAAAGAACCTGGAAATAAACCCTCATGTCATATGGTCAAAGGGCTTTTGAAAAGGTGCCAAGGCTATTCAATGGGGGAAAATAGTCTTTTCAACAAATGGTGGTGGGAAAAGTAGATAATCACATGCGAAGGATTTAAGTTGAAATTTCACCTTACATACAAAAATTAACTCAAGGGCTGGGATTGTAGCTCAGCGGTAGAGCGCTTGCCTCGCATGCGTGAGGCCCTGGGTTCGATCCTCAGCACCACATACAAAGCAATAAAATAAAGACATTGTATCCATCTACAACTAAAAAAATATATTTAAAAAAAAAATTAACTCAAGCCGGGTGTAGTGGCGCAAGCCTGTAATCCCAGAGGCTCAGGAGGCTGAGGCAGGAGGATGGCAAGTTCAAAATCAGGCTTAGCAACTTAGCAAGGCTGTAAGCAACATAGTGAGATTCTGTTTCAAAATAAAAAAAAGTTAAAAAGCTGGGGATGTGGCTCAGTGGTTAACTGCCCCTGGGTTTAATCCCCAGTACCAAAAAAAAAAAAAAAAAAAAATTGAAAGGGATCAAAACTTGAAACATAAGAGTTAAACTATAGACTTAGAAAAACATACAGGGGAAAACTTCATGAAAGATTTGACAATGATTTATTGGATATGACCCCAAAAGCATAGTCAATAAAAGAAAAAATAAATTGGACTTCATTGAAATTAAATTTTTTTGTGCACCAAAGGACACTATCAACAGAGTGAAAGTTCATCCCATGGAAAGAAAGAAAATACTTGCAAATCAAATATCTGATAAGAGACTAACATCCAGAATGTATAAAGAATTCCTAAAATTCAACAGTGACCAAAATAAAACATTTTAATGGTCAAAGGACTTGAATACATATTTCCCCAAAGAAGATATGTAAACGGCCACTAAGCACATTAAAAGATGTCCAGCATCACTGATAATCAGGGAAACGGAAATGAAAACCCAGTGACATACCACCTCATATCCCTTAGAATCGCTATTATGTGTGTGTATACACATATATATACACACATATACATATATAAATATTATAAACTAAATTTTATAAATTAAATATAAATTAATATAAATTAAATATTAAACATTAAATTTAATATAAATTACATGTGTTGAATTTAATATCAAGTTAAATATTAAATAGAAATATATATTTATATATACAAATATTATGTGTGTGTGTATATAAACAAACAAAAAAGCGCCTGTAATTCCATTGAAGCCCCTGCGAGCTGGCAAGATCCCGTCTGAAATCTTTTAAAAATTAAAAGGGCTGGGGATGTAGTTCAGTGGCAGAATGCTCTGAGTACAATCTCACTACCATCAAAATAAATAAAAAATAACAAGACAGAAAACCAGTGTTGATGAAGATGTAGAGAAATTAGAACCCTTGTGCACGGCTGATCAGGATATAAAATGGCATAGCTGTGGGAAAAAATTGTGGAAAAATTTGACAGCTCCTCAAAAAATTAAACATAGAATTAGTATATGAGCTGGCAATTCCATTTCTGAAGTTGAAAGCAGGGACTTGAAAAGATATTTGCACACCCATGTGCGCAGCAGCACTATTCAACTAACTAAAAGGTGGAAACAACCCAATGTCCACCAATGAAGAGATAAACAAAATGTGGTCTATCCAGGCAAGTGAAGTTGGTTCAAATCTGAGTGCCCCTCTCTGTGCCTGACTTTCAGGGTTGGAGTTCTAACTTAGTGATAGAGCACCTGCCTAGCCTGCCCAAGCCCAAGGCCCTGGGTTCCTTCCCCAGCATTACAAAACAAACAAAAAAACTGTGTCAAAAAGGATAAGAATTGCTTTATATATGTTGCAACATGGATCAGCCTAGAAGACATTAGGCTAAATGAAACAAGCCAGTCACAAAAGAGCAGATATTGTAGGAAAACGCTGATGCAAGTCACCTAGATTAGTCAAATTCAACAATACAGAAAGTGGAATGGAGGTCCCCAAGGGCTGGAGGATGGACAATGGGGAGCTGTGGTTTTCCGGGTTTGTTTGGGATGATGAAAAAGTTCTGCAGAGGGATGGTGGTGATTGTGATCAGCAATTTGAGTGAACTTAATGTCCCTGAAAATGCACACTTAAAAAGAAAGATGATTAATTTTAGAAATTTTGCCACAATAAAAAAATTTAATTAAAAATAAACTTTTAAAGAGCTCCCAAGAGGGCAAAGGACAGCTACAAACAGAGAAATGGAAAGTCCCTAGGCCCCTGTACAATCCTTTCTGGCACCTTCCACCTGCTGGGTGAAGCCTGGCAGGCTGGTCTGGTCTGAGTTAGGCATGGGCACAGAATTAGAATGGCTCATCCATCTGTGGGTTCCCTTTTCCCCACCAAGAAGAAAAACATTTCCTTGGTAAGTCAATCCTCTGGAGGCAGGACGGGAGCCAGGCCAAAGGATGGGGGAGGGGCAGGTGAGCCTCACTTTGGGGGAGACCAGCAGAAACCCTCCTGAAGGGCAGCCAGAAAGCAGTGCTGCACTTAGCCTCCCAAACTCTGTTCCAAGACTGGAACAGACGGGGCACTGGTCTGAAGGCCCACCTGACACTCCCCAGAGCTCCTGAGAATCTCCCCTCCCTAGTATGAGGGTACAGACACGTGTGTTCCCTCCCGATGCCCTCCTCAAACCCCACATCCCCAGAGTTGGGGCGCCAGCTGGTTCCTGGCCCCACAGGCCTGGATCTTGAAGGAGGCCGCTGTGTTCTGTGGCCTGGGTGAGGCTGCAACCCTCTTTGGGCTGGATTGGACCTGTGGACCCAGGTTGCCAGGGCAGGGTTCTTGGTGCTGGAAAGCTGCTGCAGTGGCTTCCCTTACAACAGTGTCACCTTGTGGTGAAAGGTTTCCACTGCAAGGCAGGCACGATGGCACTGCATTTGGTTCTTGTGCATGTATTCCTAAAATGAGCTGCCTTTGCACAGAGCTTCAAACCAACGCAGGAGAGCACTCTTTAGGGTGACACGACAGCCTTGGAGCATTCTCAGAAGCAGGAAATACAAATACTCTGGCTTGAATTTTATTCTAATTAATTATTTATTTATTTTGGTGATATTGGGGATGGAACCCAGGGCCTCACATGCTGGGCAAGCACTCTGTCACTGAGTCACCCCCAACCCTAGTTTGCCTTTCAAAGCACCAAGAGGTTGCTTAAGGACTGACTAAACACAAACTTCAGAGATCCTTTTTTAAAAAGCACTAATGAATGGAGCCACCTCTTCCTGGCATTGACTGCCACTATGTCACTGCCAGCCATGCCCAGCTTGGGCAGGTGCATGCCCTCTCTGGCATGATAACATCCAAGGGCATGCCCCAGTCCTCTTAGAGCCTTTTTTCCCGAATCCCACCCTCTGCCCCCTGGGAAGGAGCCCAACATTCTGCTCTTGGCCCACCCGTGTAGGGCCATCTAGGGGAGGACAGCTGGGGTCGCTAACATAGCTTCTCTCCAAACCTGACTCCCTGCCTGGGCCTGCAGCAGGGCCTGTCAGTGGATACTCCTGAAGGTCTCTGCTGTGCTTTCTGCATTGCCACCAAGCAGGCGGGGAGCATCAGGGTTGGGGAAGCCTCACTCCACCCTCCTCCAACTCAGCAACTTCAGATCTCCTCAGCCTCTGCGTAGATCATGTGGCCCTCCGGCTGCAGCTGCCCTGATCACTCTCAGGCCAGCTTATACCTACAGCCCTCAGGCTTCCCCCTGTGCACCATGAACTTCTGGGAGCCCAAGCCTCTGGGGAGAACAGCCTGCCAACAAATTTTCCTTTGGGTCTGTAGCCAAATGGTAGAAAAAACTCCTGGTGTTTCTTCTTTTTTTTTAAAAATATTTTTAGTTGTAGATAGACATGATATATTTTATTGATTTATTTGTTAGTTTGTTTTATGCGGTGCTGAGAATCGAACCCAGTGCTTCATACATGCAAGGTGAGCACTCTGCCACTGAGCCACAACCCCAGCCCCTCCTGGTGTTTCTTCAGCCTGCCATATTTCCCTCTTGGTGCACCACTCTGTACCCCATGGAGGTCCCATGACTTCGGGGGTAGAAAGGGAGACACATCCTTCCAACACCCATCTGTTCCTGTGACCCAGTGACACAGAGGAAGAGAAAACCTTAAAACACCTTAGGCACAGCCATGGAGGGGCTTGCTTCCTGCAATTTCTGCAGTGCAGTCACTGAAATTCAGCCTTTGCATCTGGCTTAGGGAATGGCCCCGAGCCTTCCCTCAACAGCAAGGCACAGGATGACCCAGACTTGAGACTCAGATTCTGCACCAGGGCTTTGCGGAGCCAGGCCTCTCTCACAAGGCCTTTATTTGCTTGTGTGTTCTGCATGGTGGCATTGCTAGGTCATCATGCCTAAGTGAGAAAGGGCTCTGCTTTTGTTCCCCTGTGTCAGCCTGTCTCCTTCCCAGTGCGAGTGGCAGGGGAGATTTTATGGAACAGGTCAGGGGAGCTGGGTGACACCCTGGCACAGTTTAGCCCAGCACACAGAAGATGCTCAAGAGCTCCCTCTACCCTCCTGAAGATTGCACCCTGAGGGTGGAGAAGCAAGCCCAGTCCCTCTGGTTTCCTGGCCAGGTATAGTGGGCTTTACTGTTGAGATGCGGGAACTCAGGAGTCCACAAGAAACACAGGTCTGTCAGACCTGGCTCTGGAGCCCTGAGAGCCCTGGTTGGGGGTGATACCCTACCTGATGGAGAGATCAAGAGGGTCTTATCTGCCACTGCCTGTCATCCTGGCCGTCAGTGTGTGAAAGACTTCAGATGCTGAAACCGAAGCTCCGGTCACACGGGGCAGCGTCAGATATGACTGCCCCCGGGGACAAGGCCTGTTTTGAGCTGAAAGGTCTCTTGGTTGGGCCTGTACCGTTGGAAAGGCCAGGGTGTCTCCAAGGCAAGGAAGAGAGTCCATGGTGGAAAAGGAAAAGTAAGAGTGGCTCAGAGGTGGGTGACCACCAGTGACAGCTGCACGTGATCTCACACAGCAAAGGGGACTGACAGCTACTTGTCAAGGGCCTCTTCAAGACAAGATGGCAGTTCCAGGTGGGGTCTGGCTTTTTGGTACCCAGCCCTGGTGGTTCGGCCCCTGGCTGGTCATGCTCTTTACTTCTAAGACAGCTGCAGCGCCTTGTCTCTGCAGAAGCCTGAGGGCCATTGCTGGTGATCTGCAAGGACCAACTCTGAGAACTGAGTCTGCAGGCAGTGACGGGCTTGCATGCAGAGAAGATGTAATCGGAGTGTAACCACACCAGAATCTCAGTGCCACCTCCGCAGCCAGTGAATGTCTCAGTCTGCTCTCATTGCCTGGATCGGCCTTTGCACATATTTTGGACAAATGTCTTCCTTTGAGAGAGGATTTGACTTTTTGAAGCAATTGAAACCATTTGGAGCTAAAACCAGGAAGTGATACCCAGTATAGGGTTCAACTGTAAGAAACTGCAGCTGAAAAAATAGAGGGTTGATACCAATTTTACTCAGGTGGAAGAAGAAGGGAGGAAAAGGGATGGGGGAAGGAAGCTCAGATATTATGAACAGAATATACAAAAAGGCTCCCAGAATATCTAGCGGCAAGATTGTCCATCTCACATGGGCAGTAGCAGCTCCCTGAGGACAGGACAGTTGATAGGTCTGTTCATTTTTGCCTCAAGCATTGGGGTGCAAGCTGGGCAAATAGTAGTCTCTCAATGAACAGTTGTTGAATTAATTCATGAACACAAACTTGGAGTTCATTCATTCCATCCCCACAGTCCCCAAAGTCTTAATCATTTTACACTGCTCAAAAGTCCAAGAAGACAGCTGGGGTGTGGGGGGTGGAGCACACCTATTATGCCAGTGGCTTGGGAGGCTGAGGCAGGAGGATCATGAGTTCAAAGCCAGCCTCAGCAATTTAGTGAGGCCCTAAGCAACTTAGCAAGACTCTGTCTCAAAATAAAAAATATAACAGGCTCAGGATAGGGCTCAGTGGTTAAGGATTCAATCCCTGGCATCAAATAATAACAGCAATAATAAATTAAAAAGCTGTGCACATTTTTATATGTGTGATATATTTCATAATAGTTTTAAAAATATTTTTGTTTTTTAAAAAAATTCATCCTGGCAACTAAGTGTCACACTTGCCATCTGCCAAAGAGACTGTGGTGAGCAAAGACCCAGGCCAACCGGCTGTCACAGGTTGAGGGTTTCTGAGGCCCAATAGCTCCTTCCCATCCAAACTTCAAACCAGGCAGCTTCTCGAGGGTTTGGAAAAGAAAGCCAGAGAGCTGGTGGCCTGAGGGCACAAAGAGGTGGCACAGGGGGAGGCATGGAGGAGAGGAAGAGCCACAGAGACAGCCCCTTGGTGTTACAGAGAATTGAGGCTAGAAAGACAAAGAACTGACACTTGTGTGTACCTAATCCAGAGCCAAAAAAAACCTCTGAGGTCCAGGGACAGCCCTGTCTTGGGAGCTTTCCATTTCCTGAGAAGAAATATCTTCTCCCTAAGGTGAATCGACTCTACCTGGACATGTTCAGTCATATAAATTGATATATACATCATACAGTATTCTCTCACTTTACCACAGGGCTCCCAGCTCCTAAAAATTGGTAGTGTTTCTGGGACAAGAAAAATTTCCCTCAGGCTGGACCAGCAAAGTCTTCTCAGTGCTGCAGTGCCCCCGTGTGGTCACCACAGGCATCTCACTCATTTGGTGGCAAGGATTTCCCAGAGTGGGGGATCTTACACAACCCCTAAACATTGCCCAGTTGCCACTTTCTCCCAGCAACAGCCACCCTATTACTCCGTCCTTAGATTTGGAAGTTGGCACAAAGTTGCTGAGAGGGGCTGCCTTGGAGATCAGAACTCCAGACTCTCCAGGCTTTGGACTCCAAGACTTATACCAGTGATCCCTTCTGCCCTACCCCTTGGGATTCCCAAGCCTTCAGCCTCAGACTGAGAATTACACCATCAGCCTCCCTGGGTGCAAGACCTTTGGACTTGGGCTGAACCACACTCCCAGCATCCCAAGGTCTCCAGTCTGCTGATGGCTTGTTAATTATGAAACTTCTCAGCTTCCATAATCCTGTGAGCCAATTCTCTAATAAATCCCTCTCATACAGCTATATACGCAAATCCTATTGGTTTCCTAATACAGAAGGAAATGGGGAAACTTAAATTAAGAACCCAGCAGGAAGCATAGTGGAATTTAGTATATGCTTAATAAATTCAGTATTCATTCAACAAATATTTGAATATCAATTGCCTGCCAGGCAGGTTGCTGGGTGCCCATGATACAGCAATGGGTGAACTTACAAGATCAGATAAAATGGTTAAACAAGTATCACAAAGGGGGATAGGCCTATAACAGGGTGCTTGGAGGGATGTCTGGGGAAGTGACATGCAACCTGAGCCCCATATAGGGAACCCTGGGTCCCAGCAGAATAAGGAGAGGCCCAGTCACAAGGAACCCTAGGAAATGCTGCTGGAGCCATTGGAAGAGTTGGATTCTGTGTTCAGGGAAATGGGAAGCCACTAAGGGAATTTGAGCAGAGGAGGATCATGACCTTGTTCAACTGACTGAATGCAGGGAGATCAATGGGCAGGTAGTTGTGGTAGCTCAAGCCAGATGCCAACTTGGTCAAGGAAGGGGTGGATCTGCAGAGATAGAAGGATTGTAGAGACATTCAGTAGGACCTGAAGACTGATGGGACAGGGGTAGGGGAGAAGAGAGAGAGAACTCAAGGTTAGTAAGACAATTTACTGAGATTAGGGCCTTTGGGAAGCATTGATTTTGCCACATGGAGAAGTAGGGGACTTTGGTAGAACACTTTTAAGTTTGGTTTAAGATATGCTGAGATTGGGGTGTTTGTGCAAACTCCAAATGGAGCTCAGAAGGAGCAGCCCAGGCAGAAATATGTGTTGCAGATGGAAGTTTGGGAGGCACAAGCCTGGTGCTGTGGATGGATTTGACACCATGGGAGCTGTCTACAAAGCTCAGGAGTGTGAGACCAAGCGCAGAGGTCCTTGGCCTTGGATGGGGCAGAGGAGAAAATCTGCTTAGAAAGGAAACCAAGTACTCATCAGATTGGCAGGAGAAGTTGCAAAATTTGCAACATGCCCTGCCTTTGCTCCACCTTTCTGATTTGTTCTGGCCAGTAAAACACAAGCAACGGCGATGAATGTCACCTCCAGACAGAAATGGGACAAGCTGAAGGATGGTTCCTTGTGTACCCTTTTCCCCTCCTCTGAGATCATAAAAACATGTGTCCAGTCTCTGAGTCTGGGCCACTTGTGTGGAAATATGTTCATAAGAAACCTTGTGGTAAGCAGGGCCATACTTCAAAGGATCCTGTGCTTGGCTTAATTGCTTTGCTGTTACTATCTTGAAATTCTCAGTAATTTCTGAGTAAGGTTCCACATTTCTATTTTGCACTAGGCCCTACAAATTAGGGACTACAAATTAGGACTGTAACCAGTCCTTATAGACCACTGAGTTGTTTCTGGGCTACCTGTCCTAACGGATAAACCAAGAGAACTGGGGAGGTTGAGAAGAGATTGACAAATGCTATAATGTACTGGGCAAGCCTAGACAGAAGCCACAAGTCAGGACATAGAGGACAACACTGAAGTCAGTCTGTGTGCCAAGTGCGGTGGTACATGCCTATCATCCCAGTGATCAGAAGGCTAAGTCAGGAAGATCATAAGTTTGAGGCCAGCCTCAGCAACTTGGCGAGATCCTGTCTTGAAATAAAAATAAAATTTAAAAAGAGCTGGGGATGCAGCTCAGTGGGAGAGCGCATCCCTGGGTTCAATCCCCTGTACCATTAAAAAAAAAAAAAAAAGTCTGGCTATAAAGGGAAAAGCCAGAAAGGTATGTGATAGAGCCATTTGTTCTTTTCAAAATGGAAAACATTTGGAAAGGTTTCAATGACAAAGCAAAGCACCTTTTAGTCAAGTGCAATGTAAAGATACAGGAAAGCTGGGGGGCACATAAGAGTGCTGGAAAGGGAAGATGGTGAGGGTCTGGCACACAGGCTATAATAGCATGAGCACTTCTGTTTTAACAGGAAGGAAAGAGGGAACAGTAGATGCTGAGAGCACCCCCACCTGTGTCTTTCTGCTTTTATTGGTGAGGGAGTCATTTGCTTGGTGTGAAGGGTTGCTGGAGGAGAGTCAGGAATGGACAGAGTGGAGATTGGGTGAATCAGCTGCCATAAGTGAAGCCACCCAAGGAGTTGTGGCCTAGAATCTGCTCTGCTGGGTGCCTTCTCTCTGAAGCTGAGACCAGACCCTCAAAAAGGGTCGCTGAATCCATCCAGTACTGGGAATCACCAGATAAGTGGGAGAGAAGCAAAGGAATAAAGATTGGCTAGGAACATACTACCACCACACCATTAATAAGGAGACCAATACAAAACATTTACTGTGCCTCTTTCCTAAGAATTCTGCACTCGCAGTTCATTCCATTTTTGTCATTCTATGGGGTATATGTTAGGTTTTTGTTGCTGTGACCAAAATACCTGATGTGAACAACTTGGAGGAGGAAAAAATTAAATAGTTTCAAAGGCTCAGTCCATGCTGGCCAACACCTGTTCTTTGGGTCTGAGGTAAGGCAGAGCACAGCAGAGGAAAGCTGCTCACCTCTTGGTAGCCAGGAGGCAAACAGCAAGGCACCAGGGACAAAATGTGAATCCTAAAGGTATGTCCCCCACCCTGTGACGTTACCTCCTCTAGCCACACCCTACCTGCCTACAGGTAATACCCACTACATAGTCTTTTCAATTAATCCATTAAATGAATTAATCCTCTAAATTATAGATCTCATAATCTAATCCCATTACCTATTGCTACATGATCTAGGGAGCTCATATTCAAACCATAGCAAGTTCCTACTATTATCACCACTTTACAAGGACAAGAAAGACTGGTAGACCAGTTACCAATAGGGTTTATTTGTATTTTGTACTTCAACTATAATTCATTTTAAATGGCTGACTTAAAATTGGTGTGTGCTTTCATATTCTAGGCTGAGAACTTTTATGCTTTGACAGCTTCATTGAGCACACTTTTGTTGAGAATCTAGTTTGTCAGTGATGCAGAGCTGAGCGCGCAGCTGGCAGTGGCCCCAGGAAGAGCACCTCTGTGCACATCCATCTGACTGCAGCCATTTTGAGTTGTAACTGCCAAAACTGACCCTAAACAACAATGACCTAAGTTTTCTGAGCATAGTTTCTCAGCATACAATACACAAAACCATTAGAGAGTTAAGAGGAGCTTGACTACTGAACCCAGGTGCCGTCAGCACCAGTAATATGCCTGCTGTCCTTAATACCAGCTTGAGACAAACCAGGTATGTTCAGGCCTGAGGAAAGCCACTTGTGTTCTGACCACTATGTACACTTCCTTCCTCTGACCCAAGTCATTGGGATCCACTGGTCTTGCTGCTGCTCTTGACCACATTAAATTCCAAAAAGTTTGTGCTCTGTAATTTTGAATCCACCTTTGATCTCTTGGAACTTCCACATATGGTTATCTATCCTTCTGTACTGGATTTTCTTTGAACAGACTCCTCTACTCACCCTGTTCCTGATAGCTTCTCTGGTCTGACAGTGGAGTTCTAAAGAGATGGTGGGGCTTTCCCATGCATATCTGTGGGTTCCACCAGATGAAACCATACTCAAGAGTTCTACAAGGGATAACACGTGGTATTTGGGGGTATGTGATAAACATGGAGCAAACACCCCACAGTAAGGGATATTGGCTGTACCCCAGGGAAGAGGAAAGTGCTGTTTGAAGCCATGATGTTATGGTTTCAATATTAGGTGTGCCCCAAAAGCTCATATGTGGGACAATGCAAGAAGGTTCCGAAG
The DNA here is from genome assembly GCA_028644305.1 of Xerus rutilus. Lineage (NCBI taxonomy): Eukaryota > Metazoa > Chordata > Mammalia > Rodentia > Sciuridae > Xerus > Xerus rutilus. The sequence goes on from CM053402.1 coordinate 67,490,304, forward strand.
ATAAATGATTGGATTATGAGGGCCTTAACCCAATCCGTGAATTAAACCCTTGATGAAATTAACTGGATGGTGACTAAAGGCAGGTGGGATGTGGCTGGAGGGGGTGTGCCTTTGGGGGTGTGCCCTTGGTGAATACATCTTGTATCTGGCAAGTGGTTTCTCTCTGCTTTCTGATCACCATGTGAGCCGCTCCCCTCTGCCACATTCTTCTGCCATGTTCAGTCTCATCTCAAGCCTGGAGGAATGGAGCTGGCTGTCAACAGACTGAGACCTCTGAAATCATGAGCCCTCAAACTTTTCTTCCTCTACAATTGTCTGGTCAGGTCTTTTAGTCGCAGCAAAAAAGCTGACTAAAACACCTGGGGAACCCTAAAAGATGACAAATATATGGGTCCGTCCAGATGTATTATGGATGTTTTTTCTTTGGGAAGGCATTGCTTTGACACGGATGAGCCTCTGGAAATTCTGGACTCAGACAGGAAGGGCCTCAGGATGCTGCAGATAAGCTGAGACTACTCTTCATTACAACTCTGGTTCAGCAAGCAGACAAGCAGTGCTGGGGGAATCAGAACAGAAAGAGCAGTTTGTGTTCTGGAAGCCCAAGATCTGGATTCTTGTTCCTAATCATATGGCCTAGGACCAGTTTCTATCCATCCCTCTCTGGACCTATTTCCTTATATACACACTATAGGGCTGGGGCTAGTAATCTTTTTTTTTTTTTTTTTTTGGTACTGGAGATTGAACTCTGGGGCACTCGACCACTGAGCCACATCCCCTGCCCTATTTTGTGTTTTATGTAGAGACAGGGTCTCACTGAGCTGCTTAGTGCCTCGCCTTTGCTGAGGCTGGCTTTGAACTTGCGATTCTCCTGTCTCAGCCTCCCTAAGTGCTAGGATTACAGGCTTGCACCACTGTGCCCCGCTTGGGGGGACTAGTAATCTTGATAGTCCATTTCTTCCCCATCATCCTAATTTGCTGGCCTAGGAGCATATGCTATCTATGAACCCTGACTACTGAACCTGAAACCTGACACACTGGTATGAGCTGTGGACAGCTGGGCACTCACATAGGCTCCTCGGTTAAGGAGAAGAGTTGTTCTGCTACCTGTTTCTCCTCACAAGGGAATTCTGGAATCAAAGCACAGTGGGATAAACATCTGCTGGGACAGGGGTGGGGCCAGAGACAGACCATTCAGAGACACCACCCTGCCACCAAACCAATGTGAGTTCCCTTCCTCAGGTCAGCAGTACCACTGACCTTACTGACTCGAGATCTGTGCCCCCAGCCCCTCCAGGCTTTTCACACAAGCTCTTTCCAGGTAATATGCTGGGTTTATCTGGTTATTTTGGAAGACCCATGTCCATCCCCTTTCTCTCCGGAAACCACAGCCTTGTGAGGTGCCCAGCCCTCTAGGCAATGGTCAGAGCTACTGCCTGACCCAGAGATGCTGTACACACTACCTCCTATCTTCCACCTTCCTGGTGGTATGGAGAGCAACCCCTTTCTTTCTAATGAGGCAAGTTAGAATGGTTGTTGTTTCTGTCCCTCAAAAACATTTTTCTTTTTTGGCCATATTGGGGATCAAACCCAGGGCCTTGCACATGCTAGGCAAGCACCAAACCACTGATCTAAAGCACCCAAAAAATTCCTTTTAGGAGAGCTTCCAGCATCATCAACTCAACTTCCAGCACAGACAACACAACCCTGAAGAGGGAAGAAGAACACCTTGTTTCCAAGGCCCAAGATGACCTCTCTTGTAGGTGAGAGAGAGAGGAGGGGAGAAGAAAGAGCAGATCTTTCCAACTTCCCTCAGAAGCCTTGCCAACCCTGTATGGTGCTGTGTGTCTCTGCCCAGTAGAAGTTCTGAAAGCAATCTGACCAGCACTCCTCACAGGGATGGCAAGGAGTAAACTGCATGCAGGAAGGAGCTGGTGAGGGAAGGAGACAGACACCTGCCTACTCTAAGATGCTGTGACGTACACTTCAAGCATCCTTTCAGACAAAGGAACTGAGGGTCAGGTTTATGAAATGATTTATTCAAGGTCTCAGGGTTACTATGCAGTGCAGCCTGGACTTCATGACCAAAGCTATGTTTCCTCTGCACCATGCTGCTTCTTGGAATGATCACTGTGCCTTCTAGGATTTTGCTGGGCATGACACGTGAGGTTTTAACATTCAAAACGTCTCTCCTCTCAAATTCACACAACCTACACTGACGTGAGTCACTGTGTCACTGCTTCAATTCACCTCATCACATTCCTATTAATGGTGGCTGTGGCCCAATAATTCTGTTGAGGTCAGCACGAAAGTATTACATGCCCAAGAAACAAACTCATAAAAACACGAATGTCTTGCAGAAGTTTTATTTGAACAGGGTCACAGCTACAGTGCTTATTTCAGTGTACAGACAACTCACAGTTCAGTGCAATGCTTCTAATACAAGTAATATAAAACTGGAACACACTGAATATAGTGCACTCGATAGAAAAATAAATTACAGTTTCAAAGCTACTACAGAGCTTTACACATATAAAAAGTAAACATAAAACAGTTAGTGAGGTTCTCATAACTGTCTATTATACCTAAGATAAAAAGATCAAGGGACTCCAGTTAAAAAAAAAAAAAAAAAAAAAGAAAAAACTCTGTTAAGGAGAAATCCTGAGAAGTGACTGAATGCTATCTCAAACAGTGTGGTCAAGAGTGGCTTAGAGATCCTACAGAATCACAGCTCTACCAACATGTTAATACAGCTGAATTTAGCTCAGGGCAAATATTCATTTCCTCTTGGAAAATATGCAGAAAAAAAATTTCCAACCTTCTTCTGATCACCAGGTTTAAGTTTTTAAGAGGAAAAAAAAGGGCAAATAATCTAAAAATGTGCATTCTTCAGTCTGCAGAAGTATCCAGGTTTTCAAACAAATACATGGACAAAGGCAAGACAAATCAAAAGCTGCTGTGATCTCACAAAGACTGTGCTGAGACCCACAATGGCATCTTGCCCAGCTGCAGCACAGTGGACAAACACTGGGTGTCTCTAACTAACAAGTGACACTACAGAACCCACCTTGATACCTGCCTGCCTCTGGGACAGACATCCTACCACTTTGCAAAGCTAGAAACCAGGGATCAGGAGCTTTTTTGAAATAAACAGATGTGCTCAAACACACTGCTATCTATGCTGCTTTGGGCTCCACTAGCCGAGCTGAACAGCCAAGTATTTATTATTTCTGGCCCTTTATAGAACAAATGTGGGGCCCCAGCTAAAGGGAAAACAAAGAACTTTACTTTTTAAGATCCTCAGAATACAAAAAGATTCTTCAATATGTAACTGGCAAACAATCCCGCCAGCCAGGGTTCTGAAGGGACAACGGAACTTAACTTTCAGATCCTGGCTAAGAGAAGACACAGGTATAATTTTAGCCTGAATTAAGAAGCATAGAGAACAAGCAGCCTAGATCCAAGCAACAACTCAGGGCTTTCATCCTTACATGTCCATGGGGCAGCTGATTGTACAAAAGTAAATAAAGCTTAAAGACAAAAAGATAATACAAAATACTTTTAAAAATAAATTCTTAAAACAATGTAAAAATGCTAAACACACAAGGAACCTACTCACTGCTCTGTTTAGCAGTATCTCCTGAACAGCAGGAATGAAATAACCATGAGTCAGTCCCTCCTGTGTAGGAGAGAGATGTTACTGACAAATATTCATAATTAAGTTCTTGCACATGAGTTTACAAGTGCTGAGGCTGAGTCTAGAGCAGATATTTGAAAACTCTGTTGTTTTATTTTCACAGCAGCAAGTCAATGCTCCCATCCCCTCCAGGGCTATATATGGTGAGCGGTCTCTCCTGGCCACTCTCCCTGGGTAGGGAGCAGAGAGTCTACTGGGCGCACTGTTCCCAGCATTCCCAGAGTAGCACATGACACAAACAACCAGGAAAGCCTTCAATGCCCTTGGGCTGCCCTCCTGCCACCAGCCTAACATTACCAGTTGTCTTCTTACCCAGCCTCTTCAACTGGTTCACATGTGCTCCCCTCTTCTCAGAGAGATACTTCATTTTCCTCACCTGCCACATTCATAGACCTCCTCAGTCCTGCCTCTCTACCCACCACAGCTCTTAGGGGAGCAGAAGAGCATGAGCTGTAATAGCAGCTCTTAGAACAGCATTAGCAACAGATATGACAGGAAACATATGTGACAGGTATTTTATCTGTCAGAGCTAGTTCATCATTCTAGTATTATTTTCATGTTTACCAATTCATGCCAGGACAAAGCAAAATTTCCTTTTAGCTTAAGATTCAAATGAAAGTCCTTATCAATATTCTGACTGGCAAGCACACAGGTACCTGAAGACAAATGTTATTGAATATTTTTGATTACTTAATTCCTAAAATTTGTAAAATGTAAAATAAGGTAGATCTTCCTAGCCACAATGCCTTTCTAGCTGCTCTGAGGTTAGCAGCACAACACTAACCTTGTAGGGCATACAGGGCTGTTAAGACCCTGAAAATTGGATGTCCAGTCCAATGTTTCCTGGGTTAAGGCCCAGGTTCCAAGTGTCACAGCTGCAAAAAGAGTGTTTTACAACTGAAGAACAGCAAGAGCACTGCCAATGAAACAGCTAAGGGGAGGCAGCCAGCAAGAAGTGCCAACTTTCTCTCCTTCAGCAAAAAATGTTTTGTGCAAAAGTGGTTTCCAATCTCTACAGCTCCCTGGAAAACTACAAGAGTTTAAAAAAAAAAAATTCTGAGCTTCCCAGACACTAGCGTGTCTACCTGAGCACATAACTATGCTACAGGAGCCCAGGAGAGTCCAGACCATGGAGTTTTAAAGGTTATAAAACTGGATTTTTTTTATGCTGAGCAACACAAACTAATACTCAATTACATATAAATTGCAGGGCAAAGAACTAAAAAACAAAAAAGAACTAAAAAACAAATTCTAGGACATACAGCTTAATATAAGTCCTTGATAACTAAGGATTACTGACAACTTTCCTGGAATGGTTTCTGGATCATCCTCATTCCCCACAGCAACTAAGGCTTACCTTAAAGCTAAATAAGTGTTTTTCCTGGGTGTTAGGGGAATGTTGTATATTTTTCTATGATTAGCATGTACTATTTTCACATCCAGAATTTTTCTGTATAGGCTTAAAAGGGATGTGAGAATTTTTGAGGGAACTAATGCAAACTCCCTAATGCAGTGTGACTTCATTCAGTGTGCTGTGCAGAGTTTCATACATAGCAGGAATTCAAGGGGGGAAAAAATCCTCTTGTCCCCACTCCCAATCTCTAGTTCTTTCCTGGTATTTTTGTTTTTGTGTGAAAGCACTGAATTTTTTCAGCTTTTGTTAAAGAGATGGAGGCCATGTCCTAATAGGTCCTGATGTTGCAGAGTACTGGTGAGCCTTTACTACCTAGTCTGCATTCCCCATCTGGCTCAGGAGAAAGAGAGGCCTGAGGTCAATATCCAAGGTCTATCAACCAGGAACCTGCTCCTTCCAGGCTGCAAAGTTAGATAAGTGTGTGGTGCATGACAGTGCTTTCTGTGGGAAGGCAGGGCTGGAAAAAAATGTGATGGGCTATTGATCTCTCTAGTTCTTCTCAACAGTCTATCTTACCTTGATGTAAATTTGTAGTAGTCAGATAACTAATCCATAAGAAGTCAACAGTATGGGGGACATTTAGAACTTTCTGTATTCTTCTCTTTAGTATTGTAATAACTGTAAAAGAGCTGGCCCTAAATCTACTTACTTAATATCTGCATCAATTTCCTAAATTCCTGATTTCCAGATATGACATGGTAAAGTGCAATGTCTCAAATGGGCATTCAGCGCAAAGAAGCTCTCATCCTAAAGAGGCTGTTGACTGCCAGAGACAGCCTTGCTTGTGAGTGTCATGAACACTTAGAACCGCTAGGTGGAACCAAGAGTTTGAAGGAAACTGCCAGGAAAGTAATTTCTTGATTCAGGAATTTCCAACTCTAATAAAATCACAGAAAGTAAAAAACCAGATACCCTGATCTGGATAGATATGCAGTGTGAATAACTTCCAGTTGGACGGAAAATGTAGTTCTTTTTTTTCACGGAGTCTAATCTAGGTAAAGGCTTTTTTACCTACGAGGACAGGCTCCTGAATCGAACACATTCCAGCAGAAAAGAATTCCAGGACAGATTGACGGAGAGTACTGGGCATTCCAGTTACAGGTGGTCGTGGCAGGGGCAGTCCCTTAGAGTTCAGTTGTCAGTAAACACTTCTGCTTCAAGACTGTGTCTTCTGCCAATGTTGGAACAGAACTGAAAGGAAGAAAGTTTGGTTGTTCAATGAAAACATTTGCAGGGGTGGGGGAATATTCACATCCTCAGCAGCCCAATTACAGATGTCTAGGATAGATAACAGACTTAAATGAATAGGTAATAACATCTAAACCTAGCAGTGAGATATTCCACAAATGGGGATTTTAATTTTCTTTCTTTCTTACTTTCTTGGAACTGAGGAATTGAACCAGGGGAACTCTACCAGTGGGCTACATCCCCCAGTCCTTTTTATTTTGATACAGGATCTTATACAGTTGCTGAGGTCGGTCTGAAACTTCTGCCTCAGCCTCTCAAGTCACTGGGATTACAGGCATGTGCCACCACACCCAGCCAGAAGGAAAAGAGAATTCTAGGTAACTGAAATGTAAAATATCAGTTTCCCCTACTTCCTTGAATGAAATATGCCTAATATACAGTTATTCATTTCTTCATAAGCCAAAAATTGTTATCATAAATATCAAGGATAGTCCTTGACAGTCCATGACAGCAGCATGCCCAGGAAGTGGGCTGCCCTATGTGTGTTTTTTAAAAAAATATAGTCCCAGGTGGTTATAACCAGGTCCCCACACCTGTCATCTATTTGTCAAGAGCTCTGAAAAAAATGAAACAGTTTGCATGAGGGCCACAAGTCCCTGCTGTGGCGACCTGAGCTTAGATACAAGGATGTGCTGACATTAATTTGGTTTCATAAGAGTTTAATACAAAAAATATAATGTAAGCCAAGCGTGGTGGGGCACGCCTGTAATCCCAGCACTTAGGGAGGCTGAGACAGGAGAATCATGAGTTCAAAGCCAGTCTCAGCAACGGCGAGGCGCTAAGCAACTCAGTGAGACCCTGTCTCTACATAAAACACAAAATAGGGCTGGGGATGTGGCTCAGTGGTCGAGTGCCCGAGTTCAATCCCCAGTACCAAAACATATATATATATATATATAAAATGTAAAATGGCAAAAGCACTAATAAGATTTATAAATGAAAGCAGCAGTCACCCATACCACCATTCTTCATATGTATATGTACCCTTACCTCTTAGGCACAACCATGGATCTCAGTACATTCAAATAAGTTGTGTAAGGAGAAAAAAAATATGGGTGTGTTTTGAATCTGAAAAGGATTCCTTTCTAGACCTGCTGGGCAGCTGCTAGCTTGGGATTTCTCCCACCTTCCTCCAGATAAATCTCTGCACCAGTTTTGTGTGTCTTCCTCTTTTTTGGATCATCAACTTTTTTGATGGAACACATCTTCTAAGGCTGCTTAGAAAGTATATACTGAAGAAATTGCCTGTCTACAAACATCTAAAACACTGATAAGTTTTTCTGGATATAAAACTCTGGCAAAAAAAAATTCCCTCCAGAATCTGAAGGTATTACTTGATCATCTTCCAGCTGAGGATATCACTGAAGCCTGATATCCTCTCGTAAGTTTGATCTGAACTTTCTTGATGTTCTCAGTATGGTCTATTTTCATTTTGTGTGCTGGGTACTCAGTGGCCCCTTTGATCTAGAAGCTTGAGTTCTATTCTGGGAACTCCTGATGCCAATATATGACTCTGGACTGCCTAGACCAGTCCTCTAATGTTCTTATCTTTTCTCTCCCAATTTTTTTCCCCACCCCCTTACCTTTTGGGAAACTGCCTCAATCTTATCTTCCACACATTCTTTTGGATTTTATTTTTAATATTTTCTAAGATTTTTAGTTTTTACTATTTTCTGAAAATAGTTTTTGTTTTGTTTGTTTTTAAGTTTTCTACTATTATTGCATGGATGCAATGTCTCTTTTCTCTAAATTTAGATACTATAATTTAGCAAAGTTTTCTTCACTTTGCCTTTATTTACTTGTTTCTTTCAGTTTACTTCATTTGGTCTTTCTTCACACATATGATAATCCCAGCCATCTTCCCATTTCAAAGGGAAGCACTGAAATACTGAATGGTAGCTGCACATATCTGAATAAAAAGTCAATTAATGGACTCCTGGGAAGATATCTGGCAATTTCACTAGGGGATACACAAATATTAGTATCTGCAGGCCTTTTCTCTTTGGTTCATTGGTTTCTTCAGAGAACAGCATTTTACTTTCTCACCAACAGCATTCACTTGGCCAATAGCATCCAATAAGCTGCAATAAGAAGGAAGGATGAAAATCTCACCCTTCAGTGTGTGCATGAACACTTACAAGCACTGGGGGGAACCAAGAGTTTGAAGGAAGCTAACTGCCAGGAAAGTAATTTCTTGATTCAGGAATTTCCAACTCTAATAAAATTACAGAAAGTAAAAAACCAGGTACCCTTGTCTTACAATGAAAACTCCCAAATTCAGCATGCCTCAACAGGAGGAAAAACCTCAGCATTATGCAGCATAAAAAGGGATGGGAAGATGGTGGATGGCATAAATACTTTCAACCAACTCTCAGCTCCACTTGACTTCTATCTTCATAAATATCTGGTAACTTCAATTCCTAAGCCTTTCCAGGTTCTCCATTATCAACCAGTATGTTTTGTATTAAATCTGAATCTCTGAAAATGGGACCCAGTCATCACTTTAAAAGTACTGATTATAATACACACACACAAAAGTGCACAAATCATAAATTTACTTGATGAATTTTGCAAACTGAACACACCTTTGAAATCAGCCTTCAGAACATTAAATAAAACATAATTAACATTCCAAAAGCCTCTTTAGGGTTCTCTCCAGTTGTGAACCACCTCAAGGGAACCATTATAGAGCTGTTCCTTTTTGAACTCTATTTTGCTTACTCTTATTATGATAGGGAGATCCTAAGTCCCCACCTCCTAGTGTTCACACTCTTATATCATCTCTTCCCCTTGAGTGTGGGTAGGACCTGGGACTTGCTTTAGCCAATAGAATATAGTAAAGATAATATAAGTCGCTTCTGTAACTATGAAAGACTGTGACCTCTATCTTGCCAATAGACTCCACTGCCTTCTAAGTTTGCATGCTTGATGTCTGAAAGGGGTAATTAATTACACTGCACAGGACCACATGGCAAGGACAGAGGGTAGCCTCCTACCAATAGTCAACTAGGCTCAGTCTAATAGCTCTTCAGGACCTAAATCCTGCCAATAGCCACGACTAGAAACCCTTCTTTGAATGAAACTTCAGGTGAGAACTTGATCCTGGCCAATACCTAACAGCAGGTTATGACAGACCTTGAAGCAGAGGACCTAACTCACCCATGTTCACATACCCAACTCACAGAAAATAAGATTATAAATGTATGCTGTTTTAAGCTGCTTAGACTAAATTGTTATGCAGAAATAGATAACTAATAAAATTATGCTTATGATTCATTTATATTGCTAATTCCAGCTGTTCTTCATTAATTTTCACTGCTTTTTATTTTAGTATTTAGTTGACTGCTAATAAGCATGTGGAGAATTTTCAGTTTGGACTATTAAGAATACGGCTTCTGCTGGGCGTAGTGGCACATGCCTGTAATCCCAGCACTCTGGGAGACTGAGACAGGAGAATCACAAGTTCAAAGCCAGCCTCAGCAATGATGAGGCACTAAGCATTCAGTGAGACTCTGTCTCTAAATAAAACACAAAATAGGGCTGGGGGTGTGGCTTAGTGGCCGAGGAGGAATATGGCTTCTGTAAATATTTTGAACATGTTTTTGATTAAAATAGCATCACTAAATCACTGGGCATGTTCTGCTTTGGTGGATATTACCGAAGCTATTTCCAATGTGGTTATTCCAATTTATAGAGTTCCAGTTGCCCCATATCTTCATCAACACTTGGTATATTGTCTTTTTTTATTTTAGCCATCTGGGTGGTGAGTAGTGGTGGGGCATGATGGTTTGAATTTCCTTTCTCCAAAGATTAATCAAGTTGCACATCATCTTGTATGCTTATTGGTCATTCAGATATTCCTTTATGAACTGCCTGTTTTTCTACTGAGCTAGCTTTACCTGATTTTGGAGTTGCTTTTTATATATTCTGGATACAAGTCCTTTGTGATATGCAGAGTCAGAGGGGCAAGGGAACATAGGTGAGAGAGCACACAAAAGCATGCCACTTAGCAGTTTTCCCTCTGCACTCTTAAATTTTATATATATATATACACACACACACATATACTTTTTGGTACTGGGGATTGAACTCAGGGGCACTCGACCACTGAGTCACATCCTCAGCCCTATTTTGTTTTTATTTAGAGACAGAGTCTCACTGAGTTGCTTAGCGCCTCATCATTGCTGAGGCTGGCTTTGAACTCGCGATTCTCCCGTCTCAGCTTCCCAAAGTGCTGGGATTACAGGTGTGTGCCACTGAGCCTGGCTTGAACTGTATCTTTTGATGAATGGAATTTCTTGATATAATTCAAGTTACTGATTTTTTCCTGTGTGATTGATTAAAGCTATCTGTGAGTTGTTTTTAAAAATATTTGCCTAGCCAGGCATGGTGACGCATGCCTGTAATCCCCGCACTTTGGTACCCCGCCTGGTACCAAAAAAAAGCCTATTCCAAAGTTACAAGGATATTCACTTGCTTTATTTGATGTTTCTTATTTAGATCTGCAATCCACTAGAATAAATTTTTTGTAAATGGTACAAGGTTCAGTCAAGATTAATTTTTCCCACGAGGGTAACTAACGTGCCCCACTGATTCACTTGAAGATCATTCTTTCCTCACAATGCCGTACCATCACTATCCTCATACATTGTTGGGTAACCCACATGTGGGGGGGGGGGTTTGTTTTTGAACTCTATTCTATTCCACTGATTTACCTGTCATTTTTTTTTCTCTCTTTAAGTCCTTTATAATTACTTGGAGTGAATTCTTGGAAGCAACAGAGACATGTTCTTCTTTCATTTATAATTTTTAATTTGAAAGTCCTTAAGAACTTTACACACTGTGTACATTTAACTGCAATGCATTACCACCTGGTCCTTTATAGAGATACTTTCACAGTGGCGATTGCTAGGCTATAAATGATTAGAAAAACAATCCACTAAATTTGTATAAAGTGCAATTTGACTAGATGTGAAATTCCCTAAGGCAGGTTCCACATCTGTCTTATTCACTGCTATCTTCAGTGCCAGAAACAAATAATGTGAGGGACATCACAGACATTGAAGTGTCTGCTGAGTGTGTAATGGTATTACTGAAAAGACTAAGGATATAAGGGAATAATTTTACAGTTAACCTATGAATTTTTTTCAAGTTAATCATCTCTAATAATTTCCCCTCTTTCTAATTAGGAAAGCATCTACTTCAATTGACCTATATTCTCAACACCAGGAGGATATGGGAAATGGCAGCAACTAAGAAAAAGGTCTGAGGTAAGAGTAAAGGCAATTATAAATCTTTAGCAAAACATGAACAGTTATGGACGTAGCAATCAAAAGTTGAAGAGCTCTTTTCAGTCCAAACTGTAGCAAGCTAAATGTTGAAACGAGCTTACAATAGTAAAAGCTACCTTGGAGCCCTTACCTTGGGAAATTTCCTACCTCATACTGTACCCATTCACCTATACTGATGGTCACTGCCATTCATCACCAGTATAGTAGGCACAAGCATAATAGTAAAGAATGAAAGGGAAAGATATAAATTTAAAACATACATAAAAATTTGAAGATAAACCGGTTATTATCTTTATCTAGCAAAGACTTCACAAAGAAATCTTAATAAAAAACTACTAGTAGCGGGCTGGGGTTGTGGCTCAGTGGTAGAGCACTTGCCTGGCATGTATGAGGCACTGGGTTCAATTCTCAACACCTCATATAATTAAACGAATAAAATAAAGGTCCATCAACATTTTTTAAAAAGACTAAAAAAAAAAACTAGTAGCAAGAAAAAAAATCCACTATGTAAACAGAAAAGATTTATCCAATGCTATTTGTTTAACTAAAGAAGAACTGAAAGTTGAGCCCAGTGGCACTAGCCTGTATTCTCAGTTACTTGAGAAGCTGATGCACAGAATCACAGGTGTGAGACCAGCATGAGGCAATTTAGTGGGATCCTGTCTCAAAAAAAAAAGTTTCAAAAGAGCTGGAGATGTGGGGCTCAGCAGTGAAGCACTTGTCTAACATGCCCAAGGCTCTGGTTCTATCCATTGAACTACAAAGAAAAAAAAAAATAGGAAGGGAAAAGAGAAGAGGAAGAAAAAGAGAAGGGAAAACTGACATTTGTTATTTTAAATATAACTAACTTTATTATTTTCCCCCCAAATAATGCCTAAAAACTGTAGCTGAGAAATAATTTGCTCACCTGGTCACAGCATCTACTAAGAATGGTGCTGGAGGAGAGATCAACGAGATTTCATCTTTATTACCATGTCCTTCTTTCCCTGCCAAAGATGTTCCACATCTTCCAAGTCCATTAGAAATGGCACCACTCTGCTGTGGGAGATACACAACACACCTGAGCACTGAGGTAACACTTACTGGGTCAGTACTTCAGTTGCATACCAGCTTCATTAATGACTATGGCAGGGAGGAAGATTTTGATATTCATGGTTGCTTTGCTTTTTAAAAATTATCCTCCATCTCAGATTTTTTTTTCTTGGGGTCCACATCCTTAAGAATTGACAAACAGGAGGAAAGATTAAACCATGAATTTGAAGCTATTAAATTCAGTTAACAGTTTTGATGACTCCAATGTTTGTAAGGAAAGAAAAAAAAAAAAAAAGAACCTAGTGATCATTTAGGCCTTGCCCTGAAAGGGTAACCAGAAGAAAATCACAAATATCATGAACTTACTGGAACAATCCACCGAGGTGTGATCATGGATGTTGAAGACACCTAAAACAAAATTTTATATATGTATTTACTTTTAGGGAAGATAGATTTATCATAATTATAATACTTTTTCATATTATAAAAGACATTGTAGGAGTACAATTCCTAATGAGTCCCTTAAGCTGACATGGACTTTCAAAGACTCTCTTCTATAATATAGACCCCATACTATTATGGGTTAGATATGAGGTGTCCCTCAAAAGCTCATGTGTGAGGCAATGCAAGAATGTCAGAAGTGAAATGATTTTTTTTTTGGTACTGGAGCTTGAACTCAGGGGCACGTGACCACTGAGCCATATCCCAGCCCTATTTTGTGTTTTATGTAGAGATGGTCTCACTGAGTTGCTTAGCACCTCGCAGTAGCTGAGGGTGGCTTTGAACTCCATATTCTCCTGTCTCAGCCTCCCTAAGTGCTGGGATTACAGGCTTGTGCCGCCGCGCCCGGCTGTGAAATGATTTGACTATGAATTGTTAACATAATCAGGGGACTGATCCACTGATATGGATTAACTGGGTGGTTAATTAGGCAGGTAGGGTATGGCTAGAGGAAGCAGATCAATAGAAGCATGACTTTGGGGTTTATATTTTGTCCCTGGTGAGCAAAGCTCTCTCTCTCTCTCTCTCTCTCTCTACCTGTCCCTCCCTCCTCCCCTCCTTCTTGGTTGCCATGTTCTGAGCTGCTTTCTTGAGCCAAGTCCTCACAGCCAGTGCTTTGGAGTTGACCAATTATGGACTGAACCTCTGAAACTGTGAGCCAAAATAAACTTTTTCTGCTCTAAATGTTCTTGTAGTGTCTTTGGGTCACAGCAATGCAAAGCTGAGTAAAAACACATATCTCACCTTGAGACCCTCCTTAATCTAAAAATTTATGACTCAAAAATGCTACTAATACTTTCGGTTCATTTAACAGTACTTATCCCCACTCCATACACAATGTTCAACATACAACATTGTCTGAAATTACAGTTAATTAGAAATAATCACAGTCTTCTTGCTAGCATCCTAAACAATGAATTGTGACTAATCCAAATGAACAGCATGAAAGTACATAGAAAAATCTGTTTATATACAGGTCATTTCTGAATTATCATGTATGTATCAAGAAAAGCAGCAATGAAGATATACACACTGCTGCTGATTCACAGACTCTGTTATATTCATGTTTAGCACTTATTTTTCAGATTTTACTTTGATGTGTATAATAGAATTATACTCCAAAAACACCTTCACTATGGAAACTTAGACAAGTCCTTCTGCTGTTAACTTTAGCTACTAATAAGAAAATTTAAAGTAAGTCCACATCTTAGTAAGTTAGATTAATCACCAGAACCAGAAACATACAAAGTATGACTTTCCTATCATATTAAGAAAACACAGTGGAGGGGAGGGGAGCAGGGAATGAGAATGAGAATGAATCTAAATGGGGTAAGCAATAACCAAAAAAGGGTTTGGCAGAACAAATCTTAATTACAGTAAATACAAATGCATTAAACTCAACAAGAGTACACATAACTTTAAGAGTTGTCAAAATCTGGCAAAATATTGTTCACAAAAGATCCATTTAAAACCAGTAGATACAGAAAGATTAAAAATAAAAGGATAGAAAATTATGCAACAAGTAATACAAACTTAAAAGCAAGCTAGGGTTTCAATTATATTAATCAAAAGGGAAATTAAGAGGAAAAAAAGGGCAAAGTGTTAAAAGTATTAAAAATAGCTCAAGAGCTAAAGTGTTTAAAAAAAAAGCCCAAGAAAATATGATTACCATCATCATATATCTCACAGTGTATCTTCAAAATATATAAAGGAACAATTGAAAAACATGACAATAGGTGAGAAATGGATTAAGCAATCTTGTAGACAGAGATAATAAACACATCCTAGATACTGCTAGGATTTTCAGGAGAATCAGTAGATTACTTAATGAAACATTTTAGTAAGTTCATGAGACACAAAATCAACTTATAAATCTAACAGTAGAAAATCAAATACTGTTCAAAATACCAACAACACTACAAACTATTTAGGATTTAACCTAATGAACAACACAGACTTACAGAGACTCTAATATAAAGATGAGAACATGGAGATACATACCAATATTTTTATGAAAAGGAAAAGCTCACATTAAAAAAATTCCACTTATCTGCAAAAACATGAATTCTATCAAAGTGCCAGGGGAAATTATAAGCTGATTCTAAAATTTATAAGTAAGGATACATCAGATATTAAAACATATTATAAAGTCAGCAAAATGAAAGCACTATAGCACCAGAGCAGAAAAAGAGAAGGCCCAATGGAAGAGTATATTATAGAGGTCACATCACAAACCAGTTGGGAAAGGATAAATTATTTAATATGTAATACTGAGAAAACTGGTTATTTATATGGATACATAGAAAGTTGAGTCATCCTGAATCACTCTCCCTCTGCTCTCCCCCTCCAAAACACCCTTCAAACTGTCCAAATGGGTTTAAAAATTGAAAAATGAAAGAAAACAAAATTATGGTAAAAATTGAATATAGCTCTGTGACTTCAAGGATGAGGTGGCAACTGATGAAGGCAAAAGGTTTCTGTTCATGATGGGTATAAATCTATTTTACTTATTCATTTCCTGAGTAGAAGATATAGGTTGGCTCAATTTCCTTAGGACCTATCACAAAAGATACTATGATAAAATTTCTCATGTGTTATTATACAGATTAGAAGAAAATATTTTTTAATGTTTAAGACTGACATGGAATTGATATGTAGATTATTCAAAGAACTCTTGAAATAAGCAAGCAAGAAAGGAAAACTAATAGAAAAATGGGCAAAAGATGAAGAGGTGATTCAGAGGAAACAAATCGACATTAAAAAACTGGAGGAGGTATTAAATTTAACTTATGCAAATTCAAACAATGAGGAAAAATTCATTCTGTTAGGAGATATTAGAAAGATAAAGTGCAGCTGAAGGGAGAACGTAAGTGAAAGGGTAATACATGAGTACTGCTGGTGGCAATGTTAATTGTGGAAGTCCTTCTGAGGAGCAATCAGTAATACCTAGTATTATTTAATGTTCAGTTGAGCCTACAGCTCAGTAATCCTATCTGTGGGCATATATCCCCCAATTCTACCACAATCCTTAAAGATATAAATGATTGCATTTATCTAAATAAATATATCCAAGGCAGGTTGGGAAGACATATGTCAAATACAGTACACAATGGGTGTCTCAGGGGAAAAGAGGAATTAAAGTGGAGACTGGAGAATAAAGGGGGATAAAGCAAAACAAGCTTTACAAGAAACCTCAAAGGACAGTGTGCCATGGACAAGTGGCATGTTTAACTAATTTGAGTACCTGAAATTTTAAAAAAATATGGATACTATCCCATTGGTCTTAGAGATACCTTCTTGTCATAAATTGATTTTACATATTTACCTCATTCCCAAGTGATAAAATTCTCAATGCCTTCCAGAACTTTCTTCCTAGTTTTAATAGTAGATATTTTTACTCTAGCTTTTAGGTTCTGCCTTGGCTCCTCATTGGAAATATGGAACTTTATAATTTTGATTTGGAAACTCATTAAGAAGAACTATAACCTAGATAAAGCATAAAAATATAATAAAAACCTTACTCTCAAAAAATCTTAGTTTAAGTATCTTTTCTTTCTTCTTTTTTTTTTTTTTGGTGGTAGTACTGGGGATTGAACCCAGTGTTGCTCTACTACTGAGCTACATATCCCCAGTCTTCCCTTTTTTTGGTACCGGGGATGGAACCCAAGGGCGCTTAACCACTGAGCCACATCCCCAGCCCTTTTTTATATTTTATTAGAGATGGTATCTCACTGAGTTGCACAGGGCCTCGATAAGTTGCTGAGGCTGGCTTTGAACTCTCCATGCCCCTGCCTTAGCCTCTGAAGCTGCTGGGATTATAGGTATGTGTCACCATGCTTGGCCATCCCCAGTCTTTTTAATGTTTTATTTTGAGACAGGATCTAATTTGCCCAATCCAGCCTCAAACTTGTGATCTTCCTGCCTCGGCCTCCTGCATAGCTGGGATTACAGCTATGCACCACCACACTCACTTGGTCTTCATTTTTTAAGATGGTTTATCCACATATTTTCTCTCGTTTAATTTAATATGGTGATGAATTTCAAATAGGCTCCTACAATTTCTTTTTAAAAATTTTTTGTAATTAATTGTTGATGAATCTTTATTTTATTTGTATGCAACGCTCAGAATCAAACCCAGTGCCTCACACATGCTAGGCAAGTGCTCTACCACTGAGCCACAACCCCAGCCCAGGCTCCTACAATTTCTATAGTGACATGTAAATTCAAAGGAGAAGAATTTTAGTACAAGAAATGCAATGCTAAGTGGTTACTGAAATAGAAACTCTTTTTTTAAAAAATATTTTTTAGTTGTAGATGGACACAATATCTTTATTTACTTATTTATGTGGTGCTGAGGATCGAACCCAGTACCTCACACATGCGAGGTGAACACTCTACCACTGAGCTACAATCCCAGCCCCTGAAATATAAACTCTTATTAAATGAAAACTTATACTAAATTATTAAGTAGACAAAAAACTGAAATCTAACCAGACCATTTTTCAAGGCAAAATTTCTTCCCATCTTGCTGTTTTAAAACATATTTACCTGAGGTGTGACTGTGTGGTCAATTAGATTCTCAGTTAGAGATAAGAGCAAGGCATCCAATTCATCTGTGGCATCCTATAGAAGACAAGGAATCTGGAGTAGTTAAATGACTCATTCATCATGAGACTAAGTTTTTGCCATATCTTCCCACGTAAAATTATGGCCCAGACTTGGTTAGTATTAATTAACAAGAACATTTGTTAATTAACAAACAAGTTAGTATTAGTATTAAACAAACAATTAGTATTAAACAAACAAGAACATTCAGAAATCCTAGTTATTAATGATTCCAATTCCCCATGGAAGGGAACCTAAGAATACCAATCAGAACTTAAAAAAGAAGTGTTCAGTATATGTTTATATAGTTATTCCTCTGGGTGAGATATAAGTTGGGTAAGGTTATGACTGCTCTCGCCTCTTTTAGGCTTTTTTTAAAAAGCTTCAGCACAACACACAGTTAATCAAAGAGGTTCCTCAAATGCTTCTTTATCAAAATGTCTGGATGCTTCACTATTCATAAAAGAATACAATATGAACCCCCCCCATAAATGATAATATTTGTTAATTTTAATATTTGAAGCATCTTATGGAGGACAAAATTCTGTACTGCATTGTGTGGGGAGGTGGAATTTTAAAAACAGTAAAGTACAAAATTCCAGTCCAGTAATATGAAAAATAGGAACCTACGATATAGAGAACATTTAAAAAGGCCCTTCAAAAAGTAAGACAAAATTAAAAGGCCCTTCATTTATACATTTTTATTTCAATCTATTTGTCTTCAGGCCTTGATGAATCTTCTATGCCTATTTCCACATGCAACTAAATTTTAGTCACATATATGAAAAAATTGCTCTCTTTCCTTTCTAATCTCTCTCCTCCCACCCCGCCCCTTACTGCCCTGTTGTCTATGCTAAATGCATCGTAACAGCTTGTGCATGTCACTACCACACTCTAGCACAATTCTCTCTCCTACGGCATGATAAGCAGTTTGAAAACAGACTATGTTTCATTCATTTTCTAATCTATAGTGACTAGCATGCTGTCTGCTACACATTATATACACAATAAATCTTTCAACTAAATGCTCTTTTCTTTTTAAACATCTCAGGTTCCACCTAACAATTCTCACTAGGTAGTCAAATGTCTTTTTAGAATTTTAATTAGCAAAAAAGGAATTCCTAATTTTGAAGGTACTTTAGGTTGGGGTTTTCTATAAGCCCTAAGATCTGAAAGATTATATACCTAAATATCAACTATACATTATCTTTTGCATAGTGGGCATAAATGTGGTATCTAGTTTTTCCTGTTTTGTAAAATACCTGGTAGATTTCTACCACAAATGCACATTATGCAATAAAAGAACAAAGTAGTGCATTTAACTTGCAAATTAAAGCATTCATGGGCAATAAAATGGGTTTCTATGACTTCTGAACTGGTAAGAATATGTCATGTGGACAAAGAAAAAGCAGAAGTTGAGATGAGTTGATTATGTCTCAATGCAATCAATAGGCTCCACTATTTCAAAAAGTTTATTTCAATCAATAAATATTTACTGTCTATTATGTACCATGTATTGTTTGAGACACTAGGATACAGCAATGAATGGATCAAGTCTCTCTCACAGTTCATATTCTCCAGAATAAATCAGACACAAATTTCAACAAAAATCACCTATGTGTTTGAAACATATAGCCATAAATCTTCTATCTAATATCTCTTAAAAGTACACGTAATAATGTATCTCTGTGAAAGGAAAAGTGAAAGCATAATTAGCACCTGAGATCACCCCAAAATCAAAAATACAAACAACACAAAAATTGCAGAGGAAACCCTGAGAAAGTGTTGTCTCCTGAAGGGTGTGGCAACAGGACTCTCCCTAAAGAACTGAGGCTCAGTACGTTCCTCACAGCTTAGGTCCCAGTGACAATCATAAATCACCAGATGTCCCTGATTATACTACAGAATTCAACTCAACACTGTCTTGGGAAAAACTGAAAAGAAGTATACTTACCTTCAGAACAGAATTGCTATCTGTAGGCATGGTACACATGGGAGCAAGAGTATCTTTGGAGAGGAACACATTATTCTCACTTAATACAGCACTGGAAAGAAAAAGATAAATTCAGATCATGCAAGACCTGTATAGGAAAAGGCAGGGTTTTTGAAGAAAAGGACTTAGGAAAGAATAAGCAATTCATGTAAGGGGAAAAAAGGAGCACCCAGCAGTCAGTGTTGTACTCATGTGCCTAACCTGTCCCCATGCCCCGCAGAACAGCTTTTATATACAGGTCAGATTCATTCACAGCTGGATTAAAATAGCAGACTATCTTGATTCCCCTTCTAAAATCTCACTAAAATAACAGAAGAGATTTACCTTTTACAAAAGAAAAAATTCATAATGCCTAAAAACCATTAAAGACTGCCTTTAAGAAATGTTACTGCCTTGGCCAAAGCATCAAATCCAGAGAAATTAAGTGGGAAAGGAAGGCAAAACAGATACAGACCGGGCTGGGGTTATGGCGCAGTGGTAGAGCGCTTGCCTAGCACGTGTGAGGCACTGGGTTCGATCCTCAGCACCACATAAAAATAAAATAAAGATATTCTGTCCACCTACAACTAAAAAATAAATATTAAAAAAAATTTTAAAAAACAGATACAGACCAATAGACTGATTTTTAAAAAGCTGTTATAAAGTACACGAATGGGAAAGTTCAGAGGATCAGAAATTACACAGAATGCCAAAGATACAGGAGAATGGTCAGGAAACATCAGGAGAAGCTACCATCAAAGGACACAAGCTAGAGTGCTCTGCTGCAGAAGGAAGAAGCAACATCCAGTGTGCCCCAGATATGACCAGGTGAGATGATGGGGGAGAATTTGTGACCTATAGACCTGGCAAGAATGACAGGGTGTCTTAACTCCAGAGAGGAGTGACAAGAATAGGAGCAGCCCTACAAACAGCTTCAACACCAGGGAGGAAAGGGGAGACCACACCGAAAAGACCACCATCCATCAAGATATCATACCCAGCAGGAAATCTCAATCTACCCAAATCACTGAACACTATGCAAGCACCAGTCGCAGTTCCTGACCATTTCTACAGGAAGATGGAGATAAATGAGAGATAAATCCTACATTAGAAAAGTCACACATAATTAGTCAGTAGATATTTTAATACACCAGTTCCAATAATGGAAATAAGCAGGGAAAAAGAATTAATAAGGAGGGAGGGAAAAAGGAAGTAATGGCTACTGAAATAAAGCAAATTATAGTCCATGCATGTATGATTTTGTCAAAATAAACCCCACTATTATGTATCACTATAATAAATTAATAAAAACATTTAAAAATAAGTAAACAGAAGAACTGAATAACATTATAAACCAATTAGATCTAATGAGCACATACAGACCATTCTGCCCAATAATAGCAAATGCACACTCTTCTAGTAGGGAGCATATGTTAGGCTACAAAACAAGTCTCAATAAACTTAAAAAAGATTGAATTAATATGAAGTATCTTCTCTTACAACAACAGAATGAAAATGGAAATGAATAATGTATGGAAAACTCATAAACATGTAAAAATTAAACAAAATACTCTCAAATTAACAAGTGGATCAAAGAAGAAATTACAAGGGAAATTAGAAAATGCTTTGACATGAATAATTTTTAAAAAGCCAAAATATACAGTACACAGAAAAAGTAGTGTTCAGAATGAAATTTACAGATCTAAATGTCTATATTTTAAAAGAAAGGTAGCAAAATTAGTGAAGAGCTACAAAACCTAAAAACTCAAATCTAGCAGAAGAAAGGCAGTAACAGAACACAGAAAACAAAAAAACAACAGAGAAAATTAACAAATCCAAAAGTTGGTTTGTTGAAAGATTAGCAACAATAACAAACATTTAGCTAGCTAGCCTTATGAAGGAAAAAACAGAGAAAACTCAACTACTATCAGAAATCAAAGTGGGGGCTTTGTAGGGATGGGGAGAGGACTATAATAAACGAACAACTGTATTCCAAGAATTTCAACCATTTAGAGGTGAAATGGAAAAATTCCTAAAAACAAACCACAAAAAGTGACCTGAGGGGCAAAAGGTCTGAACAGCATAACACAGGCTTGGCAAGGGCTGCCCCATTTCTGTATTACTGCAAGCCGTGGGGAGCAATGGTGGGAGGACAAGTCAGGGAGAGCAGTCACACCTCAGGCCAGGAAGCAGAAAGAAAAACACTGGGCATACCCAATGATGTAAGGACCTCCTACTAAGATTCAGTTCTCACAGGTTCAACCTCACAATACCATCACCCTGGGGACTAAGTCCAATACAATGGGCATGTGAGGAATACTCAAAGCAAACCCAAACCATAACACTGACTCAAAAAGTAATAGAAAATTTTATTATATGTCTATAATGAAATTAAATGAGTAATCAAAAACCTCTCAACACAGAGAAGCCTAGGACTAGATGGTTTCCTTGGTGAATTCTACCAAACATTTAAAGGATTAACAATAATTCTTCTCAAACTCTTCCAAAAAACAAAAGAGGGACATTCTATGAGACCAACATTAACTTGTCACCAAAGTCAAACATGAAGAAAACTACAGACCAATAACCCTTAGGAATATAGATGCAAAAATCCTCAGTAATACTAGCAAACTGAACCCAGAATATTAAAAGGATTATATATACCATGACCAAGTAGGATATTTATTCCAGGAATCCAAGATTGGTTTAACATTAGAAAACTGAAGTGATACACCACATTAATAGAACAAAGGAAAAATTCCACGAGTATTTCAACTGACACAGAAAGAGTACTTGACAAAAATCCAACACCCTTTCATGATAAAACCACTAAACAAACTAGAAATAAAAGGAAACTTGCACCCTCTAGTAAAGGGCATATATCAAAATGCACAGCTACCATAACCCTCAATGGTAAAATATTGTTTTCTCCTTTTAATAAGATCAGGAAACAAGATAAGGACCCAGTTTTTTTCTCTTTTATTTGACACTGTACTAGGAGTTCTTGCCAAAGCAAGAGAAAGGAATAAGTAAATAAAAATAAAAAGCTTCCAAACTGGAAGTAAATACTTAGATTATTCACAGGTGACATATCATATGTAATATGTTTTGTGGGTGCCCCAATGAATTCACAAACACATTATCAGACCTAATAAATGAATTCAGCCCAACTGGAGCATACAAGATGAACACACAAACATCGTTTGTATTTCTATTCACTAGTAATGAACAATTCAAAACAATTATATGTACAATAATACCAAAAACAAAAAAAATACTTAAGCAATTTAAACTAGAAGCAAAGACTTACACAATGAAAACTACAAAACAGTAGAGAGAAATTAAGGATTATCTAAAATAATGGAAAGCTTTTTAATTTTATTTACTTATTCCTTTCCCTGTGGTTTTATATTTCAACACTTAACCACTGTCAAAATTATAGTACTAACATCCAAAGTGATTTGTGGGTTTAATGAAATTCATGCCAAAATCTCAAGCAGTCTCTGCTGCATATATGGAAAAACTGATTCTAAAACTCATGTACAGTCTCTGGTCTAATTTCTAGGTCCTTGATCCACTTTGAGTTGAGTTTTGTACATGGTGAGAGAGAAGGAGGTGTAGTTTCATTTTGATGCAAATGGATTTCCATTTTTTCCCAGCACTGCTTGTTAAAGAGGTTATCTTTTTTGGGGTGTTTCTGGCACCCTTGTCTAGTGTGAGGTAACTGTATTTATGTGGGTTTGTCTCTGTGTCTTCTATTCTGTACCATTGGTCTACATGTCTATTTTGGTGCCAATACCATGCCATTTTTGTTACTATAGCTTTGTAGTATAATTTAAGGTCTGGTATTGTGATGCCTCCTGCTGCACTCTTCTTGCTAAGGATTGCTTTGGCTATTCTGGGTCTTTCATTTTTCTAAATAAATTTCATGATTGCTTTTTCTATTTCTATAAGGAATGACATTGGGATTTAAACTGGAATCACATTGAATCTGTATAATGCTTTGGGTAGTATGACATTTTGACAATATTAATTCTGCCTATCCAGGAGCATGGGAGACCTTTCTATCTTCTAATTTCTTTAATGTTCTGTAGTTTTCAGAATTAGACCAGAGACCCTACACCTAAAAGAAGAAAAAGTAAGCCCAAATCTTCATCATGTCAGATTAGGTCCTGACTTCTTTAACAAGACTCCTAAAATGCAAGACATAAAATCAAGAATCAAGAAATGAATACATGCAAATTAAAAAGCTTCTTCTCAGCAAAAGAAACTTTCAATGAGGTAAAGAGAGCCTATGTTTTGGGAGCAAAGTTATGCCACACACACATCAGATAAAGCACTAATTACCAGGATATATAAATAATTCAAAAAACTTTACACCAAAACAACAAACAACCCAATCAATAAATGGGCTAAGGAGCTAAACAGAAACTTCTCAGATGATATACAATTAATCAACAAACATATGAAAAAATGTTCAAAATCTCTAGTAATTAGAGAAATGCAAATCAAAACTAAGATTTCATCTCACTCCAGTCAGAATGGCAATTATCAAGAATACAAGCAACAATAAGTGTTGGCGAGCATGTAGGGGAAAAGGCACGCTCATACATTGCTGGTGGGACTGCAAATTGGTGCAATATGGAAAGCAGTATGGAAATTCCTTAGAAAACTTGGAATGGAACCACCATTTGACCCAGCTATCCTTGGTCTGATACCCAAAGGACTTAAAAACAGCATACTACAGTTACACAGCCACATCAATGTTTATAGTAGCACAATTCACAATAGCTAAACTGTGGAACCAACCTAGATGTCCTCAATAGATGAATGGATAAAGAAACTGGTATATATACACAATGATATAATACTCAGCAATAAAAGGGAATAAAATTATGGCATCTGCAGGTGAATGAGTGGAGTTAGAGAATATTATGCTAAGCAAAGTAAGCCAATCCCCAAAAAAACCAAAAGCCGAATATTTTCTCTGATAAGTGGATGCTAATGGATGCTAATACATAAAGGGGGGCAGGGGATGAGCAGAGGAACTCTGGATTGGCCAAAGGGGAGGGAAAAGAGGGGAGGGGGCATGGGGATAGGAATGATGGTGGAATGAGATGGTCATGATTACTCTAGGTACATGTATGACTGCACAAATGGTGTGACCCTACTTTATGTACAACAGAGATGTGAAAAATTGTGTTCCATTTGTGTACAATCAATTGAAGAGCATTCTGCCGTCATGTATAACTGATTAGAATAAAAAATAAAGAATACAACTAAAAAAGAAAGAAAGAAAGAAAGAAAGAAAGAAAGCTAGCTCAGTATTATAAGAGACCCTGAATAGACAAAACAATCTTGAAAATGAACAAAGTCGGGGGACTCACACATCCCCATTTCAAAACTAACTACAAAGCTACAATAATCAAAACAGTGCATCAGGGCATGGTGGCACAAGCCTGTAATCCCAGTGACTTAGAAGGCTGAAATAGAAGGATCCCAAGTTTGTGGCCAGCCTCAGCAACTTGGCAAGGCCCTAAGCAATTTAGCAAGATTCTGTCTCAAAAATAAATAAAAGAGAGATGGGTAGGTGGCTCAGTGGGGTAAAGCACCCCTGGGTCAAGTCTCTGGTACCAAAACAAACAATAAAACAGTAATACTGGCATTAAGGACAAAGATACAGATAAATGGAGTAGAACCCAGAGTCCTTTATCTATGTCCAGTTAATTTCTCCATGGCCACTAAGACCATTAGATGAGGGAAGAAGTCTCTTCAACAAATAGGACAGGGACAATGGGATATCCACAATCAAAACAATGAAGCTGGACCCCCATCTCATACCATATACAAAAACTAACTCAAAATAGACAAAGAATTAATAAATACAAGAGCTAAAATTATGCAGCTGTTAAAATATAAGCACCTGTCTTTTTTTTTTTTTTTTTTTTTAAGTACCAGGGATTGAACTCAGGGGTACTTGACCACTGACTGAGCCACATCCTCAGCCCTATTTTGGGTTTTGTTTAGAGACAGGGTCTCACTGAGTTGCTTAGTGCCTCGCCATTTCTGAGGCTGGCTTTGAACTCGTGATTCTCTGGTCTCAGCCTCCCAAAGTGCTGGGATTACAGGCTTGCGCCACTGCGCCCAACTCAAGCATCAATCTTAATGCTCTTGGATTTGGCAATGGTTTCTTAGATAAAGCACCAAAAGCACAAGCAACCAGGGCTCAGGATGTAGCTCAGTAGGAGAGGGCTTGCCTAGCACACATGAGGCCTTGGTTTCAATCCCCAGTATCATATTTAAAAGGCAAGGGGGCATAAACTACCAAATAAAACAAGAGATAAGCCAGACTCCCTCAAAATCAATAATTTAAAGGACACCACTGAGAAGTGTGGTGGCACATGCCTGCAAACCCAGCAACTCAGGGGGCTGACGCCTTGTTTTAAAATAAAAAAGAAT
Organism: Xerus rutilus; assembly: GCA_028644305.1. Taxonomy (NCBI): domain Eukaryota; kingdom Metazoa; phylum Chordata; class Mammalia; order Rodentia; family Sciuridae; genus Xerus; species Xerus rutilus. The sequence continues at coordinate 67,516,520 of CM053402.1, forward strand.
CAGGGACTTAGCTCAGTGGTAAAGCACCAAAGCACCTCTGGATTCAAACCCCAGTATCAAAATAATAATAATTACAATAATTGATAATGATAATAATGGTTATTATTACAACGAAGAACACAACTGAGAAAATGAAAAGATAATATGCAAAATGGTAGAAAGTATTAGCAAATCATGTCTGACAAGGCTCTAATAACCCAAATATACAACAGTCTCCCCTTATCTGTGAGAGATCTGTTCCATGCCACCAAGTGGATGCCTGAAACTGCAATTATATTGACCTATAACATTTTTTGCTAGTATACATACATACCTATGATAAAGTTTAATTTATACATCAGGCACAGTAACATATTAAAAACAACTAATAATAAAATAGAATTATAATACTATAATATAGCAAAAATTAGATGAAAATAGTTCCTCTCTCTCTCAAAATAAACTTTTGTTTTCAAGAGTGAGCAGATTCTTCACTCTGTACTCTATTCCTTGTTTTATTATATGCCCTTCTGTTGTCACATAGTATGAGAGTTCATTTGTCCTTCCATGTTTAATTCCTAGCACCTTCTTTGCATCACCTACTCTTGCACTTTGGGGTCATTATTAAGAAAAATAAGGATAACTTTAACTCAATGACACAACTATCAGTGTGATAATCAAAATGGATATTAAATGACTAACAGGTGGGTAGCTTATGCAGTGTGGACATACTGAACAAAGGGATGTTGTGAGACTGCCTCATACTGTTCAGAACAGCATGCAATTTAAAATTTATGAATTGTTCACTTACGAAATTTTCCTTTTAACATTTTCAAACAGCAGATGACCTAAGGTAACTGAAACCACAGATAAGGGAGGAGTGTTTTTTGTTTGTTTTGGTACTAAAGATTTAACCCAACAAAAAGATGAACAATGAACAACCAAATTTTAAAATGAGGAAAAGACTTGAGCAGACGTTTCTTCAAAAGGAATATTCAAATGACCAAAAAACATGAAAAGATGCTGAAGATTCTTAGTCATTATAAAAATGTAAACCAAATTCACAAGATATACCACTTTGGATGTGGAAAATAGAGTTGATGAGGAAGTGGTAAAATCACAATTGTCACACATAGTTGGGAGTAACAGAAAATGGTGTAGCCACTATGAAAAACACTTTAGGCACTTCCTTAAAAAGTTAAACACAGTTATTCTATGACTCAACAACTCTACTCTAGATATATATCCAAAATAACTGAAAAGATGCATTCATATGAAAACTTGTAAATGACTATTCAGGGAAGCAAATTTTAAAAAAAAAAACCCAAATGTCTAAAAATAGATGAAATGATAAACAAAATGTGGTAATGCCATACAATGGAATATTATGCAGCCATAAAATGAATAAAGTCCTGATATATGTAACAATGTGGATGACACTTCAAATATTATGCTAAATCAAAGAAGCCAGCCACCCCCTAAAAGAGACCTCATATTATAGGAGCCTATTCATTTTAAATGCCTAGAATAGGTACATCTATAGAAACAGAAAACAGATAAGTGATTCCTCAGGGCTGGGGGAATAGTAGAGGGGAGTTAAATCAGACTAAGAGTATGGGATTTCTTCTTGAGGTAATAAAAAATATTCTGGAATTAAGATACTGATGATGGTTGCACATATCTGTGAATATAGTAAAAGCGATGGAACTGTATACTTTAAATGGGTAAATTGTATAGTATTTTAATATTACAATAAAGCTGCTACTAAAAAAAGTGACATAAATAGACAATTCTCCAAAGACATATACATGAAAGATATTCAACATCATTAATCTTTAGGTAAAGGCAACTCAAAACCATAAGACGACACTATTTCAGTCTGCACCAGAGTTCCTGCCCAGCGGTGGGAGCACAGGCCAAGGCCCAGGACCACCTTCAGGGACCTCCGCAGGAGCCCAGCCAAGGGCAGACCCAAGACTGCCAGCGGCCAATCACAGGGGAACCCAGACCAAGGAGGACAGCTTCCAGGGACCCCTGCGGGAGACTGGGCCTAAGTGAGGCCTGGGACTGCCCCTAGTTCCACACCAGAGTCCCTGCTGACTCACGGGAGCACAGGCCAAGGGTAGACCTGAGACTGCTACCCACCAATCCACCCCCCTAACGGGAACACAGATCCAGGCAAAAGACTGCCTCCAGGACCCCAGCAGTTGAGGCCTGGAACCACCCCCAGTTTAGTGCCAGAGCCCCTGCTGACCCACGGGAGCCAGGTCCATGGCTAGACCCACCACCTGGAATCCCTGAGAGAATCCAGGCCAAGATCAGGCCTAGGACTGCCTCACAGGTCTGTATGAGAGCCCAGGCCCAGGACCACCCCTACACATAGTGGGGATCCACACTGTTGCTCCCTTCCTGAATCCATCTTGTACATTGCAGCCATCCCCATAGTTCTTCCCATGTATTAGCCTCTATCTTGGGTCAACAGACAGGGCTTGGAGGTAGCAGCCTGCCAAAGCACTGCATCTCTGATGAATCAGCCCAAAGCCATTATAAATCTGACCCTTTTATCCCCATCCTTGAAAGTGTTTGCATTCATCTTAGGCCACTCCCACTGCCACCTTGAGTTACCTCCACTATTGCTGCCACCATCTTTAGTGGCAGTAGTATCCATCTGGGGACACCTGCTGGGGACTGGAAGTGCACTCCAAGGTGACATACAGGTAATCTGTAGTGTCACTACAAGATTATAGGATAGAAACCTCAATACCTCAGATCGGCATTTCAAGAAAAGAAAATACAAAATCAACATGAAAAAACAAGGGAAGAAAGTGCCCTAAATAAACCAAGATACTATAATAATAGAATCCACTGACAGCACAGTTGATGAAATGTCAGAAAAAGAATTCAGAATGCATGTAATTAAAATGATCTGCGACCTAAAGAATGACTTAAGGAAGCAAATACAGGCAAAAATTGATCACTTCAACAAAGAGATAAGAAAGCAAATAAAGGCAACCACTGATCACACCAACAAAGAGATAAGAGAGCATATACAGGTAGCAAAAGATTACTTTAAGAAACAGCTAGAGTCTGTGGAAAAAGACCAATCAGAAATTCTTGAAATGAAGGAAACAATAAATCAAATAGAAAGACTAGCAGACTAGATCACTTGGAAGACAGAACCTCAGGTAACAGAGACAAAATATACAATCCTGAAAATAAAGTTGACCATACAGTGAAGATGGTAAGAAACCATGAACAGAACACACAAGAATTATGGGATAGCATCAAAAGACCAAATCTAAGATTTACCGGGATAGAAGGCATAGTTTCAAACCAAAGGAATGCACAATCTCTTCAATGAAATAATATCAAAAATTTCCCAAACATGAAAAACGAATTGGAAAATCAAATACAAGAGGCTTACAGGACACCAAACATAAAATTACAACAGATCTACACCAAGGCACATTATAATGAAAATGCCCAGCATACAGAATAAGGATAAAATTTTAAAGGCCACAAGACAGAGGAATTAGATTACATATGGGGCAGAACAATTCGGATCTCAGCAGACTTTTCAGCCCAGACCCTCAAAGCCAGGAGATCATGGAATAACATATACCAAGCACTGAAAGAAAATGGATGCCCACCAAGAATCTTATATTGAGCAAAACTGAGCTTCAGATTTGATGATGAAATAAAAACTTTCCATGATAAACAAAAGTTAAAAGAATAGCAAGAAAGCCTGCACTACATACATAGCATTCTCACAAAATATTCCATGAGGAAGAAATGATAACCAACAATGAAAATATACAAAGAGAGGAATTACACTAAAGGAAAGGCCACTCAAAGGAGAAACCAAGCCCAGGTAAAAACCAAAAAAAAACCCCAGAATGACTGGGATTACAAATCATATTTCAATAATAACCCTGAATGTGAATGACCTAAACTCATCAATTAAAAGACATAGACAGACTGAATAAAAAAAAAAAAAGACTCAACAATACGCTGCCTTCAAGAGACTCATCTCACAGGAAAAGACATCCACAGACTGAAAGTGAAACGGTGGGAAAAAACATATCACACGGACTACATAAACACGCAGGAGTTTCCATCCTCACATCAGATAAAGTGGACTTCAAACAAAAGTTAATGAAAAGGAATAAAGAAGGACATTTCATACTTCTTAAGGCAATCATACATCAACAAGACGTAACAATCATAAATATCTATGCCCCAAACAATGGAGCATCTACGCATATCAAACAAACCCTTCTCAACTACAAGAATCAAATAGACCATAAAACAATAATACTTGGTGACTTTAACAGAGCTCTCTCACGGCTGGATAAATCTTCCAAACAGAAACTAAACAAAGAAACCATAGAACTCAATAAAACAATAAATAATTTAGACTTAACAGACATATAGAGTATTCCATTCATCAACGAACAAATACACTTTTTTCTCAGCAGGACGTGAATCGTTCTCCAAAATAGATCACATGTTATGTCACAAAGCAAGTCTTAGCAAACATAAAAAAATAGAGATACTACCCTGTATCCTATCTGACCATAATGGAATAAAATTAGAAATCAATGGCAGATTAAAAAATAGAAACTACTCCAAAAGCTGGAAACTAACTAATATGCTATTGAATGATGTATGGATAACAGAAGACATCAGGGAAGAGATAAAAAAAAATTCTTAGAGGTAAATGAAAACTCTGATACAATATATCAAAATTTCTGGGACACCATGAAGGCAGTGCTAAGAGGAAAGTTCATTGCATTAAGCTCATTCATTAAAAGAAGAAAAAGCCAACAAATAAATGACTTGACACTACATCTCAAAGCCCTAGAAAAAGAAGAACAAACCAACGCCAAAAGAAGTAGAAGACAGGAAATAATTAAAATCAGGGCTGAAATCAGCAAAATTGAAACAAAACAATTCAAAAAACTGACAAAACAAAAAGCTGATTCTTTGAAAAAATGAACAAAATTGACAAACCCTTAGCCACCCTAACAAAAAGTAGACAGAAAACCCAAATTACTACAATTCATGATGAAAAAGGAAATATCACAACAGACACTACTGAAAAATAGAGGATAATTAGAAACTATTTTGAAAACTTACACTCCAGTAAAATAGAAAACCCTGAAGACACTGACAAATTTCTAGAGGCATATAACCTACTCAAACTGAACCAGAAAGTCATATACAACTTAAATAGATCAATTTCAAGAAAGGAAATAGAAGATGCCATCAAAAGCCTACCAACCAAGAAAAGCCCAGGACCAGATGGATTCTCAGCTGAGTTCTACAAGAAGAATTAATACCAGCACTCCTCAAACTATTTCATGGAATAGAAAAGGAGGGAACCCTTCCAAACTCATTCTATGAGGCAAGCATCACCCTGGTACCAAAACTAGACAGAGACACCTCAAAGAAAGAAAATTTCAGACCAATATCCCTGATGAACATAGATGTGAAAATTCTCAATAAAATTTTGGCAAATCACATACAAAAACATATAAAAAAAAATAGTGCACCATGATCAAGTGGGGTTCATCCCAGGGATGCAAGGTTGATTCAACATACGGAAATCAATTAATGTAATCCATCACATCAATAGACTTAAAGAATCATATGAGTTTATCACTGATGCAGAGAAAGCATTTAACAAAATACAGCACCCTTTTATGTTCAAAACACTAGAAAAACTAGGGATAGTAGAAACATATCTCAACCTTGTAAAAGCTATCTATCTAAGCCAAGGCCAACATCATCCTAAGTGGAGAAAAACTGGAAGCATTCCCTCTGAAAACTGGAACAAGACAGGGATGCCCTCTTTCACCACTGCTATTCAACATAGTCCTTGAAACACTAGCCAGAGCAATTAGATGAAAGAAATTAAAGGGATACAAATAGGAAAAGAAGAACTCAAACTATTATTATTTGCCAATGACATGATTCTATACTTAGAGGATCCAAAAAATTCCACCAGAAAACTTCTAGAATTAATAAATGAATTCAGCAAAGCAGCAGGATATAAAATCAATACCTATAAATCAATCACATTTCTATACATCAGCGATGAATCCTCTGAAAGAGAAATTAGGAAAACTACCCCATTCATAATAGGTTCAAAAAAAATAAAATACTTGGGAATCAATCTAACAAAAGAAGTGAAAGACCTCTACAATGAAAACTACAGAACACTAAAGAAAGAAATTGAACAAGACTTTAGAAGATGAAAAAATCTCCTATGTTCTTGGATAGGCAGAATAAATATTGTCAAAATGGCCATACTACCCAAAGCGCTATATAGATAAAATGTGATTCAAATTAAAATCCCAATGTCATTCCTTATAGAAATAGAAAAGGCAATCATGAAATTTATTTGGAAGAATAAGAGACCCAGAATAGCCAAAGCAATCCTTAATAAGAGGAGTGACACAGGAGGCATCACAATACCAGACCTTAAATTATACTACAAAGCTATAGTAACAAAAACAGCATGGTACTGGCACCAAAACAGCCATGTAGACCAATGGTACAGAATAGAAGACACAGAGACAAATTCACTTAAATATAGTTATTTAATACTAGACAAAAGTGCCAAACACATGCATTGGAGAAAAGATAGCCTCTTCAACAAATGGTGCTGGGAAAACTGGAAATCCATATGCAGCAAAATGAAACTAAACCATGCCCAAAATTCAACTCAAAGTAGATCAAGGACCTAGGAATTAGACCAGAGACCCTACACCTAATAGAAGAAAACGTAGGCCCAAATCTTCATCAAGTCAACTTAAGATCTTTCTTCCTTAACAAGACTCCTATAGCACAAGAAATAAAATCAAGAATCAATAAATGGAATGGATGCAAACTAAAAAGCTTATTCTCAGCAAAAGAAACAATGAAGTGGGCTGGGATTGTGGCTCAGTGGTAGAGCACTTGCCTCGTATGCGTGGGGCCCTGGGTTTGATCCTCGGCACCATATACAAAGCAATAAAATAAAGACATTGTGTCCATCTATAACTAAAAAAAATATTTAAAAAAAAAGAGAAAGAAACAATGAAGTGAAGAAAGAGCCTACATTCTGGGAACAAATTTTTGCCACACACACATTTGATAGAGGAGTTACCTCCAGGATAAACAAAGAACTCAAAAACTTAACACCAAAGAAACAAACAACCCAATCAATAAATGGGCTAAGGAGGTAAACAGACACTTCTCTGAAGAAGATATACAATTAATCAACAGACATATGAAAAACTTCAACATCTCTAGCAGTTAGAGAAATGCAAATCAAAACTACTCTAAGATTTCATCTCATGCCAGTCAGAATGGCAACTATGAAGAATACAAACAACAATAAGTGTTGGCGAGGATGTGGGGGAAAAGGCATACTCATACATTGCTGGTGGGACTGCAAATTGGTACAACCAATCTGGAAAACAGTATGGAGATTCCTTAGAAAACCTGGAATGGAAGCACCACTGGACCCAGCTATCCCACTCCTTAGTCTATACCCAAAGGACTTAAAAACAGAATACTATAGTTGACACAGACACTTCAATGTCTATAGCAGCTCAATTCACAATAGCTAAACTGTGGAACCAACCTAGATGCCCTTCAGTAGATGAATGGATAAAGAAACTGTAGTATATATACACAATGGAATATTACTCAGCAATAAAGAATAAAATTATGGCATTTGCAGGTAAATGAATGAAGCTGGAGAATATCATGCTAAGTGAAGTAAGCCAATTCCAAAAAAACAAATGCCGAATGTTCTCTCTGATAAGTACTGATCCATAATGGGGGAGAGGACATGGGAAGAACGGAGGAACTTTGGTCAAAGAGGAGGGAGGGGAAGGAGGCATGGGGACAGTAAAGATGGTGGAATGAGATAGACATCATTGTCCTAGCTTCATGTATGACTGCATATATGATGTGATTCTACATCACATACAACCAGAGAAATGAAAAGTTGTGCTCCATCTGTGTACAATGAATCAAAATGCATTCTGCTATCATGTATACCTATGTAGAATAAATTAAAAAAAAATTAGCCCCACCCCCCCAAAGACACTATTTCACACTAAGATAGTTAAAAATATTTTAAATGGAGAACAATAAGCACTGAGCAAGGATATGGAGAAACTGGAACCATAATATACTGTTGGTGGTAATGAAAAATGTTGCAGTCATTCTGGAAGACTAGAGTCCTTTAAAAAGTATGCAAATTGGTACAACCAATCTGGAAAGCAGTATGGAGATTCCTTAGAAAACTTGGAATGGAAGCACCATTTGAGCCTGCTATCCCACTCCTTGGTCTATACCCAAAGGACTTAAAAACAGCATACTATAGTTGACACAGACACTTCAATGTCCATAGCAGCTCAATTCACAATAGCTAAACTGCGGAACCAACTTTTTTAAAAGTCAACATGTGACTAAGGAGTAATATTACTCCTGGAGATATACAAAAGAAAACTGAAAATGTCTACCAAAAACACCTTAAATGCAAATGTTCACAATAGTTTTATCCTTAATTGCTAAAAGGTGAAAACAACCCAAATGACCAACAACAGATACACAGATAAACAAATATGACATAACTACACAATGGAGTATTATTTATGCATTAAGTCCAGTAAAACACCAATACATGCAACAATGTAGGCCTTGTGAGCATTAGATGAATGACAAAAGCAGACACAAAAGGCCACATATAATACCGTCCCATTTATGAGAAATGTCAGAGTAGCTAAATCCATGGAGACTAAAAGTAGATAAGCAACTGGGTGCAGTGGTGCATGCCTATAATCCCAGTGGCTCAGAAGGCTAAGACAGGAGGAAAGTAAGTTCGAAGCAATTTAGCAAGGCCCTAATCAACTTAGGGAGACCCTGTTTCAAAATAAAAAAGGGATGCAGATGTGGGCTCAGTGGTTAAGCACTTCAGCAGGTACTCAAAAAATAAGTAAATAATTGGCTGCCAGATGCTGGGGGGGTTGGGTAGGGGTGGGGAGGTGGAGAAATGAGGAGTGACTACTAGTAGGTATTTCTTTTAGAAATGATGACAATGTTCTAAAATTGAACACTAGAAGTGGTTGCCCAATTTTGTGAATACACAAAAAACAAGTGAACTGCATATTTTTAAAGAGGAAATTTTGTGATAAATGAAATATGTCTAAATTTTTAAAAGTAAAAGAAAAATGACAAGCCTATAATCCCAGCACTTAGGGAGGCTGAGACAGGAGAACCGCGAGTTCAAAGCCAGCCTCAGCAACGGCGAGGTGCTAAGCAACTCAGTGAAACCCCGTCTCAACCTAAAACACAAAGCAGGGCTGGGTGGTTCAGTGGTCGAGTGTCCCTGAGTTCAACCTCCAGTACCAAAAAGAAAGAAAAATGATCTACTATAACAAAATGCTATGATATGACAAAGCTTGATATGTGGTACACAGGTATGTATTACATAATTCTCCCTAATTATGTAATTATTTTCTCTATGCCTAAAATATTTCATTTTTCAAAAGGAGTAATAAAAACAGGATGATATGCCATACGGAAAAGGCATCAGCAGAAAGGAAAAGGTACAGAAATAGAAAGTTTAAAAAAGAACATAGTGCATTTCAAATTGTGAGGGGGAAATAATAATATTCAAAATATGAACAGCCACTTAGAAAAAAAAATTTGGAAGTTGGAGTATATTCTAAGCTCTTTACAACTTTAAGAGTTTAATAAAACTTCTAATGAACACAGGGCAGTCCTGTCCCCTTTTTCCTTCTCTTGGGAAACAAAACATTTCAATGAGATTATTCTAAATAAGACTTTAATAATAACAGTACTAAAAAAAATTAGCACCAACATTTATTAGAATAAATTATAAGAGATAAGTGGTGACATCAGTTTTTCCCTGATCATCAGTTAGTATGGATGTTCAGAACCAACCGTAAAGTCTTATAAGTAAAGAATGATATATGCTTATATGCTATGTTGATTACAGTATGTGGAATAGAATGATTATTCAGAAAATCTCCATTAAACAAATTTTGAAAATGAGAAAAGAACATTAATTTACCCAACATTTTTTAGCACAAAATAAGAACAGATCATTGGATATACAATGATGATAAAACTGGTATAAAACAAGAAATAAAAGTCTGACAAGACAAGTAAATGACATAATACTCACTGACAAGAAGCAGAAGAGAGTTGAAGAAGTAATAAAAAAATCTGCTTAGTTAATGGGAGAGTCAATGGTAAGTAAAAGAACAAGGCCACTGTGATGGCACTAAGTTAATTATGACACTCAAGAGATATAATAAGCATTTCATATCAGGTATCTTATGATATTCAAAACATTTTTTTGGGGGGGGGAGTACTGGGGATTGAACTCAGGGGTACTCAACCACTGAGCCACATCCCCAGCCTTATTTTGTGTTTTATGTAGAGACAGGGTCTCACTGAGTTGCTTAGCGCCTCACCATTGCTGAGGCTGGCTTTGAACTTGCGATTCTCCTGTCTCAGCCTCCCTAAGTGCTGGAATTATAGGCGTGTGCCACAGCACCCGGCTCAAAACATCTTAAAAGATGATTTTTTGTTTTTTATTTGTACCAGGGATTGAACTCAGGGGCACTTAACCACTGAGCCACATCCCCAGCCCTTTACATGTTTTATTGCGAGTCAGGGTCTTGCCAAATTGCTTAGGGCCTAAGTTGCTAAGGCTGGCTTTGAACTTGTGATCCTTCTGCCTCAGCCTCTCAAGCTGCTGGGATTACAGTTGTACGCCAGTGTGTCTGGCAAAAGATGTTTTTTATTCTATTTTTTAAATTAGTTTAAGACAAATGAGAATGTAGGAAGACTAGGAAGTTCTTCAAATAATCTAAAACTAGGTACTAAGTGGCTCCATGAGAGAAGAGTGAATTCAAGCTGTTTTTCAAATAACTATCATTTAACCACGTGATCTTAGATTGGGGAAATACACACACACACACACACACACACACACACACACACACACACACAGGCAGCAGGAAAGGATGAGAAAATCAATTTAATTCTGTCTATCAAGAATCGTACCTTTCGGGGCTGGGATGGTAGCTCAGTGGTTGCAGCGCTTGCCTCGCAAGTGTGAGGCACTGAGCTCGATCCTCAGCACCACATAAAAATAAATAAAGATACTGTGTCCATACACAACTTAAAAAAAATTAAAAAAAAAAAAGAATCGTACCTTTCTATGGTAGCATCCTGAACACTGGCATTTTTATGATTCAATAAGCCATCTTCTCTTGTAACCTAAGAAAACAAAATCATAAAAAACAATTATCAGTTTGCTTTAGTTCAAATAAGAAGTGTCATACCTTATCAATACTATACCTAGTGCAATCCTATTCCATAGCCAAATTAATTATCAAAGACTCAATTTCAATATGCTTAGTATATAAATTCCCATGCACGTACTATACTGCTGTCAATTGTTTAAGACATCACAGTGAGGCAGGTGAGGTGGGGCATGCATATAATCCCAATGGCTCCGGAGGCAGAGACAGGAAGATCGAGAGTTCAAAGCCAGCCTCAGCAACTTAGTGTGGCTCTAAGCAACTCAGTGAGACCCTGCCTCTAAATAAAATACAAAAAGGGCTGGAGATGTGGTTCATTGGTTAAGTGCCCCTGGGTTCATCCTCAGTACCAAAAAAAGACATCATGGTGTGTTCACAAAGATTCTATGCCAGAATTTTTTTAATTTATGTTTTTTTTTTTAAAAAGAAACATATTAAGCCATATAATTGGCTTTCATTTTTTCCTTAAATGCAAGAAATATTTTAGAAGGGAAATCCAAAAAAACCCTTTTTCTGTAAGAGCTCAGTTTTCCCCAAACTTCACTGAGGTATTCTTTATACATTTTAAACATAGGCTCAGGGAGGTAGCCTAGTGGTACTTAGAGAACTTGTCTAACATGTGCCAGGACCTGGGTTCAACCAAAGCACCACCATCACAAAAAAAAAAAGTAAAATTTAAGTGTAGGCTCAATGAATTTTGAAAAATATATACAGGTGCATAAACAACATATGCAACATTTCTACTATCTTCCCCTATACAAAGTATTCCTTCAAAGCTTTTCACTCAATGCCCTCAAAACCCTGACTTAATTTCATATAACTGGACTCATGTAATATCTACCTTTGAGTCTGCTTCTTTAGAGCAGCAATGTTTTGAGATTCCCTCATGATGTTGTTACATATATCACCAATAGATTCCTTTTTATTAAATGCTGAGTGGCATTTCAACTGTATGAACATGTCACAATATCTGTTCATTTGAGTAGTTTCTAATTTTTACAAATAAAGTTGCTGAGAACATTATAATGTACTAATGTCTATGTGAACTCAAGCTTTAATTTCTCTTAGGTAAATGCCTAAAAGTGTAATTGTTGGATCAGGTAGTTAATGTGTGCTTAATATACTGCTAAATTCTTTTCTAAAAAGTGTGTATGCCATTTTATATTCTTACCAGCAATATATCACTACCAACACACTGGTGGTCAGTGTTTAATTTTAGTTATTTTAGTGGATATGTCTTTCAGCATGGAGTATGATATTCACTATAGATTTTTCTTCCCTAGATGTCATTCCATCTTATTTCTACTGTATTGAAAGCTTTTATCATGAATAAGTGCTGCATTTGTGGAATATCTTTTCTTTATGAGACAATTTTATGTACTTTTTAATAAATAAACTCTACTGGGGTTTGAATGACAAACTAACTTTTTTTTTTAAATATTTTTTTAGTTGTTGATGGATCTTTATTTTATTCATGTATTATTTATACATGGTGCTGAGGATCGAACCCAGTGCCTCAGGCATGCTAGGCAAGCGCTCTACCACTGAGCTACAGCCCCAGCCCCTAACTTCTTTTCTAAGAGAAATCCTATGTGATCATGATGTATGATCCTATATTTGAATTGCTAAGTATGACCTGATTATTTTTAATTTTTTTTTTAGTTGTCAATGGATCATTTATTTATTTATTTATTTAATATGCGGTGCTGAGGATCGAACCCAGGGCCTCACACATGGCAGGCAAGCACTCTATCACTGAGCCATAAACCCAGCCCCTGATTATATTTGTTAAGAACTTTTATGTCTGATCAAGGTAAGTACTGGAGTTTATTTTCTTCTAATTTTTTTCTGGTTTTGGTATTGAAATGTCACTAGTTTCATAAATGAATTAAGAAGTTTTTCTTCCTCTTCTACTTTCTGCAAGTTTATATAAAACTACTATTATTTCTTCCTAAATATTTGGTAGATTTCTACCATGAAAGTATCTATCCTGAATTTTTCTTGAGGCTTGTAACTATAAAATCCAATCCCTATAATTCAGAGCTACTCAAATTATTTCTTGTTTCTTTTTATTTGGTACCGGGGATGGAATTCAGAGGCACTCGACCACTGAGCCACATCCCCAGCCCTTTTTTGTGTTTTATGTAGAGACAGGGTCTCACTGAGTTGCTTAGCGCCTCGCCATGGCTGAGGCTGGCTTTGAACTCACGATTCTCCTGTCTCAGCCTCCCAAAGTGCTGGGATTACAGGCTTGCGCCACCGCACCTGGCTTCTTGTTTCTTTACATAAAGAAAGATGAAATTAGCGAGGCGCAGTGGCGTTTGCCTGTAATCCCAGCACTTTGGGAGGCTGAGACAGGAGAATCGCGAGTTCAAAGCCAGCCTCAGCAATGGCGAGGCGCTAAGCAACTCAGTGAGACCCTGTCTCTAAATAAAACACAAAATGGGGCTGGGGCTGGGGCTGAGTGGTCAAGTGCCCCTGAGTTCAATCCCCATTACCAAAAAAAAAAAAAGAAAGATGAAATTGAAACATAAGGTAATGATGTCTCATCTATTCAGGCTGTGATAACAAAATGCCATAAACTAGTGGCCTACAAATACCATTTATTTCACACAGTTCCAGAGATTGGGAAGTACAAGATTAAAGCTTTTTTTTTTTTAATTCCTTCCTTCCTTCCTTCCTCCCTTCCTCCCTCCCTCCCTCCCTCCCTCCCTTCCTTCCTTCCTTCCTTCCTCCCTCCCTCCCTCCCTCCCTTCCTCCCTTCCCTTCCCTTCCCTTCCCTTCCCTTCCTTTCTTTCTTTCATGTGGTGCTGAGAATTGAATTGAACCCAGTGCCTCACGCATGCGTTGGCACACGCTCTACCACTGAGCCACAACTCCAGCCCTGCTCCAGACCTATTAACAAGAGCATTAATCCCATTCACGAGGGATCACATCCACCAAAGTCCCATCCATTAATAGCAATGCTTTGTGGATTAGTTTTAGCATATAAATTTTGAAGGCAAAAAAAACTCTCATTCAGATCATAGTGAATGATAATAGCTACTAAAGCCATTGCTATTTCCAATAGTGGGTCAAACCCTTTTAAATGCTTATTGTGTGCCAGGCACTATTCCATGTCCTTTACATTTATTATGTTGCTTTATCCTTACAACACACCAAATGTAGGTATTACCATTATCTTATTTTAAACATAATTTAACTTAGGCTCAGAGAAATGAACTGATTTAACCCAAGTCAGAAAGTTGATTGGTTATAGAACAGAAATGGGGTTCTACATAGAGCCTAACTGCTGTCTTTTGTATTTATTTTTATATATGAATATCATGCTATATGTTTGCATTACAGAGGGGGATAAAAAGCATGAACAGTATTCCTGTCATCTCAGTTCTAATCAAGGGTTGTACCTGGGGATAGGATGAGTAAAGCATAACTTAACAAAAAGAGACTTCGAAATCCTCGCTGACAATCAGGTAAGCCTGACTTGATAAAACAGGCTTCTGTCCTGGTTTCAGCATGGAGAAAAAGTTTGAAAGTTGAGGAGAGCCAAGAAAGAGCTGATTTGGAAAGCATGACTACCATATCCTGCCTAGGGGAACTGACTCTACACACTATATCCTTTACCATGTCATAAATAACTCTACCTTATACCTCACTCTTGTTGCTATAACATCAAAATTTTGCCGAATTGAGGGTAAGTGGGTGGTGGGAAGTAATAGAAGGATACAGAATCATAGATTTAATGGTAAAAGAACTTAAAAAAAAAAGCATGGGGTTATAAAAATGGAAACAATTGATCCGGTTCCAAGATGGTGGCCTAGACGGACTCCTCTGTGCTAGTCTCTCCAGGACCAGAGCCTGAAGTAGTGGAAATACGGTCTCCCAGCCAGCTTTGTGACATCATCCTACAGCTCATCATCCCCCGCAGGAATTTCACTCGTGCGAGTCCGCCGGGCCACCAGGCAGCACCGATTGCTACAAGCAGCGTGACTTAAGCGGCCAGCGGTGCAGGGCCCCAGCCCAGGATTCGCCCTGGGTGGGCGGAGCCTGCTTCTACTGGGAGTTCCTGGCTCCAGTGCCCACACAACCAGGCAGGGCCCCTAGCAGTTGCTCCTGTGGACAAACGTCTCCCACACGGGACCCCCGGCTATTGTTCTTTGTGGATCTCCATTTACCAGGGCAGAATTTCCTGCACCAGGAAACACCAGAGAGCATCTGGGGACAAACTTTTACTCCAACACAGCACACCGTGAAACACTGTCTCCACTGCATCCAAGACTACCAGCGGCCCAGAACTTCACCCTGTTGCTGAAGCAGATGGCTTCCTTGTGAGACCCTCACCTCACCTAGGACATTCTTCACCCGAGGAAATTCCAGTAAGCAACAGACAATGTCACCTACTGGAGGTGAAGGGAAGCAAACCTGTGTATTTACATTGAGACTTTATTTTTTTATTCTTATTTTTTATTTTATCCTTTATCTTTCTCTCCTAATATTCCTTTTGTTTAATCTTTTTGTTTTATTTCTCTGCACATTTCTTTCCTTTCTTTTATTTTTCTTTCCTTTCCTCTTTTCTCTCTCACTCTTTTCCCACCCTCTAATCCCCAACAGTTGTGAAACCAAGTATTTATTATACTGTAGGATATGGTAGACTGGGATTTCTGAACAGTACACTAGAGTGGTATTATATAGTCTTGTAACTCCCACTTACATATGTTTTATTTTTCTTACTATCATGTCTCCTTGCTAGCTGTACTCTTTTCTTCTTCCTTACTGGTCTTCCCCAACTCTCTTTTGCTCTTCCTACTAACAGCCAACTTCTCTTGGATTCCTTTTTCATGCTTTCTAAGATCTAATAACCATATCCTCACTTCCTACTACCCTAACATTCTATCCTACACCCCACCCTCAAGTTTCTCTAGCCCACCAACAGAAACTATAGACCCTTGTGAAACCTATTGTTTACATATTAGATGTTAAAGGAACTCATAAGTGTTGTATATTGTGACTAAACTGTAAATGTATTTAGGAGCTACTTGGTTTGAAACTACATATTGTTGGAATTGAGAACAATCAATATTGGTCTCCCCTTTAAAGGAGAGGTATTGAAACCCTGCAGGGAAACTATAACCCTATAGGAGTAAAAACTGTAACACCTTGAATCAGCAGAGCTAGAAGGAAAGACACACAAACACCATGAAAAAACAAGGGAAGAAAGTGCCTCAAACAAACCAAGACTCTACATTATTAGAATCCATGGTCAGTACAGCAGAAGAAATGACAGAACAGGAGTTCAGGGTGTACATAATTAAAATGTTCTGTGACTTAAAGAATAATATAAGAGAGCAAGCCTAGTCAGCAAAAGATCATTTTGATAAAGAGATACATAGGCAAATACAGGAAGTAAAAGATCACTTCAATAAGGAGGTAGAGATTCTGAAAAGGAACCAAACAGAAATCCTTGAAATGAAAGAAACAATAAACCAAATTAAAAACTCAATAGAAAGCATCACCAACAGATTAGACCACTTGGAAGACAGAACCTCAGATACTGAAGACAAAATATTTAACC